>CM052809.1:41102788-41219037 GCA_028533885.1 Nasua narica
GCTTTCCTTGGAAGGCAATGGGAAACAAAACATTTACTGTGAGCAAATTTCTTTAGTAAAATACAAAATAAGCAATTTCTTACATGGTTGGCATTGTAATAGGGGCCTGTTTACATTTTCACATTTCATAAGGAGTTGTTTTGGTGAGTCACCCTTAGTTAAAATGATTCCGTATGCTACATGACAATGTAGCATCCTTTTAGAGTGGAGTCATGGAGGTATTAAACTTGTCCAACCTTCAACACACCCTCAGTTATTGTGGTGATGGAATTAACCATATCTGTAGAAAGATCATTGGCAGCATTAATTGGGATATCAAAGCTTTAGGCTATACCTGCCCGTGTCGTTGGAGCACTTAGGCCAGTCACATTGGCTACCCTAAGTGATTCTCGTGCCGGAGAGCTGTGGCTTGAAAATGTCACTAGTTTTGTACTAAAATGGTCATAAGTTGCTATAGGAATAATATTTTGGGACCTAACATTACCTTAAGATAATTTTGTTTTGCTCACATTTGGAAGAATTAAAAAGGATATCAACAAAATTTTTCATTTAAAAAATACCTCTCAAAAAGCCATCCCTTGGGAAACTTAAGAGCTAGATTGCTCTCTACCTCGTATCTCCACACAGAAAGCATCAGGCCATCTTGGAAATGGAAAGAAATGGCTTGGGCAAACACACACGCATGCCTACACACATGAGTGGGTAGTGTAGGATGCTGACAAGAAGGGGGATTTGAAGAGTATATTTTAAAACTGGCACTGCATAAAATATTAATCTGCTTGCCCATCTTACCCTGAATTGGAACTTTAATTACTTCATGATTTCCAGGGAGGACTCTGAAAATTCAAAAGATCAAGTGACTTTTAGATACTTCATCAGATTCTTTTGGCATCACCTGATCTTATGCCCATCGCTGCTGTGAAACCAGCTCTGTGCAGACGCACCTGAACACACTTCACCTCAGGCCTGTGCCAGGGCTGCCCTGCTGATGGTACATTGTGTGGGGAGGAAGGGGTGGGGAGGTGGAGTGGGGTCCAGGTAGGGGAGACATTGCAGGAACTCAGAAGTGGAGGGAGTTCACGGTCTGACAGGGTGAAAATAGAAACCAGATGTTGAATGACTGCTTCCTCCCTTATCCCCTTCTCCCTCAGATGGTTCTGAAATGTGTTTCCTGTGACCCCCTCAGGAGCTCCTGTGAACGGAGCAGCCAGTATCTGCCACAGTAGCCACCACCATCATGCATCTTTCTGTTGCTTCTCCCAGCTTTCCACTTCATTTCACTGCCCCTCATACCTCCTCCCCTGATCAGATTCCCTGAGAACTTGGTCTTTGTTTCCCATTCTATTTTCTAGGAAACCCAAGGTAAAATACTCATCAAAAAAGAGGGTAAGATTGGGAAAACAAGAAAACTTTAAACTCAAACTTTGCTTACTTGGGGGTATTTTATGTCAGTGGGGTTAGAGACCTATTCCCCTTCTAGGCAGCATTCTTTGAAATATTAGATAAGACTTGGTATTTCTATCTTTTCCCCAAAGACTGACTAAATCCATAAGTACATTGGAAAATAAGAAAAATGTGAAGAGTTTCTAGAAGACAAAAAAACAACTGAGATTCTACGGCAAGGCAGTCAAAAGCAGAGAAATCCATGTCTTAAGATCCATCTCACACTTACCCATATCTTTCCATCTTCACTGTCACCTTCTTAGACCAGAGCCCCTTCGTATCTTACTGGGGTTCCTCCTGGTCTCTCTGCTTCACTCTTGTCCTCCTACAATTCCTTCTCCATGCTCCCACACTTGATGGCTTTTACCATTACTGTTCTCTTTGCTTAGTATGTCCCTTACCAACTCCTTCTCATGGCGGGCTCCTTTTCATTTTGCAGAGCTCTCTCAAGTTGGAGGGGCTTCTAAGTTCCTGATCTATTCACCCTCTCTTCTACTCACCTCCCATCACCCTTTAACCCATTTTTTTCTATTACTCTCTTCCTGACAAGTACCAAATCTGTTACAGTGTTGTTTTTGTTTGCCTCCAAGCTAGTGGATGTTCCTCCCATTAGAATCTCAGCACCATGAGGGCGGGGACCTGGTGGGTTATCTTTATTGCCTTACCTGGGGCTTGTGGCACAGTTAATGATACATAGGGTGGAAAGAATGACACTTTCCTTGGGGCTCTTCATTCAGCCAGCAATCTCTTTGCCAAACTTGGAGCTAGATACTGAGAATCAAGAGGACTAAGGTAGGATCCTGCCTTTGAGCACCTTGGAGTGGAGAAGAGCATGTGCTTTTGGATTTTCTGATTCATAGTTTGGTCATTTGTGCCACATGTTTTATTTTTACTACTAGACTTTAGCATTCTGAGTGTAGGATGTCAATCATCTTTATATCTCTACGGAGGTGAGCATGTACCAAGAAATTAAAATAATATTTTTGCAAGCACTTAAAAAGTTTTAAGGAAGCTTTATAAACATGGTTAATAATAATTATTGTTATTAATTGTCCAGTAACTTTTTGATAATTGCTCACTATTTGTTGTCAACGACTGAATGAAGGAGAGTATCTGTCTAAGAGTGATATTGGTGAAAAGGTAGCACCAGAGTGGGTGACAGGCAAAGGAAGCAAAAGAAAAATTGGATTGGAAAGCCAAATCCTGTATTGCTATGAGGATAGTCTACCTTTGCTTATTTTCTTTTCTGGGACTTTAGAATAATTTAGTAATATTACTTCTTTACATGTCTACAGGAAGCTAAAAAACGAGTCTGATGCAATTTTAACACCATAACAATCAAAAAGCTCACAAAGCATAGCTTGTTACTCTACTTGAAAATTTACCTCATTACTTTTGAGCTTCAGCATGAGAAGGTCACACAAATTAATTAAAAACATACATTCAGCAGCATTCAATTAATTGTGATCTTTCAGGAGAAGCCATTCGTGTACTGGTTTCACTGATGTGAGCTGGGTAGCCTGGAAATCTGTTATAACCTGTAATTTTATTAATCATTAATGAAGACCAGTATAAATAATGCATTTCCTGTTGTGTTTACTAAGCCAGAGGGGCTCAGTATAGGCTTAGATAATATCACTGCCTAAGACAAAGAAAACTCTAGCAGCCCATTACTGGGTAGTTTGCCAAAAAGGGATCTGTATGCTATAATTGAATTTACAAAAATGTGTCTCTGTTTTGCCTCTTAATAAATACAATTTGGTGATGACGAAATGGACTATTGGGATGAAAGTATCTATAAGGTGATACCTGGTGCCTTTTCGGATTGGGTATGTCCCCTGGATGTCATATATAATTCAGAAAGAAAATTAAAAGAAATTCACTGTGCGTGTGGTTTTATGTAAATCCTCACTAAACCAGCTTCAACAGAGAAGATTTTTAATAATCAAATGGCTAGGATGACCCATTCTGTAGATATTAGTCAGCTTCTTTTCCCAACCCCGTCATTGCCCAATAGATACATGAAGAAAGTGGCCACGATGGCAGGGATGGAGGTTATGCATGGGCTCAGCTACATAGACTTCCTCAGTTTGTTGCTCACAGTCCAAAGTCTTTCATGGTTCATCTCCCCCTCCGATTTCTGCCCATTTTTTGGACATGATCATCTTTGTGAGTGTTGAGTTTGAGGAATTCTTTATAGATCTTAGATATCAGACCTTTGTCTGTAGTGTCATTTGTGAATATCTTCTCCCATTCTGTGGGTTGCCTGTTTGTTTTGTTGACTGTTTCCTTCGCTGTGCAGAAGCTTTTTATCTTGATGAAGTCCCAAAAGTTCATTTTCATTTTTGTTTCCTTTGCCTTTGGAGACATAGCCTGAAAGAAATTGCTGTGGCTGATGTCGAAGAGGTTACTGCCTATGTTCTCCTCCAGGGTTTTGATAGATTCCTGTTTCACACTGAGGTCTTTTATCCATTTTGAGTTTATCTTTGTGTATGGTGTAAGAGAATAGTGCAAGTTTCATTCTTCTATATAGAAGAATAGGACATATAGCTGTCCACTTTTCCCAGCACCATTTAGTAAAGAGACTGTCCTTTTTCCACTGGATATTTTTTCCTGTTTTGTCAAAGATTATTTGACCATAGAGCTGCGAGTCCATATCTGGGCTCTCTATTCTGTTCCACTGAAGACCTGGCCATTTTGGGCTCCTCATGCCTCTGATTCAGTAGGCATAGAAAGAGTTATAGTACTAGCTGGGATGATTGATTCTGTTTATCAAGGGGAAATTGAATTGCTACTCTACAAGTCATATAAAGAAGAGTGTGGAATGTAAGAGGTCCCTTAGGGGATCCCTTAGTAGTACCGTGTCCTGTGAATAAGGTCAGTTGGAAACCACAACAACTCCACTAATGGCTCAGACCCTTCAGGAGCAAAGGTTTGGGTCAGTCTGCCAGGTAAAAAATCATGACCAGCTGAGATACTCGCTCAAGGCCAAGGAAATACAGAATGGGTAGTAGGAGCAAGTAGTTATAAATATAAACTCTAAGTACATGACCAATTATAGAAATGAGGACTGTAATTGTCAGGAGTTCCTCCTTATTTTTATGAATATATTTGTGTGTATATATTCATATATTAAGTAAATGTCTTTTTTGCCCTTTCTTATTCCTTTATCATATAAAGTAAGATGCACTGACTAGATATCAGCATTTATATACTGTTGAATCTACATCATAGTGCTTAAGTGACAGAATATCACTAGAAGAATAAGCATCACTCGAGGATTTTGCCTCCTCTTCTGAGGGAGGTATTAGTACATTTTTGTGACAATTGTATCATGTTAGGTGAAATTATAACCTTGCTTTTGTCTTTATCTGGAGATTAAGTATGGCTGGAAGAGATGCTTATGAATGCCCGGTTGAAAAGGACAGGGTTATGATGGTTAATTTGGTGTCAACTTGATTGGGCTAAAGGGACGGTCAGATACCTGGTAAAACATGATTTCTGAGTTTGTCTGTGAGGTTGCTTTTGAATTAATAGACTGAGTTGAGAAGATTTTCCTCTCCAGTGTGGGTGGGCTTGAATAGAGGCAGAGGAAGGGTGGATTCACTTCTCCTGCTTGAGCTGAGACATCCATCTTCTGCCCTTAAACATTGGTACCCTTGGTTCTTCAGATTTTGGACTAGAAACTAGGACTTAGACCATCAGCCCCTGGGTCCACAGACCTTCAGATTCATATGGAATTATGCCACCAGTTTTCCTGAGTCTCCATGTTGCAGACAGCTTGATAGTGGAACTTCAGAGCCTTTATATACCAATCCTTATAAATGTTTATACACACAGATGTACACATGGATTTACTTTATATATATATATATCTGTGTGTGTGTGTGTGTTTATGGAGTTAATATTTGATATAAGAAAAAACCCACTGAAGAGTATAGAAACAAAATGTAAATAAAGAAAAAATAATCCTAGGGGATAAATAAAAACATATTATCTAGGCCAGAATTCCTATCTGGAAGAAGAATAAATGGTCATTTGAATCAAAAGAACCTGAACACAAACTAAAAATTGAAGATGTGGGGGGAAACTCCCTTCTTTTTGTACCCTTCCCAGGTGATTTCATTCACTTCCAGCATTTCAGCCCAGAAGTCACCATATGCATGTTGACTAGAAGAGAAATTTTTAGCACAAGTTTACCAGATAATGTTCTACCAGTGACCCCCTCACCTGAGCCCCATACATTCAGCTGCCTCTAGCTACTCCCTGTGGGTACTCTAGCCTCTCACTTTCAGCATACCCCAAAGTGGACCCATCACTTCCCTTCAAAACCTGTTTCTCACTGCCATCACTGTCCAACCAATCTCACACAAGAAGCCCCAGAATCATCTTTTCCTTCTCTTTCATTGACTCCTCATGTTTGGCTGTTCACAGAATCTTGCTGTTTCTCCTGCAGAACAGTCTTTTGGATGCAAGAGTCTCTCCTCTCTACAACTCTTCCCACTTCCTTAGTTCAGAATCTCATAGGTAGATCTGCCTTAATCCAGTCCTTGTGAATTTCTCTTTATCTTCCATTATGCTTCCAGATCAGTCCGCCACTCTGCGGACATCATCAGGTGATGCTCAAACTCCTCATGGCACCATAAAAGGCCCCTCACATCCAGGTCCCAACATACCACTCCCACTTCTTAAAGAAGAGCTCCTTGGAACTCATTCATTGCCCCACCAGCTGGCCCCTGTGTACTTCCACTTATTTGTATGTGTAGCTGCCTCTGCCTTTAAGTCTTCTATCCCTCATCCTGAATCATCCTTGCAGCAGCCTATGAATGCGTGGCAGTCTTGGGTATTGGTTATTGGTATGGACTGTGGAGACAGTCTGGGTTAGAATCTTCCATTAACTTACAGTGCAATCTTGGGCAAGTCACTTAACTTCTGTTGTTTTGGTTTCCGTGTCCATAAAATGGGAAGATGAATGTTGATTGTTATGAGAATTAAATGATAAAATACGTGTGAAGCTCCTCATTCTCTCTAGTGCTCTTTACAAGCAGGCCTCCCTATCCCTTCTCAGGACACAATCAGTATGCTACAAAAGCTAGCTACTATGACTAACTAAGGCAAAGTTAATTCCTTCTACTACTGCTGTCTCTAAAGATGAGGGCTCCGATGTCTAGAAAATTTGCTTATTTAGAGGCATGAATGATGTCTTACATTTCTTGGAAATTACTAGGGAAGCCTTCACAGTTAAGACAAGAGAAGTCATTTCTTTTTTTCTTCAGTGTCTTAGGTACTGGAGATGGAAAATGACTATAGTTTCCTGAGCAAAACTGATGCATCTAAAAAGCAGAATTCTAATTTTGTTTCCTCTGGTCTTTAAACTTTCTCAGCCACATGCTAAAAATTCATTAAGTCCTATGGATGTGATTTTCAATCTTGAGTAACAGACATTCTTTCTGTCTCCTAAGTCACAAACCGAGTCTCAATTCAGGAGAATTTCCAGTCTAACACATAACTAAAGCCTTAAACTTGATTTAGTGTTAAATCTTTCCCTCTTCCAGTTCTGCGTGCTTCAGGATGGAAGCCTACAGTGGGAAAGTGAGTGTGGTGCTGGACAATGAGGAACAAAATACAGCCCTACTTGTCAAGGAATTCACTGGTTTTAGAGGGATAGACAAATTGGACTGTAGTCTGATCTATGCTGTGGTAAAGGTGTGCTTAGGGGCACATCGAAGCAGAGGAAGGGTGCAGAGATCAAGCTGTGAAAAGGGGAAGGCTTCCTATAAGAGATCAAACCCAACCAAAGCTGAGTCTTGGAAGACTGGCAGGACAGTTTCTGATGGAGGAACTGTGCAAGGCAGGGAAAGGATCATGATCCTAAGTATCACTTGTCAAAGTGATCAACGTTGCTGTACATCCCAAGGGAATCACTTTTGCCGGTTGTGCCAGTAATCATGTCTGTCCACAAAATGTAAGAATGGAGTATGCTTTAGGTATGGGTCAGACTAGATATGGAAAAGATCATGGGTTGATATTTGGGGTTCTCCCATTTACTAGCTGCATGATCTTGGGCAAGTTGCTGAACCTCTTTGAACCGAAGTTTTTTCATCTAAAATGGAGAGATTATTACTCACTTCAAAGAGTATATATTTAAATGAGAAAATACATCTGTAAAGTCCTTTGTACTGAGCCTGGCACTTAGTTTGGGTAATAATTATTAGTTTATTTACTGAAACTCTCTCACTCACTGCTTTTTCTCTATAGTGAGGGTATATTGGAGGAGCAAAAGCTATAAGGCAGAATCAGGAACATCATTTTTAGGTATGAGACAGCAGGAGCCTGAATTAGCATGTTAGTGGAAATGGGATGGAAACCACATAAAGTGGAAAACACTGTTTCAGAAGAGTCAGAGAAAGACAAACACCATATGAT
The DNA here is from genome assembly GCA_028533885.1 of Nasua narica. Lineage (NCBI taxonomy): Eukaryota > Metazoa > Chordata > Mammalia > Carnivora > Procyonidae > Nasua > Nasua narica. Next base: position 41,110,658 of record CM052809.1, read on the forward strand.
TTCACTCATATGTGGAACTTAAACAAAACAAACAAGGAAAGGGAAAGAGAAAAAGGGAGACAAACCAAGAAACAGATTCTTCACTACAGAGAATGAGCTGGTGTTTGCAGACAGAAGGCGAGTAGAGGGATGGGTCAAAATGGGTGAGGGGATTAAGGAGGCTGCCTGCAATAAGCACCAGGCATGGATGGAAGTGTTGAATCACTAAATTGTACACCTGACACTAACATTACATTGTATTTTAACTAACTGGAGTTTATATAAAAACTTTAAAAAGTAGAAGAAACAGACCGGCTGCATCTATTGTTGGTGTAAGTTTCCCATGACATTTTGCCCATTCTCTGGTTGTGTTTGTTTAGACTGGCTTCATGGTCCATGATGATTTTAATAGTATTTTAAATGTAGCTTTGCACACAGTTTGAGATCTCCTAATAGGTATTTTTTCTGTATTAAAAAAAAAAGAAGGGCACCTGGGTGGCGCAGTTGGTTGGGCAACTGCCTTTGGCTCGGGTCATGATCCCGGAGTCCCGGGATCGAGTCCCACATCGGGCTCCCAGCTCCATGGGGAGTCCGCGTCTCACGCTGACCTTCTCCCTTCTCATGCTCTCTCTCACTCTCTCTCTTTCCTAATAAATAAATAAATAAAATCTTTAAAAAAAAAAAAAAGAAAAGATTTCCACATTGAAATGAGCTTCCACATGGGATCTGGTAACCTAGAGGCATTGTTACTTTCTTAGCTGAGCCAGTAATTGTTGGGGCAAGATTATCTCACATAAATAGATGTGCATGCTTCTTAATTGCTTTTGATTTCTAATACAGTTTTTTTTTTTTTTTTTTTTACTTTTTAACTGAAATGGATGTCCATTTATTTGGAGTACTCTGCCTAGAAAGGTAGGGGCTGTGAATTCATTCCAAATATAGGAGAATCACCAGATGAAATGTAGGGGAAGTGGCACCACAGGAGTAGGAAAGCCTTGGCTTGTCCTTGGTTCTGTCACTGACCAGCTGGGTAACTGGGAGGTAGCTTTGTTTCTCTGATAAATAAATATGGGCCTCCGCCTGGTGAAGCAATTGCTAGTGTATTTTCTTCCCTCCCATCTCTTATCCCTTTGTCTACCCCATTGCCTTTTATCTGTTCAAACCACTAAGCCTCGCCTGCTGCAGAAGTTTAAGTATATGTAAGAGGATTTCATAAGTGTTAGAGGGTTCTGCCACCAGGAGCATGTGGACCCGATTATATTATTGGCCCTTTTTTCTTGTAACCTGCTGCTAATGCAAAAACAGAATTTCTTTTAGTGACTTTGATCTAGAAACTATTAATATTCTCAATGAAAGTCTTTTACACAGATTGTATCATTTTAAAAATCATGAATATTTATCAGTATTGTTCATATTTACTAATGACACTGTCAGGGATTTTGATGAGAGTAGCTTGAAGCAGGACAGTGTTTTGGGATAATTGTTTGTATGTTACCTGCTGCTGAATTTGTTTAGTAAATAGGACCATTTTGGGTACACAGAAGAGAGTCAGTAAGTGGTGTGAGTTGAATGTGAAAACAAGCAAATGTTCATTTCCTAGTCAATTGCTTTAGTTGTGATTTAATTTCTTTATACCAAGGTAAGTGAACATGTAGTATCCGTATGGAAATTTAATATGGTGACTATGCAGTAAAAAACTGGAGTGGGAAACTGAAGTATTTTGGAAAACATCCTATATAAAATCATTACCAAAAATGTTTTCACTGAATGTCAAGAAATAGGGTCCTTTTACAAGATTTAGTATCCAAAGAGCTGTCCCAACCCAAATATGTGCTTTCAACATACATTTTCATGATATGAGCTTTACAAAAAGATGAGGAAAGCTTTCTTAGTTAACAGTAGTGACTAAGAAATTCACGGCATCTGAAACAATCTTGAATGCTCCACTCTTATGAATAACTCGTCTTTGTTTACTCTTACCGAATACCACAGGAGGTTAGGACATGACTCTGAGTTAATTATGGGTGCAGGACTTTGCCAAATAACATTATGTTGAAGACAGGTTGACATTTCCAGTAATGTTATGGGTCAGAAAGGTAAGCTGATTTGGGCTCATGTAAATCTGGAAAGCAGCTTTATGTCTCAGCAGAGGGAAGAAAACCATCCCTAGAGTCACGTTGCCCCACAGCACTGGGAGGGCCCTCCAGGCCATCTGGGTCAGGCTGCAGCTCCTCTGGTCAGATCATTTGGATCTAGAACTCCAAGGAGTGCTTGACCTGGAGGGTCCAGACTAGTTACAGAATCAGGGGACCAACTGAAGCCCTTTGAGCCGTGCCTGTGGTGTCCCTCCCAGTTGTGGTTCGTCTTGCTGGAATCTTGGTTCCCTTCCGGGGTTCTGCCCCTCCTGCCCTTTATGATGTGTGGGAACCCTTTATGACGAACCGTGGAATTTGCCAATTTGGGGGTGGTTTTCTGAGTTAGTTGCACTGATGTGGCTGTTATCCAGGTGTGTCCTTGAGAAGAGATGAGCTCAGGATCCTCCCACTCTGCCATGTTCCCCAGCCAACTGGTCCCTCCCCATTTTAAAAGCTGAGGATTTCTCTTGATTGTCTCTTTATATATATATATAGATATATTATTTATTTGACAGAGAGAGATCACAAGTAGGCAGAGAGGCAGGCAGAGAGAGAGGGGGAAGCAGGCTCCCCAATGAGCAGAGAGCCCGATGCAGGGCTCGATCCCAGGACCCCGAGACCATGACCTGAGCCGAAGGCAAAGGCCCCAACCCACTGAGCCACCCAGGCTCCCCTCTCTTGATTGTCTCTTGATTAAATTCCCTTTCAGAGGTGCTGGAGAGCTTTACAGTTTTTTTTGTTATTATCATTATCATTATGATTATTTTGGTCTCTCATCAAATGAGGTAAAGCTTTCTCTACTCTAGAGCCCTGCACATAAGTTTTGGTTCCCCAACCTGAAAATGTGTTAGGAATGCAGGATCTCAGGTTCTTCCCCAGAACTATAGAATCAGAATTTACACTTTAACAAAATTCCAGGGTGAGTTGTATACTGTTTAGAATTTCAGAAGCTATTCTATAACATTCTAATATTGTAATTCACAGGTGTTGGGAAACAGATCATGGTTTAGTGTTAAGAGGGCATGACGATACCCTCCCCTAAATACTGCTCCAGTTAAGATATGCGTTGGGTGCAAGCAAGTCTGCAGAGAAAACAGTGTCAAAGAAAGGGAAAAATAGATGGTTTTCCTCTGTCTGTCTTGGCCACAGGGTGTGAAGATTCAGGCCTATATTGTATAAGAAAAGGCTCAGAGGTTGGTGAGACACTTTTATGGCCCTGGTTGAGGACACTGGTTATGTCGGTTCTAGTTCCTTTATCTTTTGTAAGGTAAACCAAATTCTGATAGAAAAATGGGAGAGTGAATAGAAATAATAAAAGCAATCAGATTGAAACTAGTTTATGGAAAGTTTATCCTAGCAGGGTACAAACATGCAAGGGTGTTCTTTCTTTTTAACCAGTGCCTTTATCTTCATTCTACTTAATTGGATTTTCCTGGACATTACTGAGATCTTGGACAGATCTCTTTCACATAATTCCAGTTATTAAGTCCAGTCCAAAATAAAACTCCAGTCACACCTACCCTCTTTTCCTAGTTCAGGTTTATCGGTGGCTCAGGGTTGATCATTGATCTAAGGGGGCAGGCACTAGGAGGGAGGGTAACTTGCTATTAAATTGCACTTCCTGCCATTCTTCTACCTTTGGTGTGTTGGAGGAGATAGAATTTACATTTCTATCTTCCCCCGTCTCTTTTCATCTCCCTCTTCCCCAGGGAGATGAAAAGAGACGGGGGAAGATAGAAATGGATGTTTGGACACATGTGTAAATTCCTTAGGTGGCCCTGTGGACGGGAGTCCCAATTCATAATTACTCTCACAGGTGATCTGCCTCTGACTCAAACTCTTCCTATTTTCCTATGGCCTTTTGAATAATCTCTTCCTATTTTTCTATGGCCTTTTGAATATCTCTGTAAGTAGAAAATGGAGGAAAATAAATGACTCTAAAAGCCCAGACTATCAGGAGAAAAAAGGAAAGATCTTTTTAGCAAGATGTGGAGAAGAAATATATTTTTTGCAAACAAATATCTCTTTTCTCAAAAAATATAAGGCCTCCGATGTTTCTCCCTTGTTCAGCACAAGTAAGAACATTGCGATGTAGCAGTTTTGAATCCCAGGAAAGTGAAACATATTTCATTTATAGTTTTGAAAAGGATGGCCAATTTTCTGTGTGTTTTATTATCCATGGAAACTTTTTATTCCCCTTATATTATTTTCAATCAAATCAGTAGAAGTTGCCTAGAGGTTTTCAGGTCTCTGACGCTGGGTAGTTGCTCAGTGAAGTCTATCTTTTTAAGATGGAATGCAGGGACCCAGACACTTGTGGTGTTTGGTGAAGAAGGCAAGGTCATCTACTTGGGGAACTGCCATTCTCCTGCTCTCTCCTTTCCTCAGAGATTAGAGTAGGTCTAACAGGTAAAAGAGCCACGGGTAGACTACACATTCCTTCCAAAATGTGCTTCAGGATTAGTCCATTTTCCTGAATGCAGAAATTAAAAGGAGCACAGTTTTAGTAATTTGCAAGAGTTGATATGATCACAGGTCAATCTTCCTATCATAATTTTAATATCTGCCCTATCTTCATTTTTACGATTGTTATATGCATAGGATAATCTGGGGATCATTATATTCATTGGAATGCAATGACCACTTCCCAGAAGACAAGCATTTGTGATGTGAGAATGGCCTATGCTTGCTATGGGGCTGCTCTCAGCACAGGGGGCCACATATCAGAAGCCCAGAGAGAGAGATGGCAGAAGCCAGTGGGCACACGCCAGTGATATGCTGAAATTTTCAGTATAATTCCTCATTTCACAAGATACTGACTATGATTGGATTCCCTGGGAGTACTGGAGAAAGGGCAGAAAATTCTGTGTAGCTGATTGTGTGGCTAATGGAGATGACCTCCATGGATAGTGGAGGAGTTTCAGAGGGCTTTGAGGAGGGAAGTTTGGAGATTTGGAGAGAGTCCTGACTTGCACATGGGTTTGCAAACAAAGTTAATTAAGATTTCTGGGGGCAAAGGAGCTTAATAGAAATGTGAGTTCTATTTATTAGAAACCCTTACCGTAACTAGCACTTGAACTTTGCTTTACAGCATACAAAGAGTTCTTATATACATCTCATTTCATCCTCTCAGTGTATGAAGAAACTATTATTATTCCTATATTTCTTATGAGGAAACATAAGCTAAACTTTCTTATTTTTCTTCGGCTCACACAGTGAGTGGCAGAGAGAGAGCATGTCACCTTGACTAGAGTCCTTGCTTTGGTATCCCGGCTCTCCTGAGGACTTTATTTTTTATTTAATTTTTTACATTACAAGGATTCTCATTTCAGGCTAAGAAACTGAGGCTTCTGATGTTTTTGTATTGTAGTTCAAAGGCGAAAAGCAGAGACTCTTTATTCCTTTCCAGTTTTCTTGACTAAAATTGACATTATGTGATGTTACCTGCTATTTGTCAAATTATTTCAGTCAACGCACAGAAAAAACTCTGTAAGTTCAAAATGACTCTGATAATCTTTCTTATTTCTCTCCCAGCAATGATTTCCTCTTTCACAGTTGGTTGGCCTACTTATTACTGTAAAAGTCACTTGTAGAAAGCTATTTTTTTTAAGTTGATTTTTTACTATAATGGAAAAATGCTATTTTCAGAAGCACTAATTTGATTCGGTGTTAGATTACCAAAGCCCCAAAGAGCCAAGTCAGTAATAGACATGGCTACTATTGTCAACTGGGTGATGTTATAATGGAAAATAAAATTTTGGTAAATAATAAGAAAGATTAAACAAGTATAGAAACAGAAGAATGGGATTTTATTCCCTAAAGGCAATAATATCAACTGAGAAAGAATCCTAGTCGGCTTCTTCAGGAGGAGGTTCCCTGCCTTGTCATGATGGAATGTCAGGGAAGGACATGTGTTTCTGGACACATGTGTAGATGATGGAAGTGTGACTCTGCAGAGAGAGATGAAATGTTCAAGCCTTCGTAGGATTTTAAGCCCTAACATACATCAGTTCTACAGTTACATTTATAGTAAAAGGCTTTATCTAGGTTAGAATTATGGGGAAAAGCAGTACATAGGACTCTGGACAGTTAAAGACATAGGGTGACTGCATTACTACCGTGATAACAAGGGTTGTGAGGGGCCAGATTCCTCATCTTTCTGAAGACAGCCCAACAATACTCCTGCCCAATTTCTTCTCTAACAAAGACAGGCTGACTATCCTGCAAACAGATTAAGAGATTAAACATATATAACCTTTTATATTACTTGGGGTCCTGATGCAACCGATGTGGTTCGTTAAGAATACTGAGCTGGAAAGTCCACTAGAAATTATTTGTTTATGCTGAGCTCTGTCTCCTGGAAGAACGGTGCCAGCTCATGCAAAATAGTATGTAGACAAAATTAGTGTTAGGTTTTTCGTACTCCCACTGGCCTCCTTTGACACTGTGCCCAGATCTTTCCCACATTTCCCATTTCCTGGGTGCCCATGCACATCCTCTGGTTCTCCAGGACTTCACACCGGTGCCCCTGCTGGGGGTGCTCCTGGCTGTGTCCACGATCCAGCCCTCCTCTTTCTACATAACTCCCATTGAAAATTATACATTCTCAATCCCACGATCCCAGGACCCTGTTTGCAGTTAGGGAAGAGTTTATCCAGTGACCTGTCCTTTTCCAATCTACTGCTAGTGTTCCTCCAGATTTTAGTAGATACACAACTTAGGAGAATAGAAAAAGAGTTTTTGGCAAAATAAGTTTGGAAAATCCTGCATCCTGTACCGTCCTCTTGAAGATTCACGATGTTCACTAACTCACGATGTCTTTCAGAAATACATTTTCACGATGAATTCAATTTGGGAAGTACCGTTATGGCGAAATACAAACTAAGATGCAAATTTATATTTTTCCTAGATGTTATATTTATTCTAACATAAGTCTATAGGAAGAAAAATGTCTTGACTTTGAGGAATGAGCCCAGTTACTGGTATTTCAGGTGCTGCAGTGGGCATGATGGGTGATATTTGGCATGAGGATTCTGATGATGGAATTCACATTATTTTTCATTACTTTTGGCTACTTGCTGCTCTGCTAAACTAAGCCATAGTTTCAGGATAATTTGCATACTTCTCCATGTGCACAAAACAGATACAATTTGGGGAAGTCTAGATCTCTTGTTTTTGCAATTTCTTTATTCACTTTTGTCCACATTTTCTTTTGAGAAGTGAAATGAACTTCTTTTCCCATCAGTGCACCAGCATCAGACCCCTCAAAACTTTAAAAACGGGTGAGATTGTAATCTTTTTCTTGTTGCTGTGGGCACACTGGGTCAGGAGCAGAGTTTTCTGATAATCGGAGCAGATGACTCACCTGCAGTCTACTTCCATTCAGTCGTCTGCTAATGAAAACGTTTCTGCTTACCTGGGAACTGGGCTCTTTGGGAAATTATATTTTAAAGTGCTTATATTAACAAAATGCCTTCTGGAAAGCCTCAAAATGAGGTCATAGACCTGAAGGAAATGCATGCTGCCTTAGGAATTTAGGCTTTCAAATGGAATCTGGAGAAAAGCGCTATCAATTTAGTTTTCTCCTTTTTCTCCTGTCGCCGTGTCTGGACCACAAAATGGATCTCTCTCTCTCCCTTGTTCTCTCTCTCATTCTCTCTCTCCCACTTTCTTTGTCTACATGTCTCTGTCTCTGTTTCTCTCTCTCTCTCTCATACTCTCCCTCTGGATGCCATCTCTTTTTTCCCCCATAATATAAACATTTATTATTACTCTGGTCTGATAACATTTTAAATCAGACCTTCTTTTTATATTTGGTTATGGTGGTTAAGTTATTTTTAATGCAGAATCTCCAATTTCCACCAGTTTGGCATCTCACATGGTTGCATTGGCTTTGATGGAAGCCTCTCTTTGCTCATACCTTTCCCTTTCCTTACTTTTTGTTATATAAGTAGAGATATTTTTACTACACCATCGTATAAATCTGGCCATAGTGATGTCTTGGGCAGTTCCACGGACATCATTTGGGGAATTCCACAGTTTTATCAAACACTTATTCAATCATACATTGCAAGATTCTACTGCCGACTATGGTAAATGCTAGAGCAGAAACCTGTTTTTGAAATTCCAAGTTTCTTAAACATATCATGTATGAATTTTAAAACTTCCTTGCTAATGAAGATATACCATTGATAATTTATCTTTACTTTCTAATAAAAAAAACCCCCATTTTATGATTATAGCCCTCTGAGAATCAGTGTGATGGCTATTTCTTCTCAGAATATTGAGCATCATGCTATGCATGGCCCAGAATTTCTAAGATGTCAAATCACTAATTTAGTGGTTTCTATAGTCACAGTATTTTAATGAAGAGACTAAGTTTCATTTCTGAACAATAGGCAATTGTAATTCCTGTCATCTCTTCAGAAATGGAATTCTTGGTCTATTCAGAGCAACTTTCTTTCTGGTTCTAGGCACAACTTTACTGTTGTTGTTGACTTATATTATTTCTTCGAATCACTTGGTTCGACTTGACCAAGGTGTCAGTAAAGGGCTGGGAAGAGAAATAGCAGAGAGTCATCCCAATGTCATAATCTAAGGCAGTCTATAAAAACATCAGGAAGATATGCTGTATCCTCTTCTAGGCCTGGCAATTTTTCCCATATAGCAATGCTCAGTAATAAGATAACTCGAAGATTTATGAGTATGCTTGTTTATTATATTGAGTCTGTTTATGTCGTAGAGAAAATCTTAGATCTGTGCTTCCCTATACTTGACTTCCCAGATTCAGTAAGATCACCCTTATTTTTAACTAAGGACTACCAAAGTTTCCATCCTTTGTGGACAAACTCATCTCACATTTCTTTCCTTCCGTTACATGTCAAGGCCGATTAGGCAATTGGGTTGTCCTGCCCTTGTTTATGGGTTAGTCTTTTTTCTAGTGGTTTTCTAATTATAATGTGAATAGCATTAGGTGGGTGGCCTCTAAATTGGGACACCTGAGAGCACTGTTTGTGGAGTATAATCTCAGTAGGATCTTCTACTCTATTTAAGTGACTGTAAAACTATTCTTCCCACTGTAGCAGATGAAAGAATGCAAATTGTCCTCTAGCTCCTCTTCTTTTTCCTCCCTCTGTTTCCCATAGTGTCCAGTGAATGAATCATCTTAACACATTCTATTTTACTAATATAGCCTAATGCTTTTCTCCTCCCCAACTGGATGAATTTTCCTTCTAACAAGTACCACTCAATATATATAATTGAAGAACAATAATTTGCAAGTAAAACACTTTTCAACTTTTTTCTAAAAGATTTTATTTATTTATTTGACGGAGAGAGAGAGAGATCACAAGTAGGCAGAGAGGCAGGCAGAGAAAGAGGGGGAAGCAGGCTCCCTGCTGAGCAGAGAGCCCGATGTGGGGCTCGATCCCAGGACCCCGAGATCATGACCTGAGCCGAAGGCAGAGGCTTTAACCCATTGAGCCACCCAGGCACCCCTCAACTTTTTATCCAAGTCTTCTAGTATTAGGAGATATCACCAATGTTTCACTACAGAATTTTATGAGAATAAACATGTATGAAAAGTCATATGCAACATATCCCTCTCTTGGAGATTCACCATATAAAGTATTAAGGACCTCAGGAAGGACGTTAAGGAAGTCTTACAACATAAAAATCTGTTTAATTTTGTTTATTCTTAAATTTATGAAACCTATTTGAGCTCCTACCTATTTTTGTTACTCTACCCTATGTCAATACCACAGGCAACAGCATTACATAAAACAAAGAATTATTATTCTGTTTTCTATTATTAGAGGTAGTTTAGGAGTTAGACAGGGTTGCTCTGCCACCTACTAGCTATGTTAACATTTCTGTGCCTTAATTTTCTCTTATGCAAAATGGGGATTATATCGCTGACTTACTGGCAGTGACAGAAAGACTATATTAGGATTCTCAAGAGAAACAGAATCAGTAGGATGTATTTGTGTGTGTTTGTATATATAGAGCAAGGAGTTAGAAATTGATTGACATTCTAAGGAATTGGCTCATGCAGTTATGAAGGCTGAGAATTTCCACCTGTAGTCAGCAAGCTGGAGACCCAGGAGAATCAATGTGTGGTTCCAGTCTGAAAGTTGATAAGCTTGACTCAAGAATAACTGAGGCTTCGGTTTGAGACTCAAGGCTGGAAAAGGCTACTGTCCCAGCTCAAAGCAGTCAGTGAAGAGCAGTTCTCTCTTACTCAACCTTTTTTCCATTTGGGTCTTTAATTGATTGGACAAGGACGACCCATATTAGGAAGGGCAATCTGCCTTACTCTACTGATTCAAACACTCATTTCAGACAGAAACACTCTCATAGATAAACCTAGAATTATGTTTGGTCAAATGTCTAGGTGCCCATGGCCTAGTTAAATTGACACATAAAATTAATTATCGTAAGGACCTAATGGGAAAATGTGGGTAATTGTTTCTCCAATGCCCAAAACAGAGTTAAGTAGGGGATGTTGAACACCATAGTCACGATCATTGTCACCGCTATCATTGTCATCATTATCTTGAAGACTTTTGGGTTCCTAGTCTCAGAATCTTTTCCACTTCAAAGAAGAAAACTTTGACTAATGAGAGATAAAAGCTGACAGATAAATACTCTCTTCTTTTGTCTCTTGACAAAGTTATGAAGCTCATTTTATAAAACTCTTCAGAGAGTCTCCACTGAGATAGAGTCCCTATTGCCCGTGGCAGTGACTAGTTTAAAAATTTATCCTTGAATTGGCTTTCCCTCCTTCCTTATTCCCAGTCTCAACTCCTATTCTTTGGGATCATTTCCTAAAATAAACTCTCGGTACTCAAGCCCTCGGTTCGGGCTCTGCTTCCTTTCAGAATCCAAACTAATACAAATAGCAAAATTTCAAAAGAATTAATAAACAGTTTTCTCCCTAGTCACAGTCACTGTAATAAGGATACAGATAATTTTACAGTATAATATGCTGAATGACTTCCTGGTACAAGAAAATCATTCAGCCTAAATTATATTTTCCTTTCCTCTTTATCTTCCTTCCTTCCTTCCTTCCTCCTCTTTTCTCTTTCTGTCTTTCTTTTCCTTTCCTTTCCTTTCCTTTCCTTTTTTCCTTTTCCTTTTCCTTTTTCTTTTCCTTTTCCTTTTCTCCTTCCCAACTGGATAAATTTTCCTTCTAACAAGTACCACTCAATATATATAATTGAAGAACAATAATTTGCAAGTAAAACACTTGCAAATCTTTCCTTTCCTTTCCTTTCCTTTCCTTTCCTTTCCTTTCCTTTCCTTTTCTGTTTAGAGCTATACTTTTCTAAGAAAAGTCATCTAAAAGTCCTCCAAGAGCAGAGGAGAAAAAATTTGTGGTCATGAAACCCAGGTTATTCACAAGTGGTTACAGCAGAACTATTTGTAAAAGTGAGAAGTTGCACTTAGAGGTTTTGTATGAACTTGTGGTTTTTTAAATTGATAAACGCTCTGCCTTTGTAGTCTGATCTTTGAATAATTGTGGACAGAGTAAGACAAAATTTTACCTTGTATGTATTAGTTCTGATCTGAGGTAGGGACCAATCTGGCATGGACTGATAAGGATTTGTATTTGCATGGCATCTAAATATAGAAGATGATCAGTTGGATTGTACACAACTTAAATAACAATAGAAATAGAGTAACTCTTTTAGAAGCCACTAAAGCTAAGGTTTTTACCAATGTTCTTATGAGGGGATATTGGCGACAAAGGGCATTAGTCTTGCCAGCTGCAATTATATTTTGCTATGTGCATACTTAAGTTTAATTATTTAATCAAACGTGTCTAACTCATCCCATGTATTGCTTTCTTTTTTCTCAATTCCTTCTTCTTCCTTCCTTCTCCTGCCCATTCCCTTCCTCTTCTTCCCATCCTCCTCCTCTACCCCTCTTTTCTTTCTCCTTCTCGTCCTTGTTCTTCTTCAAATATATAAGTTAAAAGAAGCCTTCCAGATTGTGATGAACCTGCAGTGACCGTGGAGGTCATGACACCAAGTGGTCCCTTTCCATATCATGCCTGAGCAGCTTCTTCCTGCTGGGGTCTGCCACATAGCAGGGACAGATAAAAGAACACTACCCAGAACTATTCTGTACCAGTTTTTGTGTCGTTTGGGAGGATAAGTAAAAACGGTGCAGTTTCTCCATAGGGGACAGGTGATGTGTTGCCCAGTTAAAAAGTACATTATCTGGGAGAGTTGGGGGCAAGAGGTGGAATAAAAATAGAACTCCGAAGTTATTTTTCTCTTTGGCTTCAGGTTTCGGAAGCGGCTTACTGGTATCCAAGGAGGACATAAAGGAAAAAGGGCAAATGGGGAGGGGATGAAAAAGGGAAAAAGGAATTTTTAAAAAGAAAGAGTGAAACTGGAAAAAAAAAAAAAAACGGAAATTTTTCGGATGACGACAGCAATGCCACTTTCTCTTTTCCTTAATCCTCCTCTGCTCTCTTCCTCTCTTCTTTTACTCATGGTCTGCTTTTGCGTTGCTAAATGCTATTTTCTCATCTCTTTGAGAATAGTACTGAGTTAGGTTGTCCTGAATTACAGGAGAAAACCTTCAGCCACTTTCTGCCATGGTGTTGCTTACAAATGTGCTTTCTAAACAGGATGGTATCTTCCATATGATTTTAAGGCCATTTCTTTTCTTTCAAAATCTTTTGTGATTGATTATTCCATTACATGACTACTGTACACCAATGTAGAAAATATAGGTAAGAAAAAAAGATCTGCAATGATGAGAATGATAAACTCTTTAAAAATTTTATTATTTATCCTCCAGGTGAAAGGGCGCCATATGGGGGTACAGATGTGAATGGTGGTTCACAGACTATTGGTCTCCAAGTTATTTGGAGTCATTTTTAAAATGCAACTTCTAGAGTTCTCCCTAAATCTCCCTGAATCAGGATTCCTCCAGTGCAAGTCTTGGCAGTATGTATTTTTAATAATTGAATCAGGAATAATATGCACCAAAGATTGAGAATTATTCATTGCTTTAGGCTTTTTTGGGGTTGGGTGGGGAGCTACAGATCAATTAAAAAAAACCTGATACTGGACTCTCTGTTTTGAGTATTTATTATGGGCAAATTTTCCTTGCAGTGCTTGAGGGAAACAATGTGCCACAGACCCCAGGAATTTTAGATATATGTCATGATCCTTCCTTTTGGGACATTATTAAGCCAGATACATGCCTGATATGAGGGAGAACTTCCATGTACCTAGTGGTCTTTAGGGAAAACATTTCACCCAGCCCTCTTCAAGTCTGAAATGACTTTCCCTAAGCACAAACAGCAGACCAGGGCGAGGGCCATCATTAGGATCAAGGTCTCAGGGTCACTGTCTCTGGGCTTTCCCCATTCTTCTTGGTTAAATGTCATGCTTTCCCTGTCTATGAGGTTGTTATACTGATTGGAGAAGTGGTTTACTGATCATAAATTTCTAGGGCAAGAAGAAATACCGTCATGTAGTGTAACTTGACAAAGGACATTGTTAAATTCTTCTGCTTCTTTACCCAGAACACATTTCTGCTCCTCTAGTCTCAACTTTTTAGGGCAAAGGAAACGTCTTTTGGTCACATCTATAGCATGCATTTTATAGAGATAGTTTCAAAGCATTGTATTTTTATTAATTATGTACGTAATTAATTATGTGCATAAATAATAAAACATTAATAAATTATGTGCAAAAGTATATTTGCACATAATTTATTTTGCCAGGGTATTCTGATCTGGGAATGGGTAAAGTGGCTTTTGTTGTAATTGTTGTTATATTAATCATACTTCAACTCCTTTGAATAAGTGTGCAGGCTGAAAAAAATGTCTCCCCTAAGTAATTTGTTAAGTGTTTTTAGAGTGAGTGCTCTATAATAAATGTATCTTCAATCCCATCATATAATAGCCCCTTTTGTTCTTGGTACTTAATCTGTTGGTTTTGTACAAATATTGTATGAATGTATGTTTTAATCACTTGAATTTATCACCAAGAGTGTCATTAACAATTGTTTAACCACTCTTAGCAAATTTGAAAAAATAAAACAAAACAAAAAACCAGAGACGACAACTTAGAAAATCCTGCCTAAGAATTCCCATTTTATAAAAGGTTAGTTTTTTGTGTGTGTTTTTTTTGTGTGTGTGTGTTTTTTAGCTCAGTTTTATATAAGAGACAGACTCACGTGTGGTCTAAAACTTTTAACTTTTTTTTTTTTTTTTTTTTTTACAATTAAAACATCTGGGTAAAGACAGTTTAGCCACATAAGCAAAATCCGGTTAACTAACTTCTAAGCATAAAGGTGGAATTCACGAATTTGAGAGTTTCACTCATAGACAAAGCGGCAGGAATATTTTAGATTGCGTGAAGTAGGTAATTGTACTTTATTTATTTAGTAAAAAGTACTCCTGAAGAGTATAAACTTACATAATGTTATTTTTCATAAACTTAACAAGTAATGAGCAATGGAAAGATTAGTGCCTTGTGGAAAGTCAATGCAAAAAGATCAGTGCCCTGGTTATTATATCCTGGACTTGGACCTTACCTTTTTGGGGGCTTCTCTTCTGGGATTTTGCAACTGTGTTCAAAATGGATTTTTTTCTTCTTCCCAGGACTTATCTCTTGTTATGCTGCCTTTCAGACAATTAAGAAATACAATAAAAAGCATGCAAGCGTATGGAAGATAGGCTGAGTTGCTCAAGGTTATTCAGAGGCAGGAGAAAAAGAACAATTTTAGAAGACTAGGAAATTTCTTTTTTATTAGGACATAGTTCCCTGAAGGATGATAATATTAAAAATTTTTTGTATTAAGTAGCTATTACTACAGTAATGCAGTATAATTATCAGCCATGAAAATACTTCTGGCATGCAGTAGTAACCATGTATTTCTTCTGTATGCATCTGCAGCTTGGCTGAGGCTCATGTGATCTAGGCTAGGCATGTGCGAGCTTTATTTGTTGCTTATTCTTCGGAACCATTGTGCTACTCAAGACATGTTCTTTTCTTGGCAGTAATAGAGACCCAAGGCGGTAAGCCTAGCTGAGCAGATTTGAAGGCCCTGCTTGTGACAAATTTACTAGAAGTCTTTTTTTTTTTTAAGATTTAATTTTTTAATTTTTTTAAATGATTTTTTTTAAGATTTTATTTATTTATTTGACAGAGAGAGAGAGAGAGATCACAAGTAGGCAGAGAGGCAGGCAGAGAGAGAGAAAGCAGGTTCCCTGCTGAGCAGAGAGCCCTATGTGGGGCTCGATCCCATGACCCTGAGATCATGACCTGAGCTGAAGGCAGAGGCTTTAACCCACTGAGCCACCCAGGCGCCCCTAAGATTTTATTTATTTATTTGACAGAGAGAGATCACAAGTAGGCAGAGAGGCAGGCAGAGAGAGAGGGCGAAGCAGGCTCCCCGCTGAGCAGAGAGCCCGATGCGATGCGGGGCTTGATCCCAGGACCCTGAGATCATGACCTGAGCCGAAGACAGGGGCTTTAACCCACTGAGCCACCCAGGCACCCCAATTTACTGGAAGTCTTATTGGCCAAAGAAAGTCACATGGTTAACCCCTGCCTCAGTAGGGGTAGGAATGTGTAATCCTTCCATGGAAGTGGTGTGTGTGTGTGTGTGTGTGTGTGTGTGTGTGTGTGTGTGTGTGTGTGTGTGTATGTATTTACAGAACAATAATATGGTCTTCTACACTTTTATTGCCAACACTTATCCAAACCTCTTGTAATTTTAGCTTAATTGTGCTCTGTGGAACCATTGATGAGAAGTCTTTCTCTAGCAAAACTGAAAATTAAAAAGTTTCCCTGTTCTTTGAAGCCATTAGCTATTATGGATGTTTAAGGTGTTCCGAAAGGCAAAGAGTAAGATTTTAATGGAGCAATAGTTGCAGCAGTAGTAGTTGTACAGGATACAATATCTGGGATTCATCCCTTCCTATGAAAGAATACTTGAAGAGGTCTCATAAGTCTAAGCTCCTGAATAGAATTTACACAGGTGGTAGATAATGGCTAAACCTTTGACTCAGTTCTCACATCTTCCCCAGGGAGTGCAATGCATGTCCATGAATTCAGAAGCTACTTGAGAAATCATGCAACTGAATCATGCAACTGAAATGCCCTCATTCTGAATACAACTATGTATGGATTATTACTAAATGCAGAATGGGTTTTTGTGAAAAGTACACTGAAATTTCTTCATGTGGGCTCAAATTGTGATCTTGCCGCTGGCTAGCAAGTTGCCTCATTTTCTGAGGTTCAGTTTCACAGTTTATAAAATACAACTCTTAACGCCTATCCCATAGAATGAGATAAAATAAGATAATGAATGTGATTGTGGAGAGTGTACCTCATTGTGATTTTTGGCATGAGCCCTGGAGTGTGTCTGCTGGGGTTGAATTCCTTTTTTTACTGCCTACTCAATGGCTAACGTTATAGTTATCTCTCTGAATTTGTTTCCTAGAGCTGCCTTGGGAAATTACTTTAAACTGGATGGATTAAAACAACACAAAATTATTCTTTCATAGTTCAGGAGGCTAGAAGTCTGAAATCAAGATGTCACCAGTTCATTCCATCTGGGGGTGATGAGGGAGATTCTGTCCCATGCCTGTCTCTTAGCTCCTGTAGTTGCCAGCAGTCTTGGGCATCCTTGGCTTGTGTCTTGTCTGTATCTCCAGTTTTACTCATTGTTCCTCCCGGTGTCTGTGTATTTTGGGACTGTTGTGAGGATTAAATGGAATAATTCCCAAAAATCGCTTAGCCCAGGAAATGTCACTTTGCAAATGATAATGACAGTTGGCTTTTGTTTCTTAGGTTGAACCATAGAAAGTTGATATCTTGTAGGTTTCAAATGGTTGAATATCAACACATCCTTGTGGCATAAATTTGGATTATATGGGATTGCCATTTTGGTGGGCTCAAAACAAACAAATTTTGATAATTTCATATGGTTTAACCTTAAACTTTATATTAAATAAAATGTTGATATATCAAGATAAGGTATCCTTATTAAGCTATGATAGTTTCTTCTTGAAAAGCACCCTGAAGAATACTATGTTCAAGCTAAAACTGGTTTTGTTGGTTTTATTTTTAGTTTTATTACTTATTATATAATTGAATTGTTAGATTAGATAGTTATATTAATTCTTTATTATACTTTTTGTAAAAACAGGTGAAATTTAACTTTTTACTTATTGGTAATCTAATATATAGTGAAGAAATATGAAGTACACATCTCACTATTATTTAATAATAATCTATCAATTCTCAAATTAACCATATATGTAAATTAGGATAAGAGCTGTCATCACTCTACTCTGTGGGGATATAGTAGTTTCACACTCTGATCTTCATCACTTTTTAAAACTTAAATTCAGATAGTGAAAAACAGGTAACCAAAACAATTTGCACAATACTGTTCTAGTAATCAACTAGATTATTTATTTTACAGAGTCTGTCCCCAGGAGAGAGGAGAAATGCCATTAGCAGAAAAATTCAATGCTACTGTAATTTTCTGTGGAGATAGTGGTACAAATGGAATAATTAATTGAGGGGTAACTTTTGAAAATTAAAGTGTTTTCTTACTGTCCCTTTGGCAATAGTTCAGATCAGAAATCAGAAATGAGGTGAGAGTATAAAAAAGTAGGAAATGAAGCATATTGGAAAAAGATGTGTATACATTAAAAGGCTTGCCAGAGAGCCAATCAGATGGGTGGGTAAGTAGCATTCAAGAATTTTAAAAGGCAGACGCCTGAGTGGCTCAGTTGGTTAAGGGTCTGCCTTTGGCTCAGGTTGTGATCCCACAGTCCTGGGATTGAACCCCTTGTCGGGCTCCCTGCTCAGCAGGGAGTCTACTTCTCCTTCTCCCCCTCCTCACTGCTTGTGTTTGCTCTCTCTCACTTGGAAATAAATAAATAAAATATTTTTTTAAAAAAAGAATCTTAAAAGATTACTATTTTAATATAAAAAAAAAACAAAACCCAATGAACTTGTAAGGCCCAAGGCAGGATGGATGAAAGGATTGGAAGGAAGGCCCTATAAAGAGGACTAAGAAGAAGCCAAGAAAAATTTCTCGAATATCTTTGATGTGCTAGTTGACTAGTGCAGCTTCTGCATATATAACAGGTTCTCCAAAAATGTTTGCTGAGAATTTGAAAAATGAAATAGCTAATATTAGTCTGACTCTGCGCAAACTTCTCAGAGATTTTGAATAATGAGAACTTATCTTCCTAGTTTCAAAATGGGTAGCCAGAGCTTCAGGTAGGATTTTACAGTGGAAAAGAACTATATCTGGACTCAGACATATTTGGGTTCAAATCCTAGATGCTTTTCCCAAAGGGTGTGTGATCTAGTAGAGTTCCTGGTTCCACTACTGACAACATCTCTAGGGAAATGGGTGGGCCATATCTTTTGATAACTTTTCTTAATACTTTAATACAAGAAAACTTATCTCTTTTAATTTTTAAGGATTTTTTTCCTCATGCCTTTCATACCATTCCTCTTTATTAATTGCTATTATTTGCAAATTCTTTTTATGATCACTTTCACTGGATCACCAATGACAATGACAATAGAAATATACTTGTTATGTCTTCCCATGTGTTTTTCCATATTTTAAAAAAAAAGCTTTTCATGGCTTGATGTATGCTCAACTCATTGGGTTATGAAATATAAGTCTTGAGTCTGCCTTGGAAATATATCTACCAAATATTCTAACATGGTGTTTGAAGTGGTTAAGAGGAATTAAATAGCTATCAAATTGAACTTTAAACACTTTCTGATAATAATGTCAATTTAGTCATTGAATAATGAATGTCAGTCAAAAGAGGCAGTGATTAGTCACACAGCCTAGAAAAACATCAGTGTATTAACTGGGAATAGTTGTATATAGAATTTTAACAGTAGTCATTAGCAACGTGTCACAGTAACTTATCTAGGGGCTTCAGTCATATTCAGAGATTTATTTCTGCCTGTGACATGGCCTGCCTCTGAAGAGAACATCTTGGGCAGTTGAGTTTATGCTTCTCTGGAAAAGTTTCTCATTCAACATTTCAGTTGAAATTTTTTATTACCATATAATGTTATTATTTGCCCCAGGGGTACAGGTCTGTGATTCATTAGTCTTACACAATTCACAGCGTTCACCATAGCACATACCATCCCCAATGTCCATCACCCAGCCACCCCAGCCTTCTCACCGCCCTCCGCTCCAGAAGCCCTCAGTTTGTTTCCTGAGATTAAGCGTTTCTTATGATTTGTCTTCCTCTCTGGTTTTATCTGGTTTCATTTGTTCCTCTCTTCCCCTATGATCCTCTGTCTTGTTTCTCAAATTCCACGTATCAGTGAGATCATATGATGATTGTCTTTCTCATATTGACTCATTTCGCTTAGCATAATACCCTCTAGTTCCATCCACATTGTGGCAAATGGCAAGATTTCATTTTTTTGATAGCTGCTGTCAATGGACATCTAGGCTCTTTCCATAGTTTGGCTATTGTGGACATTGCTGCTATGAACATTGGGGTGCAGGTAACCCTTTGGATCACTACATTTTTATCTTTGGGATAAATACCCAGTAGTGTGATTGCTGGGTCACAGGGTATCTGTATTTTCAACTTTTTAAGGAACCTCCATACTGTTTTCCAGAGTGGTTGTACCATCTTGCATTCCCACCAACAGTGTAGGAGGGTTCCACTTTCTCCACATCCTCGCCAACACCTGTCATTTCCTGACTTGTTAATTTTAGCCATTCTGACTGCCGTGAGAGGGTATCTCAAGTTGAATTTTGTCTGCATGGTCCCTGTAATTTCTGCTTCATATTTCTTTAGTAGAGACAACTTAGTAATAAGCATACCAGCTAAGAGGCATCTGGCAGAATATTATCAATTACTTATTCACCCAGAAAGTTATATGGTAAAAGGGCTACTCAAAAGGGCCAATTGTCGGGAAAGTTGCAAACTTTCTGCAAAACTTAAATTTTCAAAACTACTGTGAACTTAATTCTAATTGGGAATCCTTTTACTATCTAAAAAACTATATTGTCTTCATGAGGCAGTGAAAATGCTTACTTGAAGTCCAGCCATTGTCCTTTTTTGGGTCTATCTTGTCTTCTCTTTATCTTTTATCTGCAGATCCTTTCCCCTAAATGCCAATTCATACTCATCTTCTAGAACTTGTTCCCCCAAGCTTAATCTCTGTTTCCTGTAATAACTGTTAGTTACTGTCCAATTCATGTAGTCTCAGGCATAAGTCATGCTGGGATTCCTTTAGCAATGTAGAGTGGTAGCTTGCATGGCGGACAGGATGGATCTGGGGGAGAGGGACAGGACTGGTGTCCTGGGGACAGCTGCAAGGTTCGTGGGTGTGTTGTATCTGGAGGGAAGGAGTGAATACAGATAGGATTAAGTTAGTCATCTCCTGGATGAAATAATAAATTCTGTTTCCTCAAAAGAAGAGTTTGTGAGTTTTCAATTATTTCATTTCCTGGAGAGACAAATTAATATAAATGAATTGTGACATGTTCAGGTGGCAGAGTTAGAGTTGTAGTGTACAGATTAATTTAGCAAAGATAAGGCCATGAAGGCTCACTAAGCCATTCTATTTGTAGTCAAGATAAAGAGTTAAAGTGTGGTTTTATAATAGTGCTTTTAAAGTAATTATGGTAGGTGGAAAGGCATACAAAGCCCTGACATATGTATATTGATCATAGTGATGTGTTATTGTGATAAACTTTACTAGATACACTGTGTTTAATGGGAATTTTTGGTGAGTTTAGCACTTGATTATAGAGTTTGTAGGAAGAGGGGCGCCTGGGTGGCTCAGTGGGTGAAAGCCTCTGCCTTCAGCTCAGCTCATGATCTCAGGGTCCTGGAATCGAGCCCTGCATCAGGCTCTCGGGGAGGGGAGCCTGCTTCCCCCCTCTCTCTGCCTGCCTCTCTGCCTACTTCTGAGCTGTTTTTCTCCATCAAATAAATAAATAAAATCTTTAAAAAAAAGAATTTATAGGAAGAAATACATACTTCTAACAGTTATTAAGAACAATGCCCTCCATGATTTTCCTTATGTTCCACACATAAGTGAGACCATAAGATAATTGACTCTCTCCGCTTGACTTATTTCACTCCACATAATCTCTTCTAGTCTTGTACATGTTGATACAAAAGTTGGATATTCATCCTTTCTGATGGATGCATAATATTCCATTGTATAGAGGTACCACATCTTCCTTATCCACTCATCTGTTGAAGGGCATTTTGGTTCTTTCCACAGTTTGGCGATTGTGGCCATTGCTGCTATGAACGTTGGGGTATATGTGGCCCTTCTTTGTACTGCATCTCCTTCTTTGGGGTAAATACCCAGTAGTGCAATTGCAGGGTCATAGGGTAGCTCTATTTTAAATTTCTTGAGGAATCTCCATACTGTTTTCCAAAGTGGCCGCACTAACTTGCATTCCCACCAACAGTGGAGGAGGGTTCCCCTTTCTCCACATCCTCTCCAGCATTTGTTGTTTACTGTCTTGTTGATTTTGGCCATTCTAACTGGCGTAAGGTGGTATCTCAGTGTGGTTTTGATTTGAATCTCTTTGATGGCTAAAGATGATAAAGAACTCCTCAAACTCAACACTCACAAAACAGATAATCACATCAAAAAATGGGCAGAAGACATGAACAGACACTTCTCCAAAGAAGACATACAAAGGCTAACAGACATATTTCATTATTCTTGTAAATATTTTTAAATACCTTGTGCCTCTTTAAGATTGTGATTACATTATTTTCTTTTTATTGTTATGTTAGTCAACATAAAATATATCATTAGTTTTTGATGCAGTGTTCCAAAATTCATTGTTTATGTACAACACCCTGTGCTCCATGCAATACATGTCCTCCTCAATACCCATCAACAGGCTCACCGAACCCCCACCACCCTCCCCCACCCAAAAAAAAAAAAAAAAGACTGATGAATCAAAGACCTGTACTTCTGAAACCAATAATACATTATATGTTTATAAGTTAATTAATTGAATTTAAATAAACAAATGTTAAAAAATAATAAAATGCACTAAATAAAGGAATGCTTAAAATTAAAATGTCTGTGGGAAAAAAAGACTGTGCTTACAACAAAAAGCAAAATGCTCCTTTATATGTAATTTTACAAGAGGATGAATGCCGATAGAATTCTAATTAGAACCATATTTAGAAAGTAAATTACTGTAGGTTTGCCTTCTTGGTGAAGCAATATGAGGGACAACTGAGGACCTATGGTCTTACAAAGACACAGATGTTCTGCTGGAGGATGTCATGATCTCATTATGTGGGGAGGAGGGACCTGGCAAAGATGTGTGGCACATGTTGTGTGTGAACACCTTTAAATACCCTCTCACCCTAAGCCAGCGTAGAACCATTTAGCAACACGGGAATGGGAGCCGTGCCTGAGGTAGAACTAGAAGAGTTTATTTTGCCTCTTAAAATTGTTCTGTGTTTTCTGGCCTGCAAAAATATGTCCCTCCAGATTTCTTCAGAGGGGTGACTTTTTAAATTTTTTTTTTATTCTGTTGGAACCCTCCAAACTTTCCCTGGAAGAGCTCACTACCTACATCTCTAGAGCCCCAGTGGAGACCCAAGTTTGAATTTCAAGAAGTAGTTGGAGATCACAGAATTATTTTCTTTATTATTAAGTCCTGAAATGTTAAATGAACATTGTATTTGCTCTCAGAGATAGCCAAAAACTACTAGATCTCTTGTGTTTGTGGTTTTGTTTTAATGTAACTTTTCTTCCCACCAAGATCCAAGGGAACTTCTTGTGTATGCATGTATAAATTTATCTTCTGTATCAGGAGGCCAGGGAAATCCAATTAATTAATTTGGTTTTGACAGGTTGCAGGAACAGATGGATGGATGATGGTTACCAAAAGCCTTCCATGGGCTGCTAATATGCAGATAGGCCAGTAAATTATTCCTGTTCTTGTTTTTGAGAATACATATTGGCTTCCTAAACTCTATAGAATTCAAATAAAGAATAGTTTAGGGGCGCCTGGGTGGCTCAGTTGGTTGAGCCACTGCCTTCGGCTCCGGTCATGATCCCGGAGTCCCGGAATCGAGTCCCATGTCGGACTCCCGGCTCTGCGGGAAGTCTGCTTCTTCCTCTGACCTTCTCCCCTCTCATTCTCAGTCTCTCTCTCTAATAAATAAATAAAAAATATTAAAAAAAAGAATAGTTTAAGTATTAGTATTAAGTATGTTTATTTTGGAGTCACATGACTGTTGATATCTTTAGATTTCACAGCATATATAAATCCATAAGTTATGGATCTGAGGCTTTCACTAATTCTCTAATCAGTGGTGACTTAGCCGACTTTAATTCTACTCATTCATTGCACCATATTGGAAGCTAGAATGTAGTTGGCTGATTTTGATTTCATGCTTCTGATTGGAAATTGCATTGTGGAAATCAACTCATCATAACAGAATAAATTTGCTGAAGACATTAAGTGGGCACCTCTGACATACCTAATACGATGTGGATGTCTTTTCTGGGTTGCACAGGCATCTGTGACAGTTAAAATGAGTCCCGTTGTTCCTTGGTGTCTCAGCATCTAATTTTAACTAACCCCAAAACAAAAGTCCAGAATGCTGTGCGTGCTGCCCTGCACATCAGCAGAGACCAGTTCATCTAGACTTAGAATGCAGTGAGTCCACTAAGCTTGGAATGCTGTGATTTAGTCTATGCTTGGAATGCAATGAGTAAAATTTTCGTAATAATTAGAGATGGATGTCTTCTATAGGATGCATATTATATAGACTGTTGATATGAAGTCACTCTACAATAATCTATGTGGGAGAATTGATTAACAATTTTTAGAAGTAGCAGTTTTTTGGAAGTTTGAAAGATGACCTTGTGTTTTTCAAACCTATCTGTAAATCAGTCCTGCTCCCTTTCTATTTCTACTTTTTCTAGTCTTTGTATTTTTTTTCTCTCTTCTTTCAACCTTGGTGTTGTCCTTTTTGTACTTCCGGAGTGAAGAGATGGTGGATGGGGAGATATATCCCAGTACAAGAGAGAGTCATGATAAGAGACTGTAGCATGTATTTTGATTAATTTTGTATTTAGATTTCATTGCATATTTTCACACAGCTATTTTGAAAAGTTGGCAGGCTCAATTTTTATTATTTTTCTCCATTTTTTTCCTCACAGAAAATCAGTAACATATTTAGAATCAATGTCAGAAATATTTGCTTCTGGATTGAGTTAAGTTTTATACATTAATGATCTCTGTATTTTAATTCTAAGGGTTCTTTTGGCGGGGAGGATCTTAAAGTAAGGAGCAAGAAGTTAGCTCATCAGATAGTTTATAGGTGAGGCAGAGGACTGGATGCAAGACATGATGCCAAAATGGAGTGTGGACTTGGGCACCAGGATAGAAAAGATTTAGGACCAGTGAATAGAAAAATAGGAGGTGACCCAGAAGAACCATAGGTCAGGTGCCAACATGTCTTCTCATATTTGGGAGACTTGGGTTCATTTAAAGGTCTTAGGACAACCTGGAAACCATGATTTTCCTATCCCTTTCACTCACAAGACCCTGTTATTGAATGAAATCTTGAACAGATTGCACTCTGTTAAATAGCTTAAAATGGTTATAGTCACGTGGTACCCCACTAATTTGGCCTAATTTCTTTTTTTGCATTTCCCCATAAAAGTGAAGTATTAATGTTTTGCAATATTTCATTTAAAGAAAATAGTGGAACTTTGTGCATTAGAGCATTAGTAATAAATAAGTGAATGCTTGTAAAGCAGAGTATATATAGGTTTTTAGTCATCCATGGTAAAGGAGATACATGGTCTTGGGAAACATGATAAATAAGATAAGGCTACCAGGTAGAGATGTAGGGTATAGATTTCCCTTCTTTTGTTATTATAGCTAAGTGATTTTAAAACTAACGATATATCTATTTATCCTGATGGTAGTGCCATTTTGTATTACTCCTTCTGTCATGATACTTGATAGCACTTGGGAGTAAATGTTCCCTTTCTGAGTGATGATCCTCGGATCTCTAGCAGTCCCCTATGGATCCCTGCACGGTGAACGTGGGGGATTCTGTTGAGGGGACATAATGCTGTGTGCAGAGAGGATGCAGAGGACCATGATGGTGACCTGCTGGTAAACAGGTGTTAGAACTAAGGAAAATGGTTTTAGTAGGCATAGGACACTTAAAAGAAATTGGGAAGAGTTGGCTTTTCTTGTTTATGGTGTATTTTTTTTTAGACAGTGGAGTTTGTTCATATTTTATTTCAAGCTCCAATGCCGTAAGGAAACAAGACTTAATTACAATCAGGTGAGTTAGTAATATTAGAAGGACGATGGGACAATAAAATAATAGTTATGGAGTGCCTGCTGGGTTATATACTAAGTACGTTTATGCTCATTGTCTTCTAGAAAGTCCAGATGGAGGCTCAAGTATGGAAGAGCTGACACCTGGATCTCACATTCCTGGCAGAGAGGTGCAGAGTGGGGATAAGGCTCATCTCTTACCTTCACACCCTAGTTATAAATGATGTGTGTTTGACTTTCCGTACTAACCAAAAAACGAGTGTTAGAATTTTTGCTTAGGAAGATTTTTGTCTGAATTCTGAATTAACATTCATTTAGGTACTTTTTCCCCATCATTCTAATGACAGTTGGGGAAATGATGAGTCTTGACAGTAAACCATATCTGCACACGATTCTACTTTTTTTGTACCTGATAGATGTTACAATTATATTTTTTGCTTCAATTTCATTTATTAGAGAGCTGTTGTTAAAGAAGCATGAATTATTGCTTTTGTAAATATGAGAGCTTTGTGAAGTTTACTCATCTCCATTGTGTACTGAAAGAAAGTTAAATCATGTGTATATGTTTTAAATTATACCCATGCGAGTTATTAACGATGAAGTGATGTTTGAATGTGTGGGCTTCTGATTTACAATGACAGAATCCAGATTATGAAATTTAGAAAATGCAGCCAGGAATGAAGGTTGATAAAAAATCAGTCCCTAACAGTAAAATGAACAAGGGTAACATAAATATGACATTGCATCTGATTACGTGGCTATGGAGTGTTGGCATTAGAGTTAACTTATTTAATATGAAAGTACTCAGTATTTGACTATCCCATGGATATGGGATAGCTTTCTCCCTGTCCCCAGTGCCTGCCTTCTCTTTCAGAATTTCCTTTCGGCCCCCAGATCGTGATATAGCCTACATGAATGTTTAAAAGTAAACCAAATTTGCCGTTTTTACTTTTGAAAAAATTGTGGCACCCCTTGAGCCCTTAAGTCCTACCCCTGTTGTGAGGCTAGAGACACAGCGTGGAGTCCTAAGACCCAGGCAATCCCAGTTCTGCGGGTGACACCAGGACACAGGCTCAATGTGTCCTGGTGTCACCCTGGTCATTCGGCCTCGTCCAGGCCAGGCTAGTGCCTCTGATCCACAGACTGCTTTTTTCATGAGTGCATCCTGCCGTTGGAAGAAAAGTCATCCTTTTCACCCTAAGACCCTCCTCTCCACACTCGTTTTCTCCAAGGATGCACTACGGCACAGCATTCTGGAAAGTACTGTCTGTAGAATTCTTTGTTCAATCAAAATAACCCCCTGGTTTTCTGGTCTTACCAGCCATTCCATTGAGAAAGGTCCCTCACCTCCTGCTCTGTGCTCTCCTCTCAGCCGGCCACATCTCTCTCCGTGCTCCTCCAGGGCACCAGGCCCACAGAATGTTCCACAGTTCCAGGCTGCTGTGAACAACACACTTTTCAAGGGGGGAGAAAAGTGAACTAGGGCAGGTGTTTAGAACCTACTCTCCTGCTCTAACGTAGAACTTGGTTCATCCTGAAACTGTCTGGGACTGATTTCTGGGTCACTGGAACTGCTTTGCTGCCTTTCTTTCCTCTGACACCTAGAATTTCCTCCGACTGGAGAGTGATACCGAGATGCTTCCATTTTAACCCAGCTCAGCTTAGGACCATGTGGAGATTGTGAGTCCGTGGTTCAGCTGAACAGGTTCCAATGAATACTCCATTCTTTAGGCTTGTGTATTGATTTTAAAAAACCCATTAGATTTCTATTTCTATTTCTATTCTAAGCTTCTCTTCTATCCTGAGTAGGCAGGATAGAACGCGTGATTATATTCAATACTGCATGTGCTTGCTTGTACATGTTTTTAAATCAACCATTGTGACACAAATTACCTTGAAAATGTAATATTAGTATCCTTTTGGAGGTTGTCATCAATTACATGTTCAGATTAGAGGCTGAGTAAGGGTCATTCCTACTCTCTAATTCTGCCAGATGCTCTGTCAGGTGGGACAGTTGCTTTAGAATGCGGTTTAGTTTAAGGAGAGGGCATCCTCTTACAAACTCATCTCTGAGGTGGGAGCTATTTGCATTAACATATTTATTTATTCATGGATTTTCCAAAGCACAGGGAGGGTGATTGAAGTTTCCCTTCTCCTTAAGAATGCATGAATTTAGCTTCATCGTTGTTATATGCTTCTTGATTTTTAGTTGCAATAATTCAGAGGGCCTTGATTTCTTGCTCTCAAGAAGCAGGCCATTGGCTAATCTGTCAAAGGCAATTAGCTGCCTTTGGGGAATTTCAAGAAGCCTAAGGAAGGTCAGGACACCAATTCTCACCAAGGTGCCCCTGTTCAGATATCATCTCCAGTCCCATTGATGGAATTTTATTTATAGCTTTTGTAAATTAAGGTATTTGTGAAAGTTAATTTGTGATGGAGTCATTATCCAAGGGAGAAACATGGAGGGGGAGACTAATAACAGAAGCAGAGAGCCGGCTGAAGTTAGGTTTCAGAATGAAAGGGATGTTCGTGTCTGCGTTTGGATTGGCCAAGATGTGGGATGGTAGAGAATAAAGCTGAGGTATTATTGCCTGGGGAACTCTCTGAGAGTTGGGCCTGAATGAAAAATCCTCCCTCAAGGTGGCCTCAAGAGGAGGA
The DNA here is from genome assembly GCA_028533885.1 of Nasua narica. Classification (NCBI taxonomy): domain Eukaryota; kingdom Metazoa; phylum Chordata; class Mammalia; order Carnivora; family Procyonidae; genus Nasua; species Nasua narica. The sequence goes on from CM052809.1 coordinate 41,138,773, forward strand.
AACTTCTGTGTCCACCATCTCCTTTGAATGGATGACTGGCCTCACGCTCCCAGCGAGTAGGAGCAGAGGAGCACACTGGACAAGACCCGGACAAAACATCGGTAGGGTTAAGAGAACAAATTTCTGAGACACCCTTGTGTAGATTGGAAGGTTCTGACTTCACCATGGAGTCAAGGGCTTAATGACCATAGAGAAGACATCGGTCCCAGAAACTGGTGACACTTAAAGTTGGAGACAAATTTGCAGAATGAAAGAGATACCTGAAGTAGAAAAATCCTGGACTCGGTAGCTACATTGTGTACCTTATTTACTTATTTCAATGATTTAGGCTCAAAAGATGAGCAATTACCAGATAGACTGAAATTACTGTAGCTGCCATGATGATTGATGCTCCATGACTCCTAAGTTGTGATTTAGGAATAGTGCTATGTTGTATATATTTGTCCAGACAGGAGTGACTGGGGGTAGAAAATAGGAAAGGCCAGTGAAGAGAGAGTTCTCTAATTCTTTCTTCTTCCTTATGGAGGTCCCTGAAAGCCAGGGAATTGAAGGCTTCGTGGTTCTAAAATGGCCTTGGTGGACCCGAGGTGGCTGGAAAATCTCAGTTCTGGTCTGGCCAGTGCTGGCTTCCTGCAGTCACAGGCCTGAGGAAGAGTTTCCACACACTGCAGGTGTCTGGGAGCTTTCTGTGACTCCTTAAGATAAGTGCCAGGCGGGTCTGTGCCTCTCGGGCTCTGTAGATAGATGTCCCTATGAGAAAGATCAGTGACTTGAATTTCTCTGACATCTTGTAGTTAGGCTTCTGAATCTCTGAATCACTTCTTGGGGAGTCCATACCAGAGTGCTGGAAGGTTTTTCCCTGTTCTTCCATGATACTGAAGGACTGAATAGATGCTTGACCTAAACCTAAAATGCCATAGGTTCATATTCATGAGGTGATTTGTGCAGCATGTCTCCTTTATCAGAAGATCCTTTGCTCGTTATGAAAGCATTTTGTCACGGACTCATGAAACCCAAAGTCAGATGTAATTTGAATATAAAAATGTGGTGTATCTATTTCATTACTGCAAAAGTGGAACAATTTTGGTTCAGAATGCAGTTTCTGAAGAGAACTGAAGGCGTCTGAGGTTGAATTTAGTACTAATCCCACTGTCTGCCACAGTTTCTTGAGAGACAGACCAACTAGGAAGTTTTCAAAATAGGGCTATTCCACATCTTCCTCTGGTTCTCTAGTTTGGCTGAGAAACTCTGGCATTATGACAGGTTCTATAGGCCACAGGTCAGCCTAAACCTATATTCTAGAGCAGGAATCTCCAAAAAGGTGCACAAAGGAGGTGGTTCCCATTTCCCAGAAGCCTGGGAATCACTGTGGGGAGGTGGGAGCTGCAGATCTTGAAGGGCTGAGAGTGAAGATCTTGAATGGGAAGGGTATTGCTACATGGACATGAGTATGGATCTGTCTAGAGGCGAGAAAGCAGTTGGGGGCTGCTGAAGTAGTTCAGAGTTGATAAAAGTCTCACCTAAGGAGATAGAGTAGGAGTGAAGAAGACAGAGACTATTTGAGCCATGTTCCAAGGGTGAAATCCCCAGTATGACCATCCCTCTTATTAAATTTTAGTGTTTCAATCTCCCCTTATGATGCTGCATGGGATCTTCCAGTGTGAGAGTGAGAAAGTTCAGGATGGATGTCCAGAAATTAGATGCAACTTCACCCCAGTCACACAGCTTGGAGTTTACAACCCCTACCCTCACTGCCATCAGCACCAAGTTACTTCCAGTGCTAGAGTCCTGATTCAGCTTTCTCTGGTGTTCTCCTCAGTCTCCACAGCCTCCAGGAAATTCTGTGTCCCAGTATGAGCTATACCATTTTATAAGTAATTGTGATTCACTAGGCCATAGTTTTATTAATTTTTTTCTAGTTTTTGTTTTTAAATGAACTCTCTTCCCCCTAGGATACACAGCAGTGATTGAAAATAAATGAAACCTGTGCTTGTTACAACTTTCCTGACATAAATCATCTTGCCATGGCTATCTGGGAGGCTGCAAAGTCCTTGTATTCAGGCACATGAAGGGACAGAAGTCAAAGAGTATGAAATGAGAATATTCAAGAAGGTTGTTTTAAGAAATTTTGAGTCAGTTTTCCCCCATTAGCTCTAAAATATTGTGTGTACTTAGAACTTGCCCAGGAGTCTGGCAGTGGGGGGAGGGGGTGGCGGGAGCAGCTTTTACAGTATAAGGCTCAGTGTGAGTGCCCTGGGCATGGTAAGCAGATCCATAGCATCTTTCTCGGGATGCAAGAAGACATGAAAATCGTCACACAGGGCTGGGTCTGCATGGAATTAGAAGCAGATCAAGGTCATAGGTCTCTGGGAAGAATTGTTTCCACAGTGGTTCCAAACCTTGCTACATGGCCAGATCTCCCCAGAGTTTAATTACAGATCCATGAACCAAGCTGGAAATTTGAATCACAGTTTCCAAGTTGGGGCCCTGGAAATTTCCATTTTTATAAAAGCTCTTCAGGTAACTAGTAAATATGATCAAGTTCTTAAGCTCCATTTCTGCTGGTTGGAGTGAGAAGGTAAGAAACTGAGAAATGAAATTGAGTTTTCCCACTCATTGCAGTCTTGGTGAAGTACCTCTAGGTTTCACTTCTTTCTTATAAAATATGAGTCTCCCAGGTCCCTCCAGGCTCTAAAATGTTATGATTCAATAAAGGAAAGTTTTGAGCATAGTTACAGGAGTTATGTTTCTGCTTTTGTGCCTTTGGGCTTAGAAACTCATTTTCAGGCCCACCATTAATGTAGATAGAGTTGGTGGCTAACTATGGAGTCCACTGGAAGGGTGCCAAAGAACTTTCTTCCTCAGCACATCTTCCACACCAACCTGCTTTAAGTCTCAGAGATTGCTCCATTAGAGGAATGGGTTAAGGCAATTTCTCTTTATTTACCCATTTAGGTCCCCTTAAGTAGGGGTCAGTAAGTATATTGGCAATTGTTAATAGTTTTGTGTCAGTATTTTAGGATTTCTCAGCCACGTTTTCTCTTATGCCACTGTGACAAATCATTTTGTGTGCTTCCCCCTCTTACTGATCAAGTCAGTCTTGTGGATGATGCTAGCTGTATCTCTAGTCTTTTCCTTCCTGCTGTGCAGGCATCTCAGAATGCAAATACTGACAGTGACATTGTTAGTAAAATAACCTAGAATCTGTTTGAGTTTTACAAGAATAAAAGTATAGCTAATTCTCTAAGTTTGATATGGATAAAAAAATTACTTGGGCCATACCTCTTCTTTTTTTTTAAAGATTTTATTTATTTATTTGAGAGACAGAGAAAGTGAGAGAGCATGAGAGGAGAGAAGGTTAGAGGAAGAAGCAGACTCCCCGTGGAACTGGGAGCCCGATGTGGGACTCGATCCTGGAACTCAAGGATCATGACCTGAGCCGAAGGCAGTTGCTCAACCAACTGAGTCACCCAGGTGCCCGGGCCATACCTCTTCTTCTTTTTTTTTTTTTTTAAAGATTTTATTTATTTATTTGACAGAGAGGAGAGAGATCACAAGTAGGCAGAGAGGCAGGCAGAGAGAGAGGGAGAAGCAGGCTCCCCGCTGAGAAGAGAGCCCGATGCGGGGCTCGATCCCAGAACCCTGAGATCATGACCTGAGCCGAAGGCAGAGGCTCAACCCACTGAACCACTCAGGCACCCCTGGGCCATACCTCTTCTGATGGTGACTGTATTCATTGGCTTGGGCTGCCACCACCAAATACCACAGACTGGGTGGCTTAAACAAGAGATATTTATTGTCTCACAGTTCTGGAGGCCAGAAAATCTGAAATCAAGGGGTTGGCAGGGTTGGTTCCTTTTTAGGAAAGATGTATTCCAGGCCTCTGCCCTCGGCTTGTAGATGGCCATCTTCTCCCTGGGTCTCTTCACATTGTCTTCTCTCTGAGCATGTCTGACTCTGTGTCCAAATTTCCTCTTTTCACAAGGACACCTATCATATTGCATTAGGACTCATCCTGGTGACCTTATTTTCACTTGATCCTGTGCCAAGACGGTATTTCCAAAGAGGGTCATGTTAACAAGTATGGAGGGTTAGGACCTCAACATCTTTGGGGAATATAGAATTAAACTCCTAACAGTGTGGCATTCCATTGCCTTGTGGCATGGATGCTGAAAAATCAGTGAATTAATTTATGAGGTGGGTCATGTCTTTAGGAAATTAATAAAAATTTAGACAAGTTTTTTTCTAGTGTGAGAGGGAGAGATTAAAGATGGAGCACAGGAAATGACAGGGGCATGACTGGCCAAGATTGAAAGGCCTTGAACTTGCCAACAAAAAATAATTGGTAATGAATGGTTGTAGGGGCATTGCCCTGACTAAGGAGAGTATCTTATAGTACTTGTAAAGACACGAAACACAGAGTTAGCCTTCTTCATTGGATGCTCCTTACAGATAAGGGTAGGAAGGGTAAGTTTTTAATTTTTTTCTTAAGAGAGGGAGGGGGCATGGGGTGCCTGGATGGCTCAGTGGGTTAAAGCCTCTGCCTTCGACTCAGGTCATGATCTCAGGGTCCTGGGATTGAGCCCCACATCAGGCTCTCTCCTCAGCGGGGAGTCTGCTTCCCCCTCTCTCTGTGCCTGCCTCTCTTCCTACTTGTGATCTCTCTCTCTCTGTCAAATTAAAAATAAATAAATAAATAAATATCTAAAAAAAAGTGGGGGGAAGGGGTAGGGGAGAGAGACAGAGAATCTTTTCATAGGGCTCAACATAGGGTTCAATGTGGGGCTTGGTCTCACGACCCTGAGAGCATGACCTGAGATGAAATCAGGAGCAGACACTTCGACTGAGCCACCCAGGCACACCCCAAGGATAAGCTTTTTATTTTTATTATTTATTTTTAATATTTCTTTATTTGACAGAGAGAGAGAAAGAGATCACAAGTAGGCAGAGAGGCAGGCAGAGAGAGAGGGGGAAGCAGACTCCCCGCTGAGGAGAGAGCCTGATGCGGGGCTCGATCCCAAGACCCTGAGATCATGACCTGAGCTGAAGGCAGGGGCTTTAACCCACTGAGCCACCCAGCCGCCCCAATGATAAGCTTTTTAGAGTAAGTTTTGAGTCAGCTGCTATTTCGCATCTATGCCCCTGAAAGTTTCATACAAAATAGCATTAAGTTTTTATGATACATAACCATCATACTGTTATGAGAAAAACATTAATCCCATCATTATTAAAAGTAGTACTGAGGCCCTGGGTGGCTCAGTCGTTAAGCGTCTGCCTTCAGCTCAGGTCATGATTCTGGGGTCCTGGGATCAAGTCCCACATCAGGCTCCCTGCTGAGCAGGGAGCCTGCTTCTCCCTCTCCCAGGTGCTTGTGCACTCTCTCTCTCTCTCTCTCTCTCTCTTTCTCTCGTGCGTGCGCGCATGTGTGCGCTATTTCTCTCTTTCCAATAAATAAATAAAATCTTAAAAAAAAAAAAAAAGTAGTACTTTATCCCAAACTTGGTAGTTTTGTTTTGGTGTGTATGAAGATGGTACAGTTGCGCAGCCCACATACTGTACACTGACATGTCCTTTAAAGCTGATAAAGAAACAGCTTGGGAAATGGGGGTGGATATTTGGTAGTATTTTGGAAAAAAATAAAAAATAAATTTGCACTGCCATGAGGCAATTGTGTACATCTCTTCTCAACTCTGATCCTGTTGGTATTTGGAACTGTTCAAGATGGGATGTTTACACTTGACAGTTGGCAAATGGTACAAATCGAGGCTTTACCTTTTTTTGTTGTCGTTGAAAGCTGGTTATTAAACAGTCACCCAGACACCACTGGAAATGAACTACAGTTTTGAACAAATTAATATACTCTGGTTTTGGGGGGCATTTATAAGAAAAACTGTCTTTCCTGATGAGCAAAACTTCTGTTTTTTTGTACCATGCTGGAGAATCATTTGTGAAGAAAAACTGTAGTCAGTTTAGGAAACAGATGAAATGCATTTGAATGCGAGTTAGTAATGGCTTCTAGAGCTGCCAAGCAAATTGCTGAGATAATTTTGGTATGTGAAATATATTCATTAAGAAGAGTTAAAATTCAAACTCCCTGTTTCCCTGACAGCAGGATGATGATTAATAGGAGGGCTAGAAGGGTTGGCGTTTTCATGGAAACTCCTGGATATCAGAGAGTTTCAAAACTGTCATTAGTGGAGTTTTAAAAGTTTAAAAGGAAAAAAAATGACGAATTGAACATTTGTTAATTTAACCTGTATATTTTATGCGTAGTTGCACCATCCGAAGTTACATGCAGAAAAATGAGCTTAGAAACTTAGCACCTAGAATGGTGTCAGGAGTGGTAGCTTCTTTAGGGTGAGTTGCCTTTCCCCACCTGGAATTACTAGAGAAAATCCAAAGACAGCACTAGAATGTCCGCTTTCCAAATGAGCCAGACTATATAGTACTTCTCAAATTTTAATGTTTATAGATCACCTGGGGAGCCTTCTTGAAATTTAGGTTCTCATTCAGCAGCTCTGGGGTGGGGCCTCTGCTCTGATCCCCCCCAGCACATGCTCAGTGATGAGCTAGAAAACCTTCCCAGGATGGGAGTGTGGACACTCTCCTGTGCATATGCTTCACCCCCTTGCCTGCCTTGCCCTCTGCGGAGACATCGTGATTTGCACGTGTTCCTATTTTCTGTTTGTCTACACTTGTTTTCAACTTAGACTTACTAAGTGGTTGTGAATACTTTCGTCCCTTGGAAATTCCTCCAAGGTCGTTCATTCTTTCTAACCTTTACATCTGTTCTTTCTCTCTTTAAGGCTTGCAACTTACTGGGATCTCTGCCATTCTGCGCAGCTTCCACTAGAGGTCATTGTCTTGTTACAGAATTATTTTCTTTCCTTCTTTCTCGGAGGTAGTCCAGTGGCTGGGATGATTTTGCCTTCTGTGCTAGAGTTGGGGGTCAGCCTAAGGGCCCATTTATCTCCAGGAGCACAGGTTTGCACATAATAGCACCTTCATCCAAGAACGGGAGCCCCTCTGTCTATTCTGGTCAGTTAATCTGACTGCCAAAGATGGGCAGTATTTTCCAGCTACCTGGAAAGAATACAGTAAGAAAACCACTGAACCATGGTCAATGTGTAGTGTACAATTTCATGAGACAGAGCTGGTGATTTAAACAAGTGAAATTTATTTTCTCACGGTTCTGGAGGCTAGAATCTGAGATTAAAGCATTGGCAGAGTTGGTTCCTTCTGTCCCAGGCCTCTTTCTGTGGCTTCTCCTGTGTTTTCTCATCATGTTTCTTCTGTACCTGTCTGTGCTGGAAGTTCCTCTTCTTATAAGGACATTAGTTATATTGGATTAGGGCCAACCCTAATGAACTCTTTTCAATTTAGTTACCTCTTTAAAGACATTATCTTCAAATATAGTTAAATTCTGAGGTCTTAGGGGTTGGGACTTTAACATATGAAATTTTAAGGGGACACAATTCAGTCCATAACATATAGTAAGTGAACAAACTGTCCTAATGGAACAGGACTTCTTCAACAAATATAGCTATGTTGACAGCTGTTAATTTATCTGGAAAATTCATATCAAAACTTTATCTTTTCCTTCCATGAACTGAATATGTCTGTAAAAGTTGAATTAATAAAAAAATCATTTGTCCTTGTCTCATAGTTGTTTATTTTCTTGTAGGTGCTACATATTGAAGAATAATCTAGGAAGAGGTCAGGGGGGAGGAAAACTATGAAGTAGGAGATAGGATGGAAAGGTTCAGGTTATGTTTTCCAGACTAGAGGCATTTTCCTCTAAATTATCTCCCACTATGATTTCTTTCTACCATAATCTCCGTGGCTGAGTTGCCTTTATCTTGAAGTCTTTCCAGTTCATATGAACTGAAAGTTAGTCTCTGTCTTCTGATTTCATTCATTCATTCTGAAAACATACTCCAAAGCACCCACTGTATTTATAATACTATGGGAATACGAAGTTGAACATGTCAGTGCCTTCTCCGTAGCAACTGATTACAATAGAGTAGAAATGTTTGTAAGAGATATGTAGCCAAATGCCATTATGAAATAGCTGGAGGAACAACTTTCGGGGAAATCAGGAGATTTGATCTATCACTCACTTGGTATTTATTGGTATGCCTTGGCAACTTTCTCCTTACCCACCCACAAATAGTCATCTTTGCATTTTTCAGAAGGCCGTGTGCATTGTTAGAGGTCAGTGGACGCTTTTCAAAGAATGAATAAAATCAGACATTATAGTTCTCATATTCAGTTAATATTCAATAAATATTAAGGTGCTGTTCTGTAAGGTGAGGCTTGCATGCCTTGCATGCCCTGCCCAGGCCATAGCCTTCAGAGCCCACAAGTACATCCTGCTTGTGGAAGCGAAAAGATTTATGAATGAACATAAGTTGTAGACTTAGAACATTATAAACTTTAGTTATTTTGTAGATGTGACAGCTAATATGTTGTAGACTAGGGTTTGGAGATTAGCATTTTACTTTCTCCTTCCTAAGGAAATAGTGAAAACCTTAGTTTTAGTTGAGAGAATTGTCTCTGACTTGACCCTCTTCAGATTTTTAGGTTTATTACCTTAATTCCTTTGTAAGTATTCTACTCTGTTCTACCCCATGCCTTTGGTGTCTCACAGTGAAGCTCTATTTAATTGTAATGAAGACTCTAAATTTTCTTTTGGTCCATTTTAAGTGCACAGACTTCATTAATTGCACCAGGAGGAGGTTTCCCAATACTTGTATTTAGGAACCTTTGAAAAATTAATTTGAAAAGTTTTCTTCTTTATTGCAGGGTATGTACTTTTATGTTTTCTCTTGAGTATTCTGATGATGGCTGTATCCTTTTTTTTTTTTTTTTTAATCCAGCTTGCTTTAGAGAATGAAGAGTCTGTTCATTTGATCCCAAATGAGATATATAAGCCTCACAGCCAAGAACCATGAATACAAGAACATCCTGTCTGGTTTCAGCCACCAGGGGAAATTACTATTTAGCCAAATATTGAAGTGACTCAACAGTAATTTATGAGCCCATTGCTCTCTGCTGTTTTAAGATAGTTGTCACATCTTGGAGGAAGACTGATGAAACGAGAAGCTTCAAGGGATTTCTCCAGTTTGGTCTTTTCTCTTTAGTTTTTCCCGATTCCTTTTCAGGAACATATTCTTGGCTTTGAGGTGACATGATGGAGTGAATTCCTGGTCTGGAAGTCCAGAACATAAGCAGCTGTGAAGGCCCCATCACCAGGACATCAAATGCTTACACAGAAAGAGCTAAAACAGCAGTCATCAGATTGTTCCCGGGCACCCGTCTCACAAGAGATTTAGCATCCTGTTTAGTACTTGGCCGAACAGACGATTCCACAGGCATCTCACATTCAAAGTAGATGTGAATTAGGCATAGAAACTCACATGTGGTGCTTTAAGTCATCTGAACACGGAAATCGTTCCGGTGGATTCTCTTTCCGCATGGTTTGTGCTGGGGCCCATTATGTCCTGGCCATTTTGTTTTGTTTTTTGGTGTGTGTGTGTGTGTGTGTGTGTGTGTGTGTGTGTGTTGGGGGAGTTGTTGTTATTTGTTTGTTTTTTTGGCATAGGTTAAAGGTTTGGATCATAATAGGGACTGCAGAGGAGCTATTCATGAGGGTTATTTGCCACTTTATCATAAACTGCATCTCTTTCCGTAGGGAGAACATATTCTCTGTTTCCTTTAATCCCTTTTACAAGGGATGACAGCATATATTAACAGAGGGCAAGAATAAATCATTGGGTTTAAGTGTTAATGATCATCTAATAATAAGATGCGATAGGATTATATTAGAATTGCAGAACTGGTTTATTAATTAGGAGTAGTGTGGTATCAAATTGTGAGGCTCAGAGGACATGGGGATAATTATAATATTCAAGAAATACAAAATATTAAAGTCTTTTTGAAAGTTTATTATTTTGCTATAAATTATGGCCAAATAAGGTTAACTCTGAAAATGTCTGGTATATGAAAAATGAATTATTAGCCTTTATATGAGACCTAATCTTCTAACACTTTCTTGGTAATTTTTAGAGGAATTCCACATTTTTGATATCTTCATTATGCATGAAAGTGTTAAGGCCTAATTTGTACCATAGAAATTGATATGCTTTTAAAAATATTTAATTCAGTATTATAAAATGAGTATAGCTGCAATTATATTACATTCTCCAAGAGGTCATTACAAAACATGTTAGAAATATATTAATTATGGGGAGCCTAGGTAGCTCAGTTGGTTAAGAGTCTGACTCTTGATTTCGGCTCAGGTCATGATCTCAGGGTCATGGGAACACCCCCATCAGGCTCCTTGCTCAGCGGAGAGTCTGTTTGAGATTTTCTCTCTCCCTCTGTCATCCCTGTGCTCCCACTGTCTCTGTCTCTCTCAAGTAAATAAATAAACCTTTTTAAAAAAGAAATACATTAACTTAAAAAAGTTTTATATTCAGCCTGTGAAGTTTTTGAAAGATGGGGTAGTATGACCAATAAGCTAAAGACACGAACTCAAAAATAGGAATTCGAAGTTCACCTGGACCCTTCAACTGACTACTTACAGAATTTCTTCTACAAAACTGAGCAAATCACTTCTTTGGTAATATCAGCTATTTAGATATTCTTTGAACCATTTGAGTGACCTCAGTCTGCCTCATTATCTTTCATCATCTCCAACCTTACCTTCCATTTTGAGTATTTTCCATTTTTCTTTCTTAATTTCCTATCAGAGCATCTAATTGGAGCTTCCCATCCACTTTTTTATCTTCCTTTCTCAAATATTCTTAGAGTATTCTGTACTAATTAGTTTAATTTATTTGTAATTTTTCAACTCAATGAATCTTGGCATCATTTCCTACCATTTTGCTAAAACTTTTCCTAATTGCCAGACCTGGCACTATTTTTTTCTTGTCATTGTCTTTTTAAATATGTGAATTTGATATAATTAATTGATCCCTCTTTCCCCAAACTTCCTTGGCTTCTGCTGTGTAACACTCTCATTACTAGAGGTATGCTATTGGCTCTCTTGAGATGGTAGGGTAAGTAACACTTCCTTAGCTTTAGATATGATTCTGATCCCACAGGATAAATTCCCACCCCAAAATATTATTAAAATATTTTAAAGTATTAAATGCATATTAAATTAATGTAAATATTATATTATAAATATATTACAAATATAAGTATATTTAATGTAAGGTATTAAATATAGACTGAATAAATATTAAAATATTAAATATCGCTTATCCAGTTATTAAGTCTGATAAATATGGAATCATTATGTTACTAGTCCAGTTCACCACACTTCCCAAATCCTATTAAATTGTAGGGGTGCTTTAGGTGTTAAATTGTATAGATACTTAGAGGGCTTATGTAAATTTAATTGTTATATGGGTATTTAGCACTTGAGAGAAATAAAGGGACTTTTTAGGTTCCCTCTCTTGGGTTTAACATCATATTAGTCAAAATAAACAGTCTAATGCATGTGATTTAGACATTGACTTTGAATATAAAATCTTCTTTCAGACCTGTAGACCAGTTTGTTGGAACAGGATGTCACCAAAAATAGTGGCAATATCTATGTCTATAAAAATTAGGGGGATTAGAAGACTCTACCACACTCTCCCTAAGCACTCTAGCCAAGTCCTAAATGGTTCTTCAGGACGGTGAAAGAACATAACAAGTATATTAGTTGTTCACTTTCTTTTATGAAAGTGGGATTGCTATAATTTTTAACCACTGATAAAATATAGTAATCAAATTTCAGTGTACTGACGGAGGGATAATAAGCATTGGCTATTATCCTCAGAGCTTTGCTTTAAATTTTTGAATCCTGGAAGCTCAGTGTGTGTCTACATAATGCTAAGTTTGCCTCTCTTATCTCTACATGGACCATTTAGTATAAAGAGATTGCAGCTAATGGTACCCTAAAAATAGGAAATGGGGAAGTTAAGAAAGGCCTTACACAGGGTATGTCAGTAAGTACATTTATTCAGTTTGGCATAAATAAACAGCTTGTGTGCCCAGGAAAAATGTAGAAAGCCCTAGAGAAACAAGTAGCCATGGTGAACATAGCCTAATGATTCATTGTTCCTTCCTTCCTTCCTTCCTTCCTTTTGATTTTATATATATTTTTTGAGGGAATGAGAGTGAGAGAGATCACAGAGGGAGAAGAAGAGGAAGAAGCAGACTTGCTGCTGAGCAGAGAGCCCAGTGAGGGGCTTGATTCCTGGACCCTGAGATCATGACCTGAGTCAAAAGCAGATGCCTCATAGACTGAGCTACCCAGGCTCCCTGGCCTCATGATTTTCATGACATTTTCATGACTAAGATAATGAAATAAGTTAAAGAATGCCTCTAGAATGTAACCTGAATTTCTTGTTGAAATCAATGCATAGGTTGCCTGGGTGGTGCAGTTGGTTGGGCGGCTGCCTTCGGCTCGGGTCATGATCCCAGAGTCCTGGGATCGAGTCCCACATCGGGCTCCCAGCTCCATGGGGAGTCTGCTTCTCCCTCTGACCTTCTCTCTCTCACTGTCTCTATCTCAAATAAATAAAAAAAAAATCTTAAAAAAAAATGAATGCATAAAATTTGTTCATCCTAGTAGGGTGTAGTCTCCTTACTACATAGCAGGAAGCTCCTTCATGACTAAAACGTTACACCAAAATAAGTGGAGAGGTAGAAATCATAATACCTGAATTACACAGATAAAGTTGGTTTACGTTTTCTACCAATGAGACTGTGTTTCCCTAGAGGTATAAATAATAGGATTTGGGAGTTTTTAAATTCCACTATCTGCTCTACCTATATTAATGGTCCAGAAGACATTACAAGAAACATTAAACTAATCAGGTTTAGATGAAGTTATTTTTGCCTTAAATGTGTAAATACCCTAGATAACTAACAGGATAGACTCACTTTTAGGACCCTAGATATTTCAGTTATTATTGCTGCATAATAAGCCATCTTAGACTTAGTGCCATAAGAAATAACTTTAATCTGCTCACAGATTCTTTATGTCAGGAATTTAGAAAGAGCAGAGTATGGATAGCTTTTCTCTGCTCCATGATCTCTGGATCCTGGGTTGGGAATATTTAAGGATCCTGCATTGGGAGTATTTAAGGATGGGGTAGTGACTCAGTTGCTAGAGGTGAAAAAAACTGAAGACTCATTTATTCCCATCTTGCACTTTGGATGGAATATTCAAAGACTAGGACTGCTATCTGGGATACCATCTGGTGGCCTCTGACTGGAATACCACTATGTGGCCTCATTGTGTAACGTGGTTTCCTCACAATATGGAGGCGGCCTTAGGGTAGTCAAACTTATTATATGGCAAGTATCCCAACAAACAAGGTGGAAGCTACATAGCCTTTTATTACTGAGTGTTAGAAGTCCCATGAATCACATCTGCCACAGTATTTATTCTGTTAGTTACAGAGTGAAGGCCAGAGGTCATAGACTCCACCTCTTGGCTAGAGAAGTGTCAAGGCTCTATTGTAGGTTATATGTATTATATATTACTGGGAGATATTGTTGGGATATCTTGGGAAATAGAATCTGTAAAACCGAAACTAAGCTTGTTTAAATTATGTACTGAGAGAACTACGAGGTTGAGAGTCCTCAGCTCATGATAAGTTCAGGTAGTAGCCCATGTATGTAATTCTAGTGCTCCTCCAGTAAGGGCAGAGTGGAAGTACTGAAATAAGGTTTCATAATCAAAAGTGACAGAAAAGTTATGGAATCTGGTCAAGATGTCATTGAAGAACCTAGTATTTAGTGGAAGAAAAATTTCATCAGGGCACAACTAGGAGTCAGTTATTGGAAAAATAAGTGTTACTTGTTTTTTTCGCTAAAATACTGGCTCCTCAGTAAGCTGATTTCAAACATCTTGACTTGCTTTAAAACTCCATATGCCATTTATTTTTGAAAATAATACAATCTGCATTGCACACATTTTCCCTGAAAAATGAATATTATTTAATTTTTAGGTTATTTTTGTTTTAGATTTTAAGTAGTCTATAAGCCTAAAGCAATGTCAGTCCTAAAACATTTAAGAATGATGAACACATGGAAACCGAATCTCCTGAGAATACCGGTCCGCTGGTGCTAGGGCCTTATCAGCCTTAAGGGAGTTCCAGACAGCTAGTATTAAATGTCACATAATGAATGCTGGGAGCTTGAGAAGACAAGGGGAATGGAGCCTTTTTTAGACGATAAAATGTTTAGCCAAGGTTAATTTCGGATCCCCTGTGCAGACTTCCTGCTCTGAAGGAGGCAAGGTAACACAGTGCCCCCTGGAGACCAGGCGAAGGAACAACAATCTAAATTATAGATGCCTGCCATTTGCACCCTCAAGGGTCAGTCTCCATCTAGTCTAATTGTTAATATATCCAGTTTTCTGGAGTGCTCCTTATGGAACACCCTACTCCTTTGAAATGTTCTCATAAGTTGATGTTCTGCTAATATGGTTACTAATTTCATCTGAGATATTATAATACCCCTGGTTTTAATTATCAGAACAGCTTTTCCTCAAGTATACAGAAAGGCCACTATTAATTTGCATCTGGAGTGGCTAGGACTTTTGATAGAAGAATCTGTTAGGAAATATGGTTGTTCTTTTGCTGACATGCAGAATACTTTTTACTAGCAAAAGAGAAAGTTACAATGGATTCATGCCTCTCTTGGCTAAGATCTCCCTTAACTTTATGTTGGGCCTATTATGGGCCTACTCAGAGAAAAATAAAAATCAGACTTACTCTATTATACTTGTTATTAGAAGTCTACAAACTAGAGAGTATTGGAGGATTGCCTTTATAATTGTGAGAGAATTCAGGGATTTGGTTAATAATAATGTACCAATGTCATTTTCTTTGTTTTGACAACTGTAATATGGTAATATAAAACAGTAGTAGTATGGGAAACCGAGTGATGGGGACATCAGGAACTCTCTATACTATCTTTGCAAACTTTCTGTAAATTTAAATTATTACAAAATGAAAGGTTTATCTAAAAATTTGTGAGAAAAAATAATTTTTAAGTAGAGTTCTAAATCTAGCCAAACTATCAAATAACTATGAAGACAAAATCAATATATATATTGAGATACTCATTCGTACACTGAGCAGATATTCTTCAAGTACCTACTAACTGCCAGGTAATATTCTAACTGGGATTTCCGGTGGACAGACAAAAATCTTTGGTTTCATGGAGATTATATTTTGGTAGGGGAATCAGAAAATAAGAATAAAAAAATATACATCATGATAGTACTGTGGACAAAGGCAAAGCAAGGTAGGAGGTTTGGAAATGTTGGAGAATTGTAGCTGTTAAAAGAAAGTTCAGGATCAATTTCACTGACTGAATATTTACTAGAGACCTGAGGAGACCAGAAGGTGAGTCCTATACATATTGGGAAGAGAGAATCCCACGCAAAAGGAACAGCAAGTGCAAGTGCTCTGAGACAGAACTGCATCTGCATTGTTCAGAAAGGAACAGGAGGCCAGTTTGGATTGAGAAGAGTGAGAAAAGGAGGAATCCACACTGAAAGATGGGGTCAGGAAGATAACAGAGGAGGGTAATTCAGTTAGAATCTTGCAGGTGTTTGTAAGGATTTTGGCTTTAAGACAGTTTCTTTATGTATCACCCAAAATATAATTTATAGAAAAAAACATTGATAAATTGCTTCATCAAAGTTAAGAACTTCTGCTTTTGGAAATATATGTGGGAAGAATGACAAGATAAGTCATGAACAAGGAGAACATATTTGCAAATCAAATTTCTGATGAGGGATTTGTATTCAGAATAAACAAAGAATTTTAAAATCTTGACAGTTAGCAAGACAAACTACCTCCCCCAAAATAGGCAAAAGTTTTGAAGAGACACTTTACCGAAGAAGATAAACAAATAAGCACATAAAAATATACTATCATTCATCAGGGAAATGTGATATAATATCATTCTCTGTGTATTAGATACCACACTACGTATCTATTAGAATGTCTACGGTTAAAAAGACTGATGACACTAAGTGTTGATGAAGATGTGGAGCAACTGGAACTCTCATACGCCACTGTGGGAATGTGAAGTGTGACAATGACTTTGGAAAATAGTTTGGCAGTTATTTAAAAGATTAAACATAAACTAAACTACTTTATGATACTCCAGTCCTAGCTTTTACCTAGAGAAGTGAAAGCCTATGTTCACGCACTGACTTGTACTATCCATTGTTGTTTATTTGTAATGCCAAAAATGAAACATTCCAAGTTCCGATAAAAAGGGAAATTTATCCATACAATGGAATATTAATCAGTAATAAAAGAATGAACTGATGCTATGTGTAAAAATTCAGATGAATGTTAAAATAATTATGCCAAATAAAAGAAGTATAAAAATACATACTATATATTATGGGGTGAATTGTATCCCTCCAAAAGACATGTTTAAGTCCCAATCCATGAATGTAACCTGATTTGGAAGTAGGATCTTTGCAAAGTAACTAGTTAAGATGCTCTCCCTTGACCTACATGGAAGAGCCACAAGGGTTTTGAAAGTGTCACACTGTGAAAAACATTGCCAACTTGAATTTGGTATAGAGACGGGCTGAAATGAAGACTGTCAGGCTATGCGGATTCTACAAGCAGGAAACAAGTCAATGAAGCATATCTTAGAAATGTATTATCCTTGAAGGAAAGGAGAGAATGCCTCTGAGGGCATCTCAGAGGTTGGCAGAGATGACGGAATCTCCTTGGACTAGAGACTGGGGCTGATGGCGGGTACAGAGGGCTGAGCATCAGGCCACAAGGAGTATTCTCATGCATTGAAACCTAATGGAATTTGCCTTACTGTGTTTGAGATATTTTGGAACCATGACTCCTTTATTCCTTCCAGTGTCTCCATTTTGGAATAGGAGTGTCTGTCCTATATCTGTCCCACTGTTTTATTTTGGAGGCAGATCACTTTTTTTGTTTTATAGGTCCACCAATGGAGAAGAGTTTTACCCCACCCGGAGCCAAACCCAGAGTCTCATCACATGTGAGATAGCTGATGTAGAAGGTGAGATTTGGAACATTTTGAACTGGTGATATTTAGATGAGATTTTGGACTTAGAGTTAATGCTGGAATGGGTTAAGGCTTTTGAGAAGGTCGTAAAGGGGTGAATGCATTTTGTGTTTGGGAAGGACCTGGATTCTGGGTGACCAGATGGATGGACTGTTGTGGGTTGAATTGTGATTTCCAAACGATATATTGAAGTCCTCACCACAGTACTTATGAATGTGATCTTATTTGGAAATAGAGTCTTTGCTGGGGGATCCAGTGATGCATATCATAAGGAGAGAGAGATTTGGGGACAAGCAGAGACTAGAGAAGACACAGGGAAGAAAGCCATGTTAAGGCAGAGACAGATACGGGAGTTAAGCTACTGCAAGCCAAAAAGTGTGAAGGGATTCCAGTAACCATCAGAAGCTAGAAGAGACAAGGAGGAAATCTTTTAGATCCTAGAGGAGAGGGGCCTTGCTGACAATTCTGATTTCAGACTTCTAGTCCTAGAACTGTTATATAATAAATTTCTGTTGTTTTAAGACCTTTGGCCAGTGGTGATTTGTTACGGAAGTCCTAGGAAACTAATGCAATGTACAATTCCATTTGTAAAAAGTTCTAGAAAAAAACAAACTGATCTCTAGTGACAGAAATTAGATCAGTAACTGGCTGGAAGTATGTGGGTGGATGGTATGCTGGGGATGGGAGGGAGCAGTAAAGGTTTATAAGGGGATCTGAGGAAACTTTTGAGGGTGAGAGATATGTTTATTACCCCGACACAGTTATGGTTCCATGTGTGTATGAATATATCAAAATTTAGCAAAGTGTACCTTGTAAATATGTGCAGTTTTTTGTATGTCAATTATACCTTGATTGAAATGGTAAAGAAAAGTCATTTCCAGGGACAAAGATTGAGCTTGGAATGAAATTGAGTAAGGGCTGCTGAAACAATAACATAGAATCTATTTTCCTTCTTTTATCATTGTTTCAATTTCTTTTTTTCCCAAGAAAAAGAGAAAAAATTGAACTTTGTTAAATTCTTGGAAATTAGCTCTTAAGTGGATTTAAATGAGTTCACATTAATCTCCCTCGGGCACTTTTGCTGATGTCCGCTTAGGGCACCTTTATCCTAACATTTGCTTTGGTTGTGTTCTATTCTCCCTTTTATCAAGCCCAGTAATTGGAAGTCTGCTTGGAATTGCATTTGTATTATTCATCTCATTTTCTGTGATAAGCCCTTTCCAGTGCACTCTTAAACAGTTTGAGGTGTTCTATTCAACGATAGAAACTTTGTCCTAACCAGTGCTTACTTGTGGCAACTATTTTGCTCTGCTGTGGGGTAGGTGAAGCTAACCAGCTTTCTTCCTTATTAATTAATTAATTAATTAATTAATTTGAGAGAGTGTGTGTGCACACGTGGGGCGAGGGACAGAGATAGAAAATCTTAAGCAGTCTTCTCACTGAGTGCGGAGCCTGATGCACGGCTTGATGTCACAACCTTGACATCATGACCTGAGCGAACCCAAGAGTCAGGTCTTAACTGACTGCACCACCCAGGCATCCCTAACTAGTTTTCTATGAAGGCAAGAAAAGAGTTGGGAATAAGCATCTATTCCTTTCTTGACCCAGTCTGATAGTACTGGCTCACTTATATACATTAATGGTCTTTGCAGAAGATCTTGTGTGATGTGATAAAGTGTGATTGGTGATTAGGAGGCAATGAAACGGATTTAAAGCTTTATAGTATTTTACACTGTTGAACAGGTTCTTCCTAAAACTTTTTTTTTTCTTCCTAAAACTTTTAATAACAAGTCTGATTTCCCTGGATCTTCATTTCCAGTTTCTTTTTGTGTTCCTCTTTTTAAACTTTTTTCTATCTTTTAATAGTACCTCTGTATTTTTACTTTCGATGACATCATATAAATGATCTAAATTAATGGTATCAGGCACATAGTTACAACCCCTGCTCTGCTGAGCCTTACACTTGCACATACAGTTGCCTAAAGGCTTTTTCCATTTGCATGTCCTACTTCCGTGTAGTGAGATTCGCCCATCCTCCCAGTATTCACTCAGTAAATCTAAACGTTGTAGTGACTTTTGCTCCTCCACCCTTCCCAGTCAACACTTACAGTCTTACTTTGTTTGAGTATCTCTTACTCCTTTCCTTTCCAAACCTACCATTGCCTCTGCATTTCAGTCACACATTACGATTCAATCACTAGATTGCAGACTGTTACCTATAATCTTATTTCCTTCTAGCATATTCCCTAGAAATGTCTTTTCAAAATCAACAAAGGATCTGTTGAAAGCCTTCAATGTTCTCCTCACTGTTTCCGAAAATTTCAAAATTTTCAGCTTAGCCCATATGATAAAAGCCTCTGACTATAATTCTAGCCCTATTTCTAATGTTTATTGTATAGTTTTGAAAATACCATGTTATCATTTTATTAAGTTATTTTCTTATTTTACCAGATAATTTTTTTGGTTTATATGTTGGTTTATCATAAAATATATTGAATTTTATTGAATGATGTTCATTATTGATAAGATCATATTGTTTTCTGCTTTAATATATTAATGTGATAAAGACAATTACTTGGATTTTTAAAAAGTTAAAAATTTTTAAAAAGTTTAAAAAACGGCTTTGCATTCCTGTGTAAAAAAAAAACTTGTCTATGAGGTATTATATTTTTTAAATAATTCACCTTTGGTTTGTCTCTATTTTGTTTATGATTTGGATATGTGTTCATGAGTAAGATTAGTGAATGATTTTCTTTTCTCATATTGTACTTGTCTGTTTGTGGTATCTAGTTCCATTTAGCCTTATAAACAATTCCAAAAGTTGGGACTCTTTCATAAAACTCTTTGGAAAGTTTGGAAAATTGGAATTATATATTTCTTTTTTAAAAAAATTATTTATTTGAGAGAGCGAGCGAGCAAGCGAGAGAGCAGAAGCCAGAGGGAGAGGCAGAGGAAGGACCAGACTCCCTGTTAAGCATGGAGCCTGATGCCAGGTTTGATCCCAGGACCCTAGAATCACAATCTGAGCAGAAGGCAGATGCTTAACTGACTGAATCACCCTGGCACCCCTGGAATTATCTATTTCTTGAAAGTTTGGTGGGACTCACCTATTGGACTAGCTGGGTCTGGAGCTTTCTTCGTGGACACAGACATGTTATAAACTTCTTATTCAAATTGTGTAATGTTTTATGGATATAGAAGGGCTTTCTATTTTTTCTTGAGCCATGTTTTAAAAATTATATATATATTTGTATTTTGACATCTCATCTGTATTTTCATGTTTGTTTGGTCTATAAATAGAATCCTCTGACATTAAAATTTTTACTTTATCTATAATCAACCCCTTTTTAATTCCAGTTGTGTTCATTTGTGACTTATTTTTTTCCCCTGGTAACTTCACCAGAGTTTGTTTTATTTGTCTTTTTAGAGTACTAATATCTACCTTTTTAAAACTTCTCTGTTGGCTCCTCGTTTTATATTCCATAAATGTTAATTTTGCTCTTATCTTTATTATATTGTCCATATACTTTCGATTTATTCTTACTCTTTCCTTATGTCTCAGGTTCAGTCCTTAGCTTTGTGAGCCTGATATGTTCATGTTTATTTTTATAACTAACATACTAGGGTTTATATTTGTATCTCATTGTGTGATTTCTACTTGTCTAGCTTTCTTTTGGGTCCCATTTTTCTCCTTTCACACTTTCTTTTGGGTTGATTGTTTTCTTCCGTTCTATTTATTTTTCTTCTTCACGTTTGCAATTTATATATTATATTTCTATGCTTTAGTGATTTACTCAGAAACCACAATCTATCAATTTAAAAAGATCAAACTTTTAAAATGATATTAGGAATAAAACAGGGGACATAATTCATAGATTCATATGTAATAAGAGGACAGTGGTAACAACTTTGTGGCAATAAATTAATAATAGAATAAAATGGAAAATATTCCAGAAAAATAGAATTTATCAAACTTGAGTTAAAAATAATTTGCATATATATATCCATTAAAAAATTGAACAGTAGTTAAAATTTATGTATCAAAATATCAGCAGGTTCAGATGATTTTCCGAAAGCAATGTCTCTGTCATACACATATTATTCTTGAAAACTAAATATTTGAAAAGTTTTCCCAACATTTTATTACATCAACATAATCAATATAAAACATTAGATGAGTATAATTAAAAAAAAGAAAATCGTGGGAACATTATAAATATCCTTAATAAGTGAGTACATACTCAAAGAAGCAATGTATAAATAATTAAACTAATATGACCAAGTTGGATTTAACTCAAGACCCTTTGTCTTTTGATTGAAATGTTTAGAACATTTACATTCAAAGGAATTATAAATAGTTATGTACTTACAGCCATTTTGTTACTTGTTTTATGGTTGCTTTTGTAGTTCTCAGTTCCTTTTTTCCCTCGTTCTCTTCTTTCATGATTAGTTGGCTTTCTTTATATATATAGATATATACTTTCTGATATACTTGGATTCCTTTTTCTTTAATTTTTGCATACCTATTACTAGCTTTTGATTTGTGGTTACTATTGTTTGTATATAATGTCTGCATATAGAAGTCTATCTTAAGTTGACAGTTGCTTATGTTTGAATCCATGATTTACTCCTCTCCCCCTCTTGTTTTAAGTATATGGTATTGTACTGAACATCCTTTTGTTCTGTGAGTCTCTTGACTGATTTTTACAGATATACTTATTTTTATTACTTTTGTGCTTACTGTTTTTCTTACTCTTACTAATGGTCTTTTCTTTCCACTTAGAGTCCCCTTCCACATTTCTTGTAGGGCTGGTTTCCACTCAGAATCCCCTTTTATATTTCTTGTAGGGCTGGTTTAGTAGCTGTAAATTCCTTTAGCTTTTTTTTGTCTGGGAAACTTTTTTCCCTCCAATCTTAATGGTAGCTTTGCTTGATAGAATATTCTTTTTTTTAAAGATTGTATTTATTTGACAGAGAGAAAGAGAGCACAAGCAGGGGGAGCATCAGGTAGAGGGAGGGAGAAGCAGACTCCCTGTTGAGCGAGGACATCAATGTGGAGCTTGATCCCAGGACCCAGAGATCATGACCTGAGCTGAAGGGAGACGCTCAATAATAGAATATTCTTGGCTGCAGGTTTTTTCTTTCAGTAGTTTGAATGTATTATGCCATTATCTTCTGGCCTGCAAAATTTCTGCTGTAAAATCAGCTGATAGCCTTATGGGGTTTTTTTGGTACATAATGGTTTTCTTTTCTTTTACTGCTTTTAAAAAACTGTCCTAATCATTGCTTTTTGCCATTTTAATTATTAGATGTCTTGGTGTTGACCCTTTTAGATTGATTTTGTTGGGGGCTTTCTGAGCCTCCTGGATTTGGATTTCTGTTTCCTTCCCCCAATTCAGGAAATTTTCAGCTATTATTTCTTCAAATAAATTTTCTGCCCTATTTTCTCTCTCTTCTTCTGGAGTCCCTATAATGTGATTTGTGAAGAAGATGTCCTGTAAATCCCTGCGGTGAATTGTACCCTGTCACTAGAACCTGGTGCTTGGGGTATCCTCTATATATGTTGTGTGCACCTTACTATTGTGGCTGAGCCATTTTTGCTTTCAGTCTGGTCATCTACAATGGTTCTCGTTGTTGGTAGGCTTTGGTCCCTATGCTGTTAGTGTGGGTGAGTCTGGGGCCATGCTGAACTTCAGTTGAGTGAGACCAGATGTTTCCCATAAATGCAATAGCACGGAATTACAGAGTACTCTCCCCGTGTTGTCCCCTGAGAAGATTTTGTTGGTGGGTGGATCCTGCACTCAGGCCAGATGACTGCCTCTAGCCCATTGCAGGGGCTGTATTCAGGTTGGTTTGTATGGGTATCTCCCCCTTTCCCCAGGACAGTAGAAACTTTGGAGTGATGCTGGCCCCTGTCAGGGCTTTCACACTTCCAGACTTTACTGGAATTACTTTGGCATTCCAGTACTTTGGCAAAGTGGCATTACTTTGGATGAGTTCTGGCCAAGGGCATATTGGAGAGGGAAGTCTATAGGAGAGCACTGTTTCAGGGCGTGGGTCTGCTGTGGCAGGAGACCTGCAAACAAGGCCTGGCTGGAGAAGCCAGATCTGTAGAAGTGTGTGTGGCAGGGTGTGCTGTTGATAAGTTAGGTGGAGAGTATTCGTGCTGCGCTGGTTCCTGAAGTTGTCTGTGTATGTTGACTTGTGTGGGGGGGGAGAGGGGGTAAGGGAGGGAAAGGGTGTTTACCAGTCTTTTGTTCTTGGAGAAAACCCCCAATGATCTCTGCCCCTCCAGCACAAGCTTTGAGATTAATAAACAAAATCTCCCCTCTGTATAGCCCAGTCATTTTTCAAACTTCTGCTTCTATGCTGTATCTCCATGGGACTCTTGGTTGCATTCCATCTTTAAGTTCAGGGACTCAGTTTTCTATAGCTCTCCTGGCTCTCCCAGAGCCCAAGTATAGCCCTCCTGGCTCTCACAAAGCCCACTGATTTTTAAAGTTCCACATGTTAAGCCCTGATAATGTAAGAACTCATGAAATTTTGGCCCTCTAGTTTTCTAAGCCAAGTGTAATGGGAACTTGTCTTCCCTATGTTGGTTCCCTGTGCCTGAGGTGCCTGGCTTGAGGGTCTGTTTTTTTCTCCTCTCAGTCCTCTGTTGTCCTTTGCTCCTTGAGATAGTCCCACGAGTCCATTTGGCTCCAAGCTATGTCTCTGACCTTCCTACTCTCTTTGATGTGTATTTTTCTCTACATTTAGCTGTGGATAATCTGGTTTGTTTTATGGATTATTTGCACTGATGTGGCTGTTATCTAGTTGTATCTGTGGGATGAGGTGAGCATAGGATCTTCTTACTCTGTCGTCTTCCCCAGAAGCCTCAAATAAGGAATTCTTATACCCAGAATTTGTAAGGAACTTCTACAAATTAATGAAAACAAAAGAGATAATCCGATGGCACAAAAAAGGTAGCAGGAATTTCATAAAAGAGGATATTCAAATGCCAATAAACATAAAAATTAATTTATTTCATAAGCCATTAAGAAAATAAAAATAAAAACTGGAATGAGATAACACTGCATGGCTAAATTTGCTTAAATAAAGAAGACAGAAAATACTAAGTATTTACTCATATATGGAGCAATTGGAATTCTCCTTTGCTGTGGTGGGAGTATAAATCAGTATAATCAGTTTGCGAAACTGGCAGTGTGTGCTAAAACTAAAGCATCTATTCCTCTGATTCTGTATTTATACTTGTAGGTATATGCCCAACAGAAGTAAGTACATATTTTCACCCAGTGGCCTGTATATGAATTTTCATGGCAGTACTTTTGGTAAAAGCCAAGAAGTGGGAACTACCCAAATATCTTGCAAGTGTACAATGGATAACTAAATTGTTGTAAGATAAATTATGGAATTCTATACAGCAATCTCATTGAGCCATTTACAACAATTAAAGAAGCTGGATAGCAAAGATATATTGTATGATTCATTTATAAAGATACAAAGCCAAGCAAACCTAATCTATGCTATTTTGTCAGGTGGTGGCTACCTGGGATGAAATGGGTCAGGGCAGTGACAGGAAGGGAGCATAAATATGCCTCCTGGAATAGTGTGATATTCTCTTTCTCGATCTGTGTGCTATTTACATGATTTTGTTCAGTTTATAAAAATTCATCAAGTTCATGCTTATGTTCTACATATTTTGCTGTATTATTCTTCTATAAATATTAAAAAAATCTTTGTGATAATCTACCTAATATCTATGTGATTTGAAGCAGGAAGTCTTTTCAACCTATCACTTCTGCTATATTACCAAAGGCAGCTTTCTTCATGTTGACTTATTCCAGTCTTTGGGACAAAGAACAGAATACATATGTGGTTTCTAAACTTGGCTTTGTGTCAGAAAACCTTGGGGTAGTTTCATTAAAATATAGATTTACATTCTTGGGTAGACTTAGGAAAACTACAATTAAAAAAAACAACTTTTTTTCAGGTAAACTTCATATACATACAGGTTTGGAGGCCTAGGTTAAATTACTCCAAAGAGTCCAAGAGGGATTCATAAGGCATAATGTTAATTTATAATTACATGGGTATAATTTTGACCAAGTTCTGACCTTGATTATTTCATGTTTTTTTTTGCTGATGGAATCGATATTAAATACATAAAACTTAACTTGTTTTGCTAGCATTGTCCTAAAAAGTCAGATCCTTTTTTTTTAGAAAAAAAGTCAAGTTATAATCAAATTAAATTGCATAATCTCTTCAAACCATGCTTCCTACATCTGTAATTGGAGGATAATACCTATCTCATATAGTTGTTATAAGGATTAAATGGAGAATACAGTCAATCACTTAGTATAGGTAGTGTATGATACATAATAAATTTGTTGAATGAATTTCATGGATCTCTGTAAAAGTAAACATGACATTTCTGTCAAGTCAGAGCTCTTTATTCAAATAGTGCTGTGATTGGAATACCGAAAATGATACCACTGCCCAGTGGCATCAGGCACATCTTTCAGCTCTTTATGGCAGCCATGGTACTATGAGAATATATTTGTGCTCATCAGCCATGATCTCTTCATATTTCTGTTTTGGATCATCACCACATTTTTGTAAAATGCCTGGCATTTTAGTGTGAGGGGGAAATTCCAGACTCTGTGAACATGAGCAAAACCAGTCTTTTCAACTGCAAAATTAAATCTCCTCTCCATTCTTTCTTAGCATCGTGATTTAACCAATGAGCCAACCAGCCACAGGGAATTAATTTAACAACACCATGTAATTGGTATGAAATGCTCCACTAATTCAGAAGACCAATTTGGTCACATCTCCTTAATTTTTTCAGTTAATCACTTCAGTACCCATCTTCCTTATCTACCAGGAAGCCTAGAAACTTCCTCTTGGGGTTTCCCCTTACCCTGAATTTACCTAAGAACTTCGGAGTCTCACACAGGCGCAAAGCAGTTCATATTTTTGCACCAACAAGAAGGAACCTTAGGGTCTTATGAGTCTAAGGCTGTGGCATCTGTTGCTATATGGTGGGCCTGACTTTTGAGTTTGGTCCTGCGGTTGTGGAATTAGTATGGAATCACTGATAGCATGACACTTACATAATCCAGAGTCCTACAGAGTCTATTGAATTCTTTGAAGATGGATAATATTTTAGTGCTAAGGTGCTATTCCTGGTAGTGATGAGACAAGATCGGTATTTTGGTCACTTCACAGTTCCAAAACCACTGTCTTCTTTCTCTACATAGAGATCAACTCTCTAACACCAGAATTTCTGCCATTATTTCTTTTCTCCAGACTGTGGTTCTACTCACTCAGCCTTCTAAATAAGATTAACTTTTATGGCTTCAGGAGATCATCTCTGTACTTTCTGCATTCATCTTCTACTAGCCGTGACATTCAAGGAGGAGGATCTGTCCTGCTGCTTCCCCATACTTTATAAACTGTGGCTCGCATTCCATATGCCCATGTCCTCTCCCAAACCTGTCTCTTCTTAAAATGGTTGACAGTGGGAATATTCTCTACCTTCCTAGTAAAGCCACATTATTCACTCAGAATAATAACGTCTTTGTTCCCTGCAAGATACACATTGAATGATATTCTCCATAATCAGTACATTTATATCTAGGAATTCCAGCCTAAATTGCACTGCCAATGGAAGAATATTAACTTTGCAGTTAGTTTTGGCAGTGCTTGGTTTTGACCAGTGGTTCTCAAACAGTGGTCCTCATACCAGTATCACTGGTATTACCTTTAGCACTACATTGATATTAACTTTCTTGGGCCTCATCCCAGGTTATATACTCAGTTAGAAACTTTGGGGATGAAAGCAGCCATCTATTTCAACCAGTTCTTTGGGAGATTATGATCAAGGATAGAGTTTTGTTGTTGAGGGAGATCATCGAAAAGACGTGACTGCTGGTTGACTTGTGAGTGGGACCTGGGCACCTGGAGGCTCCTCATCCCCTCTCCTGTTCTTGGAATATGGGTTCTCCTTGTGTTTCCTATTCTAAAAGGTGCTCCAAGGACATAGCTTTGAGATAGTGATGTGGTGTTAAGAACACCTACAAGTTATACATGAGTTAATGTAGTTAAGACCGCTATATAAACTTTTAAGGTTGGTGGATGGATACAAGGATTAATTCACCTTGTTGCCACCCAAGATAACCTTGTATATAAGTCCCATTTGTTTTCTAAAAGTGCCACCTATCAACCTGGAGTGGCCTTGCCTCTTTCTTTGGTTTCGTTCTGCCTTCTGCTTTCTGAGACAGTTGAAGATTGCACCCTGAAAGCTCCCATGGGGCTTGCAAACCAACACCAGGAACTGCTGGTCTAGACAGAAACATACTTTATGATTGTTTTTCAAATGGGAAGTGAAGAGCTAACTTCTGTGTTCTTGCTGATGTCTTCTGAGTGTCAGCAGTTCTTCAAACATGAGCACACACGGACGTCTCCTCTAGAATAAATAACAGTTGGTAGAAAATGTGTGGTATAAACAGGCTTTGCTTGGAGTTTAAAAAAAGATCTGTTCCTGTTGGTGGTCCTGAGTTGGAGGCTTGGGGTTCTATATCTGGGAAATAGGAGAAAGCACTGAAGAAACCCAGCGAACTCACAATGTTGTTCCTTAGATTCCCCAGGTGCCTTAGGCTGTCTCTCTTCTTCTTTGTAGATTTCAGCATCTTCCTTTGCTCTTTTGTGGTGTTACATCTACAGTGTTTTTGTTGTAAGAGGACAGAACTGGGAGGAATGGAGCTACTACATCTTGGCAGAACTAGAAATCTTGTGAAGCTCTGGATGGTCAAGTCACTATGACCTTGTTGTAGTGTTTCATGTCTTTTCCAATCTAGATATATTTTTGTTAATGGGATTAGGAATGGATATTTTGATGTATGCTGAGATAATTTGAGTTCAGACACAGCGTATAATATTATTGGGCAATAGGAATGATAAATTTTTAAGAACTTTGCTACTTAGACCCCCGATCTCTAGTCACAGAATGTGTTTCACCTGGAAAAATGTATCATAAGAACAGAAGAAAAAGAGCCCCAAAGAAATAGTGACAGTAGCAGATTTTACTTCATCTAAGTGACAAAATCATGGCAAGCGTACACATCTTATATATGTACCTATCCATCTAACTCAGAAATAGAATTTCAAGATTTAGAAAATGTTGGGAAGTACCTTTTGCAAAGCAGTGTGCTTTTGCCACTGTCATCATTTCTCAGAAATGAGAAAGAGCTTGAGGAGCACTTTTACACTTTCAGGTCTTAGTTTCCACTTGAATTGCATGGTTGCCATGAATTCAATCAGGAAGAGATTTACCTGCAACAGATAAGAGCTGAAAAGGAGAATGTGTCAGAGCTCAATTAGAGTATGATAGTTTCATTATTTAAATTACAAGAGATACACGTTCATGAAATGTTTTCAGAAAATTATTTGAGAATGTAAATCATATTCATTTTTATGATACCTGTGCAAATATCTGCTCATGAACCACTCATCAACCACTTTTCTTGTTTATTTCCTAAATACTCATTTATTCTTCCATAACTTATGTGATTTGAATTAACCAAGCTGGTAGTGGGATTATATTGTGGGTTCCGTTGTAAATAATGTACTTAACCATAATAATTATTACAACAATTTGTGTGAACTCAGCAGTTTACTACTTTCTATGTCCTTTTGCATAATGTAGTATATACTTTAAAAAACATATCTATTTGGATATCTATGACAAAATGTTTCTAAAATGCTATGTTGCCTGTTTAATTAAGATTAATTTCTTTCTTTTTGATGTCCATATACTAATTCTCTGGAGTCAACTTCTCTGTTCATCTGTCACAGTTTTAGGGTACTGTGAGATATCTGGAAAATTAAAATTTGGCATGCATACCTTGATATTTATTTAAAGAAGAAAAATCTATTTTGCAAGGTTTTATTTTACAGGGGTGTTTTAAAACACAATTTTGTCTAATTTTTTATTTCACGAATTTAATATTTCAAAGTGAGGAGTAGTAGGTATAATTAACAGTCACTTGTTAAATGTTACTGAAATTTGTGTTATACTGTCGAACTCTATCTTTCCAGTAATGATGAGTGATAACACTCATGGAGCATTGCCATAGAATGTTCACCCAAGGCTTGGTGTGCAGGGTTTTTATTGGGGATTAGTTATGCAGGCAAGGCTGCCTGACTGTGTGATCTTAGTATCCAGCCCCATTCAGGCATCAAGCTGGTATTGCATAGTTCAAGGTCCACAACTTAAGTAGTATTGTTAGTATAGACTATCTAGAGTGGCCCACATTTCCCAGGTAAACAAAAACACTTTTACCAGGCAGGATATTCCATGAGCAAAGAGGTTACCTTCTAGGAGCAAGGTAAGGGACAAACCTTTCTTAGGATTATTAAGGATTTAGACAACCTGCTTTTGCTGAATTAATCCTTTGTTACACAGTTATATGTTGAAAATTAAATACTTTAATGACTCTGTAGCAAATCCTTTTGCAAGTCATATAGTTTCCATTTTTTTAAATAGCTGTGAGCTGATAAATCATTAAAACCATTTTGAATGGTACAATGTAACAAACCTTTTTGTAAGTCATGTGATTTCTAATTTTTTTCTTTTAAATAATTTAAATGCTTGTAAGCACATAGATTATTAAAACTATAAAATCAGTACTTGGTTTACAGCTTACAACTTTTTCTACTCAGTTTAATTTTTATATATGTAAGATTTTATGTATTTATGAGATATGAAATATAAGAATAGAACTGCTCTTGAACATGCTTTATCTAACAATAGATGATACTCACTATATGGATACAAGGACTAATCGTTAAAGTTTCATTCATTTCTTCAAAAGTGCACGTCCGATATAATTTTAACTTTATATGTATTAATGTTTATTAAGAATTTTATTATAATAATATAGTAGTATAACTATAATGATAATTTCAGAGTATATTTAACCTTTGGAATATTATGGCAATAGTATTTAACCAAATAAATTTCAGTTACAAATAGTAAGCATGATAGAATAATTAATAAAATATTTTCAGCTTTAAAGTTATAATGGGTAAATTTTGTGTTGGAAATGGAATGAAAATATGAATTCAAGGAGGAAAATAATAATTAAAATCTCTGCTGTAAGAGTTTGTATAATTTTTAAATGGATGACAGTGGGTATCATATTGACACTATTTAGATTACATTAGATAAATTTAAAAGAGATATATAACAATGTTATTTAAAAATATATACATAACTATAATATGCCTGCCATAAATTTGAATATACTTCTCCATAAATCTTGGATTTCTACATGTCTAGGCATTATCAGCCAAATGCTCCACACCTATTTTTCAGAGATGTTTGAATAAACAGATGTTTTGGAAAGATAGAGCCAATGACTGTGGCACAAATTTATTTATATTCCCCACGTTAAAGATGGAGACACCTTCCTCCTTTCCCCAGAGATATTTGCTTATATTCTAGGGTAATAGGGGTACCTCCTCTTTCCAGAGGGGATTACGGGCAGATTTTCCAGTAGTTCCGATAGAAGATCACAGTCTCCAAATCCAATGATTTCACTCCTGTAATGCATTCCCAATGTGTGTGCAGGCAATACCCAGCCCTAGTCACATCGCCACGTACAACTGGGCCTTGGGATCAATGGCAAGATGGTAGTGTTGCTGAAAGTAATAAACTTCCTAAATCCATTTGGACTCCTTTGTTTCCTTACCGAAGGAACTTGTGGAAGTGTGACAAACCAACCTTGCAGCTACAACCATAATATTGCTTAGGCACTGCTTGACTACTTGGCAGTGACACAACTTTGCAAGTATTTAAATATATGAAACAATTCAAAAATGAACTTAAACATCAAAACCCAAGAATTTTTCTTTAGCTCCTATGATAGTGCTTGGTGTATATCGGGCACTAAAATACATTTACTAAATGGAGGGGTAGAAAAATAAATAATTGAATTCATGAATGTAAAATTTTCTAATCCATTTTTCCTCTGGACTGCTGTGGTTGGAAAGGATGCTAAATATGTTGATTATCACTAAGGGCAGAGGTAATTTAAGAATTTAGTTTCACTCATTTATACATTTCTTTAAAAATATGTATTCAGTTCCTACTCTATACTTAATAATGGGTACTGGAAACAAAAGAGAATAAGAAGTATTCCCTCAAAGAGGCGATACTTTGAAACGACTCTTTTTTTCCCCCAAAAAATACTTTTGTTTTATTTTTTCAGTGTTACAAGATTCATTGTTCATGCACCACACCCAGTGCTCCATGCAATACGTGCCCTTCTCAATACTCACCACTAGGCTCACCCAACCCCCCAGTCCCTCCCCTCCAAAACCCTCAGTTTGTTGTTCCGAGTCCACAGTCTCTCGTGGTTCATCTCCTCCTCTGATTTCCCCCCATTCACCCTTCTTTTCCTTCTCACAATGTCCTCCATGTTTTTCCTTATGCTCCACACGTAAGTGAGACTGTATGATAATTGACTCTTTCCGCTTTGAAATGACTCTTGAGTTAGAGGTAGGAGTTTGTTAGGGTGTGTGTACTATTAAGAGCAAAGGAGTGAGACATTTGAGATAATAGTAGAGATGTGGCATATATAATTTAATTCTAAGTGAAGAACTAAATCATTTTCAATGTATTAAAAATATTACACCAATCCTTTGAGGAATATATGGAATCACTGTATTATACACCTGAAACTAATATGGAACTGTATGTTAGTTACATTGAAATTAAAATTTAAAAATAACACCAATAATAATAATAATAACCAAATCATGATGGATGGGCTTAAAATCTGAAACTGTCAAAAATAATCATTGTTTTTTTTATTATTTTGATAATCGTTTTTTTTTGATAAAGCACTGAGGAGGTCAACTTCAGAGCTTTGGATTTGAAACCTGTTTCCTAAAATGAATATGTTAATAGCATTCCACACATCATTTTTTGCCTTTTAAGAAGTTATACAGGAGAACTTAGGTTCCCTTGGAAAGATCTCAGAGTTAAGAAGCAGTCAGCTGAATGACATACATTCTAAGTCAAATGTGGACACTTTAGTAGAGCCAAAATAGCTGAGTAGCTGTGAGCTAAGTACTGTAATTCCTATAATTCCACCCAGATCCTTATATTTAGCTTTGAGCTGTTATCAGTCTAAAACAGTGCTAAGTCAGACTTTATAACTGAAAAGGAAATTCTTTGAGAATGGAAGATACTTGAGACCAGAAATATTACCTCAGACTTCTGGATTTGTGTTGTATTTTGTTAGAATGACATTTTTCATAACATTTTTCAGGAGCTCAGTAATGTCATTCTATGTAGCATTTAATTATGATTTTCTGCAAAGAATTTAAGGTTACTTTTAAAAAAAAATGTGAGTTTAACACAATAGTTATGTTGCATCTTGGCATCCTGACCTTTTAAAAACATGCCATTTCATTATGTTTCAGATATGTAAGTGATGTGCTGTTTTACAGCTTGCCCAAGGGAGAACTCATAATGAAGACAAGAGCCAGCTAGAGCTCATACTCTTTGAATCTCTGACATTCTCCTTTCCAGGTAAACTATACCTGTCAACAGAGGAAAGGCTTTCTAGTTCCTGGCACCTGATATAGTTATGCATGCTGTTGTGTAGAGTAGAGGCAAAAATAAACTGTGTAGGGTACAGGAAAAGTTGAATCTGATCCAGTTCAGTGTTTGTCCCTTTCCCATGGCTTCCTGAAGTGTGTTTTGATGGATGCACTTCACAGTGATCTCCATCTCTGACCCAACTGAGGCCTGTATTGTCTACACAACATTACTGTCCTGTAATACAAATGTTTACATGTAAAACTTGTGTCTCTCAGTAGACCACAGGCCTGTAGTGGGAAAGTATTTTGCCTTCTACTTTTTGGTATCTACTTTAACTGTTAACTTTCAGCATGTAGCAGGTGTTCTATAAATTTTTATTTGATTAAACCTAGCTTCTCATATCTAATGTATGGTAGCAGAAGAACCATGGAAGTATCACTCACCTGGGGACGCTAACTGGTCATGCTAGTGAGCCGGCCGGATTCCCTGTCCAACCCTCCACCTCTTCCTTCCTCCTGTCAGTGTAGCTGTACTCTGTGCGCTGCTCCCTGTATACTGTTGAACCCAGGGGCATACTCTGGGAGAGAACAAAATGTCCTCTTTTCCTCAGACAAGCTCAAAGGTGTTGAAAAGTGTATCATAAAATATGACCTGTTGTTCAGGTTAAATGAGGCAAATGAGATACATTTTAGAATGCCAGGTAAGAAGAGCTGTATCAGTAAAACATTGCTGGTTATAATGAAATTATGGCAGAAAGGAGAAAAGGGCTTAAATTGGAAATGGGGATAAAGAGAGTCGGTCTGTAGTTGGACAGAGAAAATGGGGAAGATATTGAGGAGGAGGTCTGCAGGGAGCATTTCAACTCGACAATGCAAAAATCCACGTTCTCTCTACTTGGAAAGTTTAGGGAGAACTACGTCAAGTAGCTAGAGATGTTTTAGCTCTTTGAGTATGCTCTCTAAGGAATCAAACTCTCAGAATACCAAATGTAAGTAGGCATGACTAAATTGAGGTCCTCAACATGTTGGGCAATGTATTAGTTAGATCAGGCTAATTGTTGTCACAAATAGACCCCAATCTGTATAGCGACTCAAGCCAAAAGAGGTTTATTTCTTGCTAAGTGTATCGTTTGCCCAGGTTGACATGGTGGTCTTCCTCCACGTCGCTATCCAGGGACCTGGTTGATGGGGACTCTGGCATCTTTAATATGTAGCTTCCAAGGTCTCCACAGGATTGAAATACATTGTTTTTCAGCCAGCCATAAGGGAAAAAAGGCAGAGGGGAACTACTGAGATGTTTTAGGGTGAAGTCTTGCAGTGGCATATATTTCCATTGACATTTATTTCGATGTCTAGTACTTAGTAATACGGCCACACGTAAATGCTTGTATTTAAGGAGCTGGAGAATTCATGGGAGGTGATGAGGGAGGCATACCTGCTCAGGGAAAAAAGGATGAGAATCCTGGAAACTTCCCAGTTTTGTTTTATTGATTGTACCTGTAACAATGTGTATAATTATGTCACTTAGGATAAGGCACATGCATCTTATAAACATCTCTGGGCCTGAGGCACATGAACCATGCCAAAGTGACTTTCCCTGGTTCATAAAGATTATTGTTTATTTGACTTAAGTCACTTTCTTGACTATAAAAAAATCTTTGTCCCCATAGCTTTATTGGTTAAGGTGCCCTGTGATCATCTTATTAGCACAACATACACTCAATGATGCCTTTGATAATCTTTTTAAGATTAGAAAATGTACACTGAAATTTATCCAAGGTGTTTCAGTGAAGAATTATATAGAATATGAATAATTTAGTGCTAAACTAATCAAATTTTGCATCACATAGTCTATAAAATATAAAAACCTTCCAGTGCCTTTCTGAAACTTTAATGGATTTGTACATTTCAGTTTCTGTTTTTTTGTTTTTTTACTTTGTAGGGTGCTAGCACCATTGCCAAAAACTACTCCACGGAAACAGCTGTGGGCAATAGCCTTAACATAATCTGTTAATGAGTTAAGTCTATAATGTTCTGAAGTGTTCATCCTTTGTTTTAATACTTCCCTAACATTCGAAGGGAATCACTACAGTGATTTTGACCTAGTTCAGTTACATATGTTTGTGTAACTTCATTTGGCAACTGTTTATAAAATATCAGAAATATACCCTGGAGAGATCAAATGACATGCCACGTCGTAGGTGCTTGTCAAAGGGATTTGTCAAAGATCACCTTGACTATATTTATGTGGGTCTGCTCCTGGGCTGTTTATTCTGTGCCATCGATCTTAAGCTTATCTCTGCTTTTCTGTATTTCTTCATTCCATAAGCCCAAGGATGCTTCCCCTATGATTGTTTTTTGAGGTCTACCTTTCCCTTCAACTCACACCACTACCCAGTTTTAGAAGGTGTAGACGTAAGGCACTCCAATGAGGCAGTTTGTTGATATGCTAAGGATGTTGGAGAACCAAAAGTAAGCCATTTATTCTCAGAGGCCTATTAAGTCTTTAAAATACAATTTTGGGGCTTCACTTATGCAGTTTTGACCATATGAACAAATTTAAATCTG
This sequence comes from Nasua narica, assembly GCA_028533885.1. Classification (NCBI taxonomy): domain Eukaryota; kingdom Metazoa; phylum Chordata; class Mammalia; order Carnivora; family Procyonidae; genus Nasua; species Nasua narica. The sequence goes on from CM052809.1 coordinate 41,174,041, forward strand.
CCTCCTGAGAAGAGCTCTGTTTTACTCATTGACTCTAACTTATGTAGCTTATTTCCTTTCACGGGTGGAATGACTTTCCTTTGGGCAAGAAGTCAAGTCAGAATTTTCACGTCTTTTTTAATTAATAGACTTCATTTTTAGAGCAATTTTAGATTTACGGAAAAATTGAGTAGAAAGTACAGAGAGTTACCACATGCTGCCTCCCTCCCTGGTTTCTGCTATTATTAATATCTTGCAATAGTGTGGTGCATTTGTTACAAATTATGAGCTAATATAAAGGTCTATAGTTTATTTTAGGGTTAACTCTTTGTGTTGTAGTTAGATTTTTATAAATGCATATAAAATTCATGCATTTAAATATCACGTGTCTACTATTTACAATATCATAAAGAATAAATTTCACAATTTGTTGTGCTCCAAATATTAGTCCTGCTATTTCCTTCCTCCAAGTCCCTGGCTACCAGTGATCTTTTACTCTCTCCATAGATTGATATTTTCCTGAATGTTTTATAGTTGGAGTCATAAAATATGTCACTTTTACAGATTGCCATCTTTTGCTTAGCAATTTGCGTTAAGATTCCTCCGTATTGTCTTTTTGTGGTTTGAGAGCTCATTTCTTTTTATTGCTGAATAACATCCTATCATATTAATGTACTCAGTTTATCCATTTACCTACTAAGTACATCTCGGCTGCTTCCAAGTTTCGGTTATTATAAATAAAGTTGATATAAATATCTGTGTGAGGTTTTGTGTTGGTAGATGTTTTCAGCTCATCTGAGTAAATATCAAGGATTGCGATTGCTATCTCTTATCATAAGAGTATGTTTAGTAAGATAAGAGTAAATTCTGAAGTGTTGAATGGTTAGTATGATAAGAAGTGTAAAATCTGAAGTGTCGAAGCCCTTGCCAGAGAAGATAGGACTGTGGGACTTTTCCATGCACACCAATAAACGAGAGTTCCCGTTACTCCACAACCTCACTAACTTTGATGTCATTGTTGTGGATTTTAACCATTGTAATAGTTGTATGTTGGCATCTCATTATGGTTTTAATTTACATTTCCCTAATGACTTATGATGAACGTCTTTTCATATGCTTATTTGTTATTGGTGTATGTTCTTTGGTGGGGTGTCTGTTCGTATCTTTGGCTTATTTTTTAAATTGAGTTGTTTCCAAAATGGAAATACTGTATGAATCCTTAATTCTACTACTCACTACTAACTCAACAAAAACAAAAACACTTATCATTGAATTTTAGAAGTTGTTATATATTTTGGATACAAGTTATTTACCTGATGTGTTTTGCACATATTTTCTCCCAGTCTGTTACTTGTGTTTTAATTCTTTTAGCAGTGTTTTTCACAGAGTAAGGGTTACCTGGATTTTCTCTCATATTGTCTTTAAGGAATTTTATAGTTTTGCCCTTTATACTTAAGTCCATGATCTATGTTAAGGTGCTTTTTTTGCAGGGTCTGTCTCTAAACTCATGGGTTGTTTTTTTCTTTCTTTTCTTTTTGTTTTTTGCATTTAGGTGTCATATTGTTCCAGCACCAATTGTTGAAAGCATTATTCTTCCTCTATTGAATTACCTTTGCTTATTTGTCAAAGATCAGCTTAACTTTATTTGTGTGGGTCTACTCCTGGGCTGTTTATTCTGTCCCACTGATCTATTTATATATTCTTTTGTCAATACTATACTGTCTTGATTAATGTAACTTTAAAGTAAGTCTTGAAGTTGGGTGGTGTCCGTCATTTGACTTTTTCCACTTTTTCAGTATTGTGTTGGCTATTCTGGGTCGTTGTTTTTCTATAAGCATTAGAATCTCTTTGTCAACAACTACAAGATGACTTGCTGAGATTTTGAATGGGATTACATTGACTATATAGATCAAGTTGGAAAGACCTGAAATTCTAACAATATTGAATTTTCCCATACATGAAAGTGGAATGTGTCTCCATTGGCATAGACTTTCTTTAATTTCTTTCATTAGTTTTGTAGTTTTCCTTGTACTTTCCTTGTACCTTATACTTTTTTATTTATCCATAAGATTTATTATTATTATTATTATTATTTGGTTCTAAGGCAAATGGTATTGTGTTTTTAATTTCAAATTCCTGTTGTTCATTATACCATTGCTGGTATATGGAAAGCAATGTAAATTCCTCACTTATTGTACAATATGCTAACTTTATTATGCACATGGCTGGTCTCCACAACAATGCTGAGTTCCTGTAATCCAGACATTTGTTATTCATGGACTCAGAACTAAAACCCAAACTGACTACTAATGAGCTCTTTAAAAATTTTAGCTGAGGCAATAGTGGGGAGAGTGGTAACGCCCATTTCTAGATTCTCTGCTCTAAGAATAAAAACTTGTAGAGTCCCAAATCAAGAAAGTTATTTGGCTATAATCCATCCTCATCAATGGTGATAACTTGCTTTTATAACTGCACTTCTGAAAAATGTACAGTTTGTGACATCAGCACGTGGCTGAAGGTCAGCTAATCAAAATAGCCTCATTATGGTAGAGTTTTAGAGGCAATTCTACAGCTTGAGACACTTCCACTTTTAGAGACACTTCCATAGCTACTAAAGATCAACTAACTCTTAATCAGTCCTACTTCCCAAAGTCTACCTATCCTTGATCTCTATGTTTCTCAAAACCCTAAATAAAATCAGCATCTTGCTTTATTCGGTGATACTGAGTTCCAGATATAGATATCCCTTGCTTACTAAACATTCCATGAAGATTTGTGTTTCAAACATTGAACGGTGACCTCTTGTATGGGAGATTTTTTTTTTTTCCTTTTTACCAATTGGGGTACCAGAAACAGCACTTGTGGACTGCATTATTTTAAAGCCAGGTAGAAACTCTTAACAGAACTATGATTTTAATATTTTCTTGGATTTTTTTTTTTTTTTGCTCACAAATTTCCATAAAACTCCACTACATGAATCTAGTTTCTCTATCTTTCGTGAAACAGTTACTTAATTCATTGCTCGGTTGCTAGTTAAATGTTCTTTATCTTCTGTAAATTTCTCTTAGAGTTTAATGTTAAGTAAAATTGTCTCCCCTGAGCAAATGATTTCCTTCTCTTTTTTGGCTACCATGAATCTCAGCACTACATTTTCTAGTCAGTTACAAGACTTCTTTAAGATTGTGTTTTTAACTGTAATGACATTTGGCTTTCATTTATTTTCAAGTTTTTTGTTATTATCCTCCTTATTATAATGACTTTATTGTATATGGGGTTTGCTTAACCTGCCTCAAAAATCCATTTTTGGGACCAGATATGGAAAAATTTTGTAGTACATTTTTTTCAGAAACATTTTGATAACACTCTAATATTTATACATTGTGGCTCTTTCAGGCACTTTCACCTATCATAAGAATCATTCTTTATGTTGTTTTTATAATATCTAGAATTTGGAAGCAGTATTTTAAGAAAGTCAGTCAACTGAAATTATATTTTCACAAATCACTTCTAACACCGATATTCTTTAGGGCAAAATTGTATGTCATAATATTAATTCTCAGCATAACTGGTGAAGGGTCAGTTTCCCACAGCAGTTAATTGGCCAGCTACACAATTGCCTTTGAAAGTGTTGTAACTTTAACAGCAGTAATGTGCTACAATAAAAGACAACATCTTAACCTTGAAACCTTGGTGGTAATGATGGGAATCATTAAAAGTTCCAAATTTTCATTTTTTAAAATATTCTTTAATAACCTAACAACTTATTATACCTCCTTATTTAAAACCAAGACAAGGCAAGTAATATGATACTTTTATTCATCTAATGGTGATTTTATTTCCTACTAAACTGATCATGCTGTAGATTGTAACCTGTATTACACAGGAGCCATTTGTAGTGATATTCCTATTCACAGTCCATAGCTAGGTTTACCTTCCTTAACGACCTCCTTGAGCCATCTACTTCATATTATTACATCAGCAGCCCCACCAGCAGCATCATAACTGCCATTTAAATAGCAATAACTGTATCAGACCCAAGGCTAATGACCAATTTTACCTCATCCACTTCTTACAGAAACTGTGGCAGGTGATACCATCCTCATTTGGTCGGTGGGAAAAGTGAAGCTGAAAAACTCGCAGTAATTTGTACTAGGTCACACCGAATGCAAGTGGCGAGAGTTCATTCCCCATGACACTCACTACACGTTGCCAGTAAGCACTCTGAGGCACAGGAAGCCTAGAATGAAAGGGACACAGTAAGGGACAAATTGGAAACCCAGTCTGACAGAACTCTCAAAGAACATGTTCTTTCATATATTCCTCATTCCATATTTGTTTCTCTGCCCTCTCTGAAGTGTAGGACGAGGAATAAAATTTGTGGATTAAAATGTTTTGAACTGGAAAGCTTCTCATGTTATGAATTTCCCATTTTATGACTAGATATAATGCCATGCCTGAGTTCACACTTTTAGAAGGAACACCTCACATTTGAGCTGTTGGCTTGCAGTGATCTCAAGCACGTTACTGGGTGACCTCATTGTTGCCTATTAATCGCTAGCATGTGAGTCGAAACAAAGTTATTCATATCTAAAACAAAGGTATCAAATGCTGGCTTGCTTCAGGAAATACTTTTATTGATGAAGGGAGAAATTGAGAGATTCCTAAACTCATATTTCGGCTGAGTCCTGGTGGCTTCGGAAAGGAACTAAACAGCAAAGTACAGACAATAGGAAGGCTGGTTCTCTTTCGTTTTTAGCTAGAAACAGGCTAGTGGCCGCCCACATCAAAACTGTGCTTGGACTGACTGCTGAAAGTACATGTACATGCTACAGTGTGGCCTTGCAGGTTTTCATTCTTCTGCCTCAATGACTTTCATATCAAAGCTGCTTTATTTTTAAGTTAACATAATGGGACTCCAACCAAATACTTTGCCAAGTCCTCATTGATCCCTGGTGTGGAATAAATGTGAACACTGCTTCATTAATCCTCTCCAAGGTCCTTGGAGAGAAGTGGCAAGCAATATCCCATCCATTTTGCAGTGGAAGAAAGAAAGGCAAAGTAAATTGCTTACTTTGCATCTGTGCTCAGCCTTCTGGACATTTCCATCTGGATATCCTGCTGGCTTGTTAAACTCAACTTACCCCAAATTGAACTCTTTCTCTTCTTTATTCCAAACTACATCCTCTTTCTGGACATTGTGTCTTGGTTAATGGCACTATCATCCACACAATCCTCCTGATAGAAACCTCTGAGTCATCTTTGATTTCTCTCACTTTCTATATTCCATTAGCTACAACGTTAGTTTCCTCTTCCTCTGAAATAGCTCCCAAATTTATCTCTTCTCTTCAAAGAACCCTGCCCCAGTGTTTTCTTCCTTTCACTGTCTCATCATTCCTTAACCAGATTAGTGCCAAACAGACAAGCAAAAATCACACTTTTATACACAATTTAGATTTTCAGTTTGTCCTTTTTATTATCTAAAGGAGAACAATCATCCTAACAACAATGTGTTATTGTTTTCTTTTCTGCTCAGAAATCTTTGATGGTCCCACATGACCAACAAACGCAGTCCTTTCTCTCCACATCAAAGATGTTTTATGATTGGGCCAATTTCCCTCTGAGAACTTGTCTACCACTTCTTGCTACCGTGTACCTCACATTCTAGACACATGGGCCAGGTCACTGTTCCCTGTTCCCAGTGCTTTTCCCTGTCCCCAACTTAAGTTCATGATGAGTTGACTTTTATCTCACCTGATTTGCTGGGCACATTTCTAGTCATTCTTTAAGGCCCAGTTCTTATGTTTCATCTTATTTGGTTATCTTTTTTTGGTTTATCCATTTTCCTGCTTTCTTAATTAACCTTTCCTTCTTTTGGGTTTTCGTAACAATTTGTTACCATTTATCACACTTTGTTTTATAGTTAATTATCAGTATTTCTCAAAATAGCCTGTAAGTTCCTTGAGGACAAAGTACATATTTTACTCATCTCTGAATTATTAATACTGAGTATGGCACTGGGTACTTACTTGGTGCTAAATAAATTTGTATAACAATTTATATATAATAAAGAACTTTTTTAAAAACAAATTTTATCATCTTTAATACTCACAATAACCCTGTAATATAGGTATTATTACTGATCGCTACTTACATGTGAATGAAACTCAGCCCTCAAAAAGTAAAAATACTTTTTCAAGGCCTGTCTGGCGTGAGAGCCAAGACATAAACCCAGGATTCCTATCTGTAAACCCTGATTTTAGTTCATTGTATGGGACTGCACATAAGAAGAAGCATAGTTGGAAATTTGGCCTGACACAATAATGCTCGAATTTTGATTAAATAATCATTTCTGATTACTACAGCTTGCTAGATGTTGCTCATATTGAGGACTTATTAATGTTCAAAGTGTTGTCCATCATTCCTAGTGTTTTCTGTACCTGAGAGTAAGAACAGAAACATCTCAGGAACAAAAATATTGCCATATTTGTGTGTGGAGCAACCATAGCACCTGTGTGGAATTGACTATAAATGATGTCTAAAAATTGATTGTATAATGGAATCTAGTCATAGGAATTTAGCTATGCATAGCCATGTTCTCTTTCCATCCCAGCCCTCACAATATGTTGCAAACGTTTATGAAAAAAATGTACACAACTTGGTTGGTTCCTAGGATCAGTCCATACTGTTACTGGAGGGAGGCATGGAAAAGTTTTTCTTCTCCCAGATTGTCTCCTCCGTTAGCTGAAATCCTTCTATTAAAGTCATTAAAGGCAGACTACAAACTTGAACGTCCCTTAGGGGGTCCTGGGCAGATCTCTTCACATTGCCCAGATTTGCTTTAGGAGTAGGTATCACTTGTCTCATCTACAGCTAATTTAGGGTCTCACCCTAATTATTAGCTCTCAATTGGCATAGATTGCTTTGTCAAAAGATAGTTTGCAGCCTTGTTTGCTTTCCTTTCTTAATCCAGGGACTTAAAAGGACAGAAGACAGGTTGGCAGTTTGAAACTCTAATTTAGTAGAGATGCTCAAAGACCCTCAAGCTAATGGACCCTATAAGGTCTACCTTTCCTATCTGATAATTGCTGGTATACCTCCAACATCCATTACTATGCTCTTCATTGTCAAGTCTTGCCAACTCCTCACTCAAATGTTATGCTGTCTGTTGCCCATTTCCCATTCTAGCAAAAACAGTTTCTTACTAATTTAAGAGCATCTAGTTTTAATCCCATGATTTTAATCTCCGAATTCTTATTCAACTTGTAGTGACAGTGTCTGATGTTTACATAAACACCAAGCACTTTAAGTACTTTAATGAAAGTAGTAGATCAATTAGATACGATACAGCCTTGATTTTTCAATAGTCTCCCACTTTGACCTTTCTCCCCAGGTATTCCCTTCTATTTATCCACCAAGAAGTGAAGTTTTTTTCTCCATCCCTTATGACTAGACTGATCTTGCATTTTGCTTTGAACTACAGAATGTAGTTGAGTGGGCAGTGTCCCATTTCTGCGTCTTCTCTGACGCAAAGACGTCAAGGGACCTTGTTCACATTCACTCTTTCTCTTGGAACTCTACTACGACCATGTGAACAAACCCAGACTACCTCTTGGAAGAAGAGATCCACGTGGAAGAGATTGTCCCGAATGTCCCTGCTAAGACTTTCATAGGACAGACTATACTAGCTGACCCCCAAACATGCAAGAGAGCTGTCTGTTCAATCCACAGCTGATTGTGGATGTAGGAGTGAGCCCAGCTGAGCCCAGAAATATGTAGGTGTTCCACAGACTTAAAGAATAATACATGGTTATGGTTTTAAGCCATTGAATTTTGAGTGGTTTTTTCACAGCAATAGCCAGCTTACACGTAGCATCACCACATTTAAGCCTCCTTATACAATGATGTAAAATTACTAATATCCCTACTTAATGACTGAGAAAATTTCGAGTTAACAGATTAAGTCACTTATTCAACTCTTCACAGTAAGTGACAGAGTCAGAATTTGAGCCAAGATGATATTAACTACAGAGTTTGCATGCTTGAATATTATGTGACACTGTTCCTCTTCAGGAGCATATTAATTAATGGAATCAGCAAATCCTTGGAGAAATAATTTAGTTTACTCCCCCTTGATTTCTACATGAGGAGTTAAAGACCCAGAGTTTATGGATTTGTCCAAGGTTATAAAGTCAAACCATAGTCTGAGGTTCTTTTTAATTTCTCCTTAATTACCCATTATTAACTTTCTTAGTCAAGAGGATTTCTTTTTCCATTGGATAATTGAAAATTCCTTGAAGTTTTGTTTTTTTCTATGTCTGCCTGGTGTCCAGCACAGTGCTGAGTTTGCCAAGGGTTTAGGGCATATTTATTAATTGGCTAATTGTTTCCTTGCTTGAGCTTGTTTACTTCTGAAATCATCCTTACTTGAGTAGCAGGCAGAGTGGCCACTGCAATACCATGATGGAAGAAGGCTGCCAGCTGGGCAGTGTGCCAGGCTGAAGGCTATCTGCTCATGCCTAGATCCAGATGGAAATTCTCATCCTCTGCAGTTACTGTATTTTTCTTCTAGGAGGCAGAACATCTGTTTGTTTGCTGAATTATCAAGGCCGTGTTTTGTCGATGTGCCTGATAAAGAAAAACACCTCCACATTTGGGAGAAACTTCTTCTCTGAGGATAGACCTAAGTTCCAGATTTTTGCTTTTGTACATTGCCTGCTAAGATTGTTCTTTCAGCACTGGAACAAATTTAAGCAGAAAGTCATTTGGATAAGGGCAAGTAGCATCCAGTCGAACTGGGTTCTTAAAATGTGGCTGTTTCTCTAAGCCAGGGAATTCAGCAATGTGAGAATATCAGTCAAAGTGATGACATGAAAGGTAGACACACTCTGGGGCAAAAGGCTTTAAATATGCTTTTTTTTTTTTTTCCTGTTTCTTGTTCTTATCCTTTGCAGGACAGGATAGCAAAGCAAAAATAGTGATTTTCTTTCTATTATACAGCACATCTTCCATAAAATTTCACAGCAGACACTCCTAGTCATGCCATCTAAAGATTTTTGATATGCTTAGGGAAAAATGCCCTGCTTCTTTCACACATGCTTCTTTCCCTTGGTCTGCTCCTATATAATGTATGTGGATTAATGACAAATTTCCTAGAGATTGGAGACTGAGCTCTAGTCATATGATAGGGTAACAACAGAGTCTGGTTTAATTTTAGGCCAATTAAATGTGGAATGTAAAATCTAAAACTGTTATTTTATTTTTAAATTTATTTAGAAAAATTTTGGGAACTTTAAATTGCCTCATTAATCTGAAAATGTGATAATATTTTAAAAATTAGGTGTTTTCCTTAAAGATTTTATTTATTTATTTGAGAGTGGGAGAGTGCGCTTACGAGCTGGTGGAGGAAAGCTTCAGCTTCTGAGCTGAAGGCAGATGCCTAACAGACTGAGCCACCCATATACCCCTAAGTTGTGTTTTTATCACTTAAGTTCCATACATTCAAATTTTAAATTGTGAATATTTCAGGATGGTTTAGGAGAGAGTACTAGATTAAACAGTAAGATAGGGTGGATGATCTAATTCTATTATCATTCTCTATAGACTGCAGTTTCTTAAAAGCATTGTGTTTCCTTTACTGGGATGAGTTAACTCTTTTTCTGCCTTTCATTGCTGTCTTGCCAGTTGGAATCAGACAAAGGTGGTGATAAGAGATCACACAGTGGCTGACATCAAGATGTGAAACTGAATCTCATTAAAATTGTCCTTCTCCTTACAAAACAAAATGGTTCAAATATGGCTCTACTGTTACTGTTTTGGGGAAACAAATATAAAAGTGCCATTCTCTTAGTCAGCGATGTATTTACTTTTAGAGTCACACCAAGTTCTGCAGCATATTGGTTTGTTAAAAGAGTGTGTGTGTGTGTGTGTGTGTGTGTGTGTGTGTGTGTATTGGTGTCTGTGGGAAGGGCAGAAAAAGCTTTTCTTCCTGAGTGCTTTTTTGCTTCAGGGTTTTTCAGGACAGAAGCCCTGTAGTTGATGCTTCACTATAATCATTTTCCTGTAGGGGGATACCTAAAACTTGGTTTCACCTTTGACTTTTCAGCTATTGAGAAAAGGAATAGTTTTTCTAAGAGATTATACTCAGGAAAAAGAAAAGTGACAAAACTAATAGGTGTAAGTAGCCACTCCAAAAAAAAAAAAAGGAAATAAAAAAGAAAAGAAAAAGAAAATTGAGCCACATATCTTTTGAAATTTTATAAAAAATCTCCCTCTTTAATATATGTAACTTTATCATTGTGTGATGGGGAAATCAGAACATAAATACTCTATTTACCAGAGAAACCGTTTTATTGACTACTGAAAAGCTTGTTGCATCCTCCTAACATGGCCATTTGGAGTTTTAGCTGGCTGTTAGCCAGAGACAGCAGTTCCTCATTCGCTAGGTTTCTCCATAAGGCAGTTCACCACATGGCAGCTTGCCTTTCCCAGAATGCAGGAGAGAGAGAAACTGAATGAGAGAAGGTATACCAGATGTTGGCCAGTCTCTTCGTAACCAAATCTCAGAAGGGGTATATCATTACCTTTGCTGTATTCTGTACATTCGAAGTAACTTACTGGGACTAGCCCACATTCAAGGAGAGCAAATTGTACAAAGGAGACATCTTACAGGCTTCCTACTGCAAATTATGTGATATGATTCATAAAATTGGATTTCAGCAGTTATTGGATATTTTGTCTAAAGCCAGATTTTAATAAGATAATTGACATTTTAGTTTATATGACACTCATTGCATTCTGCCTTTTATTTATTTTAAGGTATTTTCTTAGATATGTAAGTCTAGATTCATCAACATAGGAAAGGTAATGAAACCTTGCCATTGGGCGCCTGGGTGGTGCTCAGTTGTTAAGCGTCTGCCTTTGGTTCAGGTCATGATCCCAGCGTCCTGGAATGGAGCCCCCGCATCGGGCTCCCTGCTCAGCAGGAAGCCTGCTTCTCCCTCTCCCACTGCCCCTGGTTGTGTTCCCTCTCTGTATGTCTCCGTCAAATAAATAAAACCTTAACACAAAACAAAATAAAACGTGCCTTTACACAGACATTATACTCCTATTGTTTTAAAAGGTGAGTTATTTATGGCCTCTAATAACTGAAAACTATTGCAAAACAAAAAAGTGATGTGAGTCAACCTACTTAACTTTATAAACAAACATAATTTCTGTACCAAGTCTTTCTCTTTTTTTTTTTTTTTTTAAGATTTTATTTATTTGACAGAGAGAGAGAGATCACAAGGGGGCAGAGAGGCAGGCAGAGAGAGGGGGAAGCAGGCTCCCCGCTGAGCAGAGAGCCCGATGCGGGGCTCTATCCCAGGATCCTGAGATCATGACCCGAGCCGAAGGCGGAGGCTTTAACCCACTGAGCCACCCAGGCACCCCAAGTCTTTCTCTTTTTTTTAAGATTTTATTTATTTGAGAGAGAGAATGAGCAGTGGGGAAGGGTAGAGGGTGAGGGAAGGAGAAGCAGACTCCCTACTGAGCAGGAAGCCCGATGCAGGACTCAATCCCAGGACCTTGAGATCCCAACTTAAGCCAAAGGCAGATGTTTAACCTACTGAGCCACCCAGGTGCCCCTGAGTACCAAGTCTTAATAAAGATAGTATAAAATAAAACTGTGTACTAATTTCATATATATATATGTATATATATACATATATATATATATGGATAAAAATCTTGAATAATAAATCAAAGTCAATAGGGTGATAAAAAAACAATATATAGATAATTCCAAGAATATACTTTTCATTCAATAATAGAAATTTATCAACATAATTCACAATATCATTAAATTTTTAAAAAAGAACTTTTATGCTTACATGAAGTTTATTTAGCATATCCTGAGAGTATTCTCCCCATTTGAAGAAAAGACTTCATAAGCTTTAGCAAAAGTTTTTGATCTCAAGTGAAACTTAAATAAGAATAAGAAAAAATTAATAAGTATGATAAAGTTTTTCCAGACACCAAGAGTAAATAGCATATGAATGGTACAATATTAAAGCCATTTCTACTTAAATTCAAAATAAGACAATGTCTTCTACCATCAGTATTATTTAGTTTTGTTTTGGAATCAAAATCAGTTCAAGAAGCCTCCAAAATGATGTGTATTATAATTGCTGAAAGAAGTAATTAGTAAGTTTCAATAATTATAAATTATACAACAAGGAAGGTGGCTGGATAGATAAATATGCACTAATCTATTGCTTTTCTCTAAAATTGCAAAAAATTCATATTTATTGTAGGGGATGAAACATATTAGGGGTAAATTAAAAAGAAAAGGCAGAAGTTCTATGGGAATACATGATAAAATATCTTGCAAGGTCATAAAACATGATGAAATCAAATGAAACAATATAATGCATATTTTAATAGGAAGCTGTAATATAGAAATATCAGTGCTTCCAAATTTACATGATGCCTTAGTGTAATTCTAATAATCAAAATGGTTTAATTTTAAAACCGGATAAAATTGTTTTAAATTTCAGATGGAATAATAACTAAGAATAGCCAGGAATATTTCATAAACAGAATGGCCAATGTGGATTTCCTTTACTAGATGTTAAAATAAATTGTCAAGCCACTGTAAAAAAACAATATTTTTTTTAAAGATTTTATTTATTTGACAGAGAGAAATCACAAGTAGGCAGAGAAGCAGGCAGAGAGAGAGAGGGGGAAGCAGGCTCCCTGCTGAGCAGAGAGCCTGATGCGGGGCTCGATCCCAGGACCCTGAGATCATGACCTGAGCCAAAGGCAGAGGCTTTAACCCACTGAACCACTCAGGCGCCCCAAAAAAACAATATTTTTTTGATACAAAATTGGACATATAGATTGTTGGAGAAGAATAGAAAGTTTAGAAACAGATTAAAGAATATTTGGGAGCTTAATGTAAGATGCCGTTCTTTCTTTCGGTTCAATAGATATGTAGAGATTTACTTAATAGGTAGTGCTAACACAGGGATCCATCCATCCAGAAGATAAGAAGTTTGAATCAGTATTATAAATCACTTATAAAAATATATTCTAGACACACCAATTATCTAAGTGTAAAAAAAAAGTCTTTCGTAGGTTAGGATTATCTATAATACTATAGATGTCTTCTCTGTATATCCATGCAGTGTCGATCTGTCATCTATATTTATGCACTGTATGAGAGTAGTACATAAATACTAGAGAATGCTAGGCAGCTATTAAATACAGTGAGTTAGCCATAGAAACAAAAAGTAGAATGATGGCTTCCAGAAGCTGGGGATGTAGAAGGAGTAGGGTGTTGTTCAATGGATATAAAGTTTCATGGAGAGTTTCAGTCATGTGGTATGGGAAAGTTCTGGGGATCTGCTGAACCACAATGTGCATGTGGTTGACAATATTATACTGTGCACTAGAAAATTGTTGGGAGGGTAAATTTTATGTCACGTGTTTATTTTTTTCTACAATAAAAAATTGAAAGAAACAAATAAAAACAACACCCTCTCCCCCCAAAACCAGTAAGTTAGATATATGTATCATACTTGAGTGATAACCATGATACATATGAAGTGAGAGCCCCATGAAGGCATAGATATTGTTTCTGTCCTATACACATCTATATCTCCATTGTCTGGAACATATAATATGCTTAATTAATAATTGTTGAATGAATTTATAAATTAACAAAACAAATTAATATATGTTTTCATAAAAAGAATCCTACATATGAGTATCCGCATTTTAATAAGCATAGAAAAAGATGGAAAAGGAGTGTGCGTGTGTGTGTGTGTGTGTGTGTGTGTGTGTTTGTATGGTAAATACCCAAACATATCAGCATGTTAACACTGATAAAGTAAATAGGATAGTATTTAGGGGGGTCAAGTGTTGGGAAGTTTTTTTTAATACATTGTCACATTATTCCACTTTTTCCTAGGTTTCAATTTAGTTTTCTAATTTGAAAATATGATAGAGAGATAATTATAAAAGAAAAAATTTTTACAAATAAACTTTAGTGACATGAGAAAATGCTAATTAAAATAGATTATAGGGGCATCTGGGTGGCTTAGTAGGTTAACCATTTGCCTTTGCCTTAGGTTATGATCCTGGAGTCCCAGGATTGAGCCCTATGTTGGGCTCCCTGCTCAGTGGGGAGTCTGCTTCTCCTTGTCCCTCTCCTCCTCCACCCGCTTGTTCTTTCTCTCAAATAAATAAATAAAGTCTTAGAAAAAGTAAATAATAAACTTCTTGGAAGTATAATTGCAACTATGTAAGATAAAATAGGACAGGTTAAAAGAGATATAACTAAAACATTGGCAGTGATTATTAAGAGGGAGCTTATGAATTTGTTGTACTTCATTATACTTCTCTATATATTTAGACTAGTCTCCCTATCTTATTTTTTAGTGAAATATGACAGGCACAATTCTACCTCCTTTTCCCTAGAGAAAATCCCTATTGTTAAGTGGGAGAGTATTCTTCGTATTTATATTTATATGTTTTCACTATGTATTTCTAAACATATGGTAATTTTGCATGTGTTTCAAAATTACTATCATGTTACATTTGTCCTTTTGCAACTGTCTTTTATAATCTTTTATAATACATTATTAACCTGTTATCACATTACAACTTTTTGTCTGCTAATAATACCCTTAGAAATATAATTCTTCATTGACAAAAATTGATACCTTTTATTTAGAATTTAGGAAGCTGTCTGTAACTGTACTAAATGCTCTATAATCCTCATTATAATCTAATGCAAATGAAGTAATCTGATCAGAATTTTTCCTGATAAGTTTTTAGAAGGGTTGAGATCCAGTAAGAATTTTGGACTGAGGATCTAAAAGTACCTAATGGAGAAAGGGTAAAAAACCAGAAGTTTAGTCTCCTGATTACAAATGGCTTCTACTTCTCCATTTTGCCCTGAGATGGCCCAGACCATATCAAGACTCTTGACTTCTCAATAAAAGTGCCTTGCTTCTTAATTTTCTTTTATTTGAATTCCCTATGTATTCTTGCCTATGTAATTTACCATGGTGTTTCACACATGCTTATGTCATCCTCAGTGTTTACCAGTTATTATATATCCATGTAAATTTTTCCCAACTCTAAGTAGTTCATTAGAGGTAATTTAGGGGAGCAGTAAATATTCACTAACTGATTTGAATTGAATTGGATTGTAGGTGTATACCCCTTCTGAGGAAGAGCAGTCCTGGGACATGAGAACTCTATAAGTACAAGTAGAATACTCTTTCTCCCTGTGGATGACGAAAGCATCGAGATCATAGATTTTCAGGTGCCCAAATATTAGTTAATAACTTTGAGCATGTGGGATAAAGCTTAGTTATGGGCTCTGTGTAAGTGGGTTTACAAGATAAAATGTGCAATTACACAAGGATTAAATGAACTTCTTTTATTGTTTTATGTTTATTGTTCAGTAGTGTTCAGTATTACGAGCACACTCACTATATTGTCTAGCTTCTGACTAAACACTTCTGATAAAAGGGAGCTCATTATCCTCGAAGACAGCCTGTTCCGTTTTTGGATAGCTCATTTTGTTGTAGGATAAAAGCATCATTGGGCCTATTTCCAAGGGCTGTAAGAACAAGATGACTTCCATGGATGTGTGGAGACTGGAGTTTAGATCAGGGATTAATAATCAAGTTCTAGGAAGAATGATGCAGATGCAAATGGGTTATCCCTGAAGCTATTGAAAGTTGACTCTGATGCCATTGGGTATCATCACAGGCCTAGAAGGCCAAAAGTAATCTTCCATTCAGACTCCACTACATAATAATATAAGGTGTTCTAGATTCAACTGTTTGTCAGATTATGCTGACAAAGAATAGCTATGGGGATCATTAAAGATGATAACAAACAGATTTTCAAAGAAATATTTAAGAAACTATATTTAGTCTCAGCCGAGGGGAGATTGAAGGATAACAGGTTACAGGTTGATAATCCCTTAACTACAAGCTCTCCCTGAACCACTGAAAAACAGGTATTTCATAATTCATTTTGTAGCAAAATCCTGACCTAATGTTTGATGACACTGATGTAATCTCCATGCCACTTAGAATATTTATGTTTGCTACATAACATAGCAAAAAAGCATTCCATGCTTTTTCATGGAATACTGCTCCAGACCTTGGTAGGGGCACTGCGTAATAAAGAATATATGCATTTTATTATCTCTCCTCTTTGGAAAAGTGTGGTTTGGTACACATCTGTTTCCAAGGCTTATGTCTTATAGTTTATCATTTCCATATTTAGCTTTGTAAAGGATAACCCTCTTCTCATTTTTCCTACCTATTTTCATAAATTTGAGATACATTGATATTGCAAAATCATGATCCTTAAAAATAAATGCCTGTCAAAGAATCCTGTAAACAGGGAAAGGATTCTTTATTCCTGTACTTAATTAACAGCTATGTGCTTGGTAGGTAGGAGGGTGGGGAGGGGGACAGGCAGAAAGAAAAAAGATGCTCAGCAGGCTATTTCAAGAGCAATCGTTGTAACTGGAGCTGGGTTATGGACCTCTTGGAAAATCTGGTTAAAGCAGTCTTTTGACCTTCTCAGAAAAAAATACTAATGAATACAAGATTATGCATATATTTTCATGGTGCTCAAAGATCCCCTAAGCTTATATGGTTAAAAATTTTCTCTTCTGGAATGTGATTGAGTGGATATAAATTAGATAACTGAATAGGTTCCTGTAGGTAAGATACAGGTAAAGTTTTGAATTTGGGAGAAATGAAATAGAAATGTCCTCTTCTTCCTCAATCATCACTTAAAACTAAATGGGAAATAAAATACACAACAGCATGCATCCCCTTAAATAGTATAATTTTTCCAGCTAAGCTCATCACACAGCAGTCTTTCCAGGCAGAAAGGCATGAAAAAGTGAATCTAGAGAGACTGTGTTGAGTTCCTTCCTTCAACTCACCAACCCATGGAGTCACTTCCTCCTCCATGGGAAGGAATGAAGATAGGCAGGAAAGAGTCACACTGTTTGCCCCTGATCAGGGTATAAGTCATTTCTTTGTCTAGGGAAACAGAAGGAGTGAGGATTAAGTATTGGCATGAATACTAAGTACATGGCCCATTTTGAGTTTCCCTCTAGTATTAGCAAACAGCAAGCAAAGAAGCTAGACCTTCCTGAACAGAAGAGTAGGCTGTCACATCTACACACAAAGTTAGGTGGTGGGCTTCATAGGCAGGGGAAGAGAATACTGAACAAGGAATGTGTCACTCAGGAAAATGTGACTGGCTGAAAGGTATATTAGGCCAGAGAGTTGGAGAAATTTAGAATCTCTTTTGCCACCCTTTAAGTCTTCATAGGTACTGCTTCAAAGCCCCTCCAGCTTCCATCAATAGTCTTCAAGACTCTTCCAGCTTCTCTTGGCTGTGGTTTCTAAAATTCATTGCCACATATTTTTGGTTTTTGACATAGCAGCATTTTGCTTCTAGGAACCAATTTCTGTTACAATTACTTATTTCTCTATAACAAATTGCCTTAAATCTTAGTGGCTTAAGATTCAGTTTGTGTCTGAGGATGTGGGTTAGAAATTTGAGAAGGACTTGGCTGGTTTATTCTCCATAATGTGTTGCCTGTGGTCACTTGGTATTCAGTTGGGGCTGGTATTTTGAGAGGTTCAAAATGGCAGCTGGAAAGCTGAGTGCACCTGAGCTTCTCTTCCTCTCCCTATGACTCTCCAGCAGGGTAGTTGGACTTCTTAAATGTCATCTTATGGCTCTGAGATTGGAAACTGGCACTTATTCATTTCTACATTATTCTAATGATCAGAGAAGTTTGAAGAACCAGCACAGATTGAAAGGACTAGGATGCAGACAATCCCCCCCACCCCGCCCAACCCTACCTTGACTTCCCCTACCCCATGGGAAGAATATAAAAGAATCTGTATCCATTTTTAATCTACTGCATATAGATTATTGTTCTTTTTATGATTCCTTAATCTGGTTGCTTAAGTTATTTATTTTTAGTCTTATTTTTCCCCCAGTATAAGAAGCTGAGCTAAGTACCCCTTTTACTATATCACAAAATTTGTGTGTTTTATGGTGTTTTGACATCATTTAGATCTAAGTATCTATTATGTTTGACTCAGTAGTTACTTGAAATGTGTTTTAAATTTTCCAAAATGGGGGCGCCTGGCTGGCTCAATGGGTTAAGGCCTCTGCCTTCGGCTCAGGTCATGATCTCAGGGTCCTGGGATCGAGCCCCACATCAGGCTCTCTGCTCAGCAGGGAGCGTGCTTCCCCCTCTCACTCTGCCTGCCTTTCTGCCTGCTTGTGATCTCTCTCCTCTCTGTCAAATATAAATAAATAAAATCTTTAAAAAATTTTTCCAAAATGTTTTTGTTATGCATCTTTATTGCCCCCCTCAATTAATTGTGATGTGGTAGAGATTGTGTACATGACATGGATAATGTGATACCTCGTTGATATTTGCTTTTGTCAGGATTTCCATTGCCAATTTAAAAAAATTTCAATGTATGCCTGAGAATAACACTTTTTTTCATAGGGAGCAGAATCTCTCTCTCTTCTTTCTCTCTCTATTTATCATCTGTCTATGAAAAGAAATTGTCAGTGTCGCTCTGTAGTTCTGTATACTTTTACTTAAATATTATCAAATCTTGTATAAGACTATAATGACCATAAGAGAAGTTTTTTATCTAGTCATCCTAAAAGAAAACAAACACTGAATTTAGTTAACTTGTGGTATATAATAAAAAGGAGATCTTTTAATTCCCAAGTTAGATTTTAAAAAGCAAAGTATCAGTTACTTAACTTTTCTAAGTCTTTGTTGCTTTATTAAAAAGAGGAACAATACTTTCCATAGAAGGTTGTGGTGAGAATTACATGAAACCATGAGAAATAATGAAAATTACGTGAGACAAGTAGAATACCTGGTACCTAGAATGTGCTCAGTGAATTGTTATCTTTGACACAAACAGAAAGTGTATTTTATTGTGAAAATAAGTTGTAATTGGTGGGTTTTCTTGAGACATCAGATTGGAGAAAAGGCACAGTATCCTCCCTTAACTATATTTCTAATTTTCACTGTGTTCTTCAACAGAGAATCTAGGCCAGGAGGCATGTGGTTGACCTTCCACCACTCTCTGCGCACAAAGCACTATGTGTATGGATGTTCAAGGGCAACATTTTCTTCACAGCCATTTCTCTCCAGGCTGCACATGTAGCTCCTGGTACTCAGTGCTGATGTGTTTCCAGCCTCCATTACAGCTCAGAAAATAGGGTTTTTTTTTTTTTTTGGAATTAAGTGTTTTATATAATATGTGCTTTTTAGGGTAAATGTTTTAAGAGGATAACAGAAAGATGAGTCTCATGTCTATACTGCATATACATTAAGAGCAGATTCATACACTTGTCAGAGGTTATATACAATTGTAAAGTTAAGTGTCTGTCACTGTGACGAGAGTGGTCATCATTGTTTATTTATACTGAATATCACTCATGTTGTGCTATATCTAGCAGCATCCTTGGAAAAACAAACCTATTGCTCTTTCTACTTTGCTATTGCCCACAATAGTCATCATCAATTTTGTGCTCAGTTTGGCTATCTTGGTGGCAATACAGTGACTTAAATTTACATTTTTCTAGAATGGGTAGAACTTTGAATAATGCTTCTGTATTTCCAGTCTTTCTGTTTGTCATGAAATTGATGAATTTGAAACTGGAAAACATTATTTTGTACTCATTCTGGGGAAAGATCAATTTGCTTCCTAGCGGAGGCCCTGTGTTTTGCTGTAGAAATATGTGTAACTTTCCGAGGCTTCATAACACTACTTGATAATGCTTCATATGGACAGTGCCAAATTGAAAAGGGTAAAATGAATTGTTCACCCAAATAAAAGCAGACTCTCTTGATAATCATAATGTTACTTTCTATTTGCACTTTGTTTTTGTCCATTTGTGGCTACCTGTGGGAAATTGCCATAATCAGAGTTTTATTGATTTCACTATATTTAAATTAACACCCCTCCTGCCAAGCTGTGGTAATAATGCATTATGTCAGTGACTCCCCTTTGAGACCTTGACCCAGGTCTGCAAATTTGGATACAGTGTAACATGGTGGTGACAATGAAGCAGGCAAATTAAAGCACAAAATAATAAGATTCAAGTGACATGAGAATAGGTTTAAAGCAAGATTTAAATTAATGGAATTTCTATAAACATAAAATTTATTTTTGTTTTATATTTATGAACAAAGCCAAATTCCTATACTCCCCATAATTATTTTACTAAACTTTTTTTATCTTTTTCAATTTGATGAGGGAAAGCATCCCATTGAAAAGCTAATTTACACTTGCTAAATTATGAGAAAGATTGAGTATCTTCTCAGATATTCAGATCTGTTTATATTCCCGTTTCTGTGTTCAGCGTGAACAATTTTTTTTTTAAATTAAAAATTTTATTTTAGGGTTTTAGTCTTCTCTTAAGAATTTTAAAAAACGTGGGGCCCCTGGGTGGCGCAGTTGGTTGAGCAACTGCCTTTGGCTCGGGTCATGATCCCGGAGTCCCGGGATCGAGTCCCATATCGGGCTCCCAGCTCCATGGAGAGTCCGCTTCTCACTCTGACCTTCTCCCTTCTCATGTTCTCTCTCTCTTTCCTAATAAATAAATAAATAAAATCTTTAAAACAAACAAAAAAAAGAATTTTAAGAAACCTGCCCTTTGTCTATAATATGTGTTGGGAATAACTTTTCCCAGTTTATTTGTCTTTTGGGTCATTTTCATAGTATCTCTTCCACCACATAAATTTTAAACTAGTGCTACCTCCAGTTGAATCATGTAAAGGAGCCATGTCCCTAAAAGCTCATAGATAATAACCCGGAAGAATTACCTGGATCAATGGAGATCATTCTCTAATAGTATCCTTTGTGTTCGTGTCAGAAGGAGAGGAGAGAGTTGGGAAGAACACTGAGGGAGCCCTGACATGTATGTTTGGGGAGCTTTTGCAATATTTTGAATCATTTTTTAAAACATAGGTTCCCAGAGTTGGGCTTATTGGTTTAAAGAGTACATCCTGTTTTGGGTTCTTGACGCACGATTCCATGGCAGACATGACTGTTTGTCCACTCACATTCCATAATGTAGAGTCATTGCCAGGTGGTCACTGCCTGGCCAGAAACCCCATTTGCAAACCCTCCCTCTTCTTCCTTCTCATAACGAGGTCATGGCATGTGACTGCTTCATGCAAATATAATACGAGTAGAAATAATCTGTTACTTCAGGCCAAATACTTAAGAAGTAGGTATACTTTTTCCACTTTCTCTCCTCTACTGGATGAGCTTTGACATAAAGCAACTTTCAAAATCAAGTGTAAGGATGTCTGGGTGGCTCAGTCAGTTAAGCGTCTTCAGCTTGGGTCATGATCCCAGAGTCCTGGGATCGAGTCCTGGCATCAGGTTCCTTGTTTATTGGGGAGTCTGCATCTCCCTCTGCCTGCTGATCCCCCTGCTTGCTCTCTCTCTCTCTCCCTGACAAATAAATAAAATTTAAAAAAAAAATAGCAAGTGTAGAGCAAAGTGAAACTTCCATAAGACTGAGCCCCTGGGTAGCAGAGCTTGCCCTGCTTTCGAGCCTTTCTTCTGCCATATGGATTTTATGTGATTAAAAAAATAAATATTTGAAATGTTAAGTCACTGAAATTTGGCAATGTTCATTACAATTTTTTTCTTCCCCCAGAGTATATAGGGTGCCTGAATTTCTAAACCTTCCATGTTATTAGATTGAGAGCATATGATTGAGTTCTCATCAAAGAGTTGAGTTGTACTTTTCAATTCACTCTGATAATCAGTGTCCTTTACACGGTGCTTTTAGAGCACTGACATTCAAAGTGTTTTTGATGTCATGAAGTAAATACCTGCCACATTCATTACTGTTTTCAATGTGTTGTTCTTGGTCTTTGTTCCCATTTTTGATTTCCATTTTTTTCTCCTTTATTGTGGTCTTAACTGAGTATTTTATATGATTCCATTTCTCTCCTTTCTTAACATATCCTTTTTTTACTTTTCATAGTGGTTATCCTAGAATTTGCAATATTCATTTGGAGCTAATTCAAGTGTAGTTTCAAATAACACTATACCACCTCCATGGGTAGTGTGAATAGTTTATGATAACAAAATAATCCTAAGTCCTTACTCTCATCCCTTGTACATTTCTGTCATTCATCTTATTTATATTTAAGAACACATAATTATATAATATTATATATATATATATATGTTTGTTTATTGTTAACTATTAGGGAAATACAAATTAAGACCACAATGAGATGTCTGTACCCACCTATTAGAGCAGCTAAAATAAAACTGTGACAGTACCAAATGGTGGTGAGGATGTGGAATAACCACGCCTCTCACACATCAGTGATAGGAATATGAAACAGTATAGTCACTCTGAAAAATAGTTTGGTACTTTCTTAATAAAAACTAAATATATACATATTACCATGAGACTCAACAATCATTAATCCTGGGCATTTATCACAGATAAATGAAAACTTATAACCACACAAAAATCTGCACATGAGAGTTCATAGTAGCCTCACTCATAAATAGTCCCAAACTGGAAGCAACACAAATGTTTTATGATGGATGAGAGGGCAACAAATCACAGGAGATCCATATCCTGGACTACTACTCAGCAGTAAAAAGGAACAAACTGTTGATTTACAAAAAATACTGGTTTGGAGTGGAGGGGGATGGTGGGGTGGGCGAGCCTGGTGGTGGGTATTGAGAGGGGCACGTATTGCATGGAGCCCTGGGTGTGGTGCATGAACAATCAATATTGTAACACTGAAAAAATAAACATATTTGGGGAAAAAAATAAATAATGCAATTTAAAGGCAAAAAAAAAAACTTAGGGGGATCTGAAAGGCATTGTCTTGAGTGACATCAGTGAAATTGGTGAAGTAGGTAGCTTCAAAGGCCCACCTCTCCACAGAAACATCAAATCATTGAGCAGCTACTATTAGAATCATTTTTGTCAGAATTCTAGAAAATAGTCAAAGGGTCACAACCACCAAACAAAGGCTGAAGCAAGAAAAAGGCATCTTAAAAATGATGGAAAAGCTCTGCAGTATTATTTACTCTGCTCCACTCCTGTTCTTGGCCCAGTGATGGTCTTGGAGATGGTAGTGTCCATTCCCAATGTGGGACTTTAGTCTCTTGTTCTGGAGGGAGCAAAGTTGACTTTGCAAACAATTGTGTTTGTTCTAACCTGTCTGGGAGCTACTTGAAGGACTCATGCAAAGTGCTTGTCTTTGTTTTGCCAAACTTGGAACTCACCGAAGGCAGAAAAGTTCTTGGCATTCATTCTTCAGAAACATTATGAGGTAAATGAACAGTCAGCAGGCACCTGGGGCAAAAGATTAAATTGAGGCACACTGGAGAGCACTGAGAGCCTGGGAGGAAAGGCTGGGAGAGAGTTTGTGGGAAATTAGAGCATTCAGAAGCATGGGGAATAAAGCCAGTGGTATTGTAATAGCGTCGTATGGTGACAGACGGTAGCTATGCTTGTGGTGAGCACAGCGTAATGGATAGTTGTTGAATCACTGTGTTGTCCACCTGAAACTAATGTAACGTCACGTGTCAACTATACTAAGAGAAATGTTTTTAAATTAAAAAAAGGACCTATGTGTAGTATGGCAGGGAATTTAGAAAGCCATGGGCATGACCAGGGCAGAACGCATGCTCAGGAAAAAACTGAGACCACTTGAAGATTTTACCCTGGACTGGTCTCTAGGTTCAATGCAAGATGAAAGTGAAGGCTGTGACAGGGTTTGAAGTAGGCTGGCTAAGAACTGAGGGAGTGCTCCCGCACAGAGTGAATTTGTAAAAGCTAGGAGAGGGTCTCTTTCTCTTTGTTTTCGTTTACTACTACTACCACTGCTTCTCTTCCTCCTCCTTCTTCCTTCTTGTCTTCTTCTTACCCCATCTACCCCCCTCCCCACCTTGTCTCTCTCAGTTGGTTCCTGGAATTCAAGGGTATTTGTCAAAACACTAGCTGAACTCAAGCTAAATGAACATATTCTTTCAGAAGCCACATGTGACAAACACACAGACTTAGGCAACACAATTTGGAAAAGTCACTAAGCAAATTATATATTATCTAGCTACTATCTATATCAAACTTCATAAACAGACTTGAAGGAGAAGTAAGAGTGTTTTCCGGAGTTATCACATTATAATAACCAAAATGTCCAGTTTTCATTAAGGCCATCATACTGACGGAAGAAAAATTCTTAAAAAGACACATGCTGTATGATCCCATTTAACATTCTCAATATAA
This sequence comes from Nasua narica, assembly GCA_028533885.1. Lineage (NCBI taxonomy): Eukaryota > Metazoa > Chordata > Mammalia > Carnivora > Procyonidae > Nasua > Nasua narica. The sequence goes on from CM052809.1 coordinate 41,198,374, forward strand.
CAAAATCACAGAGAACAAATGAATTAGTTCCCAGAGTTAGATATGGTGGGGAGGAAAGGGATAGGTATGATCTATATTTGTATCTCTTCAGTGTAGCCCGAGGAACATCTTTTGATTCTATTTCTTTTTTTAAAAGAATATTTTAATTTTTGAGGGAAAGAGAGAGAAAGAGCACAAGTTGGGGGAGGGGCAGAGGGAGAAGCACACTCCTACTATGCAAGGATCCCGACACTGGACTCAATCCCAGGTGAGATCATGACCTGATCCGAAGGCCGACACTTAAAGGACTGAACCACCCTTTTGAAAAGTGGGCTCCATGCCCAACCCAACGCAGGGCTTTGAACTCACGACCCTGAGATCATGACCTGAGCTGAGATCAAGAGTCAGACTCTGGACTAACTGAGCCACCAAGGCACCTCTGACTGAGCCACCCTTGATTCTGTTTCTTGACTATAGAGTGGTTCATGAATCCATCCATGTGATAACATGACATAGAAGTATATACACAGTATACCAACATCGGTCTCTGCTTTGATATTGTACCCTTATTTTATAAGGGGTGACTCTTTGAGACAAACCAGTTAAACTGTACATGGCACCTGTCCCTGCTATCTTTATAACTTTCTGTGAATCTATAATTAGTTCAAATAAAAATTAAAAAAAAATAGAATCTTAAAATGTTAGGCTTTGTAATTGGATTTTGATTAGTAGTGGGAAAACTATTGCAGGCATTTTCCCCCAAGTTTTACATTTTTTATTAATAAATCTGATGCTTATTGCAGGTTTCTAATAGATTCCCTTTATTATGTTGAAAAACTTCCTTCTATTCTTGTTTATATTTGATTTGGTACATTATATATCCCATCTTTTAAAATTTGGTATGTTAATATTTCATTGTTGTCCACTGAGTACACTATGATTTTTAAATTCTAAACTTCCAAATTAGTTTGTTGATTATAGTTTAAGGTATAGCTGTCCATTTGTATTATTTTTTATCTTTCCAAAGGCAGAGGCATACAGAATAGATTCACAATAAAGAATAGGCAAATGATATCACTACTTCATAGAACATAATTTATTTCCAAAACTGTCAAAGAAATCTCATATTGGTGTCTTGTGACTATAACCACATTTCCTTTGTATAAATCACAGTAACTCTCCTAGTGTCTTCTGTGAAATAGGGATATGTTGTCCTAAGTCTTCAACCTGATTTTATTGCTAATTTAAGTAAATTAATCAATTAATCACAGGATCTTGGTTTTTCCCATATATAAAATGGACGATATTCTCTTTGACCATCTCATAGAGCTATTGCAAAAATCAAGTTATTTTAGGTTGGTGGATTGATTGATTTTTCTGAGAGAATGAGCAGGAGGATGGGCAGAGGGAGAGAGAGAGAATCTCAAGCAGACTCGCTGCTGAGTGCGGAACCCATTGTGGGACTCAAGCCCGTGACCCCGAGATCATGATTTGAGCCAAAATCAAGACTCAGATGTTTAACCCACTGAGCCACCCAGGTGCCCCCAAATTAATTTGTGTTAGTAAGGAAAGGAAGGTTACTTATAAATAAAATATATTGTTATCACTGTATCTGCATTGGATAGCTTTTCACATTGGATAGAATGTGAGTAATTTTGGTTTCCAGGTTTGATGATTCCCTTTATAGATGAGGATACACAGGTTTTGATGGTTCGCGTCCCCTCATAGATAAATAGACATAAATGGAGAATATTTATTTAATTTAAATATATATGACATGCGTCTCTATTATTGCCCACCTTTGTGATACTGTCTCTTAGGCCGCCTTGCCTTTTCCCTCCAAGAGCTTTCTCACAACTTTTTGCCTGTAAGTGCTATTCCAGGGATGCGTCACACGTTGGCTTATGTAGGAGCGTCAGTTGATCTGATTGCAGACTTCAGTGAGTCTTAGGCAGGTATTATCTCCCGTGATTAGCTTTCTTCTTTAGTGCTGACGGTCTGCTTTGCTTGAACAGTTTCGTGAGCTGGCTTCTTAACCTCGGCTGGTTAGAGTTGCTGTAAAACGGACTTTTTAGACACTCGTATTGATAACTATAAAACTTGGTTTGCTTTGATACTACCTAAGATTTATATAGTGTGAGGAAGCCTCTGGCCTGTGGAAATAATTACTCTGCTGACATTATCTCTTAAATACTAGTGGCTCAGCACCGATTTTAAATTTCCTTTCAGATCTATGGGATACTCGGGTTGCAATGTGCTGCTTTGTCCTGTCCATCTGTCTCCTGGAAAGTCACAAAAGAAATATCACAGTCATTGAAGCTTTCTGTGAGATTCTTACAGTAGTACTGAGTGAAATGCATGCTTCTCTCTATTTCATGGCAGTGTTTATAATATTGGTCTGCTAACAACTTTTCTTTTGAGTCACCCAAGCCCTATGGGTAGCATTTTCCTCTGATTCATCTAATTAAAGGACAGAGAGGTCAAGGATTGGTGCCAGCCTAGTGACCCAGCTAACCCACTTGAATAAGTCTTTCAATCACATCAGAAGAAAATCTGAAGTCAAATTCTGATGAATAGCCAACAGATGTAATTGAAAAAAAAAAGAAGAAATTCAGAGGAAAAAATGAGGAAGAAAAAAATCTTTGTCTATCTCTGTTGGAACTTACCAAGCTTTCTATCTGTCAAACCTGGGGAAAACAATGATGTGTAATTCTATTTTTTTTTTAAGATTTTATTTATTTATTTGACAGAGAGAGAGAGAGATCACAAACAGGCAGAGAGGCAGGCAGAGAGGAGGAAGCAGGCTCCCCGCTGAGCAGAGAGCCCGATGCGGGGCTCCATCCCAGGACCCTGAGATCATGACCTGAGCTGAAGGCGGAGGCTTTAACCCACTGAGTCACCCAGATGCCCCTTGATGTGTAATTCTTAAATATGGAATGCTTAGAAAGTAATCTGTCTGAATGGCTAAATATATAGTCACACCTGTGGCTGTGTTGTTTTTGTAAGAGTAAGATCTACTTATTGCAATAATGCTGCTAGTAATACCTTGTTAGTAAATGTACACTAGGAAGCTTCTTGGTTTTGAAAACATTATTTTTACTTCTCATGAGGTCAAAAGCTAAAAAGATCTAGATGTAAGAAATATGAATGATATTTTGCCACCTGTTGGGACTCAAACTCTTGGGAAATATTTCTTCTGAAGATGAGGAAGATATGGAAACCTCAGTCGGATATCTTTTCATTCACCCTCTGCCTCTCCTGGTCCCCATTTTCTGGCCTTGCCTTTCTCCTGAGGTTTGAGGTTAGGAAAGTCTAGAGGCTCTAATGGGTCAGGTTAAGGTGACATCTATCTTTGAGAAGTGGTTGTGCGTGGTTGCTGATTTGAAGGGACAGGTGCCTAATGAAAAGGCCTTCCTTACACAGGTGATGATGTCATCACAACAGGGTCATCACTCACACAGCTTCAAGCTGTGACATATGGTTGGTGTGTGACCCTCCATCCTGTTGGGAAGCACCATGTTGGCTCTTTCTCATTCTCTTTTCCTTTTAGAGTTCTTTCCTGGTCTGCTTTCAGAACATCTTCTTCATGAACAGATTTCTTTCCCACAGAGTATACTGATAGTGCCTTCACCATTGTGGTTCTCAAAAAATTGTTTATTTAATTTTCATTGATATCGATCTTCTTTCATGAATGTACTTAGCATAGTCAGCCCAGTAATTGGTATTTAAAGAACAAGGCTTTCTTCACCTCTCATCCACCATGAGCTCTCCTATTATAATTTTGAATCATTTGATCCTTGTGTTTACTTATTAGATGGTTTTATGTTTGCTTTCCTTCCTCTGATAACTCTCAGCCTCCTTCCTTCTTGCTCTCCTCACTCTGCATTGCCAATTTTTTTTCTCTTCTTCAACTATATTTTTCCTTCTTTCTCTTCTTTCACATCCTCGATACAATAATTTGTGAGAATACAGAGAAATAATTTTTCTCTGCAAGATAGGAATTTCTGGGGGTGACACAATTCAGTGCATTTGAGTTTCAATAAAAATAATTTTTTCAGGGGTGCCTGGGTGGCTCAGTGGGTTAAAGCTTCTATCTTCGGCTCAGGTCATGATCTCAGGGTCCTGGGATCGAGCCCCGCATCGGGCTCTCTGCTCAGCAGGGAGCCTGCTTCCCCCTCTCTCTCTGTCTGCCTCTCTGCCTACTTGTGATCTCTATCTCTGTCAAATAAATAAATAAAATCTTTTAAAAAAATAATAATTTTTTCAGTGTGTGAAATATGTTAGCCATCCCCCCAAGCATATATATGAAGCCACGTACACTTATGCACATTAATTTTAATATTATTTTGTCAGGGCTATAAGTTTTCAAAAGTTAACAAGCACCGGTGGTGGTGGTAGATATAAAGATGGTGATGGGAGATGCAGATAGGAAATGGGAGCATGACTTTTGTTACTTCCCTGGGAAATATAGTTGTGTCCAGAGTCTGGGACTGAGCAGAACAAAAGCATTGGCAAAATGCATTTCTTTTTTTTTTTTTAAGATTTTATTTTTATTTATTTGAGAGAGATAGAGTGAGAGAGAACATGAGAGGGGAGAAGGTCAGAGGGAGAAGCAGACTCCCCGTGGAGCTGGGAGCCCGATGTGGGACTCGATCCAGGGACTCCGAGATCATGACCTGAGCTGAAGGCAGTCGCTCAACCAACAGAGCCACCCAGGCGCCCGGGCAAAATGCATTTCCAGATGATTTCCGAACTTGACCATGACTGCCAACATGGATTTGGCACCATGCGATCCCGCAGTACAGATGCTGCCACCCCAGTGGGCAAGTATGTCTTCTGGTGAGAGGGAAGGGGCTAAGGTCAGATTTCTGTGTTGGGAAGGACCTTCCCTGTGGAGATTTCATAGCGTTTGGCAAGATGAGACTCTCTCCCTTCAAATATAGAAGCAGTCCTGGCGGCAGTCCTCAGTGTGGGCTGCTCTCAGCAGCAGAGAATGCTGTCATGCAAGGAACAGAGAGCACAAGCCTCAGTTGAAAGTCTTCTGGTAAGATGTTTTTCTGTATGTGGTCCCCACTCTTCAAGAGCCCCTGTTCCTCAGTATGGACTCAGTAATGGTCCTCAGTAATGACTCATGTTTGATCCTTCCCCTGGAGGGTAGACTCATTCGCAAGAGGTACAAAAGTGAGACATGGAGTATGGAGCTTCCCACTCCTCATTATCGCCATTCGCCTATTTTTATCCCTATCTAGTTAGTCCTGGAAGATGAAGAGGAGATGGGGCACAATGCAGAACAGAATGGGCACTTAGCATCTGAAATATAGAAATCTTCCTTACATAAATTACCACTTGAAGATTTATTTTAATTCTTTAACCTTTATATAGCAATGGTTTTAAGGAGCGGTGGTATCCAACCCTGCCTTTATATTGGGAGGAGGTGTGTATGCATGTGTCTGTGCTTGCTGTGGGGGACCTAACCATGCTGATTTCAAGGCCTTATTCCAGATCTGCTGAGTCAGAATAGCTGGCAGTGGGACCTGGGCATTTGTATATTAATATCTGGAGAAGGAGAGACAGGAGGAGACAGAAAAGGGGTCACCCCAGAACAAAAAGGGGGAGGTTTTAAAAAGCAAAATGTCAGGGTATTAATATTTGAGGACAATTGCTGAGTATGATTGGAAGCTTGAACATTGCATGCTAGCAGTCTGACAGGGTGCTGGAGGCATGAAAAATGTAATGCAAATGAGGCTGCAGACTACACATCCCTTTAAATGACGGGTAAATTCAGGCACACTGAAGAAAACAATGTTGTTTGACAATCTCTACAAATACTGTAATAGATTACAGTTGCTACTTGTTGGATGAGACCTTGAGGCCAGTGGTTCTCAAACCTGAGTGTGTATCAGAATTACTTGGAAGGCTTGAAAGCCCAGAGTTTCTGATTTAGTAGATCCATAGTAGAGCCCTGGAATTTCCATTTCGCATAACTTCACAGGTCATGCTGGGGGCTTCGGACCTGAAAGTCTTCAGTGATAAGAAAGAGACTGGGTGTCATTTCCGAAGTCCATTTGTAAGTCAGTGTTCAAAGCATGAGGTGTTTTTTTCTTCAAAGGGGCATTGCCTTGTGCTAGTGTTCAAATTATATTGCTCAAGTAATTGTAACTAGTTTTATATCTATCAACTAACTGTAACTAGTTTTATTACATTGGATTCTTTACCTTTAACAGTGTACAAGTTGATTTTTATAGCAATTGTTGGAGATTTATCTTTGAGCTCAAGGAGATTAGACTAAGTCTTTCCATACTTTTTATGGAGATATTCCTGGTCATGGATAAACTCAACTCCAAGTAAAAAATTGTCACCATTTTTTTTTTTAAGTTAGAAGCAATTACCTTTGAAATATGCTTATAAGATAAATTGTTTGTATACTCACTGCTCCTAGCTCCACAAATGAGCCAGTTTAAGCACGTAGCCATGAGAGTAATGTGATATTGAAACCACCTGGGTGGAATATGCGAGCAAAACCAATTAAGTCCTCTATATAAGCTCCGTAAGCGTGTAGTGGGTGGGTGTGGACGTCTGCTCCTCTTGCCGCGTTCAAGGTGAGTTTGCTTTTTAAAACCTCCCCCTTTTTGTTCTGGGGTGACCTCTTTTCTGTCTCCTCCTGTTTTATATATATGGGGGGCCAGTTCTGGATTCACGTGGGAAGCTTTTGAGAGTGTGACTCAAACATGGGAAAGCAGGCCTAGCAACCAGGAGTTCGGAGGAAAGGGTTTTGGAAAAGCGGCGTCTGGAGGGGAAATCGTGAGTTGGTCATGTAGCTCCATGTGGGGAGGGGCGGCTCGTGCGTTAGATGATTGTGGACTGCTGCACGAATATGCGGGCACCCTAAAAACGCTGTGTGGCTTGGCACACTTGTTTGAGGGCCCAACGGGCATTGGCAGAGAAAGGAAATGAGCAGCGGCAGCGATGGGCCGCCCTCTACAGTCGGTAGTTCGGTTGGCCACTGATTCCAGTGAGGGGCTAAAGCTCCTGTTAGAAAGTTGGGAGAAGAGCTGAGGTCGGAGAAGGATACGTGGGTGTCCACCAGTCTGCCAGCTTCGGGGCTGCCAGACTAGGTGGGTGAGCAGGATTATAAATTGAATTCCTGAAGGTACTGATTTGCAAATCTGTTTGGAGTACACAAGATGCCGGAAATTAAGGTCTCAGGACTTGTGACAAAGCCTCTTTGGACACTAAGAGATGGAATCCTTGGACGAGTGAGGGGAGCAAAGAGGAGGATGTTGTGGTGAGTGATAATATTTCAAAGAAAACACTAAATGTGTTTGATCCCTAATACTGAGGACAAGAAAAGCACAGCAGCAACCCCAGCCCGTGGGCCAGCCCCCAATCAGGAAGCATTCACGATGAGAGAATATGACCACTGAACTGCCAAGTTCTAGCAAGAGGCCAGGGGAAGTACCCAGGCATGGTTTGTGCGCCTCTGGGGTTCAGGGTGCTGGGGTGGGGGGTGGTTGATAGCATTCTCTGACCAGGCAAGAGGCAGAGAAAAAGAACAAAATCACCACACACCCTTGTCTGCTTACTGTTACGGGGGTGTTTAGGGAACTTACTTCCTTGAAGATTAAGTTACTCTTTTCTGCAGGCATTCTTAAACCAATGGAGGGGCTCTCCCTGGACACGGGGCAGAAAAATTCTGTAGAGGAGAGAATATAAATTCTTCTCAAGAATTTGGGAAGGAGACCAGCCATTTATGTTCCTGTCTTTGAAGGCTCCAGTTGGGGCTAACTGCCATTTCAATGCTGAAGGCTAGGATACTCCAGGCACCTGGTATGGGAGGTTTATATCCAGCCTGAGCAGCCATGAGATCTAGGTTGTCAGGCAATGAATTGCAGTTGGAGGAAAAACAGATGCCTCCAATGAGTAGGGGTTAATGGAAAGACTGCAGACAGAACATGAGCTGAAAAAGCCAAAGGCAATCTCAATAGCTATAAAGGGTCCAATAGAGGTAGTCCAGAAACAAATGTGGTTTGACCTCATGGTGCTGGGACTGCATCTACCATCCCTGATGCTTGTCTGCTCAAGCAGATCCTCAGGGATACGGTCCCATCCATGATGGGTGACTCCCAAACCCCAGGTAGAGGATAAAAGCCAAAATTGACTCCAGGTGAGGGCCTTTTGAGCTCTTAACTGCTCTTTGAGAAGCAAAAGTGAAGGCTTTATTTGATGTAGCTGCGTGTATAGTATAATACTTGGTAACCCTCAGAAATCTTCTGGCCCCTTCAATGTCATCAGTGATTATGGAGGACGTACTGTTAGGATTAGGAGGGTCCTTTTGACAGTGCAAATTGTGAGTCTGCACCTATTAGAATGATTTTCTTTTTGCAATGCCAGGCAGCATATTGGGAATAGGTAAACTATGGAATCCCAGTCTTCAAATCTCTGTGAATTCTGCCTCCAGGTAAGATTAAGGCAACCAGAAAATCCAAAGTAGTAACCCATAAGTTGACCACTCTGACCAAAAAAACACAAAAAACAGTAACTGTTCTGTAATACAAGTCGCCTCAAAACATAAAAAAAACATATTTAAAAGCCACATTGCGTGTGTGTGTGTGGGGGGGGGTACTGTACAGACTATCCATAGTGTACAGACTATCCATAGTGTACAGACTATCCATAGTGACTTTAACAGACTTCTATGCCCAATTAAACCAGATAAGTAATGATAGATGATGATGGGCTACTGAGAACTGAACAAGGTAATGCCACCATCCATGTGCCTGTGCCCAATATGGCCAATACTAGACTGAGCCAATGGTATTTTTTGGTGTTTTCTGGGCTGGTGAATCAGACTTGGCTTCATGTGAGAGGAAAACAATGAACTTTTGAAAACCTTCCTCAAGTTGATCTGCACTGCCCCTTAATACATATATCCCTATACTGCTTCCCGATATCTGTACAATGGGCCCATTACATCAATGGTAAATTAACCTGTGAAGACTGCCTCTGCTACAGGGTGTTGTGTAGTTTCTGTGTGAGCAACAAGACGGACGGAGAACCCACAAAATATTCAAGGCCCAGGTACTTGTCTAAAGCCTGAGAGTCATTTGGTTGGGTGAGAGATACCATTTTAGAAGCCAAGATTGATGAAATGCTAGCCTATCCAACTCCCAAGAAAATAAAACAGAAACCTTTGTGGGTGTTTGGACTTATATTTTCTATCTGGCATAGTATCTCCATCCCTTAAACTGCTTACTAAAGAAAGGGCACGTAAGGGACTAGGGATCAGATTAGCAAGCTGCCTTTGAAAGATAAAAGTACTAGTGAAGCAGATGAAAGTTCTGGGCATCTCTCAAGCAGGGCTTTGGTACCTTTGTGACCCCTATAGGTATGGGTTGGGCACTGTGGCAGCAATAGGAGAGTATGGTTGTAGAAATTTTGGTCTCAGCTGGGGAATGTGTCAGAAACCGGGCATACCCCCTATAAAGCAACAACTTCTAGCAGTGTACATAGCACTACTGCAGGTAGATTTCTCATGAAGTCACAGCATATTGTGGCAAGAACCTTCCTTCTTAAAGCTTGGGTTGGAAACCTGTTCCATCAATCACTCCTGCCATGTCTCAAACTTGTCTTTGAATGACCTACCTGTTGGCAATCGAGGAACACCCAGTCCTTCACTTCAGCATCTCTAGAAATAGGGGTACTGGCCCCTATAATGTGTGTAGGTCTTCCCACCCCTATTCCTATGGTGGCCTCTAGGGAGAATGCGGGGGAATTTCTGATGAGTGGGATATAGCTGGTTCTAGTCAGGACAACCCAAGCCGTGGACTGCAGTTGTTATCTCAGCACTGACACTATCTGGATGGAAAAGGAATGAACTTCCCCAGAGTATGGCTGAATTCAGAGCAGTTTAACTGGTGATTACTCATGATCCTGGCTGTTAAGACTTTGCGCTGGGAACTGGATTGTGCTAAAAGGATTAAACCTATGGGTTGGAGAGTGGGAACTGGAGGGAAAGGTGGTAATGAATAAACCCTTATGGGATGGGATCTGGGTATGTGGAGAAAAATTTCGGAACACCTGCAAGAACCTGAGGCAATTCCCACTATTACCTACCCCTGGTTTGTAAGATCCTGATAACCTCTGGCAATGAAAAAGCTGGTGGCCTAGCTCAGATACGAGCTCTAGCAACTGGCTCTTGAGTATATACTGCCAACTTGGCACGTAGGAAGAAGAGTCTCCATAGCACTCGGGTGCTGTTGTTTTGCCAAAGATGCCGATTGCTCTTGAAATAAAACCACTTGGCTAACGTAATAAAGGCATGTCCAAGGCTTTCTAGATAATGCCTGAAACCACCCTCAAGGGAGTCTGGGGCCATCCATAGGAGTTTCCAATTAGAAATACGCAGTTAGAGGATATTGCCAACCTCTTTGGAGTAAAATTTCTTTCTTTTTTTTTTTTTTTTTAAGATTATTTATTTGTTTATTTGACAGAGAGAGAGAGAGAGAGAGATCAGAAGCAGGCAGAGGGAGAGGGGGAAGCAGGCTCCCTGCTGATCAGAGAGCCTGATGCGGGGCTTGATCCCAGGACCCTGAGAACATGACCTGAGCCGAAGGCAGAGGCTTTAACTCACCGAGCCACATAGGTCCCCCTGGAGTAAAATTTTCTAATTACGGCTTGGTTTGTGTGGATGCTATGCCTAGCCTAACCCAAGCTTTCACCCATGGCTGTGCAAACCAGGCTGCCACTATTTGGAGATTGGAGAAGCTGAGTAATATGGATACCCTTGTGGAATAGAAGGTGGTCAGGGGTCTATTTCATAGGTCACAATGTAGAAAACTGGGTGAGAGAATAGCATATGGAATGGAGGTTCTCTCTCTCCTATGACTTGGAAGGATGAGTGTTGGTAGAAAGGAAAAATGGAACACTAAAGCAAAGATTAGATTACTAACAGGCGAAACCACTTTGGATGCATGGACTAAAGTACTGTCCCAGGCTTCACAACATTTGAACGATCAACTGGTAGGGTCTATTGTCCCATCTTCCTGGATGGGGACCCTTGCTGAGATGTTTAACACTGTAAAAGTACCTAAGTTGTGGGAGACTGCCATTTCTCTGACTCTGATTGTGGGTCAACATGCTATGCTTCTGAGGACACCAAGCCCCATCGGGCCTGGGAAAGCTATATTCTACTGGCATGAATGATAGATGTCCTCTTGGGGTGGAGAGAGTTGTTTTGCACACCCTGGATGGGGAGGAAATACTTAGGCTCCAATGGAATCTCCTTGTCATCCCACAAGCCAAACTTGCTGAAACTCCTTTTATCTGGAATGGAACACACAGCAGTGAAAGAACAAGTCAGAAATCCTGGTTTGGCATATCCTTCCCTCAGTACATCTCTTCCCAGCTGACCGTCCTGCTTCCCCTTCGTGACATGGATGTATATATAACCAGGTCAAATTTCTAAAGCAGCAGCTTTGTTAATATATAAGGATCAGGCCACAAGTGACCTTATCAAGTTCCTACAAAATATGGCTCTTCAGTCTTAGAATTTGGAGTTTTAGGGTTCAAGTCACAGATGGGCCCAGTTGTGTAGCTGGAAAAGGAATCAGTCCAACTGTTAGGTATATGGGCACCTGCTCCTTTCTATCTTGTCAGGATTGCCATGGTGGGTATCGCCACTCCAGAGAGGGGATTGAAGGGCTTTAATGTGTCTGTTAAGGAAAGGAAACCTAGGAATAGTACTCTGTTCTTCATCTGATTTTACTAATGGTGTGTGCCATAGGCTAAGTTTCATGATCATTATCAACACATGGTCCCTTTTTGTGTCAAATTACATAAGGCAGCCCATCAGACTGGTATCTGAAAGGTCCTAAAAGTACCACCATTGAAACCATAGTTGTCAATGTTCAGATTTGGGATGGGTTCATATAGCTTACCTTGAGTTGTGGATATTTGAGCTTTAGGCATTGTAGTATCCAAATGAGATGGCATATTATTAAGGATGCCAGATTGCCCTTAAAGTACAGTGACATGGTTAATGGAGTAATAACCTTTATGGCACGTTCTAAACAATGCCTAAGCTAACTACGAAGGAGTCTCATAACATTCACTTTACTTTCCATCAGGTGAAGGATGGTCAAATTGATTACATTGGTACCTTCCCTCTGAGGGTTCTGAATTTGACTTAGTTTGTGTGGACCCTGTATCTGGCCCAACCATATTCTCCCCAGTTGCCATCCATTAAGGGTTTAGAGAAGTGGAGTAACATGTACAGATACTCTGGACAATAATCAGGGGTCACATTTCAAAGATAATCTATAAGGCTGGAATAAAAGAATATGACCTTTAATGAAGGTTCTATTTCCCCTGTAACCTACAGGCAGTAGGATTGGTACAAAGGAAAAAGAATATTAAAGCAGTAGGCTACATTCCTTTTTTTTTTTTTTTTTTAAGATTTTATTTTCTTTATTCGAGAGAAAGAGTGGGAGAGAGCATGAGAGCAAGTGAGGGATGGAGGGAGAAGCAGACTCCCCTGGAAGCAGGACGCCTGGCATGGGCTTGATCCTGGGACTCCAGGATTATGACCTGAGCTGAAGGCAGCTGCTTAACTGACTGAGCCACTCAGCACCCGAGTAGACTACCTTCCTAACTGGTAAAACTGCCTTGGCTGGGTAGGCTGAAGTACTACTTCAGACTTTAGTACTTCTGAATGATCATCCAGTATGGCCTATTACCCCATCTCTTATACTGGGGAGCCCAGCCAAGAAAACCAACACTGAAAAAGTATGGAGGTTGCTGAGACAGCCATTGTCCTGTTACTGTGGATCAATCTTTGACGCTGGTGAGGACATCAAGCCCTGTCATGACTTGGAAAAGTGTTATCTACTAGAATTTGCAATGGCATTTCTCACCTTTATAGAGGAATTATCTTATGCTCTTGGGGGAAGAGGAATAATTTACTTGCTTTGGGATCTTGCTTTCTTGCTGTAGGCCAAACCTGTTGATGGTCACTGTACTTGAACTGGAATATATACCTTTGTAGGAGAGGGAGAGCTGGGAATCCTGGTCAGGTGTATCCCAGCCCTAATCGATCTGTTCACAAGTGATAGTGCCATCTCTCCCTCGGCACCATGTATGCACAATCAGGTCGCATTGCTAAGCAGCTACAGTAACATCTAAGGATTACCCTATAAGTGGAATTCTTACACAAGGGGAAGACCTTCCTATACAAGTTTCTACTAAATAGATCTTTCTGACCTTCGACTTCTATTACTGTGGATCCGGTCATAGGATGGGCACTTGATGGAAATACCTTTCTATAATGGGCTTATTTATATGCCTGTCAAAGAAATCAATCTGGCTCTTAAATGTATGTCAGCCATGGCCCCCCTCCAGCCTGTGAAGATTGCCATGGGGATGTCAGCCCTCCAGGGAGGGGATTGGAAGGCCTTAAAGCAGTACATTAAATAAGGACAAGCTAGGATTAGGACTCTAAATTCATTAGATATTACTAATACTGATCCAGAAACTAAGCCTATGACATACGTTATCAATAACACCGAACATAGATACTTGACATTTTTTTTTTCAAACTACACAGGCAGCCCATCAAACTGCGTATCAGAAGGGTCCCTAAATACCATCACAGCAATGGATGGTTGTTGCCCAGATTTGGAATGGGTTCACGTTGCTCACCCCAGGCTGTGGACATTTGAGTACTTGGGCACCGTCAGGTTGGGAACCGAAAAATGACTAAATAGAACCAGCCGAGTTGCACTAGTAGGGGATAGACATGGCTGGAATTGAGGTCAGTCTGTCACATTAGAGGGTAGCCACTGATCTGGCACTGGCAGATGCTGCTGCCCAGGTACTTACTGTGTTCAAATGGAACACATCCATGCCTTCCACCTCAGTGGTGGGGTCACAGCACTCTGGGATTTCCAGCATAGGGGGGAATTCCACCTCACCATATCAAAAATTGTGAACCTCTCTCTTGCCAAGGCTAGATGGCCAATTTTTACACTGGTATGATTGTTTGGCTGCTAATTTTTACCCCTCCATTGGCCTGGAGGACACAATAGTGCTCATGGAAGCACTTACTTACCTTTAGGAAAAACTGAAATATCTATAATACGAGAATCTGTTTTCTAAAATAGAATGGGTTTTGATATATTAAATGCCTTACAAGGAGGTACCTGTATCATTATCTAGACAAAGGAGTATATTCATACCTGGTGAGTCTGCTAATACATCATTTTATTAAGTCACACGAATACACATGAATAATCTGGCTCTCTTCCTCCTGCTAGCTTAAAGGACTTAATAAATGGTTTGGATCCTGGGGCTCTCGGTAGAAAGTACTGTCGCTTATTTTGCGAATCATTATTTTAATCTGTTTTCTCTTACAAATGCCTTACTGCTGTGGTATCATATAGGTCATGGTCTCATGTACAGACAGTCACCGAACAAGCCACCTCCATGCTCATAAAATCTCTTATTAATTTCTCAGGACCCACTGTGGAAGAAGGGAGCAAGTAAAATAAGAGCTGCTCACAAAAGATAGAACGTTGGGGTAGGGCGTTCAGAAGACATGGCTGCCAGTTGGCCTATAGGTGGACCCAGACAATCTTGGGCTCCTCACCCTTCATAACGTTGTTGTCTTTGGGTTGTATACTCTGCCTGTTGTTCCTGCAGTAGGACTCCGTTTCAAGGGTGCAGCCTAGAGAGCAATGTGTTGTTGAGCCTGTTCTGATGGTACATGTGACTGAACCCAGAGTTGGCCTGTATACATACACTTTTAAGGTTCTGGTACATTGGTGTAGGGGTCTATTCATCTTGTGACTGCCCAAACTAAGCCTCATATGTAAGTCCCCTTGCTTCTTAAAACTGCCATCTAGCAACCTGGAGTGGCCTACTGTTGGGTCTCTCCTTGCCCTCCATACACAGGGGCCAATTTCACATTTCAACCATGGAAATTCCATGAGCGTGACCCAACAATTGTATCTTTATTCATCTTTTAAGTTGCTTTACCTCTAGCCAGTCTTTTTTTTTTTTTTTTTTTTTTATTAACACATGGGGTAGGGAGAGCCTGGTGGTGGGTATTGAGGCACGCATTGCATGAAGCACTGGGTGTGGTGCATGAACGATTAATCTTGTAACACTGAAAAAAGTATTTGGGGGAAAAAAAACTTAAAAAAAAAACAACAAAGAAAAACATACAATGTATTATTTGTTTCAGGGGTTTAGGTCTGTGATTCATCAGTCTTACACAGTTCACAGCATCTAACCTCCCAATGTCCATCACCAAACCACCCCATCCCTTCCACTCCCCTCACCTCCAGCAACTCTCAGTTTATTTCCTATGATTAAGAGTCTGTTAGAGTTTGTCTCCCTCTCTGGTTTCATCTTGTTTCATTTTTCCTTCCTTTCCACTATGATCCTGTCTTGTTTTTCAAATTTCTCTTATCAGTGAGGTCATATGATAATTGTCTTTCTCTGATTAACTAACTTTGCTTAGCACAATACCCTCTAGTTCCATCCATGTCCTTGCAAATGGCAAGATTTTGTGTTTTTTTGACGGCTGCCTAATATTCCATTGTGTCTATATACCACATCTTTATCCATTCATCTGTTGATGGACATCTAGGTTCTTTCCGCAGTTCAGCTGTTGGGGACATTGCTGCCATAAACATTGGGGTGCATGTGCCCCTTCGGATCACTACATTTGTATCTTTAGGGTAAATACCCAGTAGTGTAATTGCTGGGTCATAGGGTAGCTCTATATTCAACATTTTGAGGAACCTCCATACTGTTTTCCAGTGTGGCTGTACCAGCTTGCATTCACACCAACAGTGTAGGAGGGTTCCCCTTTCTCCGCATCCTCGCCAACACCTGTTGTTTACTCACCTGTTAATTTTAGCCACTCTGATCTGTGTGAGGTGGTATCTCACTGTGGTTTTGATTTCTATTTCTCTGATGCTGAGTGATGTGGAGCACTTTTTTCATGTGTCTATTGGCCATTTGGATATCTTCTTTGCCAAAATGTCTGTACATGTATTCTGCCCATTTCTTGACTGGATTATTTATTTTTTGGGTGTTGAGTTTGAGAAGTTCTTTATAGATTTTGGATGGTAGCCCTTTATGTCATTTGCAAATATCTTCTCCCATTCTGTCCATTGTCTTTTGGTTTTGTTGACAGTTTCCTTTGCTGTGCAAAAGCTTTTGCTCTTGATGAAGTCCCAATAGTTCGTTTTTGCCCTTAATTGCCTTGCCTTTGGTAATGTTTGTAGGAAGAAGTTGCTGCTGCTGAGGTCAAAGAGGTTGCTGCCTGTGTTCTCCTCAAGGATTTTGATGGAGTCTTGTCTCACATTGAGGTCTTTGATCCATTTGAGTCTATTTTTGTGTGTGGACTAAGGAAATGGTCCAGTTTTATTCTTCTGCATGTGGCTGTCCAATGTTCCCAACACCATTTGTTGAAGAGACTGTCTTTTTTTTTCTGTTGGACATTCTTTCCTGCTTTGTCGAAGATGAGTTGACCATAGAGTGGAGGGTCCATTTCTGGGCTGTCTATTCTGTTCCATTGATCTATGTTTCTGTTTTTGCGCCACCACCACACTGTCTTGATGATGACAGCTTTGTAATAGAGCTTGAAGTCTGCAATTGTGATGCCACCAACTTTGGTTTTCTTTTTGAACATTCCTCTGGCTATTTGGGGTCCATAAAAGTTTTAGGATTATTTGTTCCATGTCTTTGAAAAAAGTTGATGGTATTTTGATAGGGATTGCATTAAATGTGTAGATTGCTCTAGGTAGCATAGACATTTTCACAATATTTGTTCTTCCAATCCATGAGCATGGGATGTTTTTCCATTTCTTTGTGTCTTCCTTAATTTCTTTCATGAGTATTTTACAGTTTTCTGAGTACAGCTTCTTTACCTCTTTCGTTAGGTTTATTCCTAGGTATCTTACGGTTTTAGGTGCAATTGTAAATGGAATCAACTCTGTAATTTCTCTTCTGTCTTGTTGGTTTATAGAAATGCAACTGATTTCTGTGCATTGATTTTTATATCCTAACACTTTACTGAATTCCTGTATGAGTTATAGCAGTTTTGGATTGGAGTCTTCTGGGTTTTCCACATGAAATACCATATTACCTGCAAAAAGTGAAAGTTTGACTTCTTTGCTGATTCAGATGCCTTTATTTCTTTTTGTTGTCTGATTGCTGAGGCTAGGACTTCTAGTACTATGTTGCATAGCAGTGGTGATAGTGGACATCCCTGCTGTGTTGCTGACCTTAAAAGCTGAAAGCTTTTCCCCATTGAGAATGATACTTGCTGTGGGTTTTTCGTAGGTGGCTTTTAGGATATTAAGGTATGTGCCCTCTATCCCTACACTGTGAAGAGTTCTGACCAAGAAAGCATGCTATACTTTGTCCAATGCTTTTTCAGCATCTATTGAGAGTATCATATGGTTTGTGTTCTTTATTTTATTAATGTATTGTATCACATTGATTTGCAGATGTTGAACTGCATTTGCCACCTAGGAATAAATCGCACTGGGTCTTGGTGAATAATACTTTTAATGTGCTGTTGGATCCTACTGGCTAGTATTTTGGTGAGAATTTTTGCATCCATGTTAATCAAGGGTATTGGTCTGTAATTCTCCTTTTTGATGGGGTCTTTGTCTGATTTGGGATCAATGTAATGCTGGCTTCATAAAATGCATTTGGAAGTTTCCTTTCCATTTCTATTTTCTGGAATAGTTTCATGAGAATAGGTATTAATTCTTCCTTAAATGTTTTATAGAATTCCTCTGGGAAGCCGTCTGGCCCTGGGCTCTTGTCTTTTGGGAGAATTTTGATAACTGCTTTAATAACCTTACTGATGATGGGTCTGTCCAGGTTTTCTGTTTCTTCCTGGTTCAGTTTTTGTAGTTTATAAATCTCTAGGAATGCATCTATTTCTTCCAGATTATTTAATTTCCTGGCGTATAGCCTCTCATAATATGTTCTTGTAATTGTTTGTATTTCTTTGGTGTTGGTTGTGATCTTCCCTCTTTCTTTCATGATTTTACTAATTTGGGTCCTTTCTCTTTTCTTTTTGATAAGCCTGGCCAGGGGTTTATAATCTTACTAATTCTTTCAAAGAACCAGCTCCTAGTTTCATTGATCTGTTCTATTGTTCTTTTGGCTTCTATTTCATTGATCTCTGCTTTGATCTTTTTTATTTCTATTCTCCTGCTGGGTTTAGGCTTTCTTTGAGGTTCTTTATCCAGCTCCATTGGGTGTAAGAGTCAGGTTGTGTATTTGAGAACTTTCTCGTTTCTTGAGAAAGACTTGTGTTGCTATATACTTTCCTTTTAGGACTGTCTTTACTGCATCACAAAGATTTTGAACAGTTAGGTTTTCATTTTCATTTGTTTCCATGAATTTTTTTAATTCTTTAATTTCTTGGTTGACCCATTTATTCTTTAGTCGGATGCCCTTTAACCTCCATGTCTTTGAGTTCTTTCATACTTTGCTCTTGTGATTGAGTTCTAGTTTCATGGCATTGTGGTCTGAGAATATGTAGGGAATGATCCCAATTTTTTGGTACCGGTTGAGACCTGATTTGTGAACTAGAAGGTGATCTATTCTGGAGAATGTTCCATGTGCACTAGAGAAGAATGTGTATCCTGTTGCTTTGGGATGGAAAGTTCTGAATATATCTGTGATGTCCAGTGTGTCATTGAAAGCCTTTATTTCCTTGTTGATCTTTTGCTTAGATGATCTGTCCATTTCAGGGAGGGGTGTGTTAAAAACCCCTACTATTATGGTATTTTTGTTGTGTTTCTTTGATTTTGTTATTAATTGGTTTACATAATTGGCTGTTCCCATGTTAGGGACATAATGTTTAAAATTGTTAGGTCTTCTTGGACAGACCCTTTAAGTATGATATAGTGTCCTTCCTCATCTCTTAGAGTCTTTGGCTTAAAATCTAATTTATCTGATATAAGGATTGCCACCCCAGCTTTCTTTTGATGTCCATTAGCATGGTAAATTGTCTTCCACCCCCTCACTTTAAATATGGAGGTATCTTTGGGTCTAAAATTAGTTTCTTGAAGACAGTGTATCAATGGGTTTTGGTTTTTTTGTTTGTTTGGTTTTGTTTTTTTGTTTTGTTTTTTTAGCAGTTGGTACTGCCTCTTGGTTTTGTTTTTTTTTTAATTTTTAAAAAATTTTTATTGTGTTATGTTAGTCACCATACAATACATTAGTTTTTTGTTGATTTAATTTTATGTTTTCAGTGTTCCAAGGTTCATTGTTCATGTACCACACCTAGTGCTCCATGTAATATGTGCCCTCCTCAGTACCCACAACCAGGCTCACCCAACCCCCCCCACCCTCCATCCCTCCAAAACCCTCAGTTTGTTCCTTAGAGTCCACAGTCTCCCATATTTCATCTCCCTCCCTGATTTCCCCCAATTTACCCTTTCCTTCTCCCAATGTCTTCCATGTTTTTCCTTATGCTCCACACTTAGTGAACTAACACTAAGTGAAACCATATGATAATTGACTCTCTCTGCTTGACTTATTTCACTCAGCATAATCTCTTCCAGTCCTGTCCATGTTGATAGAAAAGTTGGGTATTCATCCTTTCTGATGGAGGCATAATATTCCGTTGTATATATGGACCATATCTTCTTTATCCATTCGTCTGTTGAAGGGCATCTTGGCTCTTTCTACAGTTTGATGACTGTGGCCGTTGCTACTATGAACATTGGGGTACATGTGGCCCTTCTATGCACTACATCTGTATCTTTGGGGTAAATACCCAGTAGTGTAATTGCAGGGTCATAGGGTAGCTCTTTTTTTAATTTCTTAAGGAATCTCCACACTGTTTTCCGAAGTGGCTGCACCAACTTGCATTCCCACCAACATTGTAAGAGGGTCCTCCTTTCTTCACATTCTCTGCCACATTTGTTGTTTACTGTCTTGTTAATTTTGGCCATTCTGACTGGTGTAAGGTGGTATCTCGATGTGGTTTGATTTGAATCTCCCTGATGGCTAATGATGATGAACATTTTTTCTTGTGTCTGTGAGCCATTTGTATGTCTTTGGAGAAGGGTCTGTTCATGTCTTCTGTCCATTTTTTGACATGATTTTCTGTTTTTGGGGTGTTGTGTTTGAGGAGTTCTTTATAGATCTTAGATATCAGCCCTTTGTAGTGTCATTTGCAAATATCTTCTCCCAGTTTGTGGGTTGCTTATTTGTTTTGTTGACTGTTTCCTTTGCTGTGCAGAAGCTTTTGATCTTGATGAAGTCCCAAAAGTTCATTTTCGCTTTTGTTTCCTTTGCCTTTGGAGACACATCCTGAAAGAAGTTGCTGTGGCTAATGTCATAGAGGGTACTGCCTATGTTCTCCTCTAGGGTTTTGATAGATTCCTGCCTCACATTGAGGTCTTTTATCCATTTCGAGTTTATCTTCGTGTATGGTGTAAGAGAATGGTCAAGTTTCATTCTTCTACATATAGCTGTCCCGTTTTCCCACACCATTTATTGAAGAGACTGTCTTTTTTCCACTGGATATTTTTGCCTGTTTTGTCAAAGATGATTTGACCATAGAGTTGTGGGTCCATCTCTGGGCTCTCTATTCTGTTCCACTGGTCTATATGTCTGTTTTTGTGCCAGTACCATGCTGTCTTGGTG
>CM052809.1:41226108-41243267 GCA_028533885.1 Nasua narica
TGATTTTCTTTATACACCACACGTAAGTGAGACCATAAGATAATTGCCTCTCTCCACTTGACTTATTTCACTCCGCATAATCTCTTCTAGTCCTGTCCATGTTGATACAAAAGTTGGATATTCATCCTTTCTGATGGAGGCATAATATTCCATTGTATAGATGTACCACATCTTCCTTATCCATTCATCTGTTGAAGGGTTTATCTTCATTCTTAAAGGAAAATATCCTGGCTATCTAGCATAGAGTATCCTAGAATACTAATTTGACATTGAAAAAACTATTTCATAAACTACCATAAAGATATTTCTCATACTCTTGATGGTTTCTGCTATGAAATCAGTCATTAATTGAATTTGTGGTCCTCTAAACATAACGTGGTATTTTTTTCTTTCCACTGTCAAGAGTTTCTCCTTATCTTTGTGTCTTCTTGATTGTGATGAGCCTCACCTCATGTTCTCTGTGTTTATTTTCCTTGTATGTTTCTTCAGTAGGTTCTTTTTGAAAATTTTTATATTTCATCAAAATGGGAGATTTTCAACTGTTAAATTTTCAATCATTTTTCTACCCCATTCTAGGTCCCTGCTCCTAATGGCATAGCAAGTGCCTGTATATTATATCATTTGATTTAATAAGTTCCCAAGACACTTTTTTTCCCTTGATCTTGATTTTTTTTTTTTAAAAGATTTTATTTATTTGACAGCGAGAGATCACAAGTAGGCAGAGAGGCAGGCAGAGAGAGAGGGGGAAGCAGGCTACCCACTGAGCAGACAGCCAGATGCGATGTGAGGCTCCATCCCAGGACCCTGAGATCATGACCTGAGCCTAAGGAGGGCAGAGGCTTTAATCCCTGGAGCCACACAGGCCCCCTCCCTTGATCTTTAATCTCTGTTCTTCACTTTAGGCACTTGCCTATTTCTTCACTGATACTTCTATTTTCTGGAAAAAATGTTTTAGTTAATTGGCAATAGTTATAAGAACCTTTTAAAAATCCTTGAATGTTCATCTCTGAGTCAGACTTAATTTCTTTTTTCATGACAGTGTGTTCTATTTGTTGGTTCTCGTTACGTTCGTTGATTTGGGATTGCGTTCAAAATACTACAAATGTGGAGATTCTGAGTTAGCTTTTTCTTAATGAGGGTCCTTTCTTTTCTCAGCAGGTAATTGGCTTGCTGAATTTGAACTAGTCTCTGATACGTGGATACCAGATATGGTCTAGATTCAGGTTTTTGTCTTTAATTCAGGTTATTTGAATATGTTTTACTCTAAGCATGTTCATGATCAGTTGGAGATACGGATAGGAGCTATGGGTCAGTTGGAGATATGGATAGATAGACATAGATTCCCTTTATGGATTTTACCACTTAAGAATGTCCACACTTTCTTCGGTGTTTCACATTGTCCAGCTTAACTTTTCTGACTTCCCAGAGCTCAAAGAATGTGAAAATTACCTTTTGAACCCCTCTCACCACTGTGCGTACCATGTTGACTGCATTTAGACTCAGTTTAAAGGCCATGAATGATGAGGACCTATTGGTGGAGAACGCCATCTTCCCCACTCCAAGTGCAGATGTATTTTCTGTCAGACTGTTACTCCTCCAGTCCCTTCAGATAATTGCTTTTTATATGCTGTCCAAGTGGTATAGCTATTTTCCGCAAAGGGATCCATCTGGTAGACTAAGTTTTTCCGACTTAGAAAGTTGCAGTGTAATTTTGGCCTCGGTCATTAAGGACATAGGGGTCCTTCTTTGCTCTCTGTTTGTTTCTTTCTCAGAAAAAGGAGCACTCTCCTAGCACACGCAGAGATAATATTCTTTGCAAAAGGCCCTCAGGAAAGTAAAAATAAGGTAGACTCAAGTTTGTTTAAAAAAAAAAAAAAGTGCTCAGGGTGGTTGTAGCAAAGAGTGTGAGGAAGAAGGCGAAATATGAGGTGGAGGGGCCTGGGAGAAAGTGGGCAGGCTGTGATGGATCATGTAAGCTGTGTGAGCTAAATATCTTGCACGTATAATATGTGCCCTTCTCTCTGCTCTGGAGGTCAACATGTATGGGGTCTAGCAGTGGTTCCTGTCCTTTGGGTGTCTGGTTTTCCTCTGTAAACAAGGATCCCAGACAATAGATTGGAAAGAGAGGTGAGTGAAACCAGCTATTAATTTTCCCTCTATCCTTCCTGTGAAACCACCTGAACATAGCTTTGTTCCATAGCTCCCAATCCCTCCTAGTCTCAAAGAACCTTCCTCTACCTGATTGTCCGCTTTCATTCAGGGTTAACAATAATCCCAGACTTCTATACTGTCTGCAAAGTCAAGCAAGCAGGACTATTACAGATATGATGGAACAGGGATTTATTATAGTAATAAGGCCTCATACAATTTTTGGGAGAATCTGTGGGAAATAACGGCCCAAAAGGGAGAGTTGGAGGATCAGGTATAAGTCATAAATTGATGCCCAGGTGGATGAATCTGAGCTTGTTGTACAATCGAGAAAGCAAGTTGCATTCAGCTGCTGGAATGGGGTCATGAAGGAGATTGGGGCAAGTCTGAATCTACCAGTAAGCCTGTGGTTGTTGTTGGTCAGATGGGTCAGCACTTGGGAAGAAGAGCTGGACGTGGGACCAAGACAAACTGGAACCCAGCCATATCTCTATACCTGTCCTTGAGCACTCTGAGACCTATTGTTGGATTGTAATGGCCTGTGCTTCACTTCTGCCTTCCATGTGTCAAAATACATTTCCCTTCTGGCCAACTCGAATCCAGAACAATATAACAAAGGAGATTCTGGAAAATGTGGTTCTGGACGAGCCATATTGACAGAGTAAAATCCTACGACAGTATCTCATATGTTTTCCCTGCATTGCACCCACAACCTGATAAATGAGCTATTTATAACATCTCCTCAAGGTGCTATTAATTTGACTGTGCCTAATCTTCCCAGTTAGGACCCTCGATGCTATACCATTTAACTGGGCTTGGGTTTATCCTCAAGAAAATGGAAAACTGCTGAGTTTCAGGCAGGACAGTAATGATTTGCGTGTTGAGGGGTTTAGATGAAGCATATAAAGACTGTACCAGACCTGGGGTTTGTGGCAGTAAAGAGAATAAGAAAAATGCAGAAGCAGGGAGATCAAGACCAGTTGGGAGTTTCTTGAATTAGCCAGTGGTGATGGAGGAAAATACAGAGGTTAAAAGATACTGCTGTGAGGTGGAGTAAGTGAATTTGAGTGAGAGGGAGAGGGAAGAAGAGAGGCAGAAGTGGTTCTGTGCAGCCGATGGGTAGGTACCACTAAGGGCTATTTAGTTGTTGCCCCATCAAATAGAGACAATTGTAAATATGAGTTTACGTGAAAAATGATGCTGTCATAAATTCAATTCTTCGGCTGATGGTATGAGAGAAAGGGAAACCTGACTACATTGGAGGTAACTTTCTTCTGGCCTCAAGGACTCTATTTCCTTTAACCTTTAACCTAACAACCTTGATAGAGGTTCCACCTCTAGGTTTCTGGCTCCTCCTTCATGAGTACCAACTTGTGGAGAAAGCTTGTGGAAAGTATCATCATGGTGATAATGGAGGGTTCATCTGGGGGACGTGTTAACTTTCTCTGTAGGCTCTGGCTGAACTTGACTCCAGCCATTGCAGCCGAGGCCTGGCCTTGCATAACTTCTAACATACCCTGTTGGCACAAGCAAGACACAATTGCTCTCCTCACTGACTGTATTCCTGAAGGCATTGTTGAACTTTGAAGGCTGGCTGCAACACCATCTTATCAAGTATTTGAGTATTTTCTCCTTTCTCTCATCTAATGACACTTCAGACCATTGTTATGATGAAAGGCCTTCTGTAGCCACCCATGGACATTTGAGAGATTCTGGGTTCATTAATGGAGGGTCAGAGAGACTTTTTCATTCTTGGAGGACCATCTATTTAGACCCCTTCTGTCTGTTCTCTCACTCCTGTGTCATATTTGAAGCAGTTAAGAGATGTACTCTCAGCTTGAAAATCTGATAGTGCCCCATCTTTTTTTTTTCCTCAATACTAGCTCTCTCTTCAAAGTCACAAGAGTTAACATTACTTCATATCTTTCTTAACCTCTTGTATCTTTTTCCAATCCAAACCCTACAATTTCTGTATTATTTTATGTCAGATGGAAACTTTTCCTTTTATTGTCCACATTACCTATCATTTCAAAAGCAGTATTTATAGTGTATTTATAAGACTCAATGAGCCAAATAACTTTTGAGTTTAGCTAATAAAGGAAAGTCTTTCTTCCTCAACATGGCCTAGTTTCAAGACTACTAGAGAGCTACATTGGGGAAATTAAATTTGCAACCAAATCTCAGCAATCCTGTTCTTGTTTTAGGCTGTATTTGTATGAAAGCATGGAGGGCCCTTGGGTCAAAAGCTAATGTTTCCAAAAGGTAGGGGGAATTTGATGTTTAGAAAATGGAACAGAATCAGCTGTTTATTCAGGATGATGACTGTAATCTGTCCTAGAACATTAAAAATTGAAAGCATGTGAGAATCTATAGAGAATTAGAGAGTTGAAATGATGGATAAATTTGGTCCTCTATAGATACTTTGGGACCCACTTGTGTAATTTGATATAATACCCAATATTAGATGTTTTATTTAAATTTAAATATCTTTTTTTGGTGGATCCCAGCCATAAGATCACTTTTAGCCTTGAACCCCACCTCATATAAAATGGAAAGAGAGGAGTTTTTATACTCTATTTTGATGTTGTCTGACCTTAGCTCTCTCCCTGGACTAGAAAGAAGACAAAATAAAGCTATAGAAGAAAAGGCAATAAATCTCCCAAGACAATGAATTAAAACATGTACTGAGGGAAGGACTGGCATATTTTGGGGGGAAAAACCCATTTCTTTTTCCAAAACTTTGATATGAAGGCTGATACGTTGAGGCAGGAAGTATGCATCTCTCCATTTTGAGTTGCCATTTACATGGCACACCAAGCAATTTGCCAGAGAAGAGACTGAAAATAACACATGATGCTAAAAACCTTGACATTTAGATACTAGACATTAGATACTAGACATTAGATACTAGACATTAGATACTAGACATTAGATACTAGACATTAGATACTAGACATTAGATACTAGACATTAGATACTAGACATTAGATACTAGACATTAGATACTAGACATTAGATACTAGACATGACCTTTCATGATTCTTGAGGTTTAGTGGTTTTCTTGTGTTTTCTTAATTCAGTCTGGTGGAGTTGAAATATTTAAACCTGTCAGAAACACATGTCAGTGAATATAGATAAGGGAGAGAGGGAGGGTGGGGGAAGGTCATTTTACTTGGGAAGAAATCAGGTACTGTGGAGTATTATTTTTCCCCTAAATATGTTTATTTTATTTTTTCAGTGTTACAAGATTGATTGTTCATGCACCACACCCAGTGATCCATGCAATACGTGCCCTTCTCAGTACCCACCACCAGGCTTGCCCAACCCCTCACCCTCTCCCCTCCAAAACCCTCAGCTTGTTGCTCAGAGTCTAGTCTCTCCTGGTTCATCGCCCCCTCTGATTTCCCCCCATTCACCCTTCCCTTCCTTCTCACCATGCCCTCCATGATTTTCTTTATACTCCACACGTAAGTGAGACCATAAGATAATTGCTTCTCTCCGCTTGACTTATTTCACCCCGCATAATCTCTTCTAGTCCTGTCCATGTTGATACAAAAGTTGGATATTCATCCTTTCTGATGGAGGCATAATATTCCATTGTATAGGTGTACCACATCTTCCTTATCCATTCATCTGTTGAAGGGCATTTTGGTATTAAAAATAATTATTATAAAGACTCCAGAAGGCTTAATCTTTGTATTTCCGACAGAAGCTAGGAAGGATTTCCAATTTTTGAAGGACTACTGAAAAACAGAGGTTCCTCTAAAGCACTAGGTCTTTGTGACTTCAAGTGGGACCTCTGCTGCCTCAGAAAGGACCTAAGAAGGAAATAAACATCTTGCTATCTTTGAGTTATTTGCTGAGCATTGTGCTACCCAAGAGGTAGTTGAGCTCTGTTAAGACGTGTTGCTTCCTGACCTCTTGGCCTAAGAGATTGCCTACTATTATAGCTTTCACTGGCTTGTCTTGAAGACACTATTTTTATCTCTATAATGTTTTGTCCCCAAATTACTTCTAAAAAATAGATGTTGATCTTCAAAATTTACAAAAACCTCAAGAAAGCTTAAAGCCACTGTTAAATAAAAAGGACACAAGACAATAAAAAAGCTTAAAGAAGTTTAAGAAAAGGTTTTGACAAGTAGCTGTAGTGAGCCACTGGGTACAGAAATAAATTGAAACTTTATTAAAATAACTTTTTTAGGACTACCTGGTTTTTACAACATTTTTCTTCAGGTTAGAGCATACGAATTTCTCAGTACATAGGACAGTCCATTGTGCTGTGCTAGGATAATAGATGAATGTCCCTGGTGGGGTAGTTGGTTGCAATCACCATCAAAAGTGTTAAACTGGGTAATCCCTTTTCCAAATCCATGTGACTTAAAAAAAAACCCCACAAAATACCATACCGTTGGATATAGCAAGAATAGGAGAAGATTAGAGAGAGGGTTGAATGTGGTCTTTTCCTTCCTTCGCCGTGTATCAGCCTTGGCACCTCCGTTTGGTGACCTACTTTAGTAGGCAGGGGTGCCAATAGCCTGCAAGAAGAATAGCACCAGGCTATTCAGCAAGAAAGCAACACTTTAAATTCACCTTATTTCACAAATAGGAATGTATTCACTTGTTCCTGTCTCTTGAATGGCTTTTTCGTATTTGTAGACAGGTATGACATCCCCATTAATTATGTTGAGATGCCACAAGTAACTCATCATTTTAAACTATGTGACAGGGAGAAAGTATTTTCAAATTCCAAAATGTGTCTTGGCTTTCAATTGCAAGAGGCAGTTGAGGGATATTCTTGCCATCAGCATGGACACTTTGTAACACATGCATGAAATTTTCAAAATGATACTACTCTAGTAACCTGGAGTTGACCACATGCTTGATATGGTGTAGCATCTATTCGTAGAAAACAGAATTATCCCTTTAAAGACGAAGGAAACCTTGGATATCAGCCCTTTATCTGAAATGTCATTTGTAAATATCTTCTCAAACTGAGCACTCAAAAAACAAATAACCCAGTAAAAAAATGGGCAGAAGACATGAGCAGACATTTCTCCAAAGAAGACATACAAACAGCTAACACAAGAAAAAGTGTTCAGCATCACTAACCATCAGGGAAATAGAAATCAAAAACACAATGAGATACCACCTTACACCAGATAGAATGGGAAAGATTAACAAGGCAGGAAACAACAAATGTTGGAGAGGATGTGGAGAAAGGGGAAGCCTCTTACACTGTTGGTGGGAATGCAAGCTGGGTATAGCCACTCTGGAAAACAGTATGGAGGTTTCTCATGGTGTTAAGAATAGAGCTACCCTAAGATTCAGCAATTGCACTACTAGGTTTTTACCCCAAAGATACAGATGGAGTGAAAAGAAGGGGCACATGCACCCTATTGTTCATAACAGCAGTGTCCACAATAGTCAAACTGTGGAAGGAGCCGAGATGCCCTTCAGCAGATGAATGGCTAAAGAAGATGTGGTCCAAATAGACAATAATATTAGTCAGCTATCAGAAAGGATTAATACCAACCATTTGCATCGACATGGGTGGAACTGGAGGGGATTATGCTGAGTGAAGTAAGTCAAGCAGAGGAAGGCAACTATCATATGGTTTCACTCATATATGGAACATAGGCGATAGCACAGAAGACCATAGGGGAAGGGAGGGAAATCCAAAGGGGGAGAAATCAAAAGAAGATGAACCATGAGACACTATAGATCCCAGGAAACAAAATGAGGGTTTCAGAGAGGAGGAGGGAGAGGGGAGGGGATAAGAGGATGATGGGTAGTAAGGAGGGGACATGCTGTGATGAGCCCTGGGTGTTATGTGTAACTAATGAATCAATGAATCCTACATCAAAAACCAACTATACAGTGGCTAACTGGACGTAATAATGACAAAAGGACAACGGAAAAAATTGTCCCAGGGTGAAGAAAGTTAACAGACATTTAGGGGCCAGGCGAGCACCAGAGAGGCAGATACCTGGGGTTGAGGGAGTGTTTTGGGGACAATTTTGATTAATCAGCACTGAAAAGCCTGCAGATGAGCAGTCCTGTGGAGACCGAAAACATCATCTGACTTACTATTAAAGCTAATTTGTTTATGTTAAGGGAAGAATGATAGACAAAGTTAACAGACAGCTATTATCCATGTAATTAAATGTTTTTTTCTTTTCTTGTGACATTTTGCAAATTATTTGTCACTTGGCACGGTGCTTAGGTGGCGACCCTTTCATTATTGTTTACTGTTGTTACAATTGTTATGATAACACATAATTCTAGACAAAGGCTTGCTTTCTTCTGAGGGAGAAGAGGGTGAATTTTCTTCCTTAGTAACTCCCCTTTGTTCCTAAATCATGTGGATGTCAAGTTCCTCCTTCTGTCGCCTGGTTGGGGAATGTGCTTGGACATAGCAGCCGGGTTGGTTATCAGGAATTCACCTGGTGCCCTTGCTCCTCATTCTAACACCAAATCGAGTCTCAATGTGGTAAACTGCTTCAGAGTTTTGTGATCAGAGGCCCTTCAAATTGCATTAAGCAGTGAAACACCCTCTTTTATGGCTTGTGGTTTCCTTAGTTGCCACCAACTTGTGATTATCTCTAGAGTTTGTGTGTTTAAAACACCCACCATACAGGATATTCCTGGGCTAGACGCTTGTGACGTTGTTGGGCAAATTTGCCACGGGAAACCACTGGCCTTGAAGAGATTGGCTGCATGTGAGAGAGGCCCATGTTCTACCCTGTTGTACTCTGATGTGGCTAGGTTGGCTGGGTCACATGGCCTGTAAAGTAGCAGCTAAGGTGTAAAGAAAAGTACATATGACTTAAGAAGACTTCTCCTTATACATGGAAATGTAAAATCTTGTGCCCTAAATAACAGCTGCCACCACTGAGTGTTTGCCATGTTTGAAATGCTGAACTGAATATGTCCTATAGATTGAGATAGAAAACTATTTCACTATTTATAAATTTATAAAAAAATTATTAAAAAATTTATAAAAAAAATTCTATTGATTTGTGAGGGAGACTGATCGAGGGAGAGAACGAGTGGGGGCAGGAGCAGAGGGAGAAGCGGAGTCCCCGCTGAACAGAGCCTGACATGGGGCTCAATCCCAGGACCCTGGGATCATGACCTGAGCTGAGGGTAGACTCTTAACTGACTGAGCCACCCAGGTGCCCCTATTTTTAATTTTTTACGAACTCTCCATACTGTTTTCCTCAGTGGCTGCACCAGTTTGCATTCCCACCAACAGTGCACAAGGACTCCTTGCTCTCCACACATCCTCACCAACACTTGTTGTTTTGCCTGTTTTTGACTTTAGCCATCTGACAGGTGTGAGGTGCTATCTCGTTGTGGATTTGATTTGCATTTTCCTGATCATGAGTAATGTTGAGCATGTTTTCATGTGTCTCTTGGCCATCTATATGTCTCCTTTGGAGAAATGTCTGTCTATATCTTCCCATTTTTTAACTGGATTATTTGTTTTTGGGGTCGTTGAGTTGTATCTTTATATGTTTATATATCAGTTAATCTTTGACAAAGGACATAAGAATATACAACTGGAAAAAGACAGTCTCTTCAACAAATGATTTATATGTTTTGGATACTAGCTCTTAACTGGATATGTCATGTGCAGGTATTTCCTCCATGCAGTAGGTTTTCTTTTAGTTTGTTCATTATTTCCTTTGCTGTGAAGATCCTTTTTATTTTGATGTAGTCCCAAAAGTTTATTTTTGCTTTTGTTTCCCTTGCCACAGGAGCCATATCTAGAAAGATGTTGCTACTGCTGATGTGAGAGGAGTTACTGCCTGTGCTCTTTTTCATTTTTTAAAATTTATTTATTTATTTGTTTATTTAAAATTTCATTTATTTGACAGAGAGGTCACAAGTAGGCAGAGGGAGGCCGAGAGAGAGGGAGAAGCAGGCTCTCTGCTCAGCATGTGGGACTCGACCCACAGGACCCTGAGATTATGGCCTGAGCTGAAGGCAGTTACTTAACCAATTGAGCCACCCAGGTGCCCTTGTCTGTGCTCTTTTCTAACAGTTTTGTGGTTTCAAGTCCCACGTTGAAGTCCTTAATCCATTTTGAGTTTATGTTTGTCTACAGTGTAGGAAAGTGGTCCAGTTTCATTCTTAGGCATATAGCTGTCCCTTTCCCCCAACATCATTTGTTGAAGAGACTGTCTTTTTCCAGTTGTACATTCTTACCTCCTTTGTTAAATATTAATCGCCCATATAATCATGTGTTTATTTCTGGGTTTTCTGTCCTGTTCTATTGATCTGTATGTCTATTTTTGTGTCATTTATATACGTTTTGATTACTACCCCTTTGTGATATAACTTGAAGTCTGGAATTACGATGCCTCCAGCTTCACTTTTCTTTTTCTTTTGTTACTGATTGGTTTGCTGTCACTCAAAATCTTTTAATGCATGAATTTTCTCATCTGGAAGTGTTTGTTTTGGTCACACAATGGTACTGTTTTTTGTTTGTTATCAACAGAACCTGTGTGAGGATAGTATTAGAGATTGATGTAAAGCTTCTAACACAGTTCTTAGCACAAATGAGGCCCTCAGTATATTGTTATCATTGGAGTGGCTCATCTACTACCTCTAGGCAAAATTTTAGGATGTACGGATTAATGACTTTCCCAAAAGCAAAACACAGATGCAACAATGCCCTTTGACATTCTTGTGTTTCTGCTGGCTTATTATTAATGTTTTATCATTAACCATTGCTTGCTCTTCCCTGTTTCCGAGGCCGGGTCTTTAGGTCTATAGCTAAGTTATGTACCTCTCCCTGTAAATGACAGATCACTGGGGTAAAGAAGAAGGGCTCTATGGAGTACTTCAGGGCAGAAAAGAACTTTTACTCTTTTTTTTTTTTTAAAGATTTTATTTATTTATTTATTTATTTATTAGGAAAGAGAGAGAGTGAGAGAGAGCATGAGAAGGGAGAAGGTCAGAGTGAGAAGCGGACTCCCTATGGAGCTGGGAGCCCGATGTGGGACTCGATCCCGGGACTCCGGGATCATGACCCGAGCTGAAGGCAGTCGCTCAACCAACTGTGCCACCCAGGGGCCCCCTTTTTTTTTTTTAAAGATTTTATTTATTTATTTATTAGGAAAGAGAGAGAGTGAGAGAGAGCATGAGAAGGAAGAAGGAAGAACTTTTACTCTTAAGGATGTCCTTGAATAGGAGTGGTAAAACAAGCTAGTGTTTAATGGAGGAATAGATCATGTACTCTATTTATCCAACTAGTATTGATTAATACTTGCCAAATGCTAGATGCTGGGGGCACATTAATACACTAATATGTAATTTGTTGTTTAAAATGTCACATCTTACTGGATTGTGATAAAAGAGTCCTCAGCCTAGCCTAAAAAGAACTGGCTTATTGGTTAATCATTATTTCTGGCTCATCATTTTTATACATGGTCCCCAAACTACTCATCACTAGTAATTCACAAATTGAGATTTCTACAACATGGAGTATACTATAGGAGATGTATGCTATCTCTTCTCATTAGCCACAAGGAAAAATTGAGCATTCAGTTTGTTGATATGACAAACAAGAAAATACATAATTTAAAAATAAAGAGCCATGTACCGCAAGTGCTAACTTAGATGTTTTTGCACTTTAAGGCCTACTGATAATTCATATAAATGGACATGTTTTTATTCTAATAACTGATGCTTCCACTTTCAGGGGTTTAGTCTTTTTAAAAAATGATAAAATTAAAGCCTGAGTAATTAGTCAGCAGATTTATCCAAGCATTACAGGGCTTTAGAATATATTAAGGATCAACACAATTCATATTAGAGATGCTACTGCCTTACTACTTTAAAAGTTAGCTATTTTTTGAAATATACCCAGGGAAACTTTTTTGAAAGCAAATCCACTGCTTATCTGGGAAAAGTGCATTTTGGGTTTGATGTCAAAGTTTGAATTGTTTTTACTTAATAAAATAGAAAATGGATTCAAATCTTGGTTTGCATCAAATAATCCAGTATGTTTCATTTAGCTAGGAATGAGATTTACATCAGTGAGAACATATTTGAAAAGAATGATTTTGATTAGGCCCCAAGAGGAAAAGCACTTCAGAATCCGTGTGTGTGTGTGTGTGTGTGTGTGTGTGTGTGTGTGTGTGTGTGACTTAGATTTGCATTTGTATTTATATTGAAATTTACAGGCTCCAATATTCTTGTTTCTTAAAGTACAAGTGATTCCATAATCATGGGAACTCTCTTTTTATATAGGAATTAGAAGCCAGTAGTACAGATAGAGCAACATAAAAAGTTGAGACAATCATTTCACTTTTGGAGCTCTGGACAAGATAAATGCACCAGATGGAGAAATAAAGAGTCACTGTTGGCAACCACATACAAGACTGTTCCCTGGCTCTTCTAGATGACAATTAAAAACGCTGGAAGAATTCTCTAAATAATGGAGGCTACTTATCCCTTCATATCATTTGGAAATCCTTATTCTCTTTATGTCCAGCAATTGTGTTAATCATTGAAAGCATTTTTTTTTTACCAAAGCCATCAATCACTGAATTGATATTTTAATAGAACACTGTTATACAGAACATACGATATTGAGAAATGGGCTCTGAACTTCTACAACTCGAACTTTAGCTGAAAAGAGAAAATAGGTAGCATTGACATGAATTAGAAATAGTGCCTATTAATGACTGAATGGGTAGGTTTGACATTTGGGTGCTAAATGTCATCAGAGACATCAGGAAGGTTGTTTCTCCTCCCTTATTCCTTTCTTACCCCCCTTCTTTCTCTATGGGGACTTGAGTTTTCTCTAAAGAACTTTCTAGTCTGCTGTCTGACCACCGCTATCCCTAGAAGTGGGTGAAGGAAAGTAGGTGGCAGTGAGTGGGGCGTGGGAGGCTGGGGGAGTCCTCATTATGCATTGTGCAGATTTTCACACATTCCTCTTCTTGTCATTTGTGGACCAGTCCCATGCTCACCTATGTCTGTTGTCCTTGAATCTCGAGTCTCTGTAGTTGAATTTTCCAAACCCATATCTCATCCTTTCCTTGAGGAGTTGAGGAGAGAGAATTTTTTCTTATTTTGTAGTGAAGGAGGGGACTTGAATCTCAGTAGGCTTTGAAATAATAATTAATACCAGCCTGTCATCTTGGCTGCTGCATACCTACTGATTGCAAATACCACACTTCTCTGGGATTCCATAGGGTGAATATCTATTTGCTTCTCCTTATGTGCCTTTGTCGACAGTACAATTTCACCTAAGTGAATTATTCTGTTCATTTTCCATCTTGCAGAATTTTGGTGACCTCTAATGTGCCATCAACTACTCTTGAGTTCTTTTTTTCCTTTTGAATTTATACTTTTGGTTCCTTTGCTCTAATTTTATTTATTTTTTTTAAGATTTATTTTTATTTTATTTATTTAAGACACAGAGAGAAAAAATGAGAATGAGAGGAGAGAGGTCAGAGGGAGAAGCAGGCTCCCTGTGGAGCAGGGAGCCTGTTGTGGGACTTGATCCTGGGACTCCAGGATCATGACCTGAACCGAAGGCAGTTGATTAACCAACTGAGCCACCCACGCACCCCCTTTGCTCTAATTTCAGTGGAGTTTCTGAATTAAGTAGAGATAATAGTTAATGGACAATTTACTATGTTTAACAGAGTATGTCTCATAGTTTTCACTGGACTTGATGCAAGTGTCCCTATGACTTCCAAGGAATTAGGTCTGGATTATCATAATAAAATTTTGTGGCTGTGCTTCCTGTCCACTGTGCTACATATTTGCATTGTTGTCTTGAAAATTAAATTTTCAGAGGCTGGCTTCTTAAATGCCCCCAAGGCATTCCCAAACGGGGTCCTCCCAGTTGGCTGTTGATGAGACTTAAGTTACCATCTTTTGCTGTCTTGAATGTTACCCTCATGTCCAAATAGGCCAGTTCTTGGATGCCAAATGGCAGGAAAGGAGCCTTTTCATTATCCACTCAGTTCAGCTAAAGTCACAAAATGGCACAGAAACTTACTCTCTGGCCAGTTGCCCTTGTGTTGTAAGGTGTTAGTAGAATCGGGAAGGGGAAATTAGTTCCTTCAATCACAACTGTATTGGTGGAGATGTAGGTAATGCAGAGAAAATAATAAAAGTAAAGTTAGGTTCCCTCAGTTTCTGGGATCCATCAACTTCCTTAAGTTCATTTTTTACTTTGTTAACACAGTAATACATTCTTTTCTCTATTTCTAAACAGTCATTCTATAAAGTCATTGAAGGTCTGCTTTAACATTTTGTTTATTAGTAAAATAAAATTTTGCTCACGTTTTTTAGTGATTGAATAAAGCTACATTGGCATGTGAACTAGCACAAAGTGAATTATTAAAGTCTTTTTTTTTCCTACCCTTTCCTGCTTCCCTCTTGACATTACTGGGCTTCTTGGGTATAAGGAGATCCTGTCTACATTGTACATGCCTTTCCATTCTTTCAAAGACAGTCATTAACCCATATACAATACATGTATAACGAATAGTCACAGAAGTTCACAATTCAAGATACTGTTGGGGCATTGGTGGAGGAAGCAATGTTTTCAGAGTTAGTGATGTGAACGAACTCGTTTTGAAAAATACTCTAGAAGGTTATTAAGGGGGAAAGGATTATGTAAGGGGTAAGTAAGAATATTTTTACCACAAGGAAGCATAGTTGAGCTACTCCTTGAGTTCAGGAGCTGTGTTTAGTTTATCCTGTATTCCTCAAAACCATGAAATGATAGATGTTCAATAAATTGTTGTTAAGTGAAAGATGGGAACTGTTAGTGAGGTATAGATCTTGCCTCTTTCTGAGTCCAGCCTATGGGAGCTCAGACACGGTTGATAGTTTGGGCTTCTCTCCCAGCATTGTGCACAAGATTTTAACTCGGGACTTTGTAGAGGTACTTTCCAATACATCCTAGATCCTGAGTAGTGATCCATAAGGTCATTTTGCCCTCAATCATTTTTCCCCTTCATGTCTTGCTATGCTTCTATAATTTCCACAAATGAGCCGCTTTCTCATAGTCTATATTAAATGCTCCATTTGGTAGACATCCATGTATACTTTTAAACTCCCAGGCTTCCCAAAATGATAGAGGAAATAAGATAAAATGAAAATATGCTTTGGTAAGTTCATAAATCAATCATTTTAGCTTGTCGTTCTGCTTGTATTTTACTAATGTGGTTTGGAGTTCTTATACCCTGAGGCTGTTTTAATTAAGGACAATTTTTAGAAACTCAGGAAAATAAACAAATTGTCTTTGCAAAGCTTTATATCAGATAAAATGTTTGTCACTGGAAGTTCGGTTTTGCAGGAAGTAAATGAAATTTTCTCATCTCTGATACTAAAAATCAAGGGTGTAGATTGTCTCTTCACTGAACGTCCTGTGGCTCTTGGGAAGGCAAATGTGTAGGAGGCAACTGCAGCTTTCACTGGGAACACCCGACTGATTCTCTTTCCCACCCACAGTCAGCTGTTGGCTGTTCAGAGTTTGCTTGCCATTTGTGTAAGACACAGTCTAGTCCATATTTGCTCTGAGCAGAGGTCTGTCTTTGGAACAAGAAGTTAGGACATTGTGTTTTCAGCCCAAATCTTCTACTAACTTTTTAAATACTATTATTGCTGTGATTATTTTGCTATTTTAGAGATAAATATTCATGATTTATTTTTATGCTAAGAGAATTATAATTACACTGGGTACATTATCCAGAATCTGTTCACCATATTTTGTCCCTTCATTCTCTCAAAAAAAAGGTGGTAGCATTATCCATTCAGGGTCCAGTAGGAATACCAAAGATATGGAAGGTACTCGTCTCCTGCCACGTTTCTGTCTAGAAGAATTAAGGCAGAGGACGTCTCTTGATAAATACTTGAACAAACTTTAATTGGCAGAGCTAAATCAGATGATGATTGAGGAAGAACTGCAGAGAAGGGTGACCTAGGCAAATCCCCTAAGGAACCAAAACCCGAGAAGGAATATCAAGGCAGCCTATCCGGCACCACCTTCTACTTACTCCTTATTATCGCTCCCCACGTGGCCTTTAAACTGAATGTCACATTCACAGTCTTTCACATTGTCTATTTTAGATTTCACTTAGCCACTCTGTGACATTGTAACACTGCAGAACAGAACTTTCTAATGTCTTTAGTAGTGGTTAACCAAGGAAAGAAATGAGGGTTTCACCCAAACAGAAAAATGTGTATTCATACAGACAGATGGATTATATGTGCATTTGTATAGAAACCAGTTAAGGTAAGTGAGAAGTTTGGAATCTTTGAAATTCTTGAAAGCTTTCATCAGAGCCAGTTGATTGTAGCGCACCAAAGAAAGGTGCTTGTTATCATTGTGTCTTCTGCAAAGTATAAGAAGACAGGAGTGCCATAAGACTCTCCTTTTAAATGTTGACCAAGAGCTGTCTTTTTTTTTTTTTTCTCTGACTTTTTGAAACATAAGCTTTGTTTCTTCATATCTGGAATGCCTTCTTTTTTGCTTTGTTACTATGTTTCCCTTGTCCTGTTACTTGGAGTGGAGTGTAGATTTCAGCAGCCATTAGCAGGTGGTGCTTCAGAGGGAGTAGTAAGAACTGCAGGTAGGCAAACTTATGAATTAGACCTGGAATCTCTGGCCTTATAGCATGCATCTGTTTGAATTTAGGGTTAAGAAAAAGGAAGTTACCAGGTCACTGTGCATGTCTTTGTTTGTTCCTGTGGTTTCTGGGATACAGAGTGTTGTGGAAGGAAGGGAAAAATAGCCTAGGTTGACCATTTTCTTCTCTGTTTTTGTAAGGAGAATCAGAGGAAATGGTAACAGTACAAGTATTGTCAGGGTTTTTCCGCATGATGTGACCACTTGCTAATGGTTCTGCCTGATCTGGAGATTAGGCATGTTGCCCACGTTCACCCCACAATGTGATATGTGTGCAGTACATTTTCAGTAAATACTTGCTGAAGAATGAAGAAAATGATGATCACATGTTCTACCTGTAAAGACT
>CM052809.1:41243767-41269568 GCA_028533885.1 Nasua narica
TAGAAAAAAGGAACAGACTGATGGTAACAAAATTGATTCAGTAATCAAAAAAAACTCCCAACAAGCAGAAGTCCAGCAGCCGATGGCTTCCCAGTTCCAAAGAAGAGTTCATTCAAACTTTCAAGGAGTAATACCTATTTAAACTATTCCAAAAAAGAAAGTAATTGCAAATTACGTATCTGATAAAGTACTTACACTAGAATATATGGAGACACCATATTACTCAATAATTGTAAAAAATGAGTCTAAATAGGCATTTTACTAAAGAAAATATTGAAAGGGATGACATTAAAATGAAAAGATGTTTGACATCATGAATCATCAGGAAAATGTAAATAAAACCACAGTGAGATACCATTTCAAACCACTGGGGTGTCTAGAATGAAAAAATCAGGAAAAAATATTAAAGATGTGGAGTAGTCACAACTCTTGCACACTGCTGGTGGGAATGTAAAGTGGTGCAATCCTTCTGGAAAGCAGTCTGGAGTTCCTTAAATTTAAACAATTACATTCTGAGGAATGCAACCAAGAGGAATATATTAGCATATACATACAGAGACTTGCACATGAATGCTTGTAGCAGTATTACTCATAAAGCCAAAATGTGGCATTAACCCAAATGTGCATCAACCAATAAATGGATAAACATAATGTGGTGTATCTGTACGATGAAAAAATACTCAACCATAACAGGTTTCTCCTCAGATAAACACAGATGAACCTTTAAAACATTATACTAAGCGAAATAAGCCAGTCACAATAAAAAGAGTATATGATTTCATTTATATGAAATATCTGGAAGAGGCAAATCTATAGAGATAGAAGGTAGATGAGTCATCGTTTGGGACTAAGAGAATGGAGAGAGGAAAAGGGAGTAGTATCTAAAGAGTCCAGCACTTCTTTGAGACATAATTGCAATGTTCTAAAATTGACAATGATGATGGTCACGTATTTGTGAATCTATTAACGCCCATACAAATTATATACTTCATATGGGTCAGTTATATAGTATGTGAACTGTATCTCAGTAACATGTTTAGGAAGTTCTTCATGCATGGTTTTTTCTTTTTCTTTTTTTTAAAGATTTTATTTATTTATTTATTTGACAGAGAGATCACAAGTAGGCAGAGGGGCAGGCAGAGAGGGAGGGGGAAGCAGGCTCCCTGCTGAGCAGAGAGCCTGATGTGGGACTCATTCCCAAGACCCCAAGATCATGACCTTACCCAGAGGCAGAGGCTTTAACCCCCTGAGCCACCCAGGCACCCCTTCATGCATGGTCCTCATAAATTTTTTGGATTATATTTATACTGGCAACTTTGCTCAGTTCAGTATGTGTATCCACAGTTACCTGTTTCTTTTCATGTTTCTCCTCATTTTGGTTAAAAAATGATTAGGTAATATAACAACTCTGGATTCTTTTTTTTTTTTTTTCTTGTTGCTGTTCAGTGACTTGCGTGAACTGAACCTGTATAGTTTTTTTATCACCCCCCCCCCCCGAGTGCATCTTTTGATGTGTCTGCTCAAAACACTTTTTAGCTTTTTTAAATTGTAAACTCAGCTTCTTAATGTTCATTGCTGTTTCATTATAACTCAATGATTCAATAGAGGTTGTCTTCAAACACCTCAAGTAACGCTTCCATTCTCTGTACGTGAATCTCTACGTGGGTTGGGGAACATTCCAGTTTCAGGCTTTGCTTTCCATTGGGTCCTCTTGAATTTTCTCTGCATGTGTCCATGGCATCATGTTCATTCAGGGCTATGTGGATGGTGAGGACCCTGTCTGGTCTCTTCCATGCATGCACAGAGCCTTGCACATGAGCATAGCTGTCCAGACCCCCAGGGATATGTGGATGCTTGCCAGGATTCGATCTCTTCCATCTCTTAGTTCTCCCCAGGGCCTAGCTGGCTAGTCTGTCATTCCGCAGCCAGAGCTGCCACCTCAGGTCAGCTGTGCATGTGACCTTCCCTGTCTGTTACTAAGATTGCTATTGTTGATCATCATGTGTCTGAGTGTGTTTTTCTTTCTGCCCCAAACATAGTGACCCCCTTCCGCTGGTTCTCGTGGTTTGCCCTGCCATTCTCAAACTATTGCAGTAACCAGCCTGGGGCAGGGTTAGTAGGGTAGCTTCAAGCAAGAAGCCTAGAGACCGGCACTGTTTTTGCCAAAGATCGAGCAGTTTTTGTCAAAGATTCGAGCACTTGAATAAGTGCTTCTCTGTTTGCACTAAGGCTTTGGTTGGTTTCCAGAGTTTGGAAATGCCTGGTTGTGACAATTTTGTCCAGCTTTATTTGGAGAAAAGATTTGCCAAGATCCTTTTTTTATGCTAGTCACATTTGGTTTCCATAGTCTTGCAAAGAATGGCTATACAAAAGTTATTTACTGTGGATTTCCACTTCTAGCTGCACAGAGAATATACAGAAGTTTGGGATCTCCTCCTTTTCTCCCTGGCCTACCAGGGTCTAGAAAATGTGGGAGGCCAATACACGGAAAAGGTATCCTGTACCTATATGTATTACTGATCTCTTCTACTCCTTTGTACAGTCCATCATCTTCACCAGGGTTCTGTAGTGTATTTTGAAGTGAAAACCTGAGGTATGATCCCCATTGGAGATGAATCTTTATAGACGGAAGTAACAAATTTCAAAATTGGTTAGCTTTAAGCTAACAGCTACTTATAAAGTAGCTTTATAAGCCTTAAGCTTTAAGCATCAGCTACTTATAAAAACATGCATGAAATATATGAAACACATTGAATCTAAAGGCACAGAAAAGTTATGTCATGCAACAATAGTTTTTCTACCTAGATAACTCTTCAGTGGCACTTGGAACATTCTCTCAGCTGGCTCTTAACTGCGTGCGTCTCAGATTTAGTTTCATTTCATTGTCCCTTTATCTTCAGAATTCTGCTTTCCTCTGGGTTCCCCTGTCACCCTACTAGTATAGCTTCTTGAATATAAAAGATGCTCAATAAATATGTCCTTGTAAACCCCTTGTGAATATAAAAAAAAAAAACAAATTTTGGACCTTTAATATTTATCAGTAAATTTCTGTTACTTTCCCTGGTCTCCATCAGCTAGAATACCGTTAGTGAATAATTGGATACTGTTTAACACTTAATAAATAGCGTAACTTCAATTCTCAAAGAAGTATTCTTATTCCCTAAGTGTAGTTAGCGTGGCAGTATGGCATAGATATTAAGATGCCCATTTTCCAGAAAAATTGAGCCCGTCCAGTTTTGTTAATCTCACAACAAGACAACAATAGGCTTTTTTTTTTAATTCATGACACAAGCTAAACACATACGCACAACTTAAAAAGATAACGTTAATCCAATAACAAAGAATCATAGCTCCTGTTTTTTTGTTCTTTTATTTCACAGTCTAATTTACAACTTAAGAATTCACTAATTGAATCTGAAAGGCAAGTAACATTTTATATTTTATAGAGGATTATGCAAAATACAAGCCACAGTTTTGAGAAACATTATGACTCATACAGGTTGAGTCTGCAAATTAAAAAATCTATTTTGAGAAGACATTCCTGCATTGGTACAAAATGATAAAATGTTACCAACACATTCTAGTAGTGCCTTCTGTTACTCCTCAGAAAAATTAAGGGTGATTGTAATTTTTTGGAGAAGCTATGTAACAAGGGTACCAATTATCTACATTATTTTTCAGTGCAACAGAGATGGAAAGTAAAGCCACATTTTTTCCCCAGTTTTTAAGAAGAGATTTTAGATCAGA
Source organism: Nasua narica (assembly GCA_028533885.1). Classification (NCBI taxonomy): domain Eukaryota; kingdom Metazoa; phylum Chordata; class Mammalia; order Carnivora; family Procyonidae; genus Nasua; species Nasua narica. Next base: position 41,247,515 of record CM052809.1, read on the forward strand.
CCCATGGGATTAGGTTGGCAAAATAGATAATTTAAACTAATTTTGAAGGTTTATTTTTTAGAAATCTTGTATAAGAGGTTGTTCTGAGACTGTCGTGTGTGAAATTGATGACATAGGAGCTTTTACTAAGGTACTCCACTGCCCCAAACCTTAATTTTCATGTAAACTGAGTGTTGGAACCAGTGCCTCCTCTCTTGGAAGATAGGGCTTCTGGGATTTCTCAAGAAACCTGAATTTGGGGTGTTCTCCAAAAATGTGTCCTCTGATCTCTGAGTTTACATGACTCTTGCATCTACTATAACCAATTTAAGCTTCAATACCCACTACTCTCTTGGACTAATACTGACAGTGAACAGTAATTGAAATGATTTCTTAAAAAAGAATTGTAGAAAGGAAGATAGCTTTCCTTAACTATGTGAGGATCCCTGGCTACATCTGAAAGGTAAACTGACAAAGACAAGTTAATAGGAGAAAAGCACACATGTCTTTTTAATATTCCTTTTATGAGGTGTAGGAGCTTTCTAAAGGATGTAAGGACTCAGAACTGGTTAAACCGGATCTGTTTTATACTAGATTTGATGAAGAGTATAGGGTCATGGAGACATACAATAGGGCCCTAAAGCGTATGCGGTAAGAGTAGTAAATTGGAGAAACTTCACAAGGCCTGTTGGTTCAGATTCTTCTCAGTGTCCCTTTATCTTAAGAGAGAAGTCTGCTTTCCTCTGGGAAGAGGGAGGACACCCTTCACAGAAGGGTTGTATAACCTGTTTAGGAGAGAAGGATGGGGGAAAGGTCAGAGTAAGTCATGCTTTTGCCATTTTCTCCAACTCTTTCAATTTAAAATACTCAGTATGGTAAAATGTCATGTTTTGAGGTCCCTGTTCTGAACCTCATCATAGTATTTGATAAACTCCAAAGCCCTACTACTACTTCTTGGTACTGATGGTACCTGCTTTCCATAATCTTGGAGAGTATAGGTATAAAAGAACATTTAACTTTGAATCTCAACTCTGAGCAGCACAGAGAACAGATAGAACCTTGGGTATTTCTTCCTTTCCTATTCACCTACCCATCAGTCCCTAGAAAGAGAGGCAAGGCATTATAGCGACAAGGTATCCTATCCCTATGTATTAGCTCCTCCCCTACCCCATCCATATACACATCCAGAGCAAGAAGGAGCTATGGTTTTGCCTTTTTATAGGCAACATCTAGTAACTTCTACTCTGTGTAACAAGACATCTTAAATCTATGTTCAATATCAGTAGGCACAACATAAATGAATTCATTGAAATGTTTTGCTTAATTTTATTCAATTTGATCTTAAATTAGATTATTCATCTTAGTACCTAATTTTTCTAAAGTCGTCAAGTCACGCATGAGTTTTCCTTTACGCTATAACAAGGTTGCTCCAAAGTTAGTGGCTTTGAAAGTGCGATGGTTTAGTTTTGTTCACAAGTGAGAATTAGCTGGATGGATCCATTGGCCTGGGGCAGTGTCAGCTGGTCTTGGCTGGGCTTTCTTGTGTATCTGCATTTTGTGGGCCGGTGGCCCTTGGATGGTTTCGGTCACATTTCCAATGGTTGGTTAGTCTCCCAGTCCAGACCAACCCAGGGAATAGATGCTAATGTCTCTGGTCACCTAGATGACTAGGCCAGCTTTTTTGCAGAGCAGCTGCTCGGAGTTCCAAGAGGTCATACAGTGGTGTACAGGCCTTGTAAGGCATAGGCTCAGTACTGAAACGGTGCAGCTGACCCCTAGGGAATGTTTCAGCTATCTCAGGCAAGTCACAATGCAGCTCAGGAGCTAGGGGTGCAAAAATTAACCTCCTGATGAAAGAATTTGCAAAATCACATTGCAAGAATTGTGGATACAGGTTGGGAAATAATCGCATCCGTATTTTGCAAATTATCACAAAGGATGATGATGCTGCAGTAGCAGGAGAAGAATTTTCCCATGTCCGAAATAAAGATGAGAAAATCTGTCATTACCATTGATTATTTCCTCCCTTCTCAGCACGTTTTAATTTTTTTTTTTTTTTACTGGCCAGATCCTCCCAAGTAAATAAACATTATAAACTTTGCCTCCTAATTTTTCACAATACTATTAAAATTTTCATTCTTCAACAAATGGAAATGTTGCAGACTTGGGCAAGGCAAGCTTTATGTACTTTGGAAGAAATTTATTCCCATGGATAATCTGAGTTAATGATTGCAAAAGCAATCATTTGGGGACATTACTTCTATTCACATTTATATCCATTAATAGTATATCTACATCAGTGCTTCTTAATAAGAGAATTGAATTTTTTTTCCTTGCATGAAATTTCTTCATTGTACCTGAGCTATGAAACTACATACCAATTTGATTTCAGAAATTGGTAAGACTGTTGAATTTGTAGTGAGAATAAGTGTAAAATACCAGAAATTCAACCAGTGGAGTATATTCTTTTCTGAGAAAAGAGACTCCTAGAAGCTTCTGGCGTTTGGATTATTAATATCATCTCTAGCAGCTGTATATTACCAGGGAAATGGCTCAGGCTCCCTTACACACCTTCTCTAAAAATTATTCCTCCTTTGGATAGTTTATTAAAACTCCTGTAGGCTCTGAGGATGCCGTTTGATAGACCGTTATCCTGGTCTGAAAGAATTACAGCAACATCCAACAGTTTCTGAGTTGCAATTAAGGTGTCCTGTGCTTTTAGATACATTTACTCTTTAAGGGAAATTGTGAAAATATTAAAAACTTCATTTGAATTTTCATTTCTTATCACTGTTGTTCTGCATATGATCATATGTTTGGATTTGATCAGCTACTACTCACCTCCATTGGAAAACTTTAAATTTACAAGCTGTTCCCATTTTCACAAAATTGTGCAGTTTTTGGTGCACATTTTCCACTTCTGTAGTAATAAATTAAACACATCAAAAACCCTAATGTTACCGGAAAATCCCTCAAAAGCTTTTTGTCTAGAGTGCCACATTGTCAACACCCCCTCACTCATTAGCAATTTAATATTTTCTATTTGTGCATTGTAAGTAGATTCCATCAGTTTTCTTCCCACCTTTAAAAAAAATGGTGGGTTCTGAACCAAAAGTATTCCCCCAAAAAAATCCTCAATAGTGTATAAAAGCCCATTTTTGATTCTTTTTTAAAGCAGAAAGAAAATGATATTTATTGGTGAGATGAGACCATTTTTCTTCTAAAACACAAATGTACAACATAAAGTTTAAAAGTTATTTCTAAAAATAAAGTTTCCTATCATTAAGCATATGTGAGTGCCATTTCTATAGGTTGAAAAGAATTTATCAGTGAGGATTCAGAAAATCTAAAAATGGAGGAAAGCAATAGGTGTTACAAACTCAGTTATTTCCTACTGTCAGAATTAAATAACCATTTCTGTTTTCTTATTCTTGTATCAAAGTACAGGATTTTTTTCCCTTCATAGCTCTTCTAAAGACTTGACTTTAGTCTTGTGTGTTTGGGGGTTCATTGCACAATGAGTTGGTAAATATATTGTTAGAGACCCTTGGCTCAGTATTACAATAATAGAAATAGTATAATTTAAAACAAAAATTTTAGACAGTTTAATATATTTGATACTTGGTTTTCCCTGTATTTAGATGACCCCAATGTAAGAAAAGAAATATTAAGTACTCTCTGTCAGGGAATAGCTACTCCAATGGAAGAAGGAAAAATGCATTAGAATATCCACAAAAATCTTAAAAGATCATTTAAAAAAAACTTTGGAGGGTATACCTGTATTTTTATAAGGGACACTAGATTTGTGTAGAGATTGTTTATCTGAAATAAGCAAGAACATGCTCATTTCACAGTAGGTAATTCTCAATTACATTATTACAATTCTCTATTACATTACGTGGTGCCTGTTTCTTTTTATTGTTACTCATTCAGGTGTGCACTTTTCACTAATTCAGGAAATAACAGTTTAGGGTACCATTGGGGTGTAGGGGTAAATGAAAGAAAGATTAAATCTCAAAGACCTTCCTTATTTGCCAAGAAATGACATGCTCAAATCGTAATAATATATGCATTGTAATTTGGAAAGCACATCAGAGAGGAAGAGTGGGCTATTGATGGGAATCAGGACTGGAGTTAATAAGCATCCAGGTGGGCATGTGCAATGGACTGTATTTGTGTTCTCTCGAATCCTGTGTTGAAATCCTAATCCCAGGGTAATGGTATTAGGAGTTGGAGCTTTGGGAGGTGTTGAGGTCATCAGGATGGAGCTCTCATGAATGAGAATCATGCCCTGGTAAGAGGCCAGAGAACTCGCTAGCTCTCTTTCTACTGTATAAGGATATAGCAAGAAGACAGGCATTTGTAAACCAGAAAGAAAGCTTTTATCAACTTAACCCTGCTGGCACCCTGCTCTCAGGCCTCCTGCCTCCAGAACTGTGCAAAAGAAATGTCTCTTGTTTATGCCACTCATTTTATGGTAATTTGTATAGTTACCTAAACTAAGAAAGTAATGTTAAAAAGATGGAGTGTATTGCCGCAACAAATGCTTAAAAATGTGGAAGTGGTTTTGGAACTGGGTAGTGGGCAGAGGTTGGAAGAAGCTGGGATTATTTTTTTTTTTAATAATTTTTTTAATGATTTTTTATTTATTCATTTAACAGAGAGAGAACACAAGCAGGCAGAGAGGCAGGCAGAGGCAGAGAGAGGAGCAGGCTCCCTGTGGAGCAAGGAGCCCGATGCGGGACTCGATCCCAAGATGCTGGGATCATGACCTGAGCCAAAGGCAGTTGCTTAACCAACTGCGCCACCCAGGCGTCCCAGAAGCTGGGATTATTAAGGGGACACTGTTTTAAGGGCAGTTCTGGTGAGAGCTAGGAAAGCTGAGAGGAGAGCCACAGAACATTTCCATCTTCTGGGAGAATACATAAATGTGTACAAAATGTTAGTGAAAGTATGGATGGTAAAGGACATTCTAATGAAGGCTCAGAAGGAAATAAGGAATGCTTAGTCGGACTGTAGAGGAAAGATGATCCTTGTTAGAAAGTGGCAAGGAACCTGGCTGAACTGTGTTCATGTTCTATTGTTTTGTGAAGGACAGAACTCAGAAGATAGGAAGTTGGATGTTTGGATAGGGTATTTCCCTGTGAAGTGTTGGAATGGCTTGGTTCTCCTGACTGCTTATAGTAAAATGAAAGAAGAGAGAAATAATTTGAAAATGGAATTAATGGGGTGCCTGGGTGACTCCATGAGTTAAACATCTGACTCTTGGTTTTGGCTCAGGGCATGATATCATGGTCATGAGATTGAGCCCCTGGTCAGGCTCCTTGTTCAGTGCTGAGTTTGCTTAAGATTCCCTCCCTCTTCTTCTCCTTCTCTTTCTCTCTCTCAAATAAATAAGATCTTAAAAAAAAATGAAATTAATAAAGAAAAAGTAACTAGAACTTAAAGATGAGGAAAATTGGCAGCCTGTTCATACTGCAAACAATGAGGTCTGTTGTGAAAAGGAATCCAAGAGAGATCATCTATTTGTCTATAATTTGAGGATAGGAGAGAAATGCCCTTCTGAAAACTAGAAGGAGAGCTCTTACCAGGAACTAAATTGACAGGCACCTTGATCTTGAGCTTCCCCGCCTCTGGAACTATGAGGAAAAATGTCTCTTGTTTAGACCACCCAGCCTATGGTCTTCTCATATAGCAGCCCAACCTAAGACACTTCTCCGTGAGATGAAAGATGGAACGAAGTATTCTCCAAGAGCTTTTAGTGCTCTATGATCTGGATCTGGACAGTGAGGCTTTCTGTTAGAGAAAAGGCTTGTTACTAACTCAAACATAAGTGATTTATATTGAATATAAAGACAGTGGAAATAAAGAAGTATTTAATGTAGTTGCTATTGTACGGGCTGGCAGAGAATCTTATATAGCCCTTAAGACAGTCCAGCCAGCCTGGAACTTGTGAAGTCTCCAGTGATGTGGACTTTTTACCTGAAGGAAACAGAGGATAAAGGTACTTCAGATGGAGAGAACAGTATTCAACATGAACAGAAACAGGAAAGCAGAGCAGAGGTGGAAAGGGACCTGACATATTTGCACATCTGTGAATGTTACATAGAGTCTTGGTGTCCTGGCTGGGTCCCTTCACCCTCTATCCGTATCTACAACATTTAGACTCTGCCTGGGGACCTTCTCTGGCCATAGACAGGTGCTCAGCCTACAGGAGCTTCCCTCAACAGATGGAAGTTAAAGGACACATATCCTAGCACCCTTGCCCTTGAGGTGAGAGGACTTAGAAGTGTATTATCCATGGTAATTTAGGGTCTCAGGGAATCATGCACATCTGAGCCCACAACAGTGATCACACTCAGAACAAACTCTTCATTTTCTCAGTTTTACCATACATCTCTAGTGGTACTTACTGGGACCACTAATAAATTACTTTCTCTCCAAACTTACCTGAGAGTTGTATTATGGGGACACATAATCCATAGTAGTGAGTAGTGTGTTGAAACTAGAATTCGGATGTCATGAGAACATATGAAATACTTGCCACCTGTTGAAGGGCTTTGTTTCACATGCTGATGATTTTGTATTTTATCTTGTGACTGATGAGGCCATCAGGGTCTTGTGAGGAGAGAAATGACATGATCACTGTAGTGTTTTTACAAGATAATTCTGGCAGTAATGGGATGTAGGAGTGATTCTTTATATCCTTAACTATTGTAATACTTTCAGAAAGAAATCATAAAAGCCTAAACAAGATAGATGATTTTAATAGAAGTCACAGACTCAAGAGACATTGCAGGGGGATAAATGGCAGAATATGATGACCAGGCTAGGTTTGGGCGGAGGTAGTTGGAAGGCAATATTTGAAGAAAGACTAGTGCTTGGATAGGTGGTAATACTGTCGGCCAAGACAAAGAAGAGAGACAGGGTGGATTAACCTTTGCTTCTGTTTAAGAATGGCACCCTCATGTTCACTTGGAAAGGTAGACCATAAGAGGGAACTTACCAGGATCAGAAGGGCTGATCTTCTGACCAATAATTCAGGATGTAACTCTGCTGACCTTAAAGTCAGTACACCTACCTGTTTTTGCTATTAGATATTAGCAAATGTTGGGATACAGAGGAGATGCACAAATGTGACAAGAAGACTATAGCAGTATTCCTTTTTTGTTCTTAAGGTGATCACTGGAATGATTGACTGCCTGCTTGGCCATAGATTACATTTTATCTTCAGTGTTGCCCTGTGAGAATGGCAGGATTGACAAGAGCAGTTGCCACCAAATGCATTGTGTAGGTGAAGAAACTGGATATAGAGGAACATGTAAATTTCCTGAAGTACCAAGGTGACATAGTGATTATCACTGGGGCCCCACTTTTTGAGTATGTGGTCCATTTGTTACACATAGTAAATGAAATAATAGGCAAAGATGCCTCTTGAAAAGAGTAAGGTAGATGGTTGAAGTTGGTTGGAGCACTAAAATGGCAAGAGGGAATGAGGGGCTTGTTCAGTTAAAACATTGCCCCACTCATCCCACTCTGCTAGCTTTAGTAGACTGTGACAAGCTATTGGCAAATGAATTTCACTCAGTGGCTTCAAGGCTCCCTTGATAAATAGTTATCCTTTGGCAGGCCGTGTACTCTAAATCCATTTAAAACCAAGTCTGTGAACCTTGTCAATTGGGTAAATTGAAATCAATAATGGCCAGAAAGAGAAAGATTCACGGCATGACAGATCAATACATGTCTTCATTGCAAACAGATACGGACCACAGAGGGATGGAAATCTTGTTCTACCCCAGGGGGCTAGAGGTTTTCTACAGATACCATTACTTTGTAAAATGTTCTATACTCTTGAGCAAACATTTATTCAGGGCCTTCTGGACTATGCTCTATGTATAATTTGCTAAGTGACCTACTAAGAAATGTCCTATATTTTTTATATGTGCCAGTTAGGATCTCGCACAAGGAAACTTGCACTAAGATAGGCTGGTAAATATGGTGATAGACACTGAGAGTGAAAGGCCCTATTGTATATATTCATCAGGAAATACTATTTGAGAAAATGAATGCCAAATTCAGAAAAAAATTTTCATGAAACCATGGTCACAAGTGTTGCCTCAAACTATAAGCATAAACTGCTTACAGATGCAACCTAAAGCAAAAATTATTCAATAAGAAATTATTGGGGCACCTGCGTGGCTCAGTCAAGAGTTTGATTTCTGATTTTGGCTCACGTCATGATCTCAGGGTTGAGTCGGGCTCTGTGCTGGGCATGGAGCCTGCTTAAGATTCTCTCTGTTTCTCTCCCTCTGACCTCCCCCCTGCTTATGTCACTTTCTCTCTCCCTCTCATATTAGTAAATAAAATCTTCAAAAAAAAATTCTTGAGGGCCTACTTATTTTTAAACCATCATATATGCTATTTGAATAGATGCCAAAAATTCATCATTAGAAACCCAGTTCCTGACTTTGAGGAGTTTCTAATCTAATTGATTCTTAGAACTTTATATATAGCTATAGTGATTGAGAATAGCAATGAAATGAATTAAAATGTTTTAAACTTGTTCATCTAAGTCATCGAGATGTTCCTTAGTTTCACTTTTTTTTTTAACCTATAAAGGAATAAGTGACCAAGTTTTCTTTTGCCGTGGAGTTAATATGTCATCTTTCATTTTTCTGTCTTTTCCATAAGAATGATGCCCTTCTTGATATTCCAACTATTAAAATAATTCCCCTAATTGCTAATTACTAAATCCTATGGTTTCGCACACACCTTTGTTTTTATGATACCATATTTTCCATTTTATTCAGCCTTCTCTTGTATTAAGTATGTTTTGTTTTGTTTACCAGGGATATGGTATATCATCAGTTGATGAACTTACTGTTTACCTTTCTAGTAATTTACAAAGGATAATATATATCTCAGTAGTCCCTGCCAGTTTTAAACCCAGGGGATTAGACCTCCATGATTATCCAATCCGAAGGATTTTTTTTCTCGTCATGGAGGACCCTTTAAAGCTCTGGTAATCTCTTCCCCTTCTTTCTGGCTAATGGCTTTGAAGGACCAGAGTCCAATCCTTGAATTCAAAGTAAAATATTACTGAAAGAGCAGACACACCCTTGGGAAATTATAATAAATAGCCATGTCATTTCTTTAGAAAAACCTCTTCTTGACTCTATAAGAAAATAAGGAATTAGGGAAAAGTCAGTCTTGGACTACTTGGACCCACATGCAGATATTTTACTAGTGGCTTAAGAATGTTACTCCAATGTTAAATGAAGAATACCTTCTCCTTAACTCAGCAGTAAAATCTGTGAAGGATTTGTTTCTTATTTTTTGTCACTTTTCTTTTTCTTTTTTTTTTCTTTTTCTTTTTTTTATTAAAGATTTTATTTATTTGAGAGCGCACACACACAGAAGAGAGAGAGAGAAAGAAAGCAGAGGGGCATGGGCAGAGCAAGAGGGTGAAGTGGACTTCTTGCTGACCAGGGATCCTGATGCGGGGCTCCATCCCAGAACCCTGGGATCATGACCCAAGCTGAAGGCAGAGGCTTAACCATCTGAGCCACCCAGGCACCCCTCTAGGTTATTTTTAATAACACATGCCACTGTGGTCATTTTATGGGGAAAAAAAAAGCCCTTTTAGATTTATTAATCCTAATTTATATTTTAAACTTTTGGTTCCTAAAACTAAGCACTCCTACTTTATTTCATTAATACAGGATTCTTGTGTGCAGGGCCAGGAATGCTCCCAAAACAGCAACCAAAGTATTGCATGCCTGAAAATATATAGATAAATTCATATATTGAAAAGCATTTGTGTTCTATTTCCCTAGAACAGAAATCTGATACTGTGGAAATGCAGTATTGAGCAAGTTACTTAACCAACCGTATTATCTTTTGCTTTCGCTGAAAATTGAGAATAATTCTAATACTTACTTGATGAGGTTTCATGAAGAGTAAATAAAGCAAATCAAAAGAAGTATTAACCACAGTACCAAGCACATAATAGTCATTCATGATTGTCAGTTACTAGTGCCACAAATTTTACTACTTTTATAATACTAGCATGCAGATAAGTCAGTAGTACCAGAGTCAGTTTTTATTTCTATTACGTTAATATATCTTTCTGGAGTGAGACTTCTAGTTATTCACACCTGTCTGTATAGTCTATTGGTACAACCCAGATGGTTGACACTTGATCAGTATGATGTGTGGAACTCCCAGTGAACTGTACACTTGCTGCCTTCTGGAAGATTCAATTGCATGTTCTTCCCGCCATATTGATTTTATATTTGTGGTGCATACTGCAGATGCTGTAAGTATCTGTGAGAAATCGGGCCTAAACTTAAGAGATTTGAAGTATTAGAAGACTATTACAGTAATAGAAACAACCATGATATAAAGCAGAGCATGATCCGTGAGTAAGAGAGGTACAAAGTGCTCTGGGTGTTCTGGGAGCCATCACATCAGTGGGAGAAATCAGAAAATGTTTTAGAAGTGATGTAATATGTGAGTGGGTCCTTTAAGATGAGTTGAAGTTTCATTTAGAGGAGGCAGGCTTGTGATGGCCATTTTAGGAAGAGCGAAGAACATAAGAAAAGTCAAGAGTGGGTGCCTGAAATCTTTAAGGAAAGTTAATGGTCCAGTTTGGGCCTGAGGGAGAGAGTCGGAGCATAAGAAGAAAAAGATGAATGAGAGTGCATAGGGGTTTCCGCCTTCTTGTGTTAAGAAATCTGACTTTTAGCCAGCAGATAATGGGGACTTACTGAGATAGTAAGGAAGACTCATGATCAGAACAGTGACGTTGAGAAATCAAGGAGCTTAAGATGCAGTTGAAGCCATCTATGTAGGTTGTATACAGTACTAAGAAAAATAACTGCCAAGGAGGATAAAATGTACAGGAGTCAGAAAGGGTGGTTACTCATTACAGAAGAAAGCAAAGGAGGGCCCAAGGATTTGATCCTTGGTGCAGGATTGGTAGGAAAGCCAAGATAATGTCAGAGCTAGGAACATCTCAAAACACACCATCTTAGGACGTTTGCCCTCAGTCATCCTTGTGCCTGGCATGTTCTTCCTCCAGCTATTTCAAATGGCTCATGATCTTACCTACTTTGAAGTTTTGGGTTTTTTTTAATGTGATTTCTTACCTTCTCCTAATGGCTCCATTTAATGCCTGCCCAGCATACCTGATGTCCCTTAATCAGTTCTGTTTCTTTTTCTCATAGAAATTAGTACCAGGTGCCTGGGTGGCTCACTTGGTTGGGCAACTGCTTTCTGCTCAGGTTATGATCCTGGAGTCCCTGGAGGACCACTTTGGGCTCCCTGCTCCACGGGGAGCCTGCTTCTCCCCCTGACGCTCCCCACTCTCATGCTCATTCTCTCTCTCTCTCTCAAATAAATGAGTAAAATCTTAAAGAATGTATTACCATCTAAAATCTAAATAAGATAGTTGTTATGTGTGCTGTTTAACCCTTTTACTTCCCCCACTATTTTATTAAGAGATGCACCACAGACACGTAGAAGAAGACACAGTCCATGCTCAATAAATATTTATTGAATGAAAAAAGTATAAGAGTTTTTTGGGAGCCATTTTTTAAACCAAAAGTTATTTTAGTTTAAAACTGTACTTGAGGGCGCCTGGGTGGCTCAGTTGGTTAAGCGACTGCCTTCGGCTCAGGTCATGATCCCGGAGTCCCGGGATCGAGTCCCATATCAGACTCCCGGCTCTGCGGGAGGTGTGCTTCTCCCTCTGACCTTCTTCTCCCCTCTCATTCTCAGTCTCTCTCTCTAATAAATAAATAAAATCTTTAAAAAAAAATAAAATAAAACTGTACTTGAACATATATTTTAGGTGTTCTGAAGATTCTTGAATACCACTTTTTCATTAAAGTATCTTAAATGTTTTTCCGTAAAATTTTGCTTATGCTTTTTCAAAAATGAAGGTAACATTTGCTTAGCAAAAGTAAAATAGGACTCATTTCTGTTTAAGTGTTTATGTTCTTAATTAGCAAGGTACAAATTAATGGGGCATTATAATAAGAATAACATTGTAAACAGGGAGGGGAATTCCATGTTGAGATACTCCAAATGATATTCTTTCATTCTAGAGAGTGAAGTACGTGAAAAATGAACTTTGCTGTAACTCACCTTTTAAAGATATTTAATGTAGGGCGCTTGGATGGCTCAGTTGGTTAAGTGACTGCCTTCAGCTCAGGTCATGATCCCGGAGTTCCAGGATCCAGTTCCACATCGGGCTCTCAGCTCCACGTGGAGTCTGCTTCTCCCTCTGACCTTCTTGCCTCTCATGCTCGCTCGCTCTCTCTCTCTCTCAAATGAATAAATAAATAAAGTGTATTTAAGTTTGAAAGATGCTATCTTTAACAGTGTCCTCATTAGATTTTAGATGCCAATTCATGCAAAGCATCCTTAGTATAATACTTTAGGAAATTGAAGATCAAGAGCTATTGGTGTAACCCGTAGGATTGATAGACATTTATGAGAAATGCAGGGAAAATGACATTATTGGGAAGAGAGGCTTTTTCTTGGTAATTCCACCAATCAGTTATCATTCAACTTAAAATAAGTTCATGTAAAATAACAAAGATATTTCCAGCTTACACAAATTCCAGTCACAGCTACTTTATAGGAAGTGATGCAGTCTTCACTTAAAAAGATACTTTAGGGGCACCTGGGTGGCTCAGTGGGTTAAGCCTCTGCCTTCGGCTCAGGTCATGATCTCAGGGTCCTGGGATCGAGCCCCGCATTGGGCTCTCTCCTCAGCGGGGAGCCTGCTTCCCCCTCTCTCTCTGCCTGCCTCTCTGCCTACTTGTGATCTTTCTGTCTCTGTCAAATATATGGGTAAAATCTTTATTTAAAAAAAAGATTATTTAGGAGAGAGAGAGAATGATTGGGAGGGACAGAGGGAGAGGGACAGAGAATCTCCAGCAGACTCCGTGCTGAGCGTGGAGCCTGATGGCTCATGACCCTGAGATCACGACTTGAGCCAAAACCAAGAGTCATCCAACTGCACCATCCATGTACTTCATGCAGGACTTTAATTTAAAAGCAGGTAAAAATCTAGCAGATTGATACCTCAGCTAAGTATCTTTATTTTCCCCTTCTGTTTCTCTTTTTTTTTTTTTCCTTTTTTATTTCCTTTGGTTCTCTGACTTGACAATAAAATTAAAGTAGTCATCAGTAAAGTAAGCACACTGAGAAAACTCTTAATGAATTACTAGAAAACACAAACATGGTACACCTATGCAGTGAAACTTTTAGCCAATTATATCTTTACAATGGGACATTATTATCATATATAATATAAAAAAAGGGAGTATTTATGTTGCATGGAGATGAAATTTAAAAGCATTATGCTGAGAGAAGTCAGACACCGCAGGTAACCTATTAGAAGATTTTATTTCTGTATAATGCCCCAAACAGGCAAATCTGTAGAACCAAAAAACAGATCAACTTGCCAGGGACAGGGGGTGGCAGGAACGAGTGACTGCGGGGGTTTTTTTGGAGGTGAGGCCGGAAGTGTTGTGTGTCAGGTAGTGGTGATACTCGGACAACTTTAATACACCAGAAGCCGTTGAACTGTGTATCTAAAAAACCCATGTATTCTTGAGATGTTGGGTGAATTGTTAGGTCAACTCTGTAAATTTGTGTGATGGTGTCACTACAAGTCTTCTATCTCACTATAAGTTTCTTGTGTTTTATTTACCTCTTAGATGCTATTTATCTGTATATTTACTGCATTCTTCAAAAAAAAAATCTCATGGATATGCTATTGGTTTTGCTTTACATATTTTGACACTCAGCTTCTAAGTGTGTACCCACGTTTAGTGTTGCTATGTCTTGACAAATTAACCCTCTTTATCTCAGAAGTGAAACCGTACCATGGTACATATTAAATTGTCAAAAGCTGGTGTCAAAGGAAATAGGAAAATATTAAAAGCAGCTAGTACTGATAAATTATTTTAAGAATGTTCATAGGCTTTTTGTTAAAAATGATGCAGTCCCTCTTTATCTTTGGCAATACTCCTTATCCTTGTCTACTTTGTCAGATACTAATGCAGCCACTCTTGCTTTTCTATTCTTGTTTGCATGTTAAATCATTTCCCACTTGTGCTTTTATATTTAAAAAGCACCTCTCATAAATAGCTACGTCTTGCTTTTTAAACCAACCCATCAATCTCTGCCTTTGATTTGGTGTGTTTAGACCATTTGCAATTTATGTAGTTAAAAGTTTAGGATATAATTGGATTTATTTTTATTCTGCTCTTAGTTTTCTCTTTTGTTCCCTGTTTGTTGCTTTTGTTGTTGTTTCTTTTGGGCATTTTTTTAAAAAATGAATTGGATTTTCTTTAAGGATTCTGTCTTATCTCTGCAGTCAGGCTTATTAGTTTTTATGTCTTTATTTTAAATTGCTCTAGAGAAGGAATGCTTTGACTTTTCTCATGGTTAAATGAGAAAGAACCTTTATTTACCAGTGTATTGGCCATTTCTGATGCTTCTTAATTCTTTGCGTAGATAGGGGTTGGCGTGCTATGGCCTGCTGTATGATTTTGTAAATTAAGTTTTACTGCGGTATAGCCACACTCGTTCATTCATTTATTGTGTGTGGCTGCTGTCGTACTGTGGTGGCAGAGCTGAGTACTTGGAACAGAATCCAAGTAGCCTGCAAAGCCTACCATACTTTTTACTGACTCTTTAAGGAAAATGTTTGCTCACCCCCAGTGTAGGTTCAGGTTTTCATTAGATGGAATTTTCCTTTTGTCTTAAGAACTTCCCTTGACGTTTTGAGGAGGACAGTCCTGCTGACAGTAATTTTTCAGCCTAGACATCTAATGTTGCAGGCCCAGTTCACCTTTCTGCCCTTGCCTTAGGGGTAGAGACTATTTTCTGTTTTCTCTTTGCCAATCTTCAGTGGATCTTCACCTGTGCCCTGGAGATGACAGCCTTTGCTGTCCTTCCCTTAGAGTCCTACAGCTCTTGTTCCACAGGAGAGAAGGATCGGGACAGGGCTACTTGACTTCAAGGGCTACCCGCTTTCATTGGGACCTTATCCCAATCTTCCTTATGATCGCTGTGTGAAAGTCTGCAAAGAAGAACCTCTGAGGGGGTGCCAACTCCCATAGGTTCACGGAACCCTGGAGTTCTGTGCACTAATGTTCACACACACTTGACCTTTTATACCCAGCTAAAGATGACAGTTTACCAACTGTATGCTGATGCACAATACTCTGTTCTGCTTCAGATGAGTAAGTGCTCTTGTCTCACTTCTTCGGGCTGCTTGTCTTATATTTATGGCTAGTTGGTTGCTGTACAACCGAATTGTACAGTTGTACTGTATTGGTTGAGGAAACCATATGTTATAGATGATTTGGCTTTATCTTGTTGTTAAGACTGAGGCAGAACTCTTGCCAGATGTCTACAGCCTAAGCAAATGCTAGAAGTCCCCTTATATCTTCAAATGTGTGTTTTTGTTCTCCTTCCTTTCCCCTTTCCTTCTAGGACTCTAATGACACTATGTGTTAGAGAACTCAGTATTATTTCTTTAGTCATTTTTTCCCCCAGTCTTTTTTTCTCTCTGTGGTTCATTTTGGATGATATCTATGGCTTTATCTTTTATTTTTCTCATTATTCATTCTACAACATCTACTCCATCAGTCTGGTTCATTGCACTTTCTGTTTTTGGTATTTTCTTGAGTTCCTGTCAGTTTGTTTGTATTTTACAGTACGTTTTCACATAGTTAAAAACACCTTCTTTTAAAATATGGGATACATAATGTGTATATAATAATATATAATTTACATATAATTACTCTTACCTTTTTCCAATAAGTTTCACAAATATGCATAGTCATATGACTACCACAACAATCAAGAAACAATCTCCTATATTAAGAATAGTAAAGTAACAACCACAGCCAAAACCATTTTCATCACAGAAGTTTTCTCCTGCCCCTTTCAGCAAATCCTCTATCTGCATCTCTAGCCTTTGGCAACCTCTGAACTGTTTTCTGTTTGTTTTGCATTTCCTGATACTTCATATACACAAGATAATGCAGTATGCAGTCTTCTGTGTGTGTGGCTTTCTCACTTAGCATATGATTTAGAAATTTTTTGATGTCATTAAAGTGTTAGTGGTTCATTTCTTCTTGTAGCCATTTTAATCTTCTCTGATAATTTAATCATCTTTGTGCTTCCTAGGTCTCCTTTTATTGTGTGATTTTTTTTTCTTTCTGGGAAATGCAGTGCATGTTTTTCTTTTTTCCTGAGCTCCTGAATTTTTTTGATTTAAAGTTACTAGAAGTTTTTCTTTCCTTGGAAATTGTTCTTCACAAATTCTTTCACTCTCCAAATGCACAGTTTAGTACTTGGCCGAAGACTCAAGCGTTCCATAATTGATAGACATTTTTTCCTTCTGTAGTTCCTTCCTTTCGATACTGTCTTCCTTAAGGTCTAGCTACGCTGACATCTCTGTCTCATCTTCTCACTGATAGACAACTTGGCTCTGTTTGATTTCCAGTCCATGAGCCATGGTCTAAAAATTGCTTATAGACCAAAATATTGGGTGATGATGGGGCTCACTTCATTTTTTCCCCTTCTTTCAGAGATTTCGTTTACCTACTATTCACTGGTCAATGTATGAAAAGAATTAATGTATATTTCTCAGTTTTTTAATAGTTTATAGTGGGATACCTCCCTCTTGACCTAAAACAGAACTCCCTTAATGATACATTTTGATAAACAGAATTCCTTATTTTTAATACGGTTGATCTTTGTCTTTATGGTTTGTACTACTTATGTCATATATAAATACTGTTTTATATTATCTTTTCAAGACTTGAAAGTTTTATATTGAACAATTTAGTGCTTACTCTTTGGTATTGATTTCTGTGTGATATGTCAATGTTCTGTCTTCCCCTTTGTATTACCAGTTGTCCTAACTCTACTTCCTAAATAGTTAATCTTTTACTTGCTATTCTGCAATGTCTGTTAGACCACATATCAGATTTCCACCTATGGTTGGTTCTCTTTCTCAGCTTTTTTTTATGTATGTAATCATTTCCGTTTCTGAAGGCTTTATGGATCCCAAGTCATTTTTTGTGGCTGCTTTATATTCTTGCTCACGATGGCGTATTTTGTCATTTCTTTCTGTGTATATTTTTACTGTCCAATAATGATTTCAGCAGTGCTGGCCATGGCAATTCTTTGAGTTTTATGTTTAATATAGTTGGTTCTGACATTATTTTATATATTTCTGCCCTCTTGCCAGGGCACTGACAACCCAGGACACTTAAATTTTTCTTTCTTTTTTTTTAAAAAAAATAAACAGGAAATCGCTTCTCGGCCTTTTGGCTAAGATCAAGTGTAAAAAAAATAAACAGGAAAAATATGGGACGCTTCACGAATTTGCATGTCATCCTCGCGCAGGGGCCATGCCAATCTTCTCTATATTGTTATAATTTTAGGATATGTGCAGCTGAAGTGAGCACGACATTTAAATTTTTCATTGTGAGTTTGTAGTATGTCATACTTCTGTGGTCCTTCCTCATGTAGATGTCTCCAATCTTGCATCTCACTCTTCTCAGACCTGTTTTTGTTTTCTGTTGATTCATCTGGTGAATATTTTAAAACCCAAGTACCTGGATCCACAGATACCCCTGGGAAATAGCAAGGTCAAAGCTTCTATTACCCCTATGAAACTACAGATTTTGGTCATTTATGCCCCTAACTTTTATTCCCTTAAGTAAAACTACTTTTTATGTCTTATATATCTTTTTAATTTCTATGAGTTCTGATAATTTTTGTTCTTTATCAAGTTAGCTATATTACCAAAAATTTACATTTTAGTGCTCTCAACCAACAGAAACCAGTAAGCATATTCTTGTGCAGGAAATGTCATATAATGGGTGCTCTCATGGAGGTGTATCTAAAAACTTGAGTCTGACTCAGTTTTGGGAAGTAAATATAAGATGTTAATCATTTATTTTTGAGACATTTGAGATGTTGCTAAAGTAATCTAGATTCAGTATGCTAATTTAGATAAATGACACAGATGGTGACAAAAAATGATCAAAGATATACCCACTTATCTATTTAACAGATAATAAGCGTTTGGAATAAAGGAAGAGAGAAATTTGCACCCAAAACTATAAATCAGTAATGCTTATAAATATTAATCTATCTTTTTTTTTAATTTTATGTGAAGATTTCACATGAAATCTTCACCCTACTTGTTGTCTGGTACTTTGTGACTATATCAGTGACTAGAATGGAGTGCAAATGCATAGTCATTAAGTTACACAGAATACAAAGTGGGGCAAGCAACCTTCTATGATGAAGAAAGTAGTTGGAAATTCCACCCTGGTAATGACCTATGCAAAATTATAAAGAAAAAGATAATGATACTTAGCTGAAAAGGAACCTGTAGCAACTAAATCAGACTGTTCTCAGCTTTCACCAAACTATATTCAATACCAGGTGATAATAAATCCATACCAATACATTTCTGGGAGAAATTGTGACCCAGGAATATTTTACTCACTCTGGATTCAGTTTTGATACTAGAACAGCAGACATACGTTTCTAATCAGGAAAGAAGTCAGGGAATAAAGCATCCGTACACACTCTTGGAGATAAACTGTTTGCTGATAAAATTCAGAGAAGTGAAGAAGTGAATCTAAACAGAAGTCAGGAAATGAGGCCTCTGGGTTAAATATCTAGTTGACAATACAGAATTTATTGACATTTGGAATTATACTACACTACTGTGCATATTTTGGTTATAGAATAGAATGTCAAAGTTGTAAACATGAACATTGTGAAAGGTATGTGTAAAATAACTCACCAATACAGAAGGCTGTAGGAAGGAAGTTAGGAAAAACTGAGAATGCTGTCTTCATTTTTTTTATTTTAGGAAGTCATTCATTCTTTTTTTTTTTTTTTTTTTTTTTTTTTTTTTTTTTTTGGTGAGCAGCAGAGGAAGGTTTATTGAGGGATAGTTAAATTTGTTAAATGACAGTACTAAGCTCCTGAAGAGGGAAGAGACCTGAGAGCGTTGCCTGTGGGAAGTCATTCTTAATGCTTTAAGTAAAACTATGGTTTAAAATAATTGTAGTAAGATTATTTTCTTAATATTAATATTTTTGGAAACTATGTTACTAATTTTATTTATTTGAAAGTCAGAGTTGTTTGGTTTATTTTTTTTTCTGTTAAATTTGAATAAACTAAATTGGATACTCATTATTAAAGTCGCAACCTATAAGGGTTTTAAGGGATCCAGAAAGGAAAGAATAGAAATTTTACTTATATTTATTTTTAATCTATTAATAAGGAAATTAAGCTTTACTGTATTATTAAGTTTCTGTGGTTAATCACTGTGGTAAATTAATTAGTCACATAAATGGTTCTAATTTTCCACTACTACTTGTAAGCATGCCCATTTTAATGTAACTTGCAGTTCCTCCCTTTAAAGGTAGAGACCGTTTTCTCCACACCGAATTAGGGCTGGCCTTATGTCTTGTTTTAGCAAATAGAATAGTGATAGAAGCAAAAACATTGTTGTTCCGAACCACAGAAGGGCTTGCCTCCTTCACTCTTCCGTGGACTCCCGTGACTGCTGTGTGAACAAACAGGCTACTTAATCTCGTAATTACCTTCTTCGAACTCCATTTGTCCTTCTTCTTTTTTTTTTTTTTAAAGATTTTATTTATTTATTTGACAGAGAGAGAGAGAGAGAGCACAAGTAGGCAGAGAGGCAGGCAGAGAGAGAGGGGGAAGCTCGATGTGGGGCTCGATCCCAGGACCCCTGAGATCATGACCTGAGCCAAAGGCAGAGGCTTTAACCCACTGAGCTACCCAGGCGCCCCTCCATTTGTCCTTCTTAAGTCCACTCCCCGTACCTATCTTCCTTCCACACACCTAATTTTTAAGTTTTCTTTTTCTGTTTTTTCTGGTTTTCCTTTGTTTTTCTCTCTTTCAAATTGAAAATTTGCCCTGGTGGATTTTTTTACAATTATTATTTATTTTAGAGAGACAGTGCCTATGAGTGGGGCAGGGAGGGGCAGAAAGAGAGAGAGAATCCCAAGCAGACTCCCTGCTGTGGGAGAAGCCAGAGATGGGGCTCCATCTAAGGGCCCTGAGATCATGACCTGAGCTGAAATCAAGAATCAGAAGCATAACCGACTGAGCCACCCAGGCGCCACCCTGGTGGGTTTTTTTTCCCACCAGGAAAGAAGATTGTCCATATGACATGAAAACATTCACATACAAAATGAGTATTTGCTTGCATTTGTAGATATTTTTGACAATGAGAAGAATGGTTTTGCATGTACTCTTTGAAATACCTGCTCGTTTTGCTTGGAAGTGAGTATTCAGAATGTTAGTAGTAATTTGCATTCAATCTAAGTATGTTTGCATTGTATGGACACAGCTAGTACTAACACTCTATGATGAACATTTTACCCTTGGCATTATTTGGTATTGGAACTACCCTGCAGATGCTAATGACAGGTGCCCCCTTGACATATTTCATTAATATCAAATTACAAACTGGATTGCTAAATTGTCCATGCTCTTTCTCTGTATTACTGTAACATGAAACATATTTCATTTCTTATAAATTAAATATTCACAGGCCACTTGACCCTAGCTGAGGAGGCAAAGAAGCCAAAGAAATTCATTTTGTTTTTACTGTATTTAGAAAAAAAATAGCATTCCCTTACAACACCTATTATTTACTCATCAAATAGAATAAAATTTTAAAATTTTGCTGGTTGCAGTGTGTTTTACATCTATGTGTAACCTTTAGAAATCTTCCTAGTTATTTTTTACATATTCTTCTCAGTTATACAAAATCAGGCATTGTGCACAGTCGACGTATTCTTTTCAGACTAAAAATAGGTAGATTTCATTCACCATGATGCAAGGCTTTTTCCACAATAATTTTTTTTCGTTTCTTTGTCCATCTGAAAAAGCAGCAATTTATATTTCCTCAAGAGTTGATTTTAGGACTACAGTGGTTTGTTTTCAATTAAAACTTTTAAAAAATTCTTTATGAGATTTTTGCAGAAGATACTGGAAAATAAAAAGCAATCTTTATACATAGCCCAAATTTCTTTGACTTTCTCATAACCTTGAATAGGCTTTCACTTTAAATCTGCACCATATACTTATTTCCATCAAGTTGTGAAGGTGGGGAGCAGGTGCTGTGAGAAGTTTGAATAAGGTCACATATTGGGTAATTCCAAAGAGCTTCAACTAGTTTCTAAGTCATTTACAGAGAAACAGGTAATCTTTCCTTTTAAGAAAGTCATATTCTCTGGTAGGAAAAAAAGGAGGGGGGCAGTTTGGGCAGAAGTCTTTGATTTTTTTCTTAAAGAGAAGTTTAGTGTTATTTTCCGTGTGTCTCATGGTACTGAGTAAACTAAACCCTTTTGGAAACTCTGTTTTATACGTGACTATAGTTAAGTCACATAAGTATAATATGAGTATAGTAAATGAGTTGGTAAAGCTTTTGAAATATTTTGTAGGATGTCAGGTAGCGGTATTGGCCACCCTATTGACATCAGAGAATGTGTGTGGGTGTTGACAGTTAGATACTGTTTTAGGATTGTTTTACTTCTCCTTATTTGGCTTCTTAGGACTATATGTTTTCTGGGCCAACATCTTTCAGGGACCTACTTAAATTTCCCTTTCATATTAAAAATGATAAGACCTTTTTGAGTCTATTTTTGTGTGTGGTGAAGGAAATGCTCCAGTTTCATTCTTTTGCGTGTGGCTGTCCAGTTTTCCCAACACCATTTGTTGAAGAGACTGTCTTTTTTCCATTGAATATTCTTTCCTGCTTTGTCGAAGGTTAGTTGACCATAGAGTTGAGGTTCCATTTCTGGGCTCTCTATTCTGTTCCATGGATCTATGTGTCTGTTTTTGTGCCAGTATCACACTGTCTTGATGATTACAGCTTTGTAATAGAGCTTGAAGTCTGGAATTGTGATGCCACCAACTTTGGTTTTCTTTTTGAACATTCCTCTGGCTCTTCGTGGTCTTTTCTGGTTCCATA
>CM052809.1:41269668-41394198 GCA_028533885.1 Nasua narica
AAATGAAACAAGATGGGATGGGGAAGGAGACAAACCATAAGAGACTCCTAAACTCATGAAACAAATTAAGGGTTGCTGGGAGGTGGGGGGGGCGGGCATAGGGATATGGACATTGGAGAGGGTATGTGCTATGGCAAATGCTGTGATATGTGTAAGCCTGATGGTTCACAGACATGTACCCTGGGATAAATAATACATTATATGTTAATAAAAAAATTAAAAAAAACAACAACAACAAATGATAAGACCTTTTCTGTATGTGTTCTGCCCAGATTTTGAGATTCCCAAAGACCACCAGGGAGCCGAGTCTGATGCAAAAACAAAGAGCCTTTATTTGGGCTAGATCTCTCACCGATGCATCAGCGTAATGCAGAGAAAGAGTGCGAGTTTCAAAAGGCGCAGCGGTTTTATAGGGGCAGTGGCCAGTGAGATTGTAACACACACAGAAAGTTGCATAGTCATGTTAGGTCACATGCAAGTGGCCAATTGAATTACAATTTACCCTATAGTAGTTGTTTGAACTAGCCTATCACTCTGGTCAGAATTGGTGCACAAGTTTGGCCGGCAAAAGGCAGGGTTTACTTTATTTGCCTGTTAGGGGTCCCGCATTCCTATTGGCTAACTTAAACTAACAAAGGCAGGCTGGGCCAAACTAGCTCAAGGGTGGGCTAGGCAATATTCTGACATTCTGTGGTTTGTTTATTTTTTTGAGAAGCAGATCAGGTGGGGGTTATACACAAGATGGCCGGTGTAGTGCAAAATGAATTAGCCCTGCTCTGCTCTTTCATGTGAAAATGCAGGATTTGAAAAAAAAAATTAAAGTGTATGTTTTTAAACGTATTATTAAACAATTTGAGTGAATGTAAATAAATCATAATTTGGACTAGAAAAGCCAATTTTCCTGGAAGTATAAGAGAAAGAGAGATGTTGTTAGTAAACATATCATGATGAGCTTTTATTCCTGCTAACATATGGAGTCCACATTGCCCACCCTCCATCTTACTGGTTGGTTGACTTTGTCTTCTTCTTCTGTACTACTCTGTTATTGTTTTATGACAATTTAAGTATTTCAAATGAAAGCTGAAGGTAATTGGCTCGGGGGTTATTGTGAGATAGAGAAAAGGAAAGAATGTATGGAAAGAGTCTACTTTTAGTGATTCATTTGAAAAATGCACTTTCCAAAATGTTGCTTTCTAATGCTGTTTCACTTCTTGTACTCTGATAAGCTCCCTGCTGCAGTGATGCTAAGCTAGCCCAGTGACTCTTCAGCTCTGTCTTTATTAGTTAAAAGTGTGGGGTGGACCCTGTACATTTGGTGTGAATGGATTATACATGTGTAGGAGGACATGTTTTTATTTATAAATACGTGTGTGTGTGTATTCCTCTTAATTTCTTGGATATTTTTTAGTCTTCAATCATAGTATATCCAAACTTGAATTAAGTAGCAGATTATGGACGTGTTTCCATGCTCATTTGCTTCAGAAACCATGTATATTCACTAATAAAGCACTAAGGAATGCATGGGAAAGATAACAAGTATGGAGATGGGCATGTGTTTTTCAGCCTTCCAGAATGTTTGATTTTGTTTCTTAAATGCCAAAGAGTATTTTAAAGATTTATTTCAAAGTACAAGTTATTGTTACCAGTTTTCAGATAAAATTTTTGAAGCATGAACTTAGTATTTCTTCCTCATCGATGTAAACCCAGTGTACTTGACACCAATACAGAGGTAGCCAGTGATGCTGTTATCTTGTCAAGGTTTGACATTCTCGGACAAAAAGTGGTAGATCACTTAGAAAACGTAATTTGTCTTAGAAGTATACTCAACTAATGAATCGTTGAACACTACATCAAAAATTGATGTAATATATGTTGCTTAATTGAACATAATAAATAAAAAAAAATAAAGATTTTATTTAAAAAGTATCCAAAGTGTAAGATAAGTCATAGAGTTTAAAAGAACAATCTTATTGGTTACAATATATTGTTACAAAGGATGTAAGATTTGTTACTACTGATAACTCTTAGGTTGGCAAAGTATTTTTTTTAAGGTTTTTAAAATAAAAATGAATATTTTATCATTAAATAATAATACTTCTGTCTAAATGTCCTTCTGAGCTATTAAAATAGCTGCCAGTGATTATTTCATGCATATTTCTTTAAATATTTTTGAATTGGTAATGTTTTGTTTAACAGTCTAAGAAATCTTTTAATTTTCACTGAAATTATGAATTGGCAGTTTAAGAAGCTTCCCTTGTTTTTTAATTAAATCTTTATGAATGCTCGCTATTTTTTTTTTAGTTCTGACTACTGATTATTCTTCATTGTGTTATTTTTATTTCTTTGTGTTATATTTTATTTCTTCTTGCTATAAAAATGGCAGCCAAGATTGATCAGTATATTAGATCTTATAGGTTAGCTAAAGTCAAAAATATCAGTAACACCCTCAGGAAAAAAATATTTCTTGCTGAAATAAAACACTTTACAAGTATTCATGGCCAAGAATTTCTCTGATCCAAGCCTATACCATGTAAGAAAAAATACATACATATAAGAAAAGTATGGAAGGGTAGATCTCTTCACTGAGGCCTGTGGACTCTAACTAAACCCCAAAACCAACAAGCAAAACTAGTCAACAGCCAGCCAAGATTCAAGAGAAGGAAACAGATTCTATTTCTTCACAGGAGGAAAACAGCCACTTGTGTATACACAAAAACTGCCATCAGCTACAGGCAACAGGTAAAGCCATACCAGTGCAAGACCTAAGAGAGTGACACAGGCTCACCGCCTCAGAACATATTCTTGTCTCCCCAGGTCTCAGGAAAGATGAAAGTCTTTCTGGGCCTCAGGAAATGTTTGGGGCCCTGGGAGCCTCAACTAAGCAAAGATACGTGGGAGCCTTAGTTGGATATGAGTCCAGGGAGCCTCAGAAATCACCTTGTGCTTGTGTGGGACTCAGCAGAGGCACAAGGTGGTGATGAGATTAATTTGACCTATACCCCAGCAGGATGGCTGAAGTACAGCCATAAGCTCTTCACAAACTGTCCTTGTGTTTACAGACCCTCTCTCAGAGAGAGAGGTAATTGTCTTAATTTTCTGGTACAAGAAGAGCAGTGCTAGTTGGCTATTTTCAACTCAATTTGCCCTTGGGGCCAAGAGATAAAAGATGGAAGAACTAATGTGGGATACAGTTACTTGCTCTACAGACCTAAAAGAAACCATTTGCCCCTGAAACTTGTGATCTCAAGCTGGCTCAAATCTAGCTGATACAGGTCAAGTGAGAGAATGTCCCTGGGAAGCAGATTTGTCAGGACTACACAGTTACAAGGCAAGAGACAAAGGAAATAGCCACTGTGGCATAGAGCTACTCAACAACCTTACGGCTCTGTCAGTAGAATAAAGCCCATACCTGATTCACAGGACTCAAAGGCAAGATGGAAATTAGGTTCTAAGTCTTTTGTCTGTGAAGAATGGCACCTCAAATTGGACTCAGCATGGAGTCACTACTTTTGCAAATGTCTGCACTTAGTGAGAAGTCTGCAATGTCTCAGATTCCTTGCTCCAAAGATGGAGTATGCATGAGTTTTTCTCCAAATATGTTAAATGCATAGTATCGGACTCCCGGCTCTGCGGGAAGTCTGCTTCTCCCTCTGACCTTCTCCCCTCTCATTCTCAATCTCTCTCTCTCTAATAAATAAGTAAAAATCTTTAAAAAAAAAGAAGAAGGGACACAGATTTTTTTAATTTTTTTTCCATTCTGGTGAGGGTGAAACCAGCATTTCCTCTGCTGATCTGATCCATTAATAAATCCATTAAGACTTGGTTAGAGTCTGCAAAAACTTAGAACTGGCAATACTTAGAATGTATTGTAGTCTGAAATAATTGCTCTTAGCAATGGAGATTTTTTTTTTTTAATGTGGCAAATGGGGGTTAGGGCTCTGATAATCCTGTTATTATGTACTTGATGTCATTAGGTCTTGAAAGTCTAGTTTAAAAACAGTACAGTTGTTGAGAACTTGGATTAACTACACCTATGCCTGTAAGAGGCCAGGTGGTGGTTGCTCAAAGAACACTGAGAACTTTTCTAAAATGTCACTAGGCATAAGTTGGAGAGGAATAATTCTGAACGTTGATTTATAAAATTATAAGAGAAAGTTAATTTACTATTGGATCATAATTCCTTTAGTCTTTAACATAGTTAAGGTTTGACTTAAAAGAGGATTTTAAATTTTGGATTTGAATTTCTATCTGGAGATTTGAATGTAAATCTATTTTGGTGTTTTTTCTTGAATACATATTATTAATGCTGATATTTAATCTCATTGTTATATCTCTTGTGAACAATCCTGGACAACATGCCTAGATATAATTTGGAAAGGAAGTAAATAGTGAATACATCTTTAGTCTCGAGATAAGAATGGCTTATAGTTTCATCAAGAAGAATAAAATACCTAGCAATAGATTTAACCAAGGCAGTGGAAGATCTGTACATTGAAAACTATAAGACATTGATGAAAGACTTTGAAGAAGACCAAAATAAATGAGAAGATGTTCTGTGCTCATGGAATGGAACAATTAATATTTTTAAAATGTCCAAGAAGACATTTAATTAAAGTCTTGTGCCTTCCAAGGGCAATATCTACATTGTCTAACAGAGCTTCCTGCAGAATATCCACATGGGGCAATGACTGGTATGAATGGTATGGCACCATAAAGGTGTGTGTGTGTGTGTGTGTGTGTGTGTGTGTAGGGGGTATTACATGCTTATGACCTATCTCGTATGGGGCACATGTATATCTGGTTGACTAAAAGCTTAATGGTTAACCAAATGGATTATGAGAACAAAAAATTGGAGCAATGTTTTCGGTGAAATCTGCCTCATCTCTTATTATTGTTTCTTCTGTGTGAAAGGAGCACCATGCAAGTAACATTTTAACTTCCATTCCCTCAATCATTTTCCCCTGGTTGGAAGGGAGGAATGACATAAGTGCCAATGTTGGAAAAAGAAAAGAGGCTTACACAGCCCAGGCTCTTATCCTTTCTTTCAAAAACAAGATGGCTGCATAGAGAACATATTCTCTACTACTCTGATTCAGGAATGTCTGTAAATATCAGTGTCAGAAATCTTTTGTTTATTCCTTCACATCCATTCTTTACCCTTCTTTGTCTGGGTTTCTATCACAAGAAAGTGTATGCACTACATCTGCAGATTTCTTTGATCTCTGGCTTTCAGGGGAGTTCAGGCTAAGGAGAGACCGGGCAGTAGATCAAAAAGAAGGAGAATGAGGTCAAGATACTTCTTTAAGTTTCTTTTTGCCAGGTTGCAGGGGATCCCTTCAGCAAAGGTCTTCTTTGATGTAGCTCGTTCAATAGACAGCCCTTTCCTGTATTTTGGCAGTCACCTGTTCTCTTCCTGCCTGTAGTGCTAGGGGCAATAACAACTTCATTGTTTTTTTGCTCCTGGTTATTGTCCTATGTCTTGTTGGTTTCCCTACATTCTAACTATGTAAATCCGCTTAGGGACCTTGACTGATGAAGTAAATTTTTCTAAGTCTGAAATTTGGTACAGGGGAGTCCATATATACATACATATATATACACACACACACACACACACACATATATATGACAAAGGTAAGATTTTTACTGCCTTTTGATATTTTTTGTCTTAATTTGACTTCTTTGTAGTCTCATTTTTAAGTTAGCACAGATAAGGAGTGCCAAGTCAGGAAAAAAGGAAAGATACAGAAGACGTTTTTATTTATTTATTTATTTATTTCATTTTTTTAAAAAAGATTTTATTTATTTGGCACAGAGAGAGAGAGATCACAAGTAGGCAGAGAGGCAAGCAGAGAGAGGGGGAAGCAGGCTCCCTGCTGAGCAGAGAGCCCAATGCGGGGCTCGATCCCAGGACCCCGAGATCATGACCTGAGCTGAAGGCAGAGGTTTAACCCACTGAGCCACCCAGGCACCCCGCGTTTTGTTTTTATATACATTTTAAACTGTGTCCCTTTTTCCCTAATACTGTACTTTTTTTTTAAAGAAGTATGTGTACATGTGTCAGAATTTAATGGGGTCATATGTGTGTTTGGCAAGATACAAGTGTGACTGAAAGGAACTGGTGTGTTGGTCATTCTTTAAAATCTGATTTTGATACTGGTAGGAGTTTTTATGTCTTTGAGAAATGTGTTTTCTAATTTTTAAAATAATGCAATAATAGCATACAAAATCGACCAACTTTAATCGGAATCCCTTTCATGTGCAAATATGAAAGTCTCACTGTCTGCAGCGAGAGATCCTTCTATAGAGGGCAGACCTTCTCTTTTTAGAATACATCTAATGACGAGGACTTTTACCACCCCTGGAAGGGAAAATGTTTCCAATAAACTTTGACCCCATATATTTAAGTAGTTCATTTATTTTTCAAAATACTATCTTTGTTTATTTCCCATAAACCAACTCACTAAACACTAGTTCATTTTGATTAAAGTTCTCAGTTGCCATTTTATTTTGTTAGAAAAAATGCATTTTAATAAAATCCATTTAGACTGTAACAGAGTTCTTTTCTCAAAACTAATATAAGAGATTTTTACAATTCTAGAAAGATTTATATGTAGACTTCTTTTTTATAGTGAAAGAAAAACTAGTTTCTTGCATGGGATGATGTATACTTCTATACCCTGTTGGACTCTGTGGAACTAAATGATTTTAACTCAAGTTAAATAAATGGTGCTGTTAAAAATTAACTTTGTCGGGCCCCTGGGTGGCGCAGTTGGTTGAGCGACTGCCTTCAGCTCAGGTCATGATCCCAGAGTCCCGGGATCGAGTCCCACATCGGGCTCCCAGCTCCATGGGGAGTCCGCTTCTCACTCTGACCTTCTCCCTTCTCATGCTCTCTCTCACTCTCTCTATCGTAATAAATAAATAAATAAAATCTTTAAAAAAAAAATTAACTTTGTCAAAAATGAGAAAAACTATGTTCATCTGCTATTAATTAACATTATTCCCTGTAAAAGCTGGGAAGATGATATTTGTTATTGGCCTGCAGGCATAAGAATAGGAATGTACTTAAGGCAAGCTTGGTCAGTCTAGGGAGGCTGAGAGTGTTCTGCCTGGGGGTATGGAAATGCAGTACAGTCTGTAATCCTGTTTTCTCTTGAAACATAACTGGCTGAAATCAGGCGCTCTCTAAATTACTCTATATGCAGAACTTCTTTAGCCTTAGGGGTAGAATATTGGGTTTGTAGGGGAGCATTTGTGCTTCCTGAATGCTCTACGTGACTCTTAATCGAATATTCTCACCTGAAATTGATCATACCATCCAGATGAGAATTTTAGGGTTGTGGAAACTTGTACCTCTTTATTTCTATGTCATTTAGAAGAATAAATTTTGAAAAATCCAAGTGATGGTTCCGATAGTTCAGCATCAGTCCAATATTAACATTTATTAATAAAATAATCATAGGCTTTTCTTCATTTTATATATATTTCGGAAAATATATACTATCATATATTTTTGTGTTTTAAATCAGAAACATTTCACTGAAAGTCCACCAATTTTAATCCTCTAATTTAAATTAGAGAATTCTCTAAAATTCTCTTTGTCATCATAGATTTCTAAAACTCACTCATAAATTTAGAATGGAGGCTCACTAGCCTTCCCTCATGAAGTTTTTCCAAAACTTTAGCCCCAGAGAAAGGTTTTTGAAACCATTATTGTAGATGAATCATTTGTTTTTTTTCTATGGGGATCTTTTAGCTTCATTATTACAAGGGTTCCATTTTCTAAACCCAGTTATTCTTTTTTTAAAAAATTTTTTATTAACATATAATGTATTATTTGCCCCAGGGTACATGTCTGTGAATCATCAGGCTTATACATTTCACAGCACTTACCATAGCACATACCCTCTCCAATGTCCATAACCCAGACACCCTCTCCCTACCCCTCACCCCCCAGCCACCCCCAGTTTTTTTTGTGAGTTTAGGAGTCTCTTATGCTTTGTCTTCTTCCTGATCCCATCTTGTTTCATTTCTCGCCCCCACCCCCCCATGACCCCCTGGCCTCCCTCTCGAATTCTTCATATCAGAGCGATCATGTGATAATTGTCTTCCTCTGACTTACTTCGCTTAGCATAATACCCTCTAGTTCCATCCACGTCGTTGCAAATGGCAAGATTTCGTTTCTCTTGATGGCTGCATAGTATTCCATTGTATGTATATACCACTTCTTCTTTATCCATTCATCTGTTGATGGACATCTAGGTTCTTTCCATAGTTTGGCTATTGTGGACATTGCTGCCATAAACAATCGGGTGCACGTGCCCCTGCAGATCACTACATTTGTATCTTCAGGGTAAATCCCCAGTAGTGCGATTGCTGGGTTGTAGGGTAGCTCTATTTTCAACATTTTGAAGAACCTCCATACAGTTTTCCAGAGTGGTTGTACCAGCTTGCATTCCCACCAACAGTGTAGGACGGTTCCCCTTTCTCTGCATCCTCGCCAACATCTGTCGTTTCCTGACTTGCTAATTTTAGCCATTCTGACTGGTGTGAGGTGGTATCTCACTGTGGTTTTGATTTGTATTTCCTTGATGCCAAATGATGTTGAGCAGTTTTTCATGTGTCTGTTGGCCATTTGGATGTCCTCTTTCCAAAAATGTCTATTCATATCTTCTGCCCATTTCTTGATTGGATTAGTTGTTCTTTGGGTGCAGAGTTTTAAAAATTCTTTATAGATTTTAGATGGTAGCCCTTTATCTGATATGTCATTTGCAAATATATTCTCCCATTCTGTCAGTTGTCTTTTGGTTTTGTTGACCAATTGCTTTGCTGTGCAAAAGCTTTTGCTCTTGATGAAGTCCCAATAGTTCGTTTTTGCCCTTGCTTGCCTTGCCTTAGGTGATGTTTCTAGGAAGACGTTGGTACTGCTGAGGTCAGAGAGGTTGCTGCCTGTGTTCTCAAGGATTTTGATGGATTCCTGTCTCACATTGAGGCCTTTGATCCATTTTGAATCTATTTTTGTGTGTGGTGTAAGGA
Source organism: Nasua narica (assembly GCA_028533885.1). NCBI lineage: Eukaryota > Metazoa > Chordata > Mammalia > Carnivora > Procyonidae > Nasua > Nasua narica. The sequence continues at coordinate 41,278,708 of CM052809.1, forward strand.
AATGGTCCAGTTTTATTCTTAGGCATGTGGCTGTCCAATGTTCCCAACAGCATTTGTTGAAAAGACTGTTTTTTTTCCATTGAATATTCTTTCCTGCTTTGTCAAAGATGATTTGACCATAGAGTTGGGGGTCCATTTCTGGGCTCTCTATTCTGTTCCATTGATCTATGTGTCTGTTTTTGTGCCTGTACCATACTGTCTTGATGATGACAGCTTTGTAATAGAGCTTGAAGTCTGGAATTGGGATGCTGCCAACTTTGATTTTCTTTTTGAACATTCCTCTGGCTCTTCGTGGTCTTTTCTGGTTCCATATAAAATTTAGGATTTTTTTTCCATTTCTTTGAGATAAGTTGATGGTATTTTGATAGGGATTGCATTAAATGTATAGATTGCTTTAGGTAGAATAGACATTATCACAATATTTGTTCTTCTAATCCATGAGCATGGAACATTTTTCCATTTCTTTGTGTCTTCCTCAGTTTCTTTCATGAGCACTTTATAGTTTTCTGAGTACAGATTCTTTGCCTCTTTGTAAACCCAGTTATTCTTGCAACTAAAAAAGTTAATGATAGAAATCATAGCATGACTTAGCAATGTTTAAACTTGTCTACCTGAAGGCAATAGCAGTTGAATTACTCGGGAAATAGAAGTAATTCCAGAGATGATAAAATCTCTGCTTTTTAAACTCTATCTTGGAATGACCTCAAGTATTCTACAGGTCATACATACAGGCAGCCACCTGTCAACAATTTACCAGGTAAAGTTAGTGTTAATACTTATTGTAGTTCATCCCACTGATCGTGTGTCACACGGTAATGATGTTGGAATTTTTTTGATCTGCTAGTCCATGACAGCCGTATTTAATGTGTCATATCCACTGTTTCGTTTTTTGTTGTTGTTGTTTTTTTTTCTCTTTAGGCCCCCTGGTGATTTCTCTTACTTTCTTGGGAGTTTAGTTATGCAATGAAAAGAATACTTGAGATTTCCAGCTTTTGCTTAGCATTTAGAAAGCTAGAGAGAGCATTTCTCTCATATTTAAAATAAATACTGAGTAACGAGACAAAATCAAAACTTCTTTTGAACTCATTACTATAGAAGTAATTACTCATTGAACTCATGAACTCATTCTCTTGAACTCTGAGCTATTACAGGGAAAGTAAGTAGGGATCTAAAGAAAGGAGGGAAATCATGTAAGCACTTAATTATCTGGGAAGGTTTTTGACACTCAAAATAATATAATTTTTTTAAGAAGCTGTATTTTTAAAATATCTAATTTGAAATAATTTTACGTATACAGAAAAATTGCAAGAATCATACAAATAGTGCCTTTATACCACTTACCCTTCTACCTCTAATGTTGATACCTCATGTAACCACTTGCCTATTCTCAGGAGTATGACATTGGTGCAGTATTATTATTATTTTTTTAAAGAATTTGTTTATTTATTTGAGAGACAGAGAAAGTGAGAGAGAGCATGAGAGGAGAGAAGGTTAGAGGAAGAAGCAGACTCCCTGTGGAGCTGGGAGCCCGATGTGGGACTCAATCCCAGAACTCAAGGATCATGACCCGAGCCGAAGGCAGTTAGTTGCTGAACCAACTGAGCCACCCAGGCGCCCTGGTGCAGTATTATTAATGGAACTTCAGACAGTATTCAGATATCACCAATTTTTTAAAATAATTTTCTGTTTTCAGATCCCATCTAGCATTGCATATTGCAATTAGTTATAAATTCTTTTTAAAAAAAAGGTTTTATTTATTTGAGAGAGAGAGAATGAGAGAGAGAGCAAAGTAGGGGGAGGGGCAGAGGGAGAAGCAGACCCCCTGCAGAGCAGGGAGCCTGATGCAGGACTGGATCCCAGGACTCCAGGATCATGACCCGAGCTGAAGGCAGTTGCTCAACCAATTAAGCCACCCAGGCGCCCTATAAATTCTTCTTAATCTCTTCTAATTTTAATAGGTTCTTGGTCTCCTATTTTTTCATGACTTTAATACTTCTGAAAAGTACTGTTATTTTGTACATTGTCCTTTATTTGAGGTTTGCTTCATGTTTTCTCATGATTAGAATGAGATCATGCTTTTTGACAAGAATATCACAAAATGATGTACATTTGTAATTGTATCCAGGGGTTCATGATGTCAGTATATCTTACTAGTTAATGTTGACTTGCATCACTTGGTTTAGTTGGTGTCTGATCTTTTTCTCTATTGTAGAGTTACCACCTGTCACTATAATATTAAAACTCATTTTGGAGGAGGTATTTCAACCTTTTCCAAGTCTTGTTCCTTCTCAAACTTTTCCTTACTAATTATAGCATTCACTGTGGGTCTTGGTTTCAACAATTATTATTCTGGTGTTTATTTTATGGTGATGCTCTATTTTCTTCTGCTTTCTACCTGTTTGGCTCATTTGGTTAAGTGTCTGCCTTCAGCTCAGGTCATGATCCCAGGGTCCCGGAATCAAGCCTCATGTCTGGCTCTCTGCTTAGCAGGGGGCCTGCTTCTCCCTCTTCCTCTGCCTACTGCTGCTCTCTCTGTCAAATAAAAAAAAAAAATCTTAAAAAAAACCAACAACTCATCTTTATTCCCACTGTTTTGTGATGCTACCTTTGTCATATATTTAATTTATTTATAAGTTTAATTATAATTTTGGACCTTTTTATTCATTTGGTTCATTTATCTACTCATATGTTAGTACAACACTTTTAGTTATAGGGCCTTTATAGTAGTGCCAAAAAAAAATTTGTAGTTTTTTTCTCTTTTTCAGTGTTTTCATGGCTATTCTTGTATCTTTGTTTTTACTCATGAAATTTAGAATTGACTTTTCTAACTCTATAAAGTTTGCTAGTATTCTCATTGGGATTGCATTGACTTTATAAGTTATTTTGGAACAACTGACATGTTTATTTTGTTGAGTTACCCTACCCAAGAATGGGGGATATCTTTCATTTTGTTCAATTCTATTTTAGTCTTTTAGGAATGTTTTTATACTTTCCTTATTTTTACATATTTCCTGTCAAAGTTATTGCTATATAATCTATTGTGTTACTCAAATAGATTTACTTTATTATATGGTTATTGTTGGTGTATATAGAGTCAATTGACTTACATATGTATATTTTTTATCCTTCTATTTCACTGAATTTTTTGACTATTTGGAATAAGTTGTTACTGCTTCTTTGGAACTCTCTAGGTATATTGTCACAAGAATAGACATTCTTCAATGTCTATTTTGTGTATGTATGTCTAATTCTCATTCTCCAATAGAGGTAGTTTTAGTTACTTATTCTTTCTGACTCATTCTCATTCTATTTACCTAATTGGCCTCTTTATAATTTTCTGTTATATTTTACAAACATTTTTTCCCCTAGTTTGTTGGTTGTTTCTGAATCTTATGGCAGATTAAATATTACATAGTCAAATCTATAATCTTTGCCTTGTTGAATTTCTGATTTTGAGTTACAGTTCAAAAACTTTTCCCCATACCAAATTTAAGGAGGAATTCACCCACATTTCCTTCTAGAAACTGTACAGTCTCAAGTTTTACATTTAGATCACTCTTCCATTTGGAGCTTGTTCTTGTGTACAGTGTGAGCTATAAATGTAATTTTTTATTTTTCCAAATGTCTACCCACTTTTCCCAACAGCATTTACTGAAAATCTCAATTGTGGGGCACCTGGTTGGCCTCTTTATTAATAAATAGAAACACTGCTAATGCCTGGTGTAAGTAAATACTGGTAGCAATAAGCATTTTCAGTCCTGTTGGTATAAATGTAAGCTCATATAGGTATTAGAGATAAGGACCTCCGTTGATCCAGAGGCTTAAAAGGTCATCTTGCCATTTATTCATTAATTTCATTTCTTGCTATTTACCTTCAAGAAAAACAAATCAGAATGGACTAAAGATATATGAAAAATAAATTTATTCTTTTATAATAGCATGTACTGTGAAACAATTAAAATGTCTAATAGTTAAGGAATACACAACCAAATTATGGCTGTAGAGACTAACTTGCCCTAGATAGTGTGACTAGGAAGTGACAGAGTCCGAGCCTGAATTCTTCACCTGAGTCTCCTATAATGAATACGGCGGGGGGAGGGGGGGATGACATAGCTGCCTGAATATCCTGAACCTACAGCACAGCCTTTAATCCGAAGGAATCTTTTATTTATAATTTTAAAGTAAAGGGAAATGAATGAAGTATAAGTAATTTTGTAGGATAAATATAGTGAAACTTTTGGTCTCTGTCCAGAGTATGCTTTAGTTTATATACTATTCGAAATGGGTCTGAAAATACACGCATATACACACACTACACATACTGTATGTAACCATATAGAAATCTGTAGTAGTCACCAGTAAAAGAAGAATCTATCAAAGAATTAACTACATATCCATAGCACATAATTGTGTATTAATTAATGATTCTTATTTTACCGATGACTGTAATTACTAAAACTCATTTTTTGCTAATAGAGTACTCAGGAATAAATATGTTATGAGCCTAGGGCAGAATGTAGATGCCTTTTCAATTTTTTAATTGTATCTGGTTTTATATCTAGCAAGAAGAATATCACTGCAAAGTAGGACTTTCTGAGTCCCAAACAGATGTGCTGCCTGTGAAAGAGGAAACCTGGAAACCTTTAGAGAAGTCTTGGTAGAAGTTACAGAATTTGATTTTGCTCTGAAGCCCTCAGAAGGGGAAACATACAAGATGAAAAGAGCAGGTTTATAACAAAGGCTTGGCAATACTGTGGTCTTAGGCATATGTGAGGAATTATAAAAATTAGACATATACATCTGATTTAGAGAGTTGTTGGGGCCGGTTATTGCAATAACTTAGTCAAGGGAGTTAATGTATTTTTTGCGTGGAGGGTTGATGTGTGTATCCGGCACAGAGCAAAATTCAGTTGATCCCTCTGTTTCTACCACCAAATAATCAGTTCCGGCTACCACATTATAACCAGTCTGAAGATGATCTTGCTCCTCCACTTGATTTGGAATCTCTGTTCTCTCTCCTGTCAAATTTATCCTGTTTCAAAGTTGCTGGAACCTGTCCATGATGTCTCTGAGAATCACCTCTTCATTTTTGCTGGGTTTTTTGTTTTGTTTTGTTTTGTTTTGTTTTTTGGCTAGCCTTGTTCTCTGATACCTTAGAAATCTATACATCACTGAAACCTCCTGTTCGGTCAACTTGTATTCTTTTTTTTTTTTTTTGTCTTTTTTTTTTCCTCCCCATATATGTTTATTTTAATTTTTCAGTGTTACAAGATTGATTGTTCATGCACCACACCCAGTGCTCCATGCAGTACGTGCCCCTCTCGATACCCACCACCAGGCTCACCCCCCCACCCTCTCCCCTCCAAAACCCTCAGTTTGTTGCTCAGAGTCCACAGTCTCTCCTGGTTCAACACCCCCTCCGATTTCCCCCCATTCACCCTTCCCTTCCTTCTCACAATGCCCTTCATGATTTTCCTTATGCTCCACACGTAAGTGAGACCATAAGATAATTGACTCTTTCCACTTATTTCACTCCACATAATCTCTTCTAGTCCCATCCATGTTGATAGAAAAGTTGGATATTCATCCTTTGTGATGGAGGCATAATATTCCATTGTATAGATGTACCACATCTTCCTTATCCACTCATCTGTTGAAGGGCATTTTGGTTCTTTCCAGTTTGGCGATTGTGGCCATTGCTGCTATGAACATTGGGGTACATGTGGCCCTTCTTTGTACTGCATCTGCTTCTTGTATTCTTTAGGATTTTCTAAGTGAGTTAGTTTAAGTTCAAAAGGAAAGCTTATTGGCCTGTGTAACTAATTTGGTTATAAAGAAGGAGTAAAACTTGCCTCCGGGACAACTAAATCCAAGAATTTGTCTGCTTTCAAAACTCTGTTTCACATCTGTATTTTCTCTCTCTGTTGGCTTAATTCTCCTCTTTTGCATACAAACGACCTTTATGTGGCAAGTGGCATGGTATCAGGCTAGTCCACATTCACATTCTCTTATTGGAGATCTAAGAGGAAAGAGATCTCTGATGGCTTTCCAGCCCATCAGAGTCAGAAAATAACTTGGCTAAGTGCTGGGATTGACTCTCTGATGGTCAAGAAAACATCCCCAGAGAAATTGCTGTAGGCCAGCGGAGAGGATACGAGAATTGAGGCTTTCATCAGAACTAGTCAGTTGGGTAAGGAATAGTTAAAAAAAAAAAAAAAAAAAAGAACTCAAAACAGAAAAGTACATCTCTGAGAAGACAAAAATGTAACAACACATTTGTGCACTGCCCTAATTTCTGAGTAGTAGTCTTTAAATATCTTTTCCACATGGTGCTCTTGGATTCAAAATGAACTGTTTATTCGTAGCATTGCCATTTGTTTTCCTTGTTTATTCTGTGGTGTCTTCTCTCAGGACTATAAATTTTTCAGTCCCTTTTGTTGTGGGTTCAAAACCATGCTGTCTGATTTACTAGCTGTGGGACCTTAGGTAATTGATGGATCATCTCTAATCTTTGATTTTCTCATCCCTAAACTAATGATACTGATTGTGCCAACCTCCTGGGTTGATTAAGAGGATTAAATAAACTCAGAAAATACATGAAAGAATTGTCTAGGGAGTGTCACATAGTAGATATTTAGTAACTATTTGTGCAAAGAATAAATTGATAATAAAATGTGAGACAGAATTTCTAATTCTCATTTTTTTCCCTGTTTTCTCTTCCAAATATCTTCACCTCTGAATCCCCATCCTCTTGTTATTCCATGTTCACCAATTTCAAGATAAGACTAAAATATATTTCTCTAACTCTGACTTTAGTTTTTATTGCTTCATTTTCTATCCTATTCTGTAAACCACCTAACAGAATGACTCTGCATTCGTTAAACAAATAAACTAAAACTAGTTACATTTTATGTTCCCATAATGGAATGAAAAAATATGCTTTTTTTCATTTAGGATAGACTTGACATTTGAATCTAATATTTATTTGCATGTTTCAGTTTCCATCCTGTGTAACTTGGTGTGGTTATTTATGATCTGAAAAAATTGCATACTGTGTTTGCTGTGTTTAAAACAAACAAAACAGACCCATTGGCTCTCTGCTCAGCAGGGAGCCTGCTTCTCCTTCTCTCTCGGCCTGCCTCTCTGCCTACTTGTGAACTCTGTCAAATGAATAAAATCTTGAAAATAAATAAATAAATAAAACCCAAAAGATAGCACACCGTACTATTGTCCTTTTCAAAGGGTATAAATAAGAAAGGTTAGCAAAAATATATATACAGAAACATGCATACACGTGTACACACACACACACACACACATACACGTGTAGGTGTATACGTGTATAGGACAAACTCCTTAATAGAAATTTTGGAGAGCATTCATTTTGCTCTGTCTCCGGAATCGTGGGCATTTAATGCTTGCTCAGAAAGCCCTCTTTCTCTTGATAAATGTAATGGAATGAGCTTTGGGCACTGAAAAAAATCTCAAGGCCCTTGCCCAACAATAGAAAATACCCTACTTCACTTGTTCTCTTGGGATTCTGTAGCAACTCCATGGTCTGTTCGCTGAATGTTGTTAGAAGATTTCATGAAAACACATGCCGGAGGAGTTTGCTCACTTGAAGAGAAGCCGAGGGCCACTAAGCCTGATCTAACTAGGTTGCTGTACAGCCAATAACAATTCCAGGCGCCTCCTGTTGTTTCTGAGTTTCAGTCAAAGACTGGCAGTGGTTTCTGGGTTCGGTGAGCTCAGTAGGATTGTGTTTGAGATGGGTCAGGAATTGTGGTGGCGGGAGAAAGAGGGAATGGGGATGAGGACATGGAAAGTTCTTGATTCTTGAAATGGTACTAAAAAATGTTAAATGAGGGCCACCTGGGTGGTTCAGTCAGTGAAGTGTCTGATTCTTGATCTCAGCTCAGGTCTTGATATCGGGGTACTGAGTTCAAGCCCTGTGTTGGGCTCCATGCTGGACGTGGAGCCTACTTACAAAGAAAATGTAAAATGCCGTACTCTGAGAAAACGCTCGGAAGATACAGACACGCCACACAAGTTCCCATTACTCTATTTTTTTTGTCTTTTTTTTTTCCTTTTTTCTTTTTTTTTTAATTTTTATTTTTACCATTACTCTTTCTCAGATAGCAAAAGATAAACTATTGAGGAGGAGAGCAAAAGAGAGACTATTGAGGGGGGTTAACCTGAAAATTCCCAGCAGAGAAGGAGCAGTGAAGAAAGCAGGGGTGTGGGTGGAAAGCACTGCCAACATGTATCTGACTTGCTCAGACCTATCACCCTTTTTTGTTTTCCCTTCAGAAATTCTCCCCCAAACTGTTTTTTCCCTTGTCAGCCTTGGCTCCCAGGGTTTTCCTCTTTAGGTTTTAATATCTTATATTTCAGATACTTTTTCATTCCCACCTTGTGGTAGACTTCTAAGATATTCCTCAAGAATTACACCCCGTGGTGGACCATCCTCTATGGGTCTCCCTGGACATGGGTGAAACCTATTAATCTGATTAAGTTACACAATGTGGAGCCAGTGATGTGTACCCAAGTGATTATACTAAGTTACATGACTCTTTCATAGCAGATTAGAGGGCAGTTGTCCTGCTAGATTTGAAGAACAAGCTCTCATGTTGTGAGACAACCATGTGGCTAGAACCTAAGGGCGGCTAAGAGAACAATTTTCCCCTGCCCACAGCTGGCCAAAATAGAACCTCAGTGCCTTAACCACAGGCACGGAATTCTGCGAACAACCTGAATGAGCTTGGAAAAAGAATCCTGAGCCCTCGATGAGAAAGCAGCCCATCCAGCCCCTTGATTTCTACCTTGTAAATCCCCGGAGAATCCGACAGCACTATTCCCCAACCCCTTACCCACAAAGATGAGGAGATTATACATTTCTGGGTTTTTTTCCCCATTCTGTTTTCTTTAATGTAAATAGAAGCTGTTCCTTAAAAATATTTTTTTATTATGTTCAGTTAGCTCATATATAGTACACCATTAGTTTTTGATGTCGTTTGCACAGATTCATGAGTTGCATATAATATCCAGTGCTCATCACGACACATGCCCTCCTTAATGCAGGTCACCCAGTTACCCCTGTCCCTCCTCCCTTTTGTAACCCTCAGTTTGTTTCACTATATTCAATTTTACCTTTTTATATATACAAGTTTTACTTTCCTTGTGATTTTGGGAAGGAGTGTCCTGTTACACACAGACCAAAATATATCCAGGAACAACTGAAACATTTCTGTTGTTTGAAGATAAGTTTTTGGTAACTTGTTATGTAATATTAGATACATATTTCAGCTTTTAAATTAGAATAATGCCTTATCTATAATTTCTTTTTCAGAGCACCTAGTTTAGTACCTTGTACAAAGCAAGCATGCAATTAAGATTTACTGGTGGATTAATTTGTTGATTAATAAAATCCTTCTGAAAATTGCCTCCCCATTTGGCCTCTCTTGCCCTAACTAAAAAAGTCCTTAAACTTTTTTCCCAAGTATTTAGGAAACACCATTTTAATTTATTTTTTTCCTTTGGAAAATTTCTTCTCTCATGAGCCTGTCAAGCATGTCTGTGTTGACACAGCCAAATCAGTAATGGATGTAGGTCGTAAGGTACTCTGGGAGGAAACACCATTATATTTGAGGAAAATTCATTCAGTTAGCTCCAAAGTCTTATCTTCTTGAGTATTAAATTGATAATGGTTGTTTGGCATGAATGGGCCAGAATTTTAAGTTATTTTCCTGATGTTTGCCAATTATGTTCATGTACATGGAGAATAATGGTAATAATTACAGCATTAGCTATGTCTTATTAATCACCTGGTATGTACCTGAAAATTAATAGTTTTATATCTATTAACCTATTGCAGCCTTAAAATATATGTGACCTAGATTACTATTACTATCTCCATCAGACAAATGAGGAAAACAAGGCACAGAGAGGTTCAATAACTTGTCCAGGGTCAAATGGATAATAACCGCAACAACAACAACAAAACCCTCTAGTATAGCACTTGCATAGTATTGTGTGTAGAATTGATCATTTAATCTGTACTACAATCTCCTATGAAGTTAAATACTGTTATTACTTTTACTGTCCAGATAAGGAAACAGAGACACACCAAATTTATCATTTTAGAGCCCTTTTCTTCTTTAAATACTTATTCTTACAAGTTAATTAGCCAGGTTTAAGAGTTTTGACTTATAGAGGGAGTATTATCTCAAAAACTTAAAAAAAAATGGAAAATCAATTTGATCCTGCCAGATTACTCTTTCTTGAGGCACTTTCTGAGCATGCTAGTTGTTTATTAGGAAAATTTGAATGGCTGTCTCATTGCTAGTTGACCAAATTCCCAGAGTTTATTTTGGACATTCAGGATCTTTTATGATTTACTCACGTGTATTTCTCCTAACATTTTTTTCTATTGTGCCTCAACATGTGCTCTGAGTTCAGTCAAATGAGCATAGGTAATATTCCCTACAACCAAGTGTTCATGGCTCTCTGGTTTTCTGATTTAATTATGGCCACCTGCAAGGCCCACCTCCATCTCAGCTTATCAGAATAGCATTGTCCTAAAAAAAAAAAAAAAAATAGCATTGTCCTTCGAATTTCATGTATCGACTTCTTTAGCAAGACTTCCTTTAATTTCACAACCAGACGTGTTTCTCGCTTTCTTTGCAAAAAGGTCTTGTGGGACATATCATGTTTATGTTTCTATTACAGTCTTCCTTTTGTATCTTCCTTATAGACTATGTATTTCTTAAGTAAGAAACACATTGCTCATATGAAAATTCCATAAAGGACCTGATACTGTTTGTGATGGTATATAATTTCAGTATAAATTCTCTTTCAAAGACTTTGAATTTCATTCTCTAATAGCTTGATGAAGGGCAAACAAATGAAAGTGTGAATTTTCATCTTAGAGGGTTTTTTCCTCATATTCTCGAAAGTTAATCCTTAGTTCTCCTTGTGTGTAAGACTGGAAAGAGCTGTGATCCTTATAATGATACAACTGAAAATATGGAAATAAGGGAAATAGAATTTGTTTAGTGGGGTCAGGATAAATTCTGTTACTGAACCATACCATGGACCAGACAAAAATCCTTGCCCCCATGGAGCTTAGATTCCATTGGGAAGCAATAAGCAATGAACACAATAAACTAGATTATATATTAGACAGTGCTATAGTAAGTACTAGGACACTATAGATCAAGGTAAAAAACTTGTGGCAGAAGGTGAAGGAAGGTAGGCCTCATTGAAAAGGTGATAGCTGAGCAAGAAGAGCTATCCAAGAAACTTTATTCCTTACTTGTGCATGGATTACACATTTTGAAGGGAGGAATACTGGTTCTCTATTGGTAAAAGACAAAGTCCATAGTTTTGGCTTGATGAAGTATAAAGAGAAGTGATTGGAAAATGGTTGACATTTCCTGTCACTCAAATAAAGATAGAATTTGAGTAAATGGATTTTGGTGAATACTCTTTTAATGGTTAAATCAAAGGCACAATGTTAAGGATTGACCTGGGCACCGCACCATTTATGTGAATGTGATTACATTTGGCTATACAGCTTTTAAAGGTAATTACAGCAAAGTGAAGTCATATGGGCAGGCCTTAATCCTGTATGACTGGAATCTGTATACTAAAGGAGGATACTGAGATATAAACAACACACAGATTGTGGGGTGTGCTTGTGAGAACACAGCAAGAAGGTGGCTGTTTGCAATCCAAATCTTGCTAGCACCTTGGTCTTGGCCTTCTAGCCTCTAGAACTGTGAGAAAATTAATGTTTGTTGTCTGTGGTATTTTGTTATGGCAGTCCTGGGAAACCAGTACATGTGACTGTATATTTTTTGTAAAAGGAGACCATAAAAGCCTTTAAAGAGTTTTGAAATGGGCATTTCCAACTGATTGTGAGACGTAGTGTGTGTTTTCCTCACAGCTGCTATGTGGAAAGATAAAGCTTTGGAAGTTGAAGATAGCATGCCAGGTGTCGTTGCCAGCTTTTTGGCTCCCAGTGATGCTTGCTTCTTGGTATTCATGCTTCGTTTAGTTTTCAATCGCAACTTTCCTGTGTGACCAATAGAATACCGCAGAAGTGACATGTATTCTTAGTAGGCAAGGTCATGTCATATTATGGCTTTGCCTTGCTCTCCCTTGGATCACTGGCTCTGAGGAGAGAGAGCCAGCATGTTATACTAAAACACTTTTATATAGAGGTCTGCATGGTGAAGAAATGAGGACTCTTCCAGCTGCCAGCATGAACCATCTTGGGAACAGGCCCACCAACCCCAGTCAAGCCTCCAGATGAATGCAGCCTTGTTGGACGTCTTTACCATAATCTCATGAAAAAACCCTAGGCAGAGCATTCAGTGAATCCACTTCTACACATAGGATCCCAACAATTCTTTTTGGGGTTTAGATTATATTTTTAGATTATACTTTTAGATTATATTTACCTGTGTCTTGACTAAGTTTTGAGGTAATTGGAGCAAAAGACAATATACCACAGATGAAGTCCAATATGCTTGTGGTGCAGTATACAGCTGTTCTCAGTTTGTCTGATTTATTTCAAAATACAGGAACTAGAAAAATTTATTTCTAGTTTGTATATGCTCAAACTAAACTACCGTCTCTACTTAGTTTGGTCCACCATAGTTTCTGTATTGCGCAAGTAGTCTAACTTCCAAATAGATCTCAATTTTGATGCCTTTTCTTTTTCTTTTTTCTTCTTTTTTTTAGTATTCTCCAGTTACTAGTCAAATCTATAATCTTCATAAAATTTGGAGTGGTTGTTTATGTAAAGTATCTAACCTATTCTGACTTCCTTTTGGACTAGGTTAAAAGGAGTAGTGCCTCATGAGAGCTGGAGGATAGAAGTAAGGTGGTCCCTATTTTTCTAGTACACACACACCTTCTCCAAGCTATTTACTCCCAGTTTCTTTGAGTTTTAATTGACATATATCACTATATGTGTTTAATATGTACAGTAAAAAAGATTTGACTTACATGTATTGTGAAATGATTATCACAGTAAATTTAGTTAGTATCTATCATCTCATAAATAGAAAGAGAAAACAAGGGGGGAAAAAGAGCACACAAACACTTTTGTCCTGTAATGAGAACAGGAAATCATCAGTAAATCTGAGGATTTACTCTATTAACAACTTTAATATATACCTTGCAGCACTGGAAACCATATTAATGATGCTGTATATTTTTAGTACTTATTAATCTTGTATCTGGAAGTTTATACTTTTTGATCACAGTCATCAAATTCTTCTTTGCCCACCCCCTGCCTCTGATAAATCTTATCTCTTTTTCTATGAGTTTGGATTTTTAGTTTTATTTTTTTATATTCTGCATATAAGTGAAATCATACAGTGTTTGTCTTTCTGTCTGACTTATTTCACTGAGTGTAACAACACTGAGGTCCATTTACGTGGTAGCAAAAGGCAGGAGTTCCTCATTTTCTTAAGGCTAAATAATTCTCTATTATGTACATATACCACAACTTATTTATTCATTTATCTGTCAGTGGACATTTAGGTTGTTTTCATATCTCAGTTATTATAAATAATGCTACTATGTACATGAGGGTGCAGATATATTTTAGAGTTAGTGTCTTTGTTTCCCTTGGATTTATTTCCAGAAGTAGATTTGCTGGATCATGTGATAATTCCATTTTTAATTTTTTGACATTTAAAAATTTAATTTAATTTTTACTTTCCACAGTGGCTGAACCAGTTTACAATCCTAACAAGGGTATACAGTAGTTCCCTTTTCTCCATATCCTCACTAGCATTTATTATCTCTTGTCTTTTTGATCCTGGCCATCCTAACAGTCATGAGGTAATACCTGATTGTGCTTTGGTTATTCCCCTAATGACTAGTAAGAGTGAGCATCTTTTCATGTGAATGTTGGCGTTTTGTATATATTCTTTGGAAAAAGGCCTATTCAGGTTATTTACCTATCTTTTAGATCATTTGTTACCTATTTGTTGAATTCTTCTTATAATTTGAATATTACATCCTTATTAAATTTATGGTTTGAAATAATTTTCCCCATCCAATGTTCAGGTACCCCTGTAAGCCTGGCTGTTGGACCAGCTTTGGAGCTTACTGTGTGCTCTAGCAAAGTTCCCTGGTCCGGTGGGTTGAAAGCTGTATTTAGCAAGTAGCGGGGCTACAAATGAGGTTGCCTGCTTAGGTGTAGTGTGAGAAGCAGCTCCTAGGTCAGTAATGCTTTGTGCAGTCTTGACTGAAGCCAACCCGTGCCCTAAGTTCTCTCACCAAACAGATCCACTGCTTTTACTCTGGGGGTGATGAACTCTGCCTTCCTGTCTGTCCATTTGAGAAATACTGGATTAGGCAGTTTTGAGGTGTTTTTATGAGCTCTTCCTGTCAGATGGCTCTGGGGCCTACATTCTGTACTCGGGCTCTTGCCTGGGCATGGGCAGACCAGGTTCCCCACGTGGCAGAACTCCTCATTTGGGGACTCAGATCAGGCAGACCTGCATAACATGGAGTTCCCTAGTCAGAGCCTCCTGACTTGTTGCTACACGATGAGCAAAGCCATGACTGGGAGAACTCCTTGGGCTCTGTAGGTAGTAACTTGGTTCACCCAGACCCCGAGGCTGGTTGTTAGAAGTCCCTTCCTTGTTGCATCTCTGCCACGATTAGATTTCCAGTGGTTGAGGCTCATGGATTTTCCTGTCGCCCCTTTGGGGTGAGACCAGAGTAGGGCTCCTACAAAGTTTACCCACAATGCCAGACGGCTCAGGGGAGACCAGTCTGAATAATGTCGTGCTTGCCTAGGGGAGAGGCAATGCAGTCAACATGTATCTGTTGCCCTGGCCCTTCTACTATGGTCGTCTTTAGTCTTGGTGGTAATTCAAGTTCACTCCTATGTTCTGCAGTTCTCTCAGGGGTATCTTGTCCACGATTAGTTATGAGTGGTTTTCCTCGAGTGGGAAGGCAGTTAGAAATGCTGTTGATGTTACTGTCCCGCTCTGAGTTATTAAATCAAACACTGATAGAGGTGTTGCTTTGGAGGGATTTTGCAGACGAAATTCAAGATTCTAGTCAATTGATAAAGTAATTCAACAGGGAAATTATCCTATATGGCTGTGACTCAGTTGGAAGATCTTAAAAGTAATCTTAAGTCTTACCTGAGTAAAGAGAGACTCACATATGGATGAAAAGTTTTAGCTTGTGCCATTTGGGTTCCAGACTAGTTGTGATCTTCTCTTTCTGCTGTCTATTCTATGGATTTTAGACTTGCCTAGCTAGGCAAATATGAGTTAGCAAATTACTCTTAATTAACTCCTTAATGTAGAGTATATCTATATATATACATATATGGATATAAAATCCCTTCTATTGTTTTTACTTCTTTGGATGAACATGGAATGATACATTTACTAAAAATAAGTTAGAAGTGGGTTTTTTTCTGTTAATATTATACAAATTATCATTTGATTCAGTAATCCAGTCATATCCTAGCAATGATTGTAAATCAATTTCTAAACAGTTAATTTGTATGTATACATTCAGCCAGAAATTTTATAAAATTAACATCAATTAACTTCATTGAATTATAAATTTCTCTCATGAGGAATTCTCTGAAGGGGAAAGACTATCCATTTTCAACAAGAATAAGTTTCAAGTCAAAAGAGAATCATGTGTCTTCTGGGAAAATGTTTCTGAAGTCAGTAATTCATTCTTCTCCTATCAGTAAACTCCTATCCTTCCAAAATTAAAACAAGAAAACTATCCATCAATCTTACTTTCACCTTAGGTATGTCCCTCATTACTATTCTCCTGTCTCTCAGAAGAGTAGTCTGTATTCGTAGTTTCCATTGTTGTTGTTTTTTTTTTTTCCAGTTTCATTCACTCCTCACCCATTAAGATTTGGTTTCCATTCTCATAACTACAAAGTTGAGGGGAGGTGGGGAGGTGGTGCTCCTGAGTGGCTCAGTTGGTTAAGCATCCAGCTCTTGTTTGCGGCTCAGGTCATGATCTCAGGGTCGTGAGATTGAACACCTGCAAGGTACTCTGTGCTCAGCGGGGTCTGCTGAGTTTCTCTCCCTCTCCCTCTGCCTCTCCCTCCCCCTCCCCCCCTAAAATAAATGAATGACTCTAAAAGGACAAAATTGGTCTGGATTTCTTTGCCATAAAATTTAACAGCCATATTTAACCATCAGCTTACTCAACACTTTGGCATCATGTGACAGTATTTGATGTCTTTTTCCTTCTCAGAAACCCTCTTTAAAAAAAAGATTTTATTTACTTATTGGAGAAAGAGAGAGTTCTCTGAGGCACGAAGAGGGGTTGAGGAGGGAGGCAGAGGGAGAAGCAGACTCCCCTCTGAGTAGGCAGTGAGTCCAAAACTTGTGATCTTCCCAAAACCTTCCTTCTGCAGTATTCTCCATTTTAGTAATGGACATATATTAACCATTTTCCCAAGTTAAAGAAATCTGAGAATGTTCTTTCTATGTCCTTCTGCTTTTCTTTCTTCATAAGCCTCTTATTTATCTCTCTACCCTGCTAATTCTATCAGCAGAATTTGACTTCTCTGTGTATCCTTCACTCTAATGTAATTTCAAGCCACTGTCTGTTCTAAACTAGTCTGTAAAAGATCCCTAATAAGTCCATGCAACTACTCTTGTTCAACACTCTCCAATTCATTTTTCATACTGCATGCAAAACATCTTTTTTTTAAGATTTTATTTTTTTATTTGACAGAGAGAGATCACAAGTAGGCAGAGAGGCAGGCAGAGAGAGAGGAGGAAGCAGGCTCCCCGCTGAGCAGAGAGCCCGATACGGGGCTCCATCCCAGGGATTTGGGATCATGACCTGAGCCGAAGGCAGAGGCTTTAACCCACTGAGCCACCCAGGCGCCCCGCAAAACATCTTTTAAACCCAAGTGTCACCCTTTACTTCCATGCTTAAAAAGCTTCAAGGGTTCCTAGTCACCTATATCTTGTCATTTCTTTCCATTATTTCTGAATTTACCTGTCCCCGAAGTACTCATCTTCTTTCATTTGCTTCTTTGAGAACTGCATATGCTGTCCACATGTCTGACACACTGTCTTCAACCAGAATCTTCATTTAGTGAAATTTTGTTCATTATTTGGATTTTCACCCAAATGACGTTCATCACGCAACAATTTCTTTATGTCTATGATTAGATTCTGCTGTCCTAATCTCTCAGGCCTCGTGCATTTTTCCTGACTAATATTTCTGTGTGTGCCATGGGAAACTGAGGTGCCTATTTCCCTTTACTGTATCTTTAAATGGTAGAATAAGCCTAATGGATTTTAGACTCACAAGTTGAGAAACAACTAAATAAATGACATCTTGAATGAAGCATTGTTGTAACACCATAGGTAGTTTCTGTGGAAGTCTGGGTGTTGAAATGTGATAAGAATCTGAGGAATATGACCTTGTGGATTCCGTATTAATTTTTTTCTTAATTACATCTACTTTGCACTTGCACTGCTTTTAAATCATGGGCTGATTTTTTTCTAACATCTACTAGAGTTGAAAATTCAGCCCATGATGTGAAAATCCAGCTGTGTTCTCCCTACTTACCATCATCACCAAAGCACAGATTCTGCAATTAAACATAAAACTTTGTAGGTGATGCATGAGAATATCCAGCTTGTTTTTCCATAGCTTTATTGCCTCTGTAGATCTCTTGGTAGTCAAAACATTCCTTGCATTTATAATAAAAGTAACTGACACAAAAATACACAGCAAGCAGAAAAAGGAAAAAAAGTTCCATCACTGTATGATTCATAGTTAAACCTACAGTTTAATTAACTATCAGGCAGGATTTTTAATTATGTATGCCATTTTTTTCTCTTGAATATTTGATGAATGTCAGTGAATGGTTGGTAATTAACTTACCTTCTAAAATAGGATCTTCATATATCTGGACTTTACAGAGACCTGGAGTTTTAGGACAGTTGTATTAATAAACAAAAGATAGAGACTGGACATAACTTAATTATACTTGAGATCAATGACATTTTGGATCAGTAAAATTCTAAATACAACGAAAAAAGTCGTCATCTTTTCTAAGTTCTTAGAATCTCAGTCATGAATTTGTTAGGTCATAAGGTACACTTTTTTTTTCCTATTGGATAAAGTCAGTAGAATTATTCAAAGAGCTAGATGTGTTTTCAGGAATTTCAGGTGTTGAAGTGATAGAAAACACCAGTACCATCAAAAACACAGTGGAACAGGACGCCTGGGTGGCTCAGTTGGTTGAGCAGCTGCTTTCAGCTCGGGTCATGATCCCAGGGTCCCGGGATCAAGTCCCACATAGGGCTCTTTGCTCAGCGGGGGGCCTGCTTCTCCCTCTGCCTCTGACTGCTTGTGCTCTCTCTCTCTCTGACAAATAAATAAATAAAATCTTTAAAAAAAAACCCAAAAACACAGTGGAACATTGTGTGACTGTTTTGACATCATTCTGATACCACTCTGGTGGCAAGCACAAAGTGCTTAAAAATTTTCACTTTATCTTCTTCTCCTTGTGCCCTCCATTCTGCCTTCAGTAAGACACAGGGAATTGAAAGAGTAGGTCTCAAGTGGTGTGATAGCATCTTTTTGATCCTCATTTGAGTCTGATTTCTCAAACTTTTGGAACTTTTCTGTGCCTTTATACAGTGGAATTCTGGCAGGAGTGTGATTATTTTGTAGAACTAGGCCATATGTTATCAGTGGGAGTGTGTGTGTGTATGTACATATGTCTGTGTATGCACAAGCTGGACAATGCCATCACAGGCCTGAGGGCTAACTATCTAACATGGAAAGATGACAGCTGTAGGTCACGATCCAAAGGGCCTTACACAGTGGGAGTCAGAAAGGAAAACAGGGCACCTATGGAAAGCTTTGAATCTAGCACCTCGGGTTCAGGGATATCCTAGGGCCGAGGGCATAATCTGGTTTTCAGCTTTGCCAACCCATGAATAAGAGCCCTAGCATCTCTCTAGGATACCGGATTTTATCACTAAGAAGCACATAACATTACCAGTCGGCTAAACTCTAGGTTCCGCTTTGTAAAAAGAGGGGTGGACAGATAATTAAAGACATAAAATCTCCTTCCTGGGATTAGGTTCAGAAGAGTCAAGTAGAAAGGTAGGTATTGAAACCTAAAGATAGCACATACAAATACAAAAATAAAACGGAATGATAAAGGAAGTAAATTTTGATCCTGAAGTGGATCAAACTCTAATTTGTTTCAGTGCATGGTACCCTCCTTCAGAGGACATGCCATTCCTGTCACCATCACCTCAGGGGTAAATACATAGCAATATGTGGATGTTGTCTCAAATATTTTGCTTACTAAGGTATTGATAAAATCAGTTCGTAAGTTATTCTAAGGTTATTCACAAATAATTGCCTTTATTGATAGTTCTTTATAGTCATAATCAAGTATAGGACTTTCATTTTTCTTTTCAATTTAAATAATAAAGTTGCAAGCAATACTGTGATTTTTTTTTCTTGAGAGCTAAGAATGTGTAACTTAAATCCTTTGCATGAAAAATGATGTTTTGTAGAGGATGGGCACTGGTATACATAACCTATTCAAAGAAAGAATGAATAAGGCACTAGGAAGCTTTTTTGGTGGTTGACTGAATCAGTCTTGTCTACATCCTGAAAAGATTGAACCTCTAGTCATTAAGAATGAAACAAAAAATGTGCAGACCTAGTCGAACAATTGCTAGTATTGATGATGATACTAAAAGATCAGTTTGATTAAGCAGTTCACTTGTCTCGGCTACGTTAGCATCATATTGAGACATTTTAAATCAATTTTTAAAATCAAATTGTGACCACCACTTGTGGGTTTAAATCTGAATCATAGTACACTGAAAGTTTATTAGTTATTATTGTGCATCACAGAATATCATAATCCCAAAGGTACATGTAATGTCACTCATCCATAAATCATAAGATAAAATTTTAGCATAAAGACCAGGATGTTCCTTAATAAAATGTTGGTAGCTTTTGGTTCATACTCGGCCACATTGGCTATTGAGTCCCTACCCACAAGGATAAGAGAGTTCTGACCTGCTGAGTATGTTGGGTCAGAGCTGATTTTGGTATCTGGGTTATTTTTTGAGGGCAGACTTCATGTTCTCTTTCTTAGTTTATTCAGTATATCGGAGTGTTCTTGTTTGTTTTATGTCTTATTCTGTCCTTGTGGAGTTGGGATATTACTACATTTTCTTTAGGAACTTGAGAATCACTAGGGAGAATTAAGAAACTAATAATTGTGGAATTATGATATTAAGGAACAGGTTGATAGATAAGCAGCATGGTAACACCTCTAGGAAGAGGAAAAACAGTGTCTTGGATAAAGGAGTGTGCCGAATTTCTCAATTCAACGAGTTCCTATCTTCCAAAGGTCCCTCAAAAGTCTGAGGTGGCTTTACTTTATTTGGTGAAGTGATCTCTGAGATTATATCTAACAGCTATTAAATAAACCTGGCATTAAGCAAGGTCCTGAGTGTTTAAAGACAAACTCATACGAGCGAACTCCCTTGGTAGAAATGATCTGACTTAAATGAACTACAACCACCTTCAGTGTTTGTTCAGAACACAAGACAGATGGCCAACATCTGTTACTCTTTTTTCAGGCAGAGGAGATGCTGGTGTCATGGAGAGGTTAACTGGCTTATGACAGATTAATTAAAACTATTACATCAGTATTTTCTTTACAATCCAGTGGTGACAAGTGCAGATTTTATATATAGATATATTTATATATCTATAAAAGCTAGAACTCCTTACCTCCAGAAGTCTAGCAGATAAGCCCACACATAGCTATAAAGCAATGCAAGGCATATTAAGTCCTTAAAGTAGAAGGCAGTGCCAAATTGATTCCATGGTGAGATGTTTTAAAAAATAATCTTGACTAATACACTGTAGAAAAAGTCTCCATTTGATCCTGCGTACATATAATTAGTGCTCTCCAAAGCTATTACTCTGCAGAAGGGTTTTTAAGAATATGACTAGATGTGTTTGTGCTATCAATAATGATAGATCTAGTAATATTCTGCACCCTGGAATTTTAGGTCTGATTCCATGATTGACTTTTATTTTGAAAAATCACTTAATCTTTTAGCCCCTGACCCAATACTTGTGAAATGAGGAGTCACTTTCCACCTTGCAGATACCCCAGATGCAACACTGTACTCTTCTCAGGGAGGGAGAGGAAAACAGTTGGCTTTGTTCCACCTAACTGATGCACCATGGCCAGCAGATACGTACCTGGCAAGACAAAGAAAACTACAGCAGTGGGGTTACCACATAGGATCTCAGAGGGATTCTTGGATGCACCGGAGATCAGAACTTGCAATAGCACACTAAGGGCCCTTACAGAGGAAAGATGATTGCACAGTAGTGAAGACAAAATTGCCAGATAAACATAAGTGCTCTCCCAAATGACTTTGCAGTAATGGCAACTATGTAAAAAAAAAAAAAAAAAATGTTGGTGAATGGGCACAAGCTGAGGGCTTAGTGTGATTCAGGTGCTGCCCCTTGCAACTTTTTATCTTGAACGCAGACGCAGGTATGTAGACTCTAACAGCCATGTTGCCACCGTGAGGCAGAAAGCTTCTGGATAAAAGCCAACAAAAGAGGATGCTTGGGTGTCTCAGTTGGTTAAGCATCTCCCTTTGGCTCAGGATTCTGGAAGCAAGTGACGCGTTGGGCTCCCTCTTTAGCCAGGAGCCTGTTTCTCCCTCTTCCTCTGGCTGCTGCTACTCCCCCTGCTTGTGCTTTTTCTCTCTGTCAAATAAATAAATAAAATCTTAAAAAAAAAAAAAGCCAACTAAAGGTAGAAGGAAGCTGGCTTGGGCTTGGATGGTGTCCCTGAGCCACTAAACCAGTAGTGGACCACTTGGACCTGGACATTTTCTGTAAGAGCAATGAGGAAAATATGTCATTGCCTAGTTCAAGCCACATTTGTCAGGTTTTCTGTTTCCCATAACCCAATATATTTCTAACTTGGAAGATAGCTGTTCAAAGGTCCTTCTCATTTCTGTACATCTTGTAAGTAGAAGCATTGACTGCTTTGTTCCCATCTACCTTCTCAGGGGTCCTTGCACAGCCAATAGCCTTGGAAGACAAACGTAGTGTATTGTCCCAGAGCAAAGGGAGATTTATTTATTCTTTATAAAAAAAAATGCTCTTTTGGAACAAAGATCAAGTACTGTCTATCTTGAAAGATGCAGGTTTTCTAAGCTTGAGGTTTCTCTTGTAACAAAACTCCATGCTCGTGTCTTGGTCAGCCTGTGCTGTCATAACAAAAACACAGACGGAGTAACTTAAATAATAGATCCTTAGTTCTCACAGTTCTGGAGGCTGGGAGCTCCAGGATCATGGTGCCAGCACATTCAGTATCTGCTGAGGGCTCTCCCTGGCATACAAATAGCTTTTTGCTTTAGCCTCACCCGGCAAGGGGGAGAGCTCTGGTCTCTTCTTCTTCTCATGAGGGCATTCATGTTATAATCTGGGTTCCATTCTCAGGTTCATATCTCAACTTAATTACTTCCCAAAGGCCCCCACCTCTAAATATCACAGTGGGGATTAGGACTTAAAAATCTGTATTTTGAGGGGACACAGACATTCAGTCCATAGCACATGGCTCTATTCACAGTATGCTATAGGAATCGAGGTTAGGACAGCTGCTTAAAAGGCTGATATCCTGAGTAATGCTGCTTCATCCAAACCTGAGAATCTTGTGTCTTCTGCTAGCATCTAGGATTGAAAAGTGTCAGTTTGTAAGTAGGGCTAAGTCTCAGACCTAGAGTGGCTGTGAACAAACTGATTTTGAATGGAGTAGTCATAAATCAGTATGAATCTGAATTCCATAGATAAGGGTTGTTACCCTCCTTGCATTTGAACTAAAATGCTAATTAAATGAAGGGTATTATATATTAAAGAAGACAAATTCTAGTCTGTTTACTCTTTGTAAAAACTAAAAACGCAGCACACCTATATATAATTTTAATTGGCTGTGTGTTTAGTAATGCAATGTGGAATTGGAAAGTTTAAGAGGAATTCACAGAAAAATTTAAAACTCTTTGAGTCTGTTCTGTATCAACATGAACGGGACTAGAAGAGATTATGCGGAGTGAAGTAAGTCAAGCGGAGAGAGTCAATTATCTTATGGTCTCACTTAGGTGAGGAGTATAAAGAAAATCATGGAGGGCATTGTGAGAAGGAAGGGAAGGGTAAATGGGGGGAAATCGGAGGGCCCGATGAACCAGGAGAGACTGTGGACTCTGAGCAACAAACTGAGTGGTTTGGAGGGGCGGGGGTGGGGGGTTGGACGATCATGGTGGTGGGTATTGAGAAGGGCACATATTGCATGGAGCACTGGGTGTGGTGCATGAACAATCAGTCTTGTAACATTGAAAAAATAAACATATTTGGGGAAAAAAAAACTCTTTGAGTCCGTGAAAAGGAAAAGAGTATGATTTTTCTAGAAAAAAGTCCTTTTTTTATTAAGTTAAAATTATAGTTCCAATATAGTTAGTGTACAGTGTTTTTTTGTTTTTATAATTTTTTTTATTATGTTAGTCACCATACAGTACATCATTAGTTTTTGATGTAATGTTCCATGATTCATTGTTGACATATAATACCCGGTCCTCCATGCAATATGTGCCCTCCCTAATACCCATCACCCATCCCCCCACCCGTCTCTCCTCTAAAACCTTCAGTTGCATTCCCAGAGTGCATAGTCTCTCATGGTTTGTCTCTTCCTCTGAATCCCCCTGCTTCATTTTTCCTTTTCTTCTCCTAATATCCTCCATGGTATTTCTTATGTTCCACAAATAAGTGAAACCATATAATAATTGTCTCTCTCCGTTTGACGTATTTCACTTAGCATAATCTCCTCCAGTTCCATCCAAGTTGACGTAAATGTTGGGCATTCATCCTTTCTGATAAAGGGCTGGCATCCAAGATCTATAAAGAACTTCTCATGGTACCTGGGTGGCTCAGTGGGTTAAGCCTCAGCCTTCAGCTCAGGTCATGATCTCAGGGTCCTGGGATCGAGCCCTGCATTGGGCTCTCTGCTCATCAGGGAGCTTGCTTCCCCCTCTCTCTCTGCCTCTCTGCCTACTTAGGATCTCTTTCTCTCTCTCTCTCTTTCTCTGTCAAATAAATAAATAAAATCTTTAAAAAAAAAAAAAAAGAACTTCCCAAACTCAACACCCAAAGAACAAATAATTAAGGTAAAAAATGGGCAGAAGACATGAACAGACACTTCTCCAAAGAAGACATAAAAATGGCTAACAGACACATGAGAAAATGTTCAACATCATTAGCCATTAGGGAAATTCAAATCAAAACCATATTGAGATACCACCTGACACCAGTCAGAATGGCAAAAACTGACAGGAAACAACAAATATTGGAGAGGTTGTGGAGCAAAGGGAATCCTCTTACACTGTTGGTGGGAATGCAAGTGGGGCAGCCGCTTTGGAAAACAGTCTGGAAGTTCCTCAGAATGTTAATAGAACTACCCTATGACCCAGCAATTGCACTACTGGGTATTTACCCCAAAGAGACAGATGTAGTGAAAAGAAGGGCTGTATGAACCCCAGTGTTCATGGCCGCAGTGTCCACAATAGCCAAACTGTGGAAGGAGCCAAGATGCCCTTCAACAGACAAATGGATAAAGAGGATGTGGTCCATATATACAATGCAATATTACTCAATTAACATACAGTGTTATATTAGTTGCAGGTATCCAATAAAGTGATTCAGCAGTTCTATACATGACTCAGTGCTCATTATGATAAGTGTACCCTTAATTCCCTTCATGTATTTCATCCAGCTCCCTCCCCCCCTCTGATAACCACTAGTTTGTTCTCTGTACTTAAGAGTCTATTTCTGAGTTTGTCTCTTTCTTTCTCTTTTTTTCCTTTGCTCATTTGTTTTGCTTCTTAAATTCCACATATGAGTGAAATCATCTGGTATTTGTCTTTTTCTGACAGACTTACTGCACTTAGCATAATACTCTCTAACTCCATCCGTGTTGTTGCAAATGGCAAGATTTCATTCTTTCTTACGGCTAACTAATGTTCCCTTGCATATATATGGCAAATTAAAAAAAAATCCTATTTGTGTTTTGTTTAATTTTTTTTCATGTGATGTGATGAGCTCTGGGTGTTACACTCAACTAATGAATCGTTGAACATTACATCAAAAGCTAATGATGGCTAAATATGTTGGCTAATTGAACAGAATAAAATTTTTTTCTTCCAAGATTTTATTTAAATTCTAATTAGTTAACACATAGTGTAGTATTAGTTCCAGGAGTAAAATTAACTTTACAGAAAATTACATCTACATAGTTTTGGATAGCTTGGGATGCATCTAGAATACAGTGAAAGAGATCACAGAATAATACATACAGAAAACCAAATTGATCTTGTAAAAAAAAAAAAAAAAGAAACTCAATATCCCCAAAACAAATAATCCAATCAAGAAATGGGCGGAATATATAAACAGACACTTCTCCAAAGAAGATGTTCAAATGGCTAACTGACACATGAAAACATAATCAGCATCACTAACAGGGAAATACAAATCAAAACCACAGTGAGATTCTACCTTACACCAGTTCGAATGGCAAAAATTAACAACAAATGTTGGTGAACATGTGGAGAAAGGGGAACGCTCTTACACTATTGATGGAAATGCAAGCTGGTGTAGCCAATCTGGAAAACAGTATGGAGGTTCCTCAAGATGTTAAAAATAGAGCTATCCTATGACCCAGCAATTGCACCACTGGGTATTTAGCCCAAAGAAAAAGATATGGTGAAAAGAAGGGGTACATGCACCCCGATGTTTATAGCAACAATGTCCACAATAGCCAAACTGCGGAAGGAGATGAGTTATCCTTTAGCAGATGAATGAATAAAGAAGATGTGGTTCATATATAAGTGGAATATTCCTCAGCCATCAGAAAGGATGAATACCTACTATTTGCATCGACATGGATGGAACTGGAGGGGATTATGCTAAGTGAAATAAATCAAGCAGAGAAAGATAATTACCATGTTTTCACTTGTGTGTGGAACATAAAGAATAGCAAAGAGGACCACACGGGAAGGGAGGGGAAACTGAATGGGAAGAAATCGGAGAGGGAGACAAGCCCTGAGAGACTCTGGACTCCAGGAAAAAAAACAGGGTTATAGAAGGGAATGGGGTATGGGGATGGACTAACCGGGTGATGGGTATTAAGGAGTGCATATGTGGTGATGAACACTGGGTGTTATACACAGTTAACGAATTGTTTGTTGAACACTACATCAAAAACTAATGATGTAGTATATGTTGGCTAATGGAACAGAATAATAACAAAACAAAACAAAAACAAATGAGATGTTCCAGGAGTGAACAGAAAGATAATTTAAGTACAATAATGCTACTAATTTAATTTAATACTAATTAAAATTTTGCTGAAATAGAAAAATACCTGAATTTGAACATCAAGATAACCTATGACTTAAAGAAAAATAAAAAAGCAGATAATTACTTATTGCGAAAACTGCGAAACCTGTGAAAACTCCTGAGATTAAAAAGTAAAGAACAGATAATATGAAAATGCAGAAGAAAAAGTATGTTTTCACATTGGAAAAACAAATCAGACTGCTCTTAGCTCTCTATCACAATATATTTTTTTAAAGATTTTATTTATTTATTTATTTGACAGATCACAAGTAGGCAGAGAGGCAGGCAGAGAGAGGGGGAAGCAGGCTCCATGCTGAGCAGAGAGCCCGACACAGGTGGATCCCAGGACCCTGAGATCATGAACGGAACCAAAGGTAGAGGCTTAACCCACTGAGCCACTCAGGCACCCCTCTATCACAATATTTAATGTGGAATACCATGTGTAAAAGTAACTAAAATAAGTGCCCACACATAGAGAATCACTCAAATTCTTTTCTATCAACATGGTAAAATACCTTGAGATCGTTAAAGCAATAATAAAGACAGTTTTGGAAAACATCCATGAAGTAGTTGGCAATAAAACTAATTTGGCAAATTGTGTTTATTTCTGTGTTTCATTCTGTACTTTTTCTTTGGGTCTAATTTTTATTTTCATGTAGCTGTGCCTAAATTAGTGTTAGATATAGTGAGATTCTAATTTCAATAACCTTATTCTTTGTAGAAGATTAATTTGCAATGTAGTTACAATCTATAGATGAACAACTGTGCAACAAAAAATATTTAAAATATTAATATTGTGCTTTTCATTGTTAAAACCAGAAATAACCTTGAGTATAATTTTTTCCATGCTTCACATTTTACTCTGAATTCTGAGGTTCCAGATAGATCAAATTTTTGACCGAAAGCACATAGGTAATTAGGGGCAGAGATTAAATTAGCACCTTGTTCTTTTGATTCCCAGTTTAGTTTTGGTTCTTTGGTAATTTCAGCAGTGTACAGAGTACAGTAATTACTTAGGTTCAATGTACTTTGAGGACAGACAATATAATATGTAAAAGCAATAGTTCAGTGTTATTGAAACGTGACCTCTTTAAACGTAGCAGGCTAGCGAAAAAAAAAATTAATCAAACATCAGTTACTAGTTCTTTTATAGCCCTCCTTTTTAAAAAAGATTTATGAAAGAGAGAGAATGGGGGAGGGGCAGTAGGAGAGGGAGAGAAAGAGAGAACCTCCAGCAGACTCCCTGATGAGCGCAGAGTCTGTCGCAGGGCTCAATCTCAGTGCCCTGAGATCGAGACCTGAATGGAAATTAAGATTCAGATGCCCAACTGACAGAGACACACAAGTGCCCTGCTTTATGGCATTTCTAAAAACATTGAGAAAGGTATTCAGAAAGGTATTAGAAGGTATGTATTTTTTCAGAGTTGTCTTGAGATGTCTAAATTCGTAGCTTTGTTAGGTGTTTAAATATTTTCAGTGCTCAATCAGAAAGGCTTGAAGTTCCATTCCACTGATAGTTTTTTTAAAGCCATTGAAATTATAATAGTGGCTTTTTTTTTGTATGTTTAGGTCTGTATCTGTTGCCCAGTCTAGCAGATAGCAAGTATCCTGTCAATACTGGATGAATAAATTATTTCTTGAAAAGACTTGGACAAATACATAGGTTATTATTCATGCCTGGACATCAGTTAGTCCACCAGTCAGGGTATACTCTCTCATCTTCAGTTTCTACATCTGGAAAATGACATATTTGTATTTGTACCAGGTTGTGGATGATAATAAGTATTAAGTTGTTCACTAATGCTGTTTCAGAATAGTTTTATGGCGCTGACTTTGTGATCATTAATATGGCAATTAGGCTCAGGAAGGAAAAACATTTAATCAGTGACATGTATCTTGTGCAAAGGATAAGAGGTCAAACATGAACTATGCATTTTTAAGCATATTTGGGGGTACCTCGAAGATTTTCCTTCCCATTCATGTCTGGCCCAGTTCTGTTTTGGAGGCTCTTCCTTGCTTGCATTACTAGTAGTGTCCGGGTGTTCTTGCTCTCCTTTGTTCTGGTTCATTGTCAATACAGTCCCTTGTGAGCGCCATCTTAATGCCCTAATCTCTAGTAACCAGTAGCTGTTATATCCCTTGTGGGGAAGATAAAAATCTGAAAGCTAGGGGGAAAGAACATAGATGGATGGAGTACTCCATGTAGTTCTTTTTTTTTTTTTTTTTTTAAGATTTATTTATTTAACAGAGAAAGAGAGATCACAAGTAGGCAGAGAGGGGGAAGCAGGCTCCCCGCTGAGCAGAGAGCCCAATGTGGGGCTCGATTCCAGGACCCTGAGATCATGACCTGAGCCGAAGGGAGAGGCTTTAACCCACTGAGCCACCCAGGCGCCCCTCCATGTAGTTCTTTGATTCTCAAAAATTTCTACCCTGTAGCCTGATAAAAACCAAAGAGAATTAAAAGATTGAGGACCAAATTTCAGTGTTGGCTACAGATTCCTCAGTTCTGCAGAGAAACAACATGTGATTATTACGTAAAATAAAATCTTTCATTATTCAAATGGAACTCATACTTCTGTTTTCAATATAGCTGTAATAAATATGAAAATTCAACAAGAAGGAAAAAGGAAATTTGAACATTAATGCTCTGTCACATCTGAGAGCTGGTGGAGATCTGGAAAGGATCATGTAATCTGTGCCTCTTCCCTATCTCCAGTAGGGCAGAGATAATGCTATTTCTTAACTGCCGTATTTCTCAGTGGCTAGCCCAGCGCTGTGTAAGCAGTAGCTACCCCCAAAAGAACAAATATATCTCTCGCCTGAGTGAGTGAACCAGCATGCTCTCAGTCATCTTCGGTTTTCTTAAGAGACAAAAACAGTCTTTGGTTGGAAGGGAAAAGAGAAACATTCCTTGTCTCTTGCTGGTTTTCCTCCTTCTCCTGAAAGGCTCGATTACTGTATGAATTGAAAGCCAGCTCTTGCTTCAAAGAGGAACCAAAATAAAGCCTCTTACCGGAAGTCCCTTTTATTAAAAAAGTTCTTTTGAACATCATTGACATACAATGTCACTCTAGTCAGGGGTCCAACATAGTGAGGCAACCTCTCTACTCTGTGGTGTATAGCTCACCACAAATTCAGCCACCGTCTGTCCCCATACATCTCGGTTATGCTATTGTTGAGTATATTTCCAATACCGTGTCTTTTACTCCCATGACTTACTCATTCCATAACTGGAAGCCTGTATTTCACACTCCCTTTCACCCATTTTGCCTGTTGTCACACTCTCCTCCACTCTGGCAACCATTAAACCTCTGTATTGATAAGTCTGATCCTGGGGCTTGTTTATTGATGTGTTTTATTTTTTAGATCCCACATGTGAGTGAAATCATAGGCTATCTATCTTTTTTAGTTCAACGTATTGCATCTTGCATAACATCCATGTACATCTGAGGTGCAGTCAACTGTCTCTCCTGTTATTGTAACCATTTTCTTTATCTGCTATCAGGACTACTTTGTACGGGAGGTAGTTGTTTAAAAACTCTTACAAGTTTTAAACTGATCACGGGCAACAACTAGGTCTTATTTGTTAAGGTAAAGCTCAGGAAAACAATCAGGAAGTACTGGTTGTTAATTAATGAAGAGGCTCAAAAGTCTGTGATGGTCCAGTGAGAGTCACCTAGACTGGTGAAAGGTAGAGAGCGTAGCAAAATGGAGACTCGGTAGGTGGCCGGAGCTCCCAAGTAACTGTCTTGCTAAGACACTTCGAAACAATTCCCTCATTCAGAATGGTGTAGCAGAGGAGAGGCAATGCATTTCATGTGTTTTCTCAAAAATATTTTCACTTCAGGAAGGAAAATACGGGTTATTCCTATTATGATTGATCCAATAAAAAATGAATTTTGCTCAAATTGTATGTGGAAGGGACGCTAAGAACCATCAAAAAGCTCATTCTAAATGCAAGTTTAGAGATAGACTGAATATTACAGTGAGGGTGGATCCTGGAGATGATCTGCATCAATTTAGTGATTTTCTAAGTGGAAAACCTAATATTCAGAAAGAGTAGAAAATTGGAAACAGAAATAAACAGCACTAAACCTACAAGGAACTGACACATATCCATCTGAGAAGTTTTGAAAGTTTAAGAGACTGTCGTAGAAATGACAAGCAACTTCAAGTTGCTCAAGATGAGAAATCATACTTCAGAAACCTAAAATCATTTATATATGCAGGTGCAAATGCTCAGGGGATCAAGGAAAAATGTCTTTATTTTTAAAACATCTCTAGAGTCTGAAAATGAGAATAAAAGCTTACCCCAGGCGAAGGGAAGAAATATAACTTCTAGAGAGCTAATAAGAAATTCAGAAGGCAATAATAATATACATTCCGATTTCCGTAAAACATGAAGGCCCCTCTAGCATTTGCAGACATTTATATTAAAAAAAAAGTTATTCACACTTGCCTATACTTTTCTCTTTGCCAGCTTCCCCCTCCTTCTCCATTAATTTTCAGTAGCTATAAGCATAAACTGAAGCATGCATTTCCAATCTCTACTATATCAGTAAAGGTTTGTATTCCGCATTCAATTGTCGTGAAAACAACCACCTAAAGTTTTCTTTAAAAATCTTGCCTTTTTTCCTCAGTTTTATTGAGTAATAATTGACATGTAGCAGTATATAAGTGTAAGGCATATAGCATGGTTTGATTTATATGTATTGTAAAATGATTACTGAAGTAGGTTCAGCTCGCACCCATCTTCTCATGCTGATAATATTTAAAAAAATACTTTTTCTAATGGTACCTTTTACATTTACTTTTTATTATTGAGGTAAAAGGAGCATATAACATGTAAATTTAAGGTACATCATATTATAATTGCACATCTGTGTGCACAGCAAAGTGATCACCACTAAAAGCCTAGTTACTATCAATTATCTTAGGATTGACCCCTTTACTAATTTCTCCCACCCCCAGCCTCTTTTCCTTTGGGTAACCACCAATCTGATCTCTGTATGTATGAGTTTGTTTCGTTTTGATCACTTGTTTAAATAGTTTTTTAGAATCCACAGCTGAGTGAAATCATATAGTAGTCTTTCTCCATCTGCCTCATTTCACTTACCTAATAATTTCAAGGTCTATACATGTGCATGGGAAAATTTCATTGTTCTTTTATGGCTGAGTAGTATTTGCTTATACACACGTGTGTGTCTGGACAAACATAGATAGTTGCTACATTGTCTTTATCCATTTATCCATTGATTGGGATTTAGGTTGTTTCCCTTCCTTAGCTACTGGAGAGATTGCCGCAATGAACCAAGGGATGCACGTATTTTTTTAAGTGTTTTTATATTCTTCATATAAATACCCAGAAATGGAATAGTTGAGTCATAAGGCAGTTCTACTTTTAATTTTGTTTGAGGAAGCTGCATACTCTTAGCACAGTACCTGTAACAAATTATATAACCGGCAGCAGTGCACGAGAGATGCTTTTGTTCCACATCTTGTCTGATAATTGCTATTTCTTGTCTATTTGATAAGAGCCATTCTAAGAGGTGTGAAGTAATATCTCATTCTTGTTTTCATTTGCATTTCCTTAATTAGTGACATTGAATATCTTTCCATAAGATTTTGGCTAGCTGTATGTCTGTTTTTGAAAAAGATCTATTAATCTTAACGTATCCATTTATTACTATTCATTCATCTATTCCGATCCTCTGCCCATTTTTTAATTTCATTCGTTTCCTGCTGAGTTTTGTCAACTCTTTATATATTTATATATTAGTCCCTTTTCAGATTCCTGATTTCTAAAATCTTTTTCCAATTCAGTAGGTTGCCTGTTTGTTCTAATAAATAAATAAATAAATTTGTTTGTTTATTTATTTATTTGACAGAGACAAATACATCACAAGTAGGCAGAGAGGCAGGCAGAGGGAGAGGGGGAAGCAGGCTCCCTGCTGAGCAAGAGCCCAATGGGGGCTCGATCCCAGGACCCTGAGATCATGACCTGAGCCGAAGGCAGAGGCTTAACCTGAGACACCCAGGTGCCCCATATGTATGTATATATATATATATATATACATACATATGTATGTATATATGTATATGTGTATATATATATATGTGTATATATATATATTTTACTGTGCAGAAACTTTCAAGTTTGATAGAATCTCATTTGTTTATTTTTTTTTGCTTTTGTTTCCTTGCCCTTATGGTCATATCCACAAAAATATCAGTAAGTTCAAAATCAGAGGCTTCCCAACTCTGTTTTCTTTAAGGAAATTTCATGGTTTCAAGATTCACATCTACGTTTTTAATCCATTTTGAGTTACTTTTGGTGTATGGTGTGGGAGAGTGGGCCAGTTTTAATCTTTGGCAAGTAGCTGTCTAGGTTTTCCAACACCATTTACTAAAGAGATGGTCCTTTCTCCGCTGGATGTTCTTGGCTACTTTGTTGTGTTAATTGTCCATACATGTGTGTGCTTAATTGTGGACTCTCAGATTTGTTCCATTAATCTGTGTCTATTTTTAAATAAATATTATTGAAATACAGATGACATACAATGTTATATTTGAGGTGTATAACAATGATTTGACAAGTCCATATATGAGTATTGGAGTTACCTTCTGTCAATATAAAATGTGATTATTTGGGGATGCCTGGGTGGCTCAGTTGGTTAAGCAACTGCCTTTGGCTCAGGTCATGATCCCAGCATCTTGGGATCAAGTCCCGCATCGGGCTCCTTGCTCTGCAGGGAGCCTGCTCCTCTCTCTGCTTCTGCCTGCCTCTCTGCCTGCTTGTGTTCTCTCTCTGTTAAATGAATAAATAAAATCTTAAAAAAAAAATGTGATTATTTGGACTATCTTCCAGTGCTACACTTTACCTTTTTATAACTTACTTTAGAACTAGAAATTTATACCATTTAATCTCCTTTAACTCTTTAGCCCATTGCCCTTCCCACCACCAAGCCTTCAGACAGCCATTAGTTCTATTTATTGTACTGTTTCTGATTTTTTTAAAATGCTAATATATTATGATACTTTCTTTCAGATTCCAATAAAAGCTTAAGCATATGATATTTGTCTTTCTCTGATTTATTGTACTTAGTAGAATACCCTCTAGGTCCACCCATGGTGTTACAAATGGCAAGATACTATTTTTATGGCTGAATAATATTAAATATTTATATCAATATTCTTTGTTCATCTATAAATGTACTAATACATTATTCTATGTATTGGGTATGATAAGTGATGGTACAACGAAATCAGAGATCCATGTATCTCATTAGTGTTTCCTTTTTTTTTTTTTTTGTGGAGTGTAAATACCTAGTAGCAGAATTACTAGATTGTACATTACTATTTTTAATTTTTTGAGGATCCTCAATACTGTTTTGTATAGTGGTTATACCAATTTACATTTCGACTGACAGTGCGTGAGGGTTCCTTTTTCTCTACATCCTCAGCAACCCTTTTACTTTTTGTTTAATTGATATTAACAATTCTAACTGGTGGGTGGTGGTTTTGACTAGCATTTACCTGATGATTAGTGATGTTGAGCATCTTTTCATGCATCCATTGGCCATTTGTATGTCTTTCAGAAATGTCCATTCAGGTCCTCTTATTTTTAATCATAGTGTTGTTATTATTACTATTATTAGTATTAGGTGTTGAATTACATAGGGTCTTTATATATTTTGGACATTAATCCTTTGTTGGATATACAATCACTTATTGATATCATGTACAAATACCTTCTCCCATTCATGAGGTTGGTGTTTTGTTTTGTTCATCATTTTTTTTGCTAAGCAAAAGCCTTTTATTATGGTATAGCTCTGATAGTGTATTTTCTGTTTTCCTTGCCTGAGGAGACATTTCCAGAAAAATAGTGCTAAGGTCACTGTCCTAGAGATGACTACCTGTGTTTTCTTTCAGGATTTGTATGGTATCAGGTCTCAAATTTAGGTGTCTAATCCATTTTGGGTTTATTTCTGTGTATGGTGTAAGAAAATGGTTCGGTTCCATTCTTCTGCTTGTAGCCGACCAATTTTCCCAACATTTACTGAACAGACTGTATCTTCCCCATTGTGTATTCTTGCCTCTTTTGTGTATATTAATTGATGATGTAAGTGTGGGTTTATTTCTAGACTCTCTATCATGTTCCATTGAAATGTTTATTTTTTTAATTTTTTAAAATTTTTTATTAACATATAAGGTATTATTTGCCCCAGGGTACATGTCTGTGAATCATCAGGCTTACTTTTGTGCCAGCACCATTATGTTGTAACTGTTACAGCTTTGTATTCTATCTTGAAATCGGGGATGGTGATACGTCCAGCCTTGTACTTCTTTCTCAAGATTGCTTTGGCTACTCAGGGTTGTTTGTGGTTCTATACAAAATGTAGAATTACTTGTTCTAGTTTTGTGGAAAACACTATGGGTACTTTGATAGGGATTGCATTGAATCTGTAGATTGTTTTGGTGTTTTGTTTTGTTCATCATTTGTATTGTATTATTGTACAATACAATAATACATTGTATTATATATATTGTATATAATACAATAATATTGTATTACAATAATATTGTAATACAATAATACATTGTATTGTATATATATATATGTATATATTGTACAATAATACAATACCTATTGTATCGTTTTAACAATATTCTTCCACTCTTTGAGCATAGTATAGCTTTCTGTGTGTTAGTGTTGTCTTCAGTTTCTTTCATCAGTGTCTCATAACTTTCAACATACAGGTCTTTCACCTCTTTGGTTAACTATATTCCTATGTATTTTGCTCTTCTTGGTGCAGTTGTAAATGAGGTTGACTTCTGAACTCTTGTTTCTGATTTGTCATTAGCATAAAGAAACAGAAGATATTTCTGTGCATTAATTTTGTATCCTACAGATATACTGAGTTTATTCATTTTAAGAATTTTTTGATGAAGTCTTTACCGTTTTCTGTATATAGTATCATGATATCTCTAAATACTGTTTTACTTCTTCTTTACCCATTTGGATGCCTTCTCCTAATTTCTTGTATGATTCCTATGAGTAGAATTTGCAGTACTTATGTTGAGTAAAAGTGGCAAGAGTGGACATGCTTGTCTTGTTTCTGATCTTAGAGGAAATGATCAGGTTTTCCCTGCAGAATATGTTGCTAGCTGTGAGTTTGTCATATATGACCTTTGTTAATGTTGAGGTATATTCCCTCTAAACCCACTTTGTCAGGAGTTTTTATCAGACGTGAATGTTGACTTGTGTCAAATGCTCTCACTGCATCTATTTAGAAAATCATACAGTTTTTCTCCTTCGTAAGATTTCTGTGATTTACCACAATAATTGTTGGGTGCACAATGATTGTTGAACCATCCTTGAGTTCCTGGAATAAATTCCACTTGACTGTTGTGAATAATCCTATTAATGTATTGTGGAATGCAATTCGCTATTATTTTGTTGAGGATTTTTACATCTATGAATATCAGGGATATTGTGCAAAGAAAGTTTTCTTTCTTTGCCTTTCTTTTTTTTTCTGGTAATATCTTTGTTTGATTTTGTTATTAGGGTAATACTAGCCTTGTAGTCGATTTGAAAGTTTTCCTTCTTCTATGTTTTGCAATAACTTAAAAAGAGTAGGTATTCACTATTATTTAAATGTTGGGTAGAATTAATGTGTGAAGATAACTGGTCCTAGTCTTTTGTTTGTGGGAGTGTTTTCATTCAATTTTGTTACTAGTATTTGTTGGGTTTAAATTTTCTATTTTTTTCTGGTTCAATTTTCAAAGACTATATTTTGCTAGGGATTATCCATTACTTCTAAGTTAACCAATTTGGTAGCATGTGATTTTTCAAAGTTGTTTCACAGTCGTTTGTATTTCTGTGGTACTGGTTGTTACTTCTTTTTTACTCTGATCTTAATTTTTTTAGCCCAATTTCTTTTATTCTTGATGAGGCTGGGTAAAGGTTTATCAATTTTGATCTTTCCAAAGCTCTTGGTTTCATTGCTCTTTTTTCTTTTTTAAGATTTATTTATTTCAGAGAGTGAGAGTGAGTGACAGAGAGTGAGAGAGATCACAAACAGAGGGAGAGGAAAGGGCACAGGAAGAAGCAGACTCTTCCTTGAACAGGGAGCCCATTGAGGGACTTGATGCCAGGACCCCAGGATCATGACCTGAGCCAAAGGCAGATGCTTAACTGAGAGGCACTCAGGTGCTCTTCATTGATCTTTTCTATTGTTTTTTTAAGTCTCAATTTTTACTTCTGCTCTGATTTTACTCTTTTCTTCCTTCTTCTAACTTGGGCCTTGGCTTTTTCTTCTTTTTGTAGATTCTTCAGGTATTAGTTAAACTCTTTGAGATTTTTCTGGTTTCTTGAGGTAGGTCTGTATGGCTATGATCTTAGATTACTTTTGCTGCATAGCAAAAACTTTAATGTTATATACCTGTATTCATTACTTTCCAGATTTTAAAAGTTTTTTTCTAGTGGTATCTTGGATGACCCCTAAGTTGTTCAGTAATATGTTGCTAAGCTCCCCATTTTTGTGTTTTTTCCCAGTTTTCATCTTGTTACTGATACCTAGATTCATACCATTATGGTTAGAGAAGATGCTTTATATGTTTTCAGTCCTCTTGGATTTATTAAGAATTGCTTTGTGGCCTAACATACGATCTATCCAGGGGAATGTTCCATGTGCACTTGAGAAGAATGTACAGTATGTTGCTATTGGATGGAATGCTTTTATATACCTATGAAATCCATTTGGTCTAAAATGTTAATACCAATGTTTGCTTATGAATTTTCTTGTTAGATAATATATTATTGTAAGTGGGGTGTTAAAGTACCTTACTATTACTATATTGCTGTTAGTTTCTTCCTTCACGTATGTTAATGTTTGCTTTATTCATTTGGCATTCCTAGGTTTGTTGCATATATATATATATAATTTATGACATGTAATTTATAATATATAACATATATATATAATTTTTAAATTTTATTTCTTCTGGTTGGATTCACCATTTGTCATTATATTATGCCCTTTTTGTCTATTGTTACTATGTCTTTTAAAGTCAGTTTTCTTTCTTTTTGATTCCACTTCATGGAATAGGTTTTTTTCCCCCCCCCAAATATGTTTTATTTTTTCAGTGTTACAAGATTCATTGCTCATGCACCACACCCAGTGCTCCATGCAGTACGTGCCCTCCTCAGTATCCACCACCAGGCTCGCCCAACCCCCCACCCTCTCCCCTCCAAAACCCTCAGTTTGTTGCTCAGAGTCCACAGTCTCTCCTGGTTCATTGTCCCCTCTGAGAAGGAAGGGAAGGGTGAATGGGTGGAATAGCTTTCTATATCCCTTCACTTTTGGTCTCTGTGTGTCCATCCTTCTGAAGTGAGTCTTAAAGGTAGCATGTAGATAGATATTTTAAGCCATTCAGCCATTCTATGTCTGTTTTAAGGAAAACTTTATTTATTTACACTTAAAGTAATTATCACTAGGTATGTACCTAAGCATTTTGATAGTTCATTTTTTAGCTGTTACTACTCTGTTCATTTCATCTGCTCTTTCTCTATTCCCTTGTGGTTTGATGGCTTTCATTAGTGATATGTTTAGATTCCTTTTTCATTTTCCTTTGTGTATTTACTATAAGATTTTGCCTCGTGGTTTCCATGAGATCAGCACAAAACTTCTTATGTGTATAATGGTCTGTTGTGAGTTGATAACATCTTGAATTTGAACACGTCCAAAAATTCTATAGTTTTTCTCTTTACACCCAAATTTTATATTTTTACTTCACATTTTACATCTTTTCATCTATCCCTTAGAGAATTATTGAAGTTTTAGCTAATTTATTTTTTCCTTTTGACATTTATAATTCTTTAGAAGTATTTGATCCACAATCCTTATTATATATTTGTCTTTTCCAGTGAAATTTTGCTTGTGTATGTTTTCTTGTTATTAATTAGTGTCATTTCTTACTAGGTTTGAGAGATCTCTTGAACATTTCCTGAAAGGCTGTTTTCGTGGTGATGAACTCCTTTAGCTTTTGCATATATTTAAACTCTTACTCTCTTCTTCAATTCTTAATGATAACTTTTAGGGGTAAAGAATTTTTGGTTGGAATTTTTTATTATTATTATGTTAGTCACTATGCAGTACATCATTAGTTCTTGATGTAGTGTTCCAAGATTCATAGTTTACGTATAACACCCAG
This sequence comes from Nasua narica, assembly GCA_028533885.1. Taxonomy (NCBI): domain Eukaryota; kingdom Metazoa; phylum Chordata; class Mammalia; order Carnivora; family Procyonidae; genus Nasua; species Nasua narica. The sequence continues at coordinate 41,317,417 of CM052809.1, forward strand.
TGCTCCATGCAATCCATGCCCTCCCTAATACCCATCACTGTGCCAACCCATCTGCCTACCAGCCTCCCCTCTAAAACCCTCTGTTTGTTTCTCAGAGTCCATAATCTCTCAAGGTTCGTCTCCCCCTCTGATTTCCTGCCCTTCATTTTTCCCTTCCTTCTCCTTATTTCCTCCATGCTATTCCTTATGTTCCACAAATAAGTGAAATCATATGATAATTGAATTTCTCTGCTTAATGTATTTCACTCACCATAATCTCCTTTAGTCCCATCCATGTTGATGCAAAAGTTGTGTATTCATCCTTTCTGATGGTTGAGTAATATTCCATTGTGTATATGGACCACATCCTCTTTATCCATTTGTCTGTTGAAGGGCATCTTGGCTCGTTCCACAGTTTGGCTATTGTGGACATTGCTGCTATGAACATTGGGGTACAGATGGCCCTTCTTTTCACTACATCTGTATCTTTGGGGTATATACCCAGTAGGACAATTGCTGGGTCCTTGAGTAGCTCTTTTTTAAACATTTTGAGGAACTTACACACTGCTTTTCAAAGTGGCTGCACCAACTTGCATTCCCACCAACAGTGTAAGAGGATTCCCCTTTCTCCACATGCTCTCCAACATATGTTGTTTTTTGTCTTGTTGATTTTAGCCATTTTAACTGATGTAAAGTGGTATCTCAGTGTGGTTCTGATTTTAATTTCCCTGATGGCTAATGATGATGAACATTTTTTCATGTATCTGTTAGCCCTTTGTATGTCTTCATTGGAGTGTCTGTTCATGCCTTCTGCTCATTTTTTGATTGATTATCTTTTTATTGGGTTTTGAGTTTGAGAAGTTCTTTATAGATATTGGGTATCAGCCCTTTGTCTGTAGGGTCATTTGCAAATATCTTCTCACATTTTGTGGGTTGCCTCTTTGTTGACTGTTACCTTTGCTGTGCAGAAACTTTTTATCTTGATGAAGCCCCAAAAGTTCATTTTTGCTTTTGTTTTCTTTGCCTTTGGAGACCTGTCTTGAAAGAAATTGCTGTGGCTGATGTTGAAGAGGTTACTGCTTATGTTCTCCTCTAGGATTTTGATGGATTTCTGTCTCACATTGAGGTCTTTTATCCATGTCGAGTTTATCTTTGTGTATGGTGTAAGAGAACAAACTATAGCATCCCTTCCTGATTAAAACTTTGCAGAGTATAGGGATAAAGGGAACATTCCTCAACTTCATAAAATGCATCCATGAAAAACCCACAGTGAATATCCTTCTCAATGAGGGAAAGCTGAGCGCCTTCCCATTGAGATCTGGAACACTGCAAGGATGCCCACTCTCGCCACTATTATTCATTATAGTACTAGAAGTCCTAGCAACAGCGATCAGACAACAAAAAGAGAGAAAAGGTATTCAGACTGGCAAAGAAGAAGTCAATCTCTCTCTCTCTATGCAGATGACATGATATTTTGTGTGGAAAACCCAAAAGACTCCACCCCCAAATTACTAGAACTTATACAGCAATTCAGTAATGTGGCGGGATATAAAATCAATGCCCAGAAATCAGTTGCTTTCTTATACAGTAACAATGAAACTGTAGAAAGGAAAATTAGAGAATTGATTCCATTTACAGTAGCACTAAAAATGATATGATATCTTGGAATAAACCTAACCAAAGAGGTAAAGGATCTATATTTGAGGAACTACAGAACACTCATGGACTTTTTTCTTTTAGCACTTTGAATATTTTGTGTCCCTTCTGGCTTGAAAGATTTGTGCTGGGGCACCTGGGTGGCTGAGTGGGTTAAAGCCTCTGCCTTCAGCTCAGGTCATGATCTCAGGGTCCTGAGATCAAGCCCCCTATTGCATCCCGCTCTCTGCTCCGCAGGGAGCCTGCTTCCCCCCTCTGTCTGCCTGCCTCTCTGCCTACTTGTGATCTCTCTGTCTCTCTCTCTGTCAAATAAATAAATATAACCTTAAAAAAATAAGATTTGTGCTAAAATAATCTCTTGATTCCTTATGGGGTTTCCCTTGTACATAATAAATTGTTTTTCTGTTGTTGCTTTTAAGATTTTCTTTTTAACTTTCTCCACTTTAAAGTGTCTTCATGCAGATCTCTTTCACTTTATCTTAGTTGGAACTCTGAGTTTCTCAGAGTTGAATGTTTGTTTCCATCTCTAGGTAAGTTTTCATCACCTTTGTTCTTCTGAGAGTCCTATAGCACAAATGTTGGTTCACCTGATACTGTGCCAAAAGTTCCTTAAGTTTTCTTTATTTTAAAAAATTCTTTTTTTTCTTTTTGTTGCTCTGTGTGCATGAAATATATTGCTTTGTCTTCCAGCACTGGTCTGACCTGTATCTTCATCTGCTCTATTGTTGACTCCTTCTAGCATAATGCTCAGTTCAGTTTTTATAGTTTTTACCTCTTTCTCTTTTGTTTTTTATTTTTTCAAAGTTCCAAGGTTCATTGTTCATGTGCCACAATCAGTGGTCCATGCAATACGTGCTCTCCTCAATACCCACCACCAGACTCGCCCAACCCCCACTCCCATCTCCTCCAAAACCTTCAGTTTGTTGCTCAGAGTCCACAGTCTCTTATGGTTTATCTCCCTCCCCCCCCATTTCCCCCAATTCACCTTTCCTTTCCTTCTCAGAATGTCCTCCATGTTTTTTGTTAGGCTCCACACATAAGTGAAACCATATGATAATTGACTCTCTCCACTTGACTTACTTCACTCAGCATAATCTCTTCCAGTCCTGTCCATGTCAATACAAAAGTTGGGTGAATTTCATCCTTTCTGATGGAGGCATAATATTCCATTGTACATATGGACCATATCTTCTTTATTCATCTGTTGGATGTGGAGTTCTATGTGGAGCTTATATGTCCTAATTCTTTCTTCTGGATCTAATTGTGTTTATACATCCTTCTCCCAAGTTCAGAGGACTATCTGTATTACCATTACTTTGAATTCTTCATCAATAGAATAATAGATTTCAATCTATTGCTGGTAGACTGCTGGTTTTCATTTCATTAAGGTCTGTTTCTGATGTTTTGTTTTGTTCTTTGATTTGGAACAAAGTCCTCTGTCTCCAGTTTTCCCTAATACGCTGTGTATGTTTCTGTGATCAGGCAAATCAAACAGCTCTCTCAGTCTTGGAGGAGTGGTCTTGTGGAGGAGATGTCATGTGGATCCCAAGAGCACAGTAGTCTCTGACCACTAGAGGTAGGCAGTCAAAGGGCATGCGCCATATGGGCTGAGCATGCCCCTCTGCTATGGTGAGGCCACATCCACATTGCAGGGTTTGGCAGTGTCTGGCCAGCCATTACATGCAGCCTCACTGACACATGGGGCAGGCAGGGCTGGCACCTGGCCTGGTGTGGTACTGTGGTATGGGTTGGTGGGGCCCTTGTCCAGTAATACAGCGAAGTGGGATTAAGGAGAGCTGACACTTAGCCGGGCTCTGACTTGTGGCTCTAATGGGGCATAGAGGTTGTCTGGCTGTCACCCAACCCTCTTGGGAAATGCATTTGTGCTGTTGGAGGACGTGGGGCTCTCAACTGCCCACCTACTCTAATAGGTTACAGGGATAGTTCAAAGTGTCAGGCACCAGCACAGACACTGGCAAGGTCTGACGAGGTTGGGAATATGGTGCCTGCCGGTGTCTTTGCTCCCAGAGGAAAATTCCAGTAGGTACCTGCCACTCTGGCAGATGTTTTAAGATAAGTGGCTCTCCTTCATGTATGGCCTAGGTGCTCTACGAAATGTGTTTTCACTGCATTCCAGGATAAGTTGGTCTGTAGTCTATTTGTGAGCCCTTTAAGAACATATTCTCCATCCCCTAAGGTTATATGATTGTCCTGGACATAATTTCCATTGCTTTTTAAAGTTCATCATTTAGGAAGCTCATTTCATACAGGATCTAAGGGTTGGGATTCCTGGTACAGAGCACAAACTGTTCATTGGGGAAAAGTTCCCAAAGTTTTAAGATTCCTCTCATTTGTGGATGGCTATGCCTGGGGAAGGTTTTTTGGGAAGTTGCTCTGCCTCCCCTACCGATATTAATGTTGTCCTTTTTTTTTTCTTTTTGTCAAGATTCTGTTCATCTAGTTTTCTTGTATTTTTCAGAGAAAAGTACTCCATATGTACTTGTATATTTGTTGGATCTGTGGGATGAATGAGTTCACAGTGTTTCTACTCTGCCATCTTGAACCCAACCAGGATTTAAACTCCTAATAGCTTACAAATATATCTATATCTGTATCTCTATCTCTATCTCATGAAGGAGAGCCACTTAAAGCATCTGCCAGAGAGGCAGGTAACTATTGGGATTTTCCTCTGGGAGCAAAGATACTGGCAGGCACCATATTCCCAACCTCGTCAGACTTGCCAGTGCTGGTTCATGACCACCATATAAATATACACATATATATTTGTAAGCTATTAGGAGTTTAAATATATACACATAGTATAAGCTATATTACTCATTTGTACTTCATACCCTATAACTTACCTTATAACTGGAAGTTTGTGTATATGAACACCTTCATCCATTGTACCTTCCCTCTACCGTCTGCCTTTGGTAACCACAAGTTTGATCTGGTTTTATGTGAATTTTATTTAGAACATTCTACACCTAAGTAAAATCATAAGTATTTGTCTTTCTATGACTTCTCTTAGATTAATGCTTCCCAGGTCCAACCATACAGTCCTAAGTGGTAGGATTTCTTCAATTTTTTATGGCTAATAATCCATGTGTGTGTTTTTATATATATGTATGTATACATATAAATGTAGTTTATGAGTACATGTGAATATATATGTATGCATTTATATATATATATATTTATGTGTATATATACCCCTATGCATATATATAATACGTGTGTGTGTGTATGTGTATGTATGGCCACCATAATGTCTTTATCCATGGATGACAATGATGAACTTGTAGGTTGTTTTCATGTTTTGACTTCTGTAAATAATAGTGCTCTGACCATGGCAGTGTACATATCTTTTAAAGTTAGTGTTTCTGTTTTATTTGGATATAGTCCCTAAACTGGAGTTGTTAGATCATATGGTAATTCTATGTTTAATTTTTTGAGGACTCTACATTACTGTTTTCATAGTGGCTGTATCAATTCACTATCCAACTAACATTGCACAAGAATTGCCATTCTTCTACATCCATCCCAGCATTAGTTATCTATTGTCCTTGGTATGATCAACACTCTAAGAGGCATCAGGGTATACCTCATTGTGAATTAAATATGCATTTCCCTACTGGATATATTGAACCTCTTCTCATGTACCTGTTTTCTTTCATGTATATTCCTGGGAGAAGTATCTATGAAGATCCTTTGCCCATTCTTTCTTGTGTGTGTGTGTGTGTGTGTGTGTGTGTGTTATTAATATGTATGAGAATATATTTTAGATATTAAGAACTTATTACACAAATGGGTTGCACAGATTTTTTTTCTGCTTCCTTGTTGGTGTCTTTCGCTGTGCAGAAGCTTTTCAGTTTGATGTACTCCCACTTCTTTGTGGTTTGTTTCCTACTGCATTGGTGTCATATCCAAAAAATCATTATCAACACTCATGTCAAGGAGCTCTATTCCTATTTTTTTGGTGAGAGTATTGTGGTTTCCAGTCTTACATGTGAGACTTCAGTTGATTTAAAGTCAATATTTTGAGTAGTGTATGATATGTGTCCAGTTTTCTTTTATATTGGGAATATTAAGCTATCCCAGGACTATTTTTTTAAAGAGATAATTTTTTTCTCCTTTGAGTATTCTGGGCACTCTTGTCTAATATAAGTTAAGTGTATGTGCTTGGGTTTGTTTCTTGGCTCTTGATTCTGTTCCACTGATCTGTTTCTTTATTTTACTGCCATACTGTTTTGATGGCTTGGACATGTTGATAGCTTTAGAGTAGGGCTTGAAATCAGGAGGTATACTGCCTCATGCTGCCCTCTTTCCTGATTACTTTGGCTGTTTGGCATCTTTTGTGGCTCCCTATAAAGTTTTGATGTGTGTTCCTATGTCTATAAAAATGCCATTGGAATATCGATAGGGATTGCAGTGAATCTATAGATGACTTTGGTTACTATGGACATTTTTAAAAATATAAATTCTTCAACTCCATGAACAGGGAATACCTCTCCATTCATTTATATTGTGTTTGATTCCTTTCATCAGTGTTCTGGTTTTCAGAGTACCGATCTTCCACCTTTGTGGTTAGTTTTATTTCTAAGTATTTTATTTTTGATGCTATTTTAAATGGCATGGATTCCTTTTTAAGAAATCTGTTAGTGTATGGAAACACTACTTATTTCTCTATGTTAATTTTCTAATTTCAGCTTTACTTACTGTATTGGTTGTAATTATCGGGTGATTTTGGTTGAGTCTTTAGGATTTTCTTTCTCTATAGTTGTATCATATGAAACAGACAATTTTATTTATTTCCAAATCTGATACCTTTTATTTACTTCTCTTGCCTGCTTGCTTTATTTAGGACTTTCAGTACTAAGTTGGTTAAAAGTGTTGAGCGTGGGCATTCTTGTCTTTTTCCTGATATTAGAGGAAAACTTTTCAACTTTTCATTATTGACTGTGATATTAACAGCTGTAGACTAGTTATATATGCCTTTTATTATGTTGAGATATGTTTTAATATGCCAGATGTATTAAGAGTTTTTGTTACCAGGAATGAATGCTTTTGTATCTCAACGAACTGGGCAATCTGTAAGAAATGGACAAATTCCTAGAAACCTGCAAACTATCAAAACTTGAACAGGAAGAAATACAAAATTAAAACAGACCTATAACCAGCAAAGAAATCAAATCAGTAATGAACCAATTCCCAACCAAAAACAGTGCAGAGCCAGCTGGCATCTCAGGGGAATTCTACCAGATATTTAAATTGGAGTTAATATCTATCGTTCTCAAACTATTCCAAAAGAAAAAAGGAAGGAAGGAAGGAATACTTTCAAACTCATTCTGCAAGGTCAACATTACCTTGATTCCAAAACCAGACAAGGACCCCACTAGAAAGGAGACTTATAGGCCAATATCCTTGATAAACAAGGAATCAAAAATTCTCAAAAAGATACTAGCAAACCAAATCCAATGGTACATAAAAGAATTATTCACCACAATCAAGTGGAATTTATTCCACTTGCAGGGATGGTTCACTATCCACAAATCAATAAACATGATACATACACCACTTTAATAAAAGAAAGGATAAGAACCATATGATCCTCTCAAAAGACATAGAAAAAGCATTTGACAAAATACAGCATGCATTCTTGAGAAAAAAACCTTCAACGAAGTAGCTATAGTTGGAACCTCAGCATCACTAAGGCCATATATGAAAGACCTATACCTAATATCTTCCTCAATGGGGAGAAACTGAGAGCTTTTCCTCTATGGTCAGAGATCATTAGGACTGGGTACTCTATTCAGTAGCAGGTGGGGCTATGAATAGCTTCCGGGCCCTGACAGGGTTGCAAATCCAGACCCAGGCCTGTAGAGCTCATTTCAAGGGGCTGAATTTCACTTGTGTGTGCACTGAATTTCCTAGTTATAGGAGGCCATTATTTTTCTACTACAGACAGGGAAGACATAGCTGTGTTCCATGATCTAGTGCCACTGTGTACAGAGCTATGGAATCAGCCTCACCACTTCCCAGAGGATCTTCTTAGGGTTCCTGGTCAGACTGGCTGAAGGCTAAATTCAATTTTGAGCTGGGCTACAATTAGATGCCCCGCCTTGGTGCTGTGGGAGAAAGAGCTCTAAAGTTCTTACAGCTCTTTGTTATCTTCATGAGAGCCCCAGCCAGTTGTATGGTGACTCACTACCTTGCCTGGGTGGCGAGGGGCGGGGCTCCCTTAGGCTATTATCAATTTCCCAAATAGGAACTCCGCTTCAGAGGGGCTGAGAGGTACCCTCAGCTTTGCCTATGGATTTATTTTCCTCCCTGCGATAGCACACAGGAGCCCACTATTCCAGCTCCTGGCTTTGCTCTGGAGGCGATCAGTTCTCCTTCCTTAGGCTCAAGGGTTGCTGGGCTGCACTGCATACGGGAGTTGTTACCAGGCCTTCTGGTCAAAGAAGTCTGCCAGTCCCTCTCCGAAGTTGGTGGGGCTGTGACTCTGTGGCTGGCCTGGGCATGGGCAATGGGCAAACCAGGCTGTGGGGCTGGCCAAACTCCCCATCGAAGGCTGTCAGCCAGGCAAATCTACAGCCTACCAAGTTCCCTGGTCAGAAAGCATCCCTCACTTTGTTCTGCAGATGAATAAAACTATTGTTTAGGATTACTCCTTGGGCACCATAGGTATGAACTTGGTTTACCAAGATCTGTGTGCTGGTTATTACAGGTCCCTCCCCTTTTCTCTGTCCCAGTGAGATTCTCAGTGGTTGAACTGCCCAGAGTCCTCTGTGTTCTCCACGGTGTGAAATCAGAGTACAGGCTACCACAAAATGACCCACAAGACTGGGGATCTGGTTGTCAGTCCTTGGTTTTCTTTTTTCATGAGAGGCGCCGGGTGTTCAGGGGCAATCTCTCTCCATGGCGCAGTACTGGTCTGGGTGAAGTGCAGTGCGGTCAGTAAGCGGCCAATCCTCTTACCCTTGAGTATGGTCTGTCTGGATCTCTGAAGTGCAGGGCCGTGCTTCAAGGCTTCTCTCTGTGGTGTCTTGTTCGAATAGTTGTTTGTTCGTCTTGTCAGGGGAAGCGAAGTCGGGAACCACCTGTGTCTCCATCTTGGTCAAATTTTGTTTCTTTTGACTTGAATATAACACATGGCTATTTTTTTTCTTTTCCTGCATTCAGAAAATTTGTAGAAAAAGTTCTCCACTTTCTGCCTAAAGCACTTTTAAAATAAGACATTTTGAAGCTCAATTTCAAGTTGGTTGTGTTAAGGACCTTGTAAAACTGTGTGGCAGTTTGCAGGAGTCTAGGAGTTAGGATAAGCACCTGGAAGAGACAAACCAGTACTGAACTTAAGTAATGTAGATGACTGTCCTCAGCCTGGATAATAAGAACTCTGCTCAGAAATCGTTTGTTGTACCATGGATTTTAACCTTTTGGATTCCATCTGAAGGACTTTATTATTGGAGAAATCAGAATGATCTCAGTACAAGGCTTTCTCACTACCACCATGCTCCGTAAGGTAGATACCACTTTGACAGTTTTGTACTAACTTTTTCAAGGACTACTTCACCTTCCAGGTGTCTGTCATCAGTTGCACCCTCTTTCTTTAGTTTTAGTATGTATCATGGTGCTGCGGCACCACAGTGGGTCTGCTTTTCCACACTTAAAGGTGAAAGGTAGTTCTAAGAATTTTCCCTAGTTGACACTTAACCGTCAGTTCAATATTTTTTTAGCTTAAATTATGCGAAGCTCACATTATCTTGAACCTTAAATATGGTTTATTGCTGGTTTGTTTTCCCAACTGGTGCTCATTGCTCATGCCATAACTGCTTGCCCTGCTAGAGTTATAGATTTGAATCATGGTCATAATACCTAGTTATTTACGGAAACGAAGATAAAGTACAGGAGTCTGATTATCTAAAGAGAAGATCCAATAATTAGGCTATAGAAAAGCTGGGATTGTTTACAGAGAAACTTTGGCCCAAATAGGAAGTCAAAAGTTATTTATCTTTAAGGTTTTCCTTTTTTTTTTTTTTAATTAAAAAGCAGCAACAGCAAAGCTCAGAGCACTAATTCTTCCTAGCTCTTTGCTGTTTTAATAATTTACTTTATGTAGGCCTAATCTCTGGAGAAAACTCAAGATTATGCAGTTTCCAGTGAATTAGCTTGTTCATAACTTGCAATAAAACAAACACCTCTGTTAACATTAAATACGAAATAGAGACTGGACTTACGTGAGAAAATCCTCAGCAGGGAAAACCATTTATGCCACTTAAGCAAAAATGAACGTAGCTTCTTTTATGCACATAAGTGCCTCGACAATTTTGAAAGAAATTTATCTCATCTATTTTTAGAGACTTACTTACACTCTAACCGTGTCCCCTGCCATCTGCAAATTCCCATTGTAATAACCAGTCATTGTGAAAGTGAACAGCTTCCTCGGTTTGATTTTATAAGTCATCCTGTAACTTCATGCCCCTGAGATTCATATCCTTATTTTTAAAAGCTCCCAGTTCGTGACATGTGTCTTAGGCCCAAAAATCTCTTATGACTATTTGTTAATGTGGTGGTTTTGCTTGTGATGTTTCTAGATTTTTGACAACTTCAACCGTGGCTTATTCATAAGTAAAAAGGAGAGAAATGTCCTGTCAAATTTCATCCTGCTGAGATTTATCCTGATTCCTTTCTTTCACTAGAATACAATCCACACAGTCATTGTATTAAAGTTCACAATAAGTTTATTATCATTCAAATCAAAATCAGGGTCAAAGTTATACATAGGTTTGATATCAGAAAATAAGTGAGACAGTGTCATTCCTATTAGAAACAGGAAGAATGTAGGAGAGAAGAGGTCAAATAATCTGTCAAATTTCACAAAGCTAGTCAGAGCATCTCACATTATTCAGGTAGCTTAGTCCAATTTGAAAACATGATTCTGCCTAAACATGTTCTCTTTGATGCACTTTGCATTTCTTCTAATCGGGAGTCACTTTCTCCTCTTACTAGGTCTCTAAAGTTTCATAGTAAATTCAGATTCATATACTCATTCCAGAAATAAATAGCTTTTATTCTACAAACAAAGCAGACTGACCTCCAGCCCTGTGCTTAGTACTCTTTCTAGTGCTGAGGATTTCAGGGTGAGAAAAGGAAACCTGATGTGAATAGGTGTGAATAATCAAGTTCATGAATAAGTAATTATTAATTGTGATACAGATTTTGAAAAAAAAATAAAGGTGCTTTTAGGCTAGGGTGTGAGGATATGATGAATGAGCTGATACGGGAAAAGTTTAAGAATGAAAAGGTTGGGGGAGGAAGAGGAAAATTAGGCAGATGGAACAGAATACTCCCTTTCCTAAAGTAGGAGAGAGCCGGGGTTATTCCAGCAGTGGAAAGAAGGCAGAGTTGGTCCAAGTGGAAGGGAGATGAAAAAGCAGAACACGTGGAGGCAGGGAACAGCACGTGCAGGCTTCATCTTTGGACTAAGTCTTATGGCAGGAGTAATGGGAAGGTTTTGAAGAGCTACCAACAGAAAACCATCACAATAAAATGTCACTGGTTTAAAAAAGATGATTACGGACACAGTAAGGAAGATTAGCTGGAGAGGAGCAAAAGGGAAGCAGAGAAACTAGTCACATATCTACGACAAATGTCAAGAGAAATGTTGGACGCGTGGGCCAGTAGGGGGATGGCAGAGAAGACCAAACAGTGGCAGAAGTCAGTGGTGTTCGGGTATTGAAACCGAATCGATTTCAGGACAGAGGAAGGATTAATTCAGTTAGGATGCAGTTACCTCCATTATGCCTTTCTAGGTTTTAAATACTTTCTTAAAGTGAACATGTCTTAATCACAAAAAGTAATTTTTAAGGGCCCAGTAATTCATCAGCTATCCATAATATCATACCGTATTTGAAACACCACACTTAGGTTCTGACGCTTTACCTTTAGTCTGCAGTTTTCGAGTATTGGGTCAACGCTAAAGGAAAGTTAAGACTTAAGAAACCTTGCTGCGAATATTTTATTAACCATACAGCAGTAAGCACTGATAAATGAGTATCTCCCTTTAATGGCCCAATTGCAAGGTCTGAGATATCCAGCAAGGGTATATAAAATACTCACGAAGGTGAATGAGTACCTAATAGATTTCATGGAAGAGCCAAAGAAATGACAACTTGGGCATAATATTGCACAGAACATAATGCATCCCAGACATATGGCATTTTCACACAGAAAATAAAAAAAGAGTTAAGTACCAAGACTGTCTCCTGTATATGTAAGACCACAGCATGCGCAGGAGCACTACTTGAAACAATAAGTGATACCAAATTGTCTTACTTGAGGATTTAGCTTTTTATCTTGAGGACGTGTATGTGATGGATTACAACCGCTGGGATGTAGGAAAGTGTGAAACTTCAGTCTTCTCCATCTCGTAGTGATTGTCTATGATGAACATCACGCGCCGGTGTAAATCTTCTATTTCTCAAGTAATTATGACCATGAGGAAATCCAGTTTAAAGCTGAAGCCAACCTGTGGAGAAAAAAGAGGAGCTTAGAAAATTACAGCATAATGGAACTGATGACCTGTTGAATATTTCAGTTTCTTTTAAACCTAATTATAGCAGCCATGACATTCCCTTAAGGGTTGAAGCCAGACTGAACCCTTGAGGGCAAGCCAGTTTGAAGAAGGCATATTGTTGCCAATAATTCAAAGTATTTGGGGAAGTCCTCACATACATTTATCAAGTAGGATGAGAATGTGAAATGCCTATGCACAACTTGCAGGGTCGGGGTTTTATAGAACATATTTTAGGAAATACTTTTAATCACAGGTTTTCTTTGGAAGTTATACCATTATTTAACCACTTTACATTGTACACCTCGTATATTTTTCTACTCTTATAATCAGCCTACACTTAGAGCCTTTCGTTGTTGTTTTGCATTTCCATATGCACATCAGTGACTCTGTCTTCAGGATAAATTTCTAATAGTGAATTGACTTTACTGAAGTAAAATTGATAAACTATATCAAATATCAAGTTATAACCTTCTACAAAATTCTCATCATAAGGAAAAATCTTTAAGTATAGAACATGACAAATGTCAACTAGATTATAATGGTGATCACCTCAGAGTTGAATGACCACAGTAAATCTACTTACTGCCACCTTTCATCGTTACTGAATTTGCATTTTTTGTGATAAGAACTTTCAGCATCTACTCTGTGAGCAACTTCTACATAGGTAATACAGTAATTTTGACGGTAGTCATGTTTTATATCAGTCTCAGGACTTAATTATTTTGTAACTGAACGTTTCTACCTTTGACTCGTTCATCCATGTCACTCACCCCTGTCTCTAGCAACCAGCAATTTCTTCTTTGTATTTTTTTTTAAAATACTACACATAGAAGTGAGGTCATACAGTATTAGTCTTTTCCTGCCTTTGTTCACTTAGCATTTGGTCATCACGATGTATCCATATTGTCACCCGTGGAAAGATTTTATTCTTTTTTAGGGCTGAGTAAAGTTCCACTGTATGTATGTATATGTCATGCTTTCTTTATCCCTGAATCCGTAAGAAGGCACTGAGGGTGTTTCCATGCCTTTGGCTATTGGAAGTAATGCTGGGCATTATTCATGGAGGGCATATATCAGTTCAGGTTACTATTGTTGTTGTTTTTAGATGAATACCTAGAAATGGAGTTGATGGGATACTCTGGTAGTTTGTTATTTATTACGCAACAGCTATCTTGGCACCCATCGTGTACCAACATCGTGTGGCAACCAAACTGGCCACAGCAAGTTTCACTCCCACCAATGGTGCACAAGTTTCCGTTTTTTTCCCTCCATCCTTTCTTGTCTTTTGGATAATAGTTGATTCTAATAGATGTGAGGTGATACCTCATTGATGAATAGTAACATTGAACATCTTTTTGTTGTTGTTGTAAGTTATATGCGTTCCTTATATATCTTGGCATAACTGCTTATCAGACACATAATAATTCACAAGTGTTTTCTTTCATTCAGTAGATGGCCTTTTCATTTTGTTTGCTTCCTTTGCTGTACAGAAGCTTTTTAGATTGATGTAGTCCCATTTGGTTTTTTGTTTTTTTTTTTGCTTTTGTTGCCTTTGTTTCTGCTGTCAAATCCAAAACAACAGCAACAACAACAACAACAAAAAGCCATCACTAAGACTAATGTTAGGGAGGTTACCGCCTTATGTTTTGTTCTACAAGTTTGATGGTTCCAGGTCTTTCATTGGTATCCAGTTTTAGTTAATTTTTGTGTAGAGTAGAAGATAGTGTTCCAGTTTCATTCTTTTGCATGTAGCTGTCCAGTTTTCCCAGCACCCTTTATTGAGGAGACTGTAGTTTCCTTATTGAATATATTTGACATTTTTGTCATAAATCAATTGAACTTAAGAGCATCAGTTTATCTGTGGGCTTTCTATTCTGTTCTATTGATCCAGGTGTCTGTGTTAGGGCCAATACCATACTGTTTTGATGACTATACCTTTGTAGTATAGTTTGAAATCAGGGAGCATGATGCCTCCTCCAGCTTTGTTTTTTTCTTTCTCAGAATTGCTTTGGGCATTTGAGATTTTATGTGGTTCTGTACACATTTTAGGATTGTTATATTTTTGTGAAAAATGCTGTTGAATTTTTATAGGGATTGCCATGAATCTGTATAGGGCATTGGATAGTAGGAATATTTTAACAATAGTAATTCTTGCAATCCATAAGCATAAAACATCTTTCCATTTATTAATGTCTTCAATTTTTTTAATCAATGTGTCTGACAGTTTTTAATTTTAGTATTCCTAGCTATTTTTCAAATCCTATGTATTCTTTCTTGTTCATTTATAAATTAGAATTGTTTTCCTTAAAATATGTAGAAACACAGAGTCATGTATTTCGACTTTGTATCCCACAACTTCCCTAAATTTATTGATTCAATCTAAGAGTTTGTGTTTTTTTTATAATGGATCATGTCATTTGCTAAGAATGAAAGTTTACTTCTTCCTTTCCAATTTCAGTGACTTTTTAAAATCTTTTTCTTGCCTAATGGCAGTGGCTGGGACTTCCAGTGCTTTGTGGAGTAAAGGTAGTGAGATGGGGCATCCCAGTCTTGTTACCAATCTTAAGAGATTAAGAGTCTCACTGCTGAGTAGGATATTAGGTTTGGACTTCTGATTATGGCCTTGATTATGCTGATAGGCATTCCCTCTATCCCTACTTTGCTAAGAGTTTTTTAATCAAAAACAAATATTTATTTTTGTCAAATGCTTTTTCTGAGTGTACTGAGACAATCATATGGTTTCTAACACTTTATTTTGTTAATAGGATTGCTATATTGGTTTTTTTTGCAGATGCTAAACTATTCTTCCATTGCTGGAACACATCACACCTGATCACCAGGTATGTTCTATATCGTGTATTGTCGAATTCACATTGTAAATGTTTTGTGAAGAACTGTTGGATCTCTGATCATGTGTCGATTTTACACATGCTGATTTTACATACTGCTGGGGGATGGGGAGCAGAGACTGCTGGGGGGCTGCTGAGAGTGAGGCCACCGAGGGTGGAGCTGGAGGCAGGGGGACAGGCTGCTTTGGCTGGAGGGGGCCTGGGGCTGAACCACCCCCAACTGGCAGCACGAGCCCCCGCACTAGCACCATGTGCCGGGGGTCCTGGCTCACGTCTGTTGGTGGCTGTAGCGGCTCCAGCAAGGCCGGGGGAGCTGCCTTCTCGAATAGCAGCCTCAGGGCAGGCAGCTTCCGGGGAGACACTAGGGAGAAGTGGATTCCTTGCTCCCCGATCTTCTGCACGAGACTCTCCGTGGTGTACCCGGAGTACGTGGTGCTCTCGACGGCAGGGAGCAAATATGGGGGCGAGTTACAGATGCGGAGGCAGACGCGGTGTGTCTGGCCGATCTGCTCCCGCATCTTCTTGAAGTCATCGAAGAGCTGCAGGGCCGTGCTGAGGCCTTCAGCGATGAGGCTGCAGCTCTCACACCCCCAGCCATGACCTTAATGCCGTCCAGCCAGGTGACAAACGCATAGGCGCTGCTGGTGGGAGCAGGACACTGTACGTAGGATTCCGGAGCGCAGTCCACCGTGTTGAACACCACGAGGCTGTACTGGGTCCCCCCATAGTCTCCCCTGAAGTCCGTCTCGGCAGGAGGACCGCCATTAAAATACTCGATGGCCGGAAGCAGGTAGTGCTTGCGCAGCCCTTTGAAGTAAGGATATGTACAGGTGGCTTTACAGAAAGGATGAAGTGTTCCCTTCCTCCTATTCCTGAAAAGAATTTTAGAAGGAGTGGAATTAACTCTTGGAAAAGTTTGGTAGAATGTACCAGAGAGGCCATTTGGTCTAGGACCTCTCTTGGTTGGGAAGTTACGGATTACTGATTCAGTTTCCATACTAATAATTGGTCTGTTCAGATTTTTCTATCTCTTCATGATTTTTGGAAGGTAGTAAAGTCTCAGGAATTGCTTTATTTCTTGTAGGTTTTTCAATTTGTTGCCATAGAATTCTTTGCAATAGCCTTTTAAGGATACTCATACTTCAGTGGTATCAGTTGTGATACCTTTTGCAGTTCTAATTATATTTGAGTCTTTTTTTCTTGATGAAGCTACCTAAACATAGATGAATTTTATTTGTTAAAGACTCAGCTGTTGATTTGGTAGCTTTTTTTTTTTTTCAAGCACAGGCTGTATTAGGGGGAGGATGGGTGGGGTCAGGCCGCCTTCAGGCTCCCAAACACGGCGGCTCGCTCGGCTCCAGGTCTGTCTTGTGCTTGTCCTCACCCAGTTTTTGTTGCTGCCTTCCTTCTACTGATGTTGAGATTTGTTCTTTTTCTCCTACTGGAGGTATAAAATTAGGTAGTTATGTTTGATAAACTTTCTTCCTCAAACTGCTTTTGATTAATTCTATGAATTTTGATATGCTGGATTTCCATTTTCATGTGTCTCAAAGCATTGTCTGACTCACTCGACTTCTTTGTGGACCCATTCATTCTTAACTCTAGTAAGACTTGGTTTGGGGCCCAGGGTATGACTGACTGTACTGGAGAATGAGTTCTGGTCTTTTCAAATGGAATATTCTTCAGATATCTTTTAATTCCATCTATTCTAATGTATGCTTGATTTTTATTATTTTTAAGATTTTATTTATTTGACAGAGAGGGGGAAGCAGGCTCCCCACCAAGCAGAGAACCCGATGCGGGGCTCGATCCCAGGACCCTGGGATCGTGACGTGAGCCACCCAGGTGCCCCGTAATATGTCTTTGAAAGCCAATACTTCTTAATTGATTTTTCTGTCTGGATGATCCATTTATTGATGTGAGTAGGATAGTAAAGTTCTCAACTATTACTACATTGGTATTTCTTCTTTAGGTCTATTCATATTTACTTTATAAATATTTACATACTCAGCATAGGAGTATCTAAATATACAAATGCTCTCTCCTTGGATCGACCCCTTCATGTGATGCAATGCCCTTGTCTATTTTACAGTCCTTGTTTTAAAGTTTGTTTTGGGTAGGGACAGCTACCCCAATTTTCTTTTCCTTTCAGTTTACATGGAATATCTTCTTCCATCCCTTGACTTTTAGTCTTGTATTTCCTTGAGTCTGCCGTAATTTTGTTGTAGGCAGTATATGGAGGAGTATTATCCATTCAGCCATTCTTTTTAAAGTAGTTATTTATAAGGATATCTTTCTGGTGCTTTGTTTTCTGGCTGGTTTGTAGCTCCTCTGTTTCTTCATGACGGTGGAGTCCTATGTTTCGATTCCTTTCTCGTCTGCCTATCTGCTATCGGTTTTTGCCCTATGGTTATTTATCATAAACCATATATATAATAATGTGTAACAGTCTATTTTTAGTTGATAATTTAGAATGTATTCACTTAAGGCTTTAGATTTTTATTCTCTTGTCAGCCCCGTTTTCTTTGTCCAATTTTACATTTTTAAAATTTTTAAATTTTGAATATTTAAGGGCTGTGAGGAGTGGGCAATTCCATACTTTCAAGGTAGGAGGGGGTTGTGGATAGCACAAACCTCCAAGATATTTTCGAATCAAGGTTTCTATGACCCTCAGGGGGCTTGCTATTGCTAGGAGTAGGTTATTTATTACTGTTTAGTAAACCCTCAGTCATGAGAGCCTACAAATACATAACAGGGGGCCACATGTTTGCACGATGAGTGGTAACTAGTGATAAGGAACTTCCTTTGGAACCTTATTCTACGTGTAGATTCACAGAATCCTGGGGGTAGGGATAATGCTAAGGTTGCCTTCAGCGAAGTGTCAACATTGAGGCAGCTGAGCTCCAGAGGAAGGGACTCTCCCTATTAAGATTTGTCAGTGGGCTGTAGGCAGTAAAGAAATTCAGTTTTTTCTTTTACCTTTGTATCCCACATCAGTAACTTTCTCTTTTAAAGAGATTAAATCCACTACTTTTACTAATTATTTACCTTTACCAGTGGGAGTCATACTTTAATAATATTTTCATTAGTAATTAACGCCCTTTCTCTGCAGCTTAAAGAAGTCCATTTTATAAGTATTGTAAGACCTGTGTAGTGGTAATGAACTCTGTTAGCTTTCATTTGTCTAGAATAATGTTCAGTCCCCTTAGTACGTTCCCTGGGTAGAGTATTCTTAGTTGGAAATTATTTCCATTGAACACTGTAAATATATCAATGCACTCTCCTCTTCTGGCCTGCAAAGTTTCTTCTAAAAAATGTCCTGCCTCATGGTGATTCCCTTATATGTACCATGTTGTTTTATCTTCCTTTTGGGATTGTTTCCTTGCCTTAAACTTTTGATATTTTAGTTACAGTGGGTCTTTGTGTAGGTCTATCTGGGCTTCCTGGATATGGATATATTTTCTTCCTCAATTTAGGCAAGTTTTCTGTCATTACTTTTTTAAGTACGTTTCCTGCCCATTTCTCTATGTTCTTCTGAAACTCCTGCAGTGTGAATGCTAGTCTGCTTGGGTAATTCTGCCTTTCTTTTGCTGCATATACTCTACTGTTGAACACCGGTAGTTTTTTCCAGTTTCGATACCGTATTTCTGAGCTCTGTGACATCCTCTTGGCACCTTTATCCAGCTTTTCACTGTGTTCATTCATTCTTCTCCCAACTTTGGTGAGCATGTTTATTTTTTTTCTAATGTTTCATTTGGAACACATTTCTCTATTCACAGTGCTGGACTCTGTGTTGCTTTATGTTAGATGAAACTGCCTTCTTTTCCAGTCTTGAAACCTGGTCCTTGCATAGGAGATTAACTTGGTTTGTCAACCGTGACTCAGTTCTTGGTTGTATATATGCAAACAACCCATTCTAGTTTTAATAGTTCCTGGAGTTAAGTGTGTGCCAAAACTAGTCAGTGTTGTAGGGAAGGATCTTAGCTTCTACATTCAGCTTGCTTGGAAGTCAGACCCTCAGGAACCAGCTTTTAAGGAATGTAAATATATTCAATTGTGTAAGACCCCAGTGGAACACCAATGGCCACGAGAGAGAGAAGCAGCTTAGAAATAGGCACAGGGTAGTAGTCACAGAAATGGAGCTCCGAGTTGTACTGAAGCAGAGAGAGCGTACCCCCATTGCTCCCAGATGTGTGCCAACCTCTGAGTCTGTCCCAAAGGCAGAGTTCCAGGACAAGTGATTAGGCCTCTTTCACAGAAGGGCTGGCCATGTGTTTAAATTGGTTTGTACCGTGACCGAGCAATGATGGCCTACAAAAATTTTCTCTTGCTGTTGACACTCTGGTGGGACTTAGTGACACCTATGCCCATAGCCATCAGATCCAGGCGAACAGGGGTTGTTCCTTGGGTGGCAGCTGCAAAAACAGGGGCACCAGACACATTAAAGAATTTTCCTCCCAGAGACACTGGTGCCAAGGCAAGTGGGAGAATGTGAGGATTGTACCCACTTAGCAAGGTCTGTGTAAAGTTTATAGCCAGCCCGTAGCTGTGTGTTTAATGAGAAGCCTGAGTTCCTGAATCTGTTGCTTCTTTGTGTGTACTGAGGGTAGTAGCGCTTCCCGATCTCTCACCACAGGCTTTAGCAAGTCAGAAGAAGAGCAAGAGATGATGCGGACCAGCTTCATCCCTGTACGGGATGGCATACTAATGCTTTAAAATTCTTAAGTGAGTCTTAGCCTATAAAACCTAGCTACTTCTCAAGGGTCTGAATCAGAGGTGGGCACTGGAATATGTGGCACTTTAAGGGCTGTGCCTTAGTTCACCATAAACCGTTAGGTGTCCTGTTGGTTTTCAAAGTCAGATGTTTTGGGGCACTATCCCTCATGTCCCCCAAGTTGGGGGGGTCTAATGTGGGTTCCAGAGCAAACCTGTGTCTCAGCCCTTCCTACCGGCTTCTATGTAGCTCCCCTGCACCCCGATGGAGGACATTGCTCCATAGATAGCTATAGATTTGGGGTGTCCATTGGAGAAGGTGTTTACAATTTTCTTGTATCACCATCTTGAACCAGAAAGTAGAGGTGGATTTATTAGATGAAAGGATATGGACTTTCATAGCTTGTTGAATATTAATTAGACTGTAGTACTAATTGTCATGACTTGTAGCCTAAGACCATTAGGAATTAAGGGTGAGCATACTAACATGGTAATATACATTTTGCTCTAATAACAGCATAAAAGAATGAACAATGCAAAAGTAGCAAATAATCCCCTTAGCTCTTCTGCATTTAGGACGCCTGGGCTTATACTTTTACTGGTGAGTCTTTCAGTATATAGCATTATATACATTTATAGTATATACAGTGTATACATTTTATTTTTGCATAATCTTCTCGGAAGGGCTATAATGATCTGGATCAATATAATGATGCTTTTTGTTTTCTATTTCTTGATCAAAAATAGAAATAATTCTACCCATATCTTCTCAAAATGTTGTTTTAGGAATTTCAAGGTTTGCTTTATGTTATGAGCAATTAAAAACAGGTGTGTTCATAGGCAAAAAAACATAAATCACTTGATTATAAATACAAATCTGTTCTCTTTGGGAAATGATTCTGAATAGAGCTGTGAGGTAGGTAGAATCTTTGCTGCACTTAACCTATCCCAAAGTAAGCAGAAAGTACAACATCTCGTCCTGTCCAAATGGATAATTTTGATAAAGTGACCAGATACAGTGATAAGCGGAGTGGTTAGTGGCAGTTTATAGAAACAAATTTATCATGGTCAGGAGATTATTAGCTTTCAGTTCTTTGGTTAAGCTCTATGCATCCTAATTTCATAGCCATGTAGAATGAGGGTATGAAACCATAATTTTTGAGGGTTTTTGTCATTTTTCCAATGGGTTCAGGAATACAGATGAAGGAAATAGAAAATGTATTGATATCTATGAAAATCTATTGATAAGAGATGTGTTCATTATTGAAGAATGTATGCGACTTTAAGGGGCACAGGTGTAGATGCATAATCCCTCAATGTGGAACACAAACAGGTGGAAATGCTAGTTAAGGTAGGAAATAGTGAAAAGAAACAATCATCTATACTGGGGATTGACGGTAGTATACCAGGCTGTAATTTTTTACATTTTTATGGTTTTCAAAGCTTTTAAGTTTATGAAGTGATCATACATTAGAAATTATTTTAATAATCATAAAAACGAAAACATTAGGAGTTGTATTTCAAATCTCATTCTTGAGGGCTGGGGTAGTTAGAAACAGCATTACCTGAGAACTTGTAGAAATGGAAATTTTTGAATTCCACTGAACTAGACTCTCTAGGGCCATAACCCTGCAGTGGGTGATTTCTACAAGGTTTCCAGGAGATTCTGATGCAACTCAAGTTTGAGAACTATGGTTCAAAGGTATCATCGCTTTTTTTTTTTAAGATGAAGCAAATGGAACTTTAAACCACTGGGTAACTGCCTAAGTTCACTCAGACAGCAAGGGATAGAGCAAGGATTACAAATTAGCTTTTTTGAGACCCTAAGCATGTACGTTTCCTATCAAGCCCCATTACCTTCAATATGAATGTATTTTTGGAAAAGAACAAGCAGACATAACTATTACTGGACTCATCTTGACATTCTACCCTTAAATTTACAATCTCTGGAATAGTTGCGAGATGAGGAATTAAAGTTTCCTTAGCATTATGATATGCACACGGATGGTTCAAAAATTGGCTGACCCACAGACCATTTAGTTTATTTCTGAAAAGTATAATTAACTGAATAGAAAACTCTTATCTTGTCGATTGGGGCTACTGTAACACAGCACCCTAGACTTTGTGAGTTTTACCAAAAAACCAGAAATTACTTTAACAGTTGTGGCAGCTAGAAGTCCAAGATCATGGTGCCAGCATGGGTTTCTACCAAAGTAGAACAGTACAACCTGTAACCGGGTCCTCTAGTGAGGACCCTGTTGGAGGTTGTATATTGCCCTGATGACTTTGGTTATCCTGCTAGCTCACCCCACTCTGCTCAGCAAGGCTCTAATACCATTCATAAGGTCTGTAGCCTCATGATTTAATGACTTCTCAAAGTGGTTAATACCTCTAAATACCATCACCTTGGGGATTAGATTTTGAATATAATTTGAAGGGAACACAAGTCTCCACCCTATACTAAGTACTTAGTATATACTTTATATTCCTTACAGGCTATCTATGGGGACCATGAAATTAAGAATTGGCCTAATATTCCCAGTAAATCCTTGAGTAGGAACTGGATGACATAATCCAGAAATGTAGGTGGATGGGAAAGACCTAGCAGTTAACCCCTTGCCTTCTTCCTGCACTCTCCACAAGGCGCTCCATGCAAACATGCTAGAGACGTCTGTCCTTCGTGACTGGGCATAGCAATTAAATTTCTTAACGCATACTAAAAAAACTGTCAAAAATTATAAGGTAAAGATCTATTTAAGAGTTTAATACTTGTTCATAGTCCATCTCTTTGTTATGTAGAAGCAAAATTTATAGAAATTGCATTCCAAAAAATGTATACGTGCAAGTAAAATCCTGAGTTTGGACCATCTGACTTACTAAGTAGCCACTGTCCTAATTCTAATCGGGTTTCATAAGCGCAAATCTACTAGATAACTGAGAAATCTAATGAAGCTTTGATGCTTACCCAATAGGTTCGTCATCATTAGCCTTATTAGTGTAATTCAGTATTCATAGATGTAGAATAAAATGTCTTATTTTTAAAGCACAGTTACCCTCCTAATTGAAGAGAGATGTTTCTTGATTACAAGTCTATACTAGTTATGAGTTTTTAGGATAATTGTTTACACGAGCAGGATGACTTGCATTTTCCCATCCCTTTTGCTTTGTGGGGAAAGCTATTTAGAATTTATAAAAAATAGATATTTTTTTTTCCTTTGTCCTGCATTTCTGACTAGAAACCTTGGGTAAGTATAGTACAAGACTTCATTACAGTACCCACTAAGGGATGATTTTCCTTACAGTCATTGTGAAAAGGTCAAGATCTAAGGACCTGTGAGGTAACGGATTGAAATAGCATGGAAGGACGTGGCCGTCTGTAGGGTGCTTCTCTCAAAGCACCTGTTTCAAGAACACTGAGAATATAAACAGTATCCTAATTTATGCTGATTTATTTTTATATACCAGGCCAAGGTTTTATCAATAGATAGTAACCCCGCCTTTAACAGCTGGAAGAAGGGACTAATATTAAACTGAAATACTTTTTTTAGGTACTCCCCAAACCATATGGGCTTGAGTCCTACAAGTCTGTACAGAATTATACTTCCTGTTGAAAAGACTCAGACCTGTTTACCAAACAAACAATTTTGGCTCAGCTTTCACGCCTCTCGCTTGACAAATCTCTAGGAATAAGATAAATGACCGTTCTCTAAAGAATATACTGTGAAAAGAATACGGCGCTATCATTCACTTACTTGCATTTATAGTTTTGAATATTGACATACAGGCAGCATTACAGAATACATATCATTGGAGCTTTTCACTGAACCATAGCCCTCCAAGATCTGTCTACCTTGTCCTGAAGCCAGTTGTGAATATTACAGATGACAGTAATAGTATTTTTTTTGTGGAATTAGGATTTTACTGATATATAAAAAACATATCCAAATGGCAAATATCATATATAGTGGCTTATATTTGCAAAACATGACAGTATAGCAATCCTATGTCCTGTGTTCTTGATATGTCAGTAACTATCTTGAATTTTTCTTTCTTTGTAATGTATTACATATAAAAATCCAAGACTAAAATAATTCAGGGCTACTAATGACCTTGAGTTCCAAGTCCCCAGTAGTATTGTAAAAGTAATCTCCTTCTAATTTCCTCAGTTTGCGAAAGTACATAAAAGGATTTTATAACCCAGACCCCAAGAGACCCAGAAGACAGGATGTTTGACATATTCTTTTGTGATCCCTTTGCAAAGAAGATTTCCACACTTTCAGCATAGCAATCACCTTGGAAAGTTATCAACTGTTTTTAGATGAAATGGTAAATCTATAATTAGGAGGTGAGGACCAACATTTTATGGTTTGCCCCATTGCATACCCTGGCATGATCCCTTTAAATTATGAACTGGGACCATGTATAAAGTAATGACAGATGATTACACCTTCTCACTACTAGTCTTAGGTTACTCTCTACTAGCCTGTGTTTTTCTCGCCCCCAGAAAATAAAATAGTGTACAGTCATCTGAAGTTCCTTATTTTCCCCTACGCAAGCCAACATTCTCTACCCCTTCCCTCCAAGTGAAACCACTATCATCTACGTTTTAAAATTCCTATTATATATTCATGAAAATATAACCCTTTGCATACAATGTTTTAATGTATGTAATGGTACTACATTATTTGGTGACATACGTTTTAAGTACTCCATTAAACATTTAGATCTAGTGACTCTCACTTATTATGGTACGATACAGTATTGCAGTGATGTACACACGATGGGTTAGTTGTCTATCATAAATAATGCCCTGGGGTACCCTGTGCATGTTTTTTCACAGAGGTATGAGACAATCCTAAGAAATGGAACTGTTAGGTTATAGAATATGCTTCAGCTTTAAGAGATCCTACCCTCCATATGGTTTATACTTCCAGCAGGTGGGTATCAGATTTCAATTCTCATATCCTCTTAAAACTTGAAATTATAACTCTTCTCAACGTAAGGGTTTGAAGTGATAACTTGTTTCTGTTTTCGTCCTTACTTACCTAAGTGTGTCTTCTCCTTAGTAACAGTACATATCCTTTGCCCATTTTCTCCTGGATTATCATACTAACTGATTGGAATTGGAAATATTGCCTGTAGTACATATTGGTTGTATTCTCTAGGTTACTGTGCTTTCTTTTTACTATCGAATTTATAAATCTTAGAGTTGGAATTAGTGATCTCTTACTCTACGATTTCTATCTTTTTGAAAGAAAACGTCCCCCGTCTAAATGTTAATGACCAAAGCGAACTTTATTTTCAGACAAACTATAGAAGGCCATGCAACTCCTTTGGAAAGTTTTCATGCAATTAATAGTTTATCTAACTTGGATGTCTTATACAATTAGTTGCTTTGAATCAAGATTTCATTTATGAGAACTTAATAGAGTATTTTAAGAGATAAGTCGCCTGGTTTCTGGAAAAGGAATCATATCATTTTGGGGAAGATATTTAATTGGTTAAATGATTAATAGAAAGAGTATAGAATACTATGAAAGTACAGTTTTAAAGTTTTCCCCTTCACGGTTAGGTCTGTATCATATCATACATAGAGTATAGAGGCTTCCTTTCCTACTCTAGGTAACAGTCCCATAAAGTCTCTTGTTTTATTTTTTCCTATTTATCTGTCTTTCCATGAGCAACAGATACATTGAAATAACCTTAGCTTTATAGGAAGGCTTGATAAAGCTAAGTCACCCCTTTAGCTCTATGATGAAAATGTTGTAAATCACTTGAAAATTATTTCTCAATTACCACACGATTCTTTAAAACTTCTCATCTTTAATCTTACTTACCATACCGAAAAGTTTTACCGATATCTTAGCATATATTTAGGCATTTTTGCCTCAAGTTTACTGAGGTATAACTAATACAGAGTAAAACAAATCCTCTCCTCAATTTTGACAAATGTGTAAAAAGTCATGTCACTACTACCTCATAAGACAGAACATTTTCATCACCTACAAAGGGTTACCTCCGGGAAATTGTACTTACTGTGCTCCCCACCCACTTCCCCGTGGCAAGGACTAATATGGCATCTGTCCCTAGAGCTTCTCGTTTCCCAGACAATCACATAAATGGAATCCTACTGTGTCTGACTTTTCCCACCTAGCATAATGCTTTTAAGATACATCCGTATTGTTCTATGCAAGAAATATTCACTCCTTTTTAGCACTAAGTATGATTCTTTGAGTGGACATACCATGATTACTTATCTATTCACCTGCTGATGTACATGGGCATTGTTTCCAGTCGCGGTGATTGTGAATATTGACTAATAGGCTTAGTGTGGATGTATTTTTGCATTTTTCTTGAGTAAATATCTATGTACTGATTGGACTGCTCTGTCATACAGTAAGCTTATCTTATACAAAATCATTACCATTCATGATTTATACTGTCAGCCCTGCCAATGAAAAATGCTGTGGGGAGGGAATATTAGGACCTATGATCAGATTCATCTGTTCTGCGCCACAGAAAAAATGCTATCTCTGGGTTTGGAGGGGCTAGATTTTACTCCCCCCTTCTGACCCCAGACCTTGATAGCACAGAAAAAAGCAACACCTGGGATCCCTCGCCAGCCCCAGCCATTTCATGGGGGGGGGGGGGGGCGGGGGAGGTGCTCTAGTGAGGCCCAGAACGGGACTTCCCTGGCCAGTGCTCACTAGCGCTCCTCCTATCTCACCAACATGACACGGGCCCAAAGCACACCAAAGACAAAGGCATTAATAGGATGGTAATAGAGTCTAGCCAAGAAGAGAATATATCTATGTAACCTACAATGGGGCACCTAAATGTATAATGCAAGGAGAAATGGACAATACGAGTAAGGAAATTTAACATTCCTCTTACATCAAGGGGTAAGTCATTCAGGGAGAAAATCATTAAGGAGACAATGACTTTGAAAGAAACAGTAGCCCATATGAACTTCACAAATGTATACAGAGGATTCCCTGAATAAACAGCAGGATACACGTTCTTTTTAAGTCCACACAGATTATTCCCCAGACAAAATCACTTTTAGGCCACAAAACAAGTTTAAGTAAATTTCAGAAGACTGAAATCATATCAGGCATCATGTCTTACCACAACAGTATTAAAGTAGAAATCCATTAGAAGAAAAGAACCCACAAAACCACATGGAGGCTGAGTAACATGGTACTAAATAACCAATGGGTCAATGAAAAAATACATGGAGACAAATGAGATTGGAACCAAAATGGCCCAACATTTTGGGGGATACAGGAAAATAAGTTCTAAGAAGTTTATGGCAATACAGGTCTAATTTAGGAAACAAGAAAAATCTCTAACAACCTAACCATACATTTAACAGACCTAGAAAAAGTTCAAAGCAGGTAGAAGGAATGAAATAACAAACATCACAGTGGTAATAAATATAATAGACACTAAAAACAATACAAACAATAAAACCCAAAGATGGTTCCTTCAAAAGGTAAACAATTTTAATAAACCTTTATCCCAGACTGACCAGGAAAAAAGGAGAGAGGACTCTAATAAATAAAATTATAGGTGAAAAAAAGAAGTAACATCCAACATCATAAAATACACATGATTACAAGAGACTATGATGAAAAATTATATGCTAACACATTGGACAACCTAGGAAAAATGGATCAATACCTAAAAATACACACATTCTTCCAAAAGTGAATCAGGAAGAAATAATCTGAATATGCTAATTACTAGTAAAATAAATTCCATAATCGTAAAACTACCCCCAAATCCCCCCCCCCCCAAAAAAAATCCCAACAAAGTCCAGGACCAGATAGCTTCATAGGTGAATTTCACTCAACATTTAAAGAGGTAATATGCATTCTTCACAACTTATACCAAAAAGAAAAATGTTTCTGAATTCTTATTACAAGGCCAGCACTACCCTGATATCAAAGACATTACAAAGAAAGTGACAAGCCAAATTCGTGATGAAAAGAGAGAGACAATAACTCTCAAAAGAATATTAGCAAACCATGTTCAACAATACATTAAGAAAGTCATTCACCAAAATCAAGTGGGATTTGCTCCTGGGAAGAAGGACAGTTATCCACACAACCATCAATGTGACATATCACATTAAATAATTAAAGGATAAGAAACACCGAAATTCAACATCCTTTCCTGATCTCAACAAAATAGGTTTGGAGGAACATCAATATAACAAGGCCATATATAACAAATCCATGGCTAACAACGCACTCAATGGTGAAAATCCAAATGATTTTTCCTATGCGATTAAAGGACAAGGATGTCCAGTCTCATCAATTTTATTCAACATAGTACTAGAAATCCTAGCTACAGCAATCAGACAAAATGAATAAAAGGTATCAAATTGGTAAGGAAGATGTTAAAATTGTACTCTTTGCAGAGAACATGGTATCGATGGAAAAAGGACAGTCTCTTCAATAAATGGTGCTGGGACAATGGGACAGTCACATGCAGAAGAATGAAACTGGACCATTCTCTTACATGATATACTCAAAATATATGAAATACCTAAATGTGATAGAGAAAAGATATACTCAAAATATATGAAATACCTAAATGTGATATACTCAAAATATATGAAATACCTAAATGTGATAGAGAAAACCATCAAAATCCTACAGGAGAACATAGGTAGTAACCTCTTGGGCCTGGGCCCCAGCCACAATTTCCAAGACACATCCCTAAAGGTAAGGGAAATAAAGGCAAAAATGAACTATTGGGACTTCATTTGGAAAAAAAGCTTCTGCACAGCAAACATTCAACCAAACTAAAAGGCAAATGATATATCACATAATGGGCTGGTATCCAAGATCGATGAAGAACTTATCACATTCAACTCCTCCCCAAAAAACAAATAATCCACGAATATGTGGAATATAAGGAACAATGCAGAGCACCACAGGGGAAGGGAGGGAAAACTGAAAGGGAAGAAATCAAAGAGGGAGACAAACCTGAGAGACTCTGGACCCAGGAAACAAATTGCGGGGGTGAGGGATGGGGTAACTGGGTGATGGGTATTAAAGAAGGGCAAGGGACATGATGAGAACTGGGTGTTACTCGCAACTAATGAATCACTGAACACTACATCAAAAACTAACAACGTACTAACTGCTGGCTAATTGAACTTAATAAAAAAATACACGAAACTAAATGAAATATATCGTTGGATTTGGTTTCCTAGTATTTTACTGAGAATTTATGTATCCATATCCATCATGGATATTGGCAGGTGTGCCACCTTGACTTGAAACCATAATACGCCTAGGAAAAAAACAAAGGCAGTGTGATCAAGGACATCAGCTTTAGTAACATTTTTCTATATAGGTCTCCTCAGTCAGGAGAAAAAAGAGCGAAACTAAATTATTGGGACTACACCAAACTGTTAACCTTTTGCACAGTGAAGGAAACCAGCCACAAAATTAAAAGGCAGTCTATTGAGAGAAGGTGTTTGCAAAGGACATATCTGATAGGGGCTTAATATTCAAAATAAAAAAACAACACAGAAAACCTAAATTACACAATCAAAATGGGTAGAGGACATCAATAGACATTTTTCTAAGGAAGACCTATAGATGGCAAGCAGACACATGAAAAGATGCTTGTCATCACTCATCCAATAGGGAAATGTAAATCAAAACCTCCATGAGATACCAACCCCACAATAGGTCGAATGGCTAATACCAGAAAGAAATACCTAGATGGGTGAGCATATGGAGAAAAGGGAACCTTCATGCAATATTGGTGGGAAGGTCACATTGTGCAACCACTATGGAAAACAATATGTAGGTCCTTCAAAAAATTAAAACCAGTTATACCCCATGATCCAGTAGTGCCACAACGGGATGCTTACCCAAAGAAAAATCCAGAAATTGGTAGTGCAATACAAGGGTTCATTGAGAGGTTAATGGATAAAGACAAGGCAGTAAAACTCAGCCATAATGCAGAATTAGATCTTGCCATTTTTAACAGCATGGATGGACTTAGGGGGCATTATCCTAAGTGAAGTAAGATAAGACACCATAATATTTCACTTATATGTGGAATCCAAAACAAAATGAGCAAACAAACCAAGACAAAGGAACAGCCCCTGAAATATAGAGATCAAGCTGATGATTTCCAGAAGAAAGGGTAGAGGGGAATGAGCCAAACGGGTCAGGGGGAGTGGGAGACACAGGCTTCCAGTATGAAATGTATAAGTCATTGAGATGAACCATATAGCATAGCAAATATAGTTAATATAATTACAGTATGGTATGACGTATTGTGGTGAGCACAGCTTAAGATAGAGCGTAGTCGAATCACTGTGTCGTATACCTGAAACAGGCATAAACTGTGTGGCAGTGACCCTTCAATAGCAAAGATCAGAAACAAGACAAGGGCACCCGCTCTTACCACTCCTACTCAGTACACTACTGGAGATCCTTGCACAGCAGTCACAAGGGAAAAAAGAAAAAGCACTAGAATTGTACAAGAAGAAGTAACATTGTCACTATATGAAGATACGGTTTTTTGGAAAACACCGAAGTCTACACCAAAAACCTGTTTTATCTCCACAAATTCACGGAAGTTGCAGGAAACAAAATTATCATGACAAAGTAGTGTTTTTGTATACTAACAATGTAATATGTGAAAATGAAATAAAATGATCCCATTTATAATAGCATAAATAAATCTATACAATCCTTAATAACAAACTTAACCAAAGACGTGAAAGATCACTTCTCGGGAGACCTCAAGATACTGCTGCAAGAAAGAAGACATGAATACGTGAATGGTATTCTCTGTTTATGTACTGAAAGAACTCATATTGTTAAAATATCTATACTATCACCCTCACTTTGTAGATTCAATGTAATGTCTATGGAGATTTTTTTTAAAAAGATTTTACTTATTTATTTGACAGAGAGAGTACAAGCAGGGGGAGCAGCGGGGAACCAGATGCTTAACCGTCTGAGCCACCCAGGTGCCCCTCTATCAAGATTTTATTTATTTATTTATTTATTTATTTATTTATTTATTTATTTATTTATTTTTTCCTATCAAGATTTTAATGGCAATTTTTACAGGAGTAAAAATATGTAGTCCTAAAATGGAACCACAGCAATCTGAAATAGCCAAAGTAATCCTGACAAGAATAAAAAAGCAGGAGACATCAAACCTCTGTATTTTAAGCTATACTATCAAGCCATAGTCTATTAAAACAGTGTGGTACTGCTATAAAAACAGGCAACTAAATAAATGGAATAGAATTAAGAGCCCAGAAGTAAACCCAAGCATATATTACCAGTATTTAATAATGGAGCCAATATAGTTCAGTGGAGAAAAGACAGTCTTTAATAAATGACGCTAAGAAACTTGGGTATTCACATGTAGAAGAATAAACCGAGAGCCCCATCTTATGCCACTAACAATAATTTACTTGAAATGAAACAAACGTAAGACCTGAGACCATGAAACTCTTAGAAGAAAACAGGAAAAATGTTCTTTGCTATGAGTCTTGCCAGTGATTTTTTCAATATGGCACCTAAAGCATAAACAGCAAAATAAAATATAGTGATACTACATCAAACTGAAAACTCCTGCATAGCAAAAAAATCAACAAAGTGAAAAGACAATATACAGAGTGGGAAAATATATTTGCCAACTATATATCTTATAGCAGGTTAATGTTTAAAATGTATAAAAAATTAATGCAAATAAAAATTTAAAAGCACACAACAAAAAAATCTAATTAGGCAATCTAAAGGAGCGAAAGACCTACATTTTTCCAAAGGTGACGTCCAACAGGCCTACATGTACCTGAAAAGATGTTCAGTAACAGTAATCATCAGGGAAATGCAAATTAAAAATACTATCAGATATCACCTCATGCCCATTACAATGGCTGTGATAAAAAAAAAAAAAATACATGTAGTCTGCCCGTCATTGCACCTACAATAGTTGAGACTGGGCAGTGCAGTCAACCAGGGTGACCAGCCCCACCACCAGAGTGCCCACACTAGTCACAGATCATTCACAACAGGAGGGTGCATGCAGCCCACAGGGGACACTCTCGGGGCATTGTGCTCCTGGGCCACACAGGAGGCCTTCTATAGAAAACCACTACTTTCAAGACCAAGAGGTGTTGCTGGCATACTTAATGCAAAGAAACAAACACAGAGCATGAGATGGAATAAGGACACAGAGAACAATGTTCCCAACCGAAGTATGAGACAAAACCTGAGAAAAAGATTAAATGAAAGGAATCAATCTACTGAAAAAGAGTGAAAAGTTACGACCATAAAAATGCTTATTGAAAATGAAAGAAGAATGCATTAACTCAGGGAGACGTTCAAAAAGAGAAAAATCAAAGCTGAAAAATACACTAGACGAAAACAATAGCAGATTAGAGAAAGCAGAGGAATGGATCAGTACTCTGGAAGACAGGAAACAGGAGAGTAGAAATAACCCATACTGAACAGGAAAAAAAGAAGTAATAGGTTAATGGACCTCTGGGACAATATCAAGCATACTAACATTTGCATTATAAGGGTCCCAGGAGGAGAGGGGAGAGAAAGGCACAGAAACCTTATTTAAAGAAATAGTTGCTGTAAACCTGCCTAACTTGGGGAAGGAGACAGACATTCATGTTTAGGAAAGAGAAAGTCTCAAATAAGAAGAACCCAAAAACATCCATACAAACAGGTAAAAATTAAGTTTTCAAAATTAAAAATAAAATCTTAACAGCATCAGGAGGAAAGCAAATATTTATGTACAAACAAAACTCTGATGCTCCAGCTGAAACTTTGCAGGCCATAAGAGAGTGACATGATCTATTCATAGTGTTGAAAAGAAATATTTTGAAACCAAGAATACTCTACCCTGCAAGACTGTCATTCAGAATTAAATATGAGGTAAAGGAGTTCATCACCACTAAAGAAATAAGAGTTAATACATACTCTTCCCCAACTATTCCAAAAAAAAATAGAAGAGGAAGGAAAGCTTCCTAGTCATTCTATGAGGCCAGCATTACCTTAATTAAAAAACAAAACAACAGAAAAGATACTACAAAACAGAAACAACAACAAATGAAAAAGCTATAAGCCAATACCCTGATGAAGATAGATGTAAAAAGCCTTAAAATAATAGCAAGCCAAATGCAATGTACTAAAAGAATTATTCACCATAATCAAGTGGCATTTGTTCCAGTGAAGAAGGATGGTTCAATATTCACAAATCTATCATTATGGTTC
Source organism: Nasua narica (assembly GCA_028533885.1). Classification (NCBI taxonomy): domain Eukaryota; kingdom Metazoa; phylum Chordata; class Mammalia; order Carnivora; family Procyonidae; genus Nasua; species Nasua narica. The sequence goes on from CM052809.1 coordinate 41,350,470, forward strand.
CTCACTTTTTCAAAGCAAAGGATAAAAGTTCTATGGTCATGTCAACAGAGCCAGAGAAAGCCTTTGACAAAATTCGACATCCATCCACGATACAAACGTTCAGCAGAGTGGATTTAGAAGGAACATACCTCAACATAACAAAAACCATATATGATCAGCCTATGTTTAACAGCATACTGGATGGTAAAAATGTAACAGGTTTGCCTATAAGATCTGGAACAAGACAAGAATATTCATTCTGCTAGTTTAATCACTCTAGTATTGGAAATCATAGCCTCAGCAATCAGAAAAGAAGGAAGAAAAGGCAACAAATCAGTAAGGAAGAAGTTAAATGGTATCAGCAGATGACATGACATTATAAATAGAAAACCCCTAAAGACTCCAGCAAATAACTATTAGAATTAGTGAACTCAGTAAAGTTGTAAAATATAAAATTAATATATAGAAATGTAATGCTTCTATACTCTAGTAATAAACTATGAGAAAAAAATGAAGAAAATTCTTATTTACCATTATATCACAAGGAATAAAACACCAAATAAATTTAACCATGGAAATTAAAGACTGTAAGACAATGACGAAGGAAGTTGAAGACAGGGGGTGTGGGTGCCTCAGACTCTTTGTTTTGGTTCAGGTCATGATCACATTGTTGTGGGATGTCAGGTTCTACACTCAATGGTGGAGTCAAAATTCCAATTATTGAAAATGTAAGGTATGGGAATGTAATGTGTAGCAAAAGAATATAGTTAATAATCTTTCAATAACTATGGTAAGAGGTGTTAATTATACACTTACCATGAAGAACATATTTCATAGTGTCCATTTACTGTTGTATACCTGAAACTATTATATCAACTGTACCTCAAATATACATCCCCATCTTCTGTGTAGCTGTATATATATATACACATGTGTACACACAGAAGAGATAACAAAGGCTGGTGAGGTGGTGGAGAAAATAAACTCTTATACACTTCTGTTGGGACGGTACATTGGTGCAGTCACTATGAAAAATAGTATGGGGGATTTTCAAAATATGAAAAACCAACTTAGTGTATGATCCAGTAGCTCTATTTCAAGTAATATATTCAAAGGACATGCAAACACTAATTTAGAAAGGATATCTGTTTTCCCATGGTCATAGTAGCATTATCAACAATAATCAAGATATGGAAACAACTTAAACATCTACCAGGAGATGAATGAATAAAGAAGTTGTGGTGTATATACAATGTAGTATTCTAAACTATTTTTAAAATAAGGTGATCCTGCCATTTATGATAACATGAATGGACACTGACAGCATTAGGGTAAGTGAAATGTCACAGAAAGACAAATTTTATGTGATCTCTCTTATATGTACAGACCTAGACTCCTAGAAAAAGAGATTATTTGGAGTTGCCACAGGCATGGTGGGGAGAGGCAAATCAGAGAAAGCTGGTTAAAGTGTATAAACCCCAAGTTAAAATATAAATAAGTATGACAGCTGCACTTAACCTGATCTAGGTATGGAAAAGTTAACAGATTAAATCCTGAGAGGTTCCAATAAGGATTTTTTTTTTTTTTTTACTTTCTTTTACTTACAGGAGATGATGGAGGTCAGTAACCTTATGGCAATAATCATTTTACCATGTATGTAAGTCAAATCATTATTTCTATATACGTTATACAGTAGTAGGTCTTAATAAAACTTGGAGAATAAAAAAGTGCCATGAAACCATGAGGCAGATTCACTGCTGTGTGGGAGAAGGAAAGGCGTTAAGGCTAGAACAAGTTCTAAAATAATCTTGGCCAGGAAACAAACTGAGAGTTTTAGATGGGAGGGGGTGGCGGGATGTGTGAGCCCAGTGATGGGTATTAAGGAGGGCACGGATTGCATGGAGCACTGGGTGTTATACGCAAACAATGAACCATGGAACACTGCATCAAAACCTAATGATGTACTGCATGGTGACTAACATAACATACTAAAAAATTAAATACATAAAAAATAAATAATCTGGGCAAAGTTGATAAGGAGTCCTCATGCCATTTTTCCTGTTACCATAATCCTGTATCTCTCAAGAGTATCTTCCTCAGTGTACCTGCGGAGCTCAGGGTTACTAGCTGAAAACAGCCGGTCGGAAGCATGGCCTTGACACTAACTCATTGTTGGATGTCAGAGAGAATCACTGGGGCCCAGTTACTTATACTTCCTATGGTGGGAGAGCTGAGAGTACATTTCATCCTCACCACATTCATTTTTTTGGCAAATGAAGCAGATCTTGTGAATCACAATAAGGTATCAGCTCTGCCTATATTCTTTTTAATGTAGCTGGTGAAAGACCGCACTCTGACAGGTCCTCTAAGGCTCTACTCACATTTTACCTACAAGAAAAAGGAATGTTGTCCTCATCCTGAGGAGAGCACAGGTTTCCCTACTATGGAACCACAACTGGCACAACTGCCAAAATCCAACATTGTTCAGCTCAGCTCTAAGAAGTATCTCTAAACACCCTGGATCCCAAAACAGGAGAACCTCAGAGGAGTACACCTGCCCTACTTTTAACACTCTTTGGCCCCTCAACAATATCCTTTTCCTACATTATTTGCTGGAGTCTTCAGTGAACATCCTTCCTCTTTACAACCCAAGCTTGTTGGCTATTTACAGATGTCTGGTATTTTAGCTTCTCCCACTGCAGTCAGCTTGCACTGGCTACCACCAGGTACTTCCTGCAATGCTCTGTGGGGGCTCTAGCAATACCAAAAAAGTGTAAATGCTGGAGTGAAAACCAGACACCACATATTTGTGTAAAAATAAAGAGAGTGGCTTTGCCCGTTGTTCACCAATTATTTTGAATACTTTAATTACCATGTAAATATTCTTATACCTAAACAAATATTTGTTTACATATGTAAAAGGAATACATACGTATTCTTAGGATACCTAGATTTTATAGAGATTTCAGTGACAAAGCTTTCACCAGCACTTCGGTACTGTTCCTTTTCCTCTTTATTAGGTGGCGATGTGAGTTCATTTGCAATTAGGCCAAAAGACTCATTTTGGGAAAAACACCGTACTGTAACTCAAGATATCCTTTCCCTTTGTCGACTAACTCTTTCTTACTGGGCCAAGCTTATGTGCCCTATTACCTCTTTGCTGAGAATGACTTCTCCCCTAGGAAACTTCCCAGTCGTTGGTGCAAATGGATCCTTGCTAGCCCATCTTACCAGTCTGTTAGCCTCGCCCTGCCATGCACTAATCCCTGTGGGAGACAGGCTCCAGCAGCACTCAGCTATCGAGGCTATCTATGAGCACCTCCAGGGACTGTTCTAGAAAACTCATATCCTTTCCTATCTGGTGCAGCATTTCATTTCTTCTCATAAAGAGCTCATTTTTTTCAACCAGAGTTATCAGAGCATTCACTAACTGATCATTTCTCTGAGCACAATGATAAAAATGTATTCTTAACTCAAAGGGAGATAACGCATGTCAAATTGATTCTACTTTAATATATTTGGTGCTCCGTTTTTGTCCATGCCTTCCTGGAGAAATCCAATCGAATTCTTACGTACATCTTAAAAGCCATGGAACACAAAAATAGAAAAGTAACAGTTGGTCACTCATCACCGAGAATTGAGCAAAATGTATAGTGCATTTTGGGTCAGATCATTGCATTTTTATGAAATAAATGCCAGTGGTCATGACGATGAAAATAGCAGGTACCTTTTTCTGATATCACCTTTGTGCTCGGTGCCGATGCACACTTGATGTGCACTATTCCAATCGTTAGTCTTACCCTGCAAGTTTTAGATGAGATTATCATCCATCATACCAGTGTGGAAATGGAGGGCTACTTCTTCCAACTTTGCAATTGTTTATGTGCCAATATTTGGCTTGTACTCCGGTACAGTCCTTCACATTGTTTTATTTAATAAACACTAGGTACCTAGGATGTGTGAGGCAAACTGAATGAACAAATCATAATTGAATGACCGCAGAGATCTTTTTCAAGCCTGATACTCCCACTTGCTGGCAAGTTTCATTTTGTGCTTTACAGAATGCCAGGGTTCTACTGCGGTATCCTGGGAAGCCGCCAGGGGACAGATTTTGGTGTAGTATTCAATATTCTGTATTTAGTACTTCAAGCAGACAGCTCCAGTTTTTATTTAAGTTTATATGTGTATTTATTTATGTAATGAGGATCCATTAATTTCAGATTTTTAATTTTAAAAATCTGAAAGTCGCTGATAATAGGCAATGTATTACAAAAATTTAGAGAAAAAATCTCAAAATTATTTCAGTTTTTCTCTAAAATTTGTATCTAAAAATTTGTATCTCATTTTGTTTCGCGTCCCAATTATACCAAAAAGAGTCTTCCACATTGAAATTCCATCTCCCTTGCCACCTACTAACTTCCGGGATGAGAGGATTAGGTAGTGGTGAAGAGCACAAGTACTGTATTACACTGTATCAGAAGCCTGCCTTTACTACTTACCACTCTGGCTGTGACTTTGAGCAGTTCACTCAGCCTCCCTTCCTCATGTGTAAAAAGGAGTTAATAGTACCTTTGTCACAAACCGATTGTAAGGATTAGATGAATATGAAGCCAATACCTCTTACCTTTGGTAAGCAATCATTGTTTATTAAATGTCTAACTCCAACTAGCACCTTGAATAATGTCTAAAGCAAATTCTATTGCTCTCATTGTAGTATTTTAGAACTACTGCCCTGGACAGCAGCAACTTATAAAAAAGAAATATTTATGAAAAATTTTAAATCTGTATTAAAATATAGGTTTCATACAATAAAACAACCATAAACAAGTCACAAAATAGCAACAAGTACATACCTATCTTACTTTGAATGTAGATGAACTAATGTTTCAATCAGAAGACATAAAGTGACCAAATGGATAAGAAAGCAATATCCATCTATAGGCTGCCTACAGAAGACTCACTTCAGAGCCAAAGACACACACAGGCAGACTGAAAGTGAAGAGGTGGAAAATCATTTATCACGTACATGCAAGTGAAAGCATGTCGAGGTTAGCAATACTTACGTCACACAGAATAAACTATAAAACAACGACTGTGAGAATAGACATAACAATTTTAAGTATACCCAATATGGGGGCACTGAAATAAAGCAACTATTAATGGACATAACGGAAAAAAAATGGTAGTGATACAGTAATAGTATGGGATTTTAATATCCCACTTACATCAACGCATAGATTATCCAGACTGAAAATTAACAAGGAAATTGCGGTTTTTGAATGACAGATCTAACAGATATGCCTAACATTCCATCCCAAAACAGCAGCAAACACATTCTTTTCAAATATATATGTAACATTGGCCAGAATAGGTCACATGTAGGCCATAAAAGCAAACAAAACAAATCTTAACCAATTCAAAAATACTGTAAAACTAGAAATCAATCCCTGGAAGATATCTGGACAGAATACAAACACATGGAGGCTGAGGAACATGCTACCTAACTATGAGGGGGTCAACCAAGACATCAAAGAGGAAATCAAAAAAGACAAGGAGACAAATGAAAACACAGTGGCCCAAAATCTTTCAGCTGCAACCGAGGATTTCCTAAGAGGGAAGACAATAGCAATATAGGCCAACCTCAAGAAACAAAAAAAAACCTCAAACAATCTAACCTTACACCTTAAGCCACTGGAAGGAAGGAAATAATAAATATTAGAGCAGAAATAAAGGAATAAAGACTAAAAAACTCCCAATAGACCAGATCAATCAAACCAGGAGCCAGTTCTTTAAAAAAGATCAACAAAATCAATAAACCTTTAGCCAGACTCATCAATAAATCAAAAATGAAGAAGGAAAAGAACCACCGATACCGCAGAAATTCACAGGATTCTAAGAGAATGTTATGAAAAAGTATATGCCAACAACTGAACAACCTAGAAGACATGGATAAATTCCTAGAAACATATAACCTTCCAAAACTGAATCATGAAGAAATGGAAAATCTGAACAGAGTGATTACTAACAATGAAATGGAATCAGTAATTGAAAAATTCCCCAACAAACTTAGATATAGGACAAGATGGCTTTACAAGTGACTTCTACCAAATATTTACATAATAGTTAATTCCTATTCTTCTCAAATTATTCCCAAAAGTACAAGAGGAAGGAAAGCTTCCAAATTCATACCCAAACCAGGTAAAGACACTACAAAAGAAGAAAAAATATATATGTGCTTTATTATAATATTCTGTATAATTTCCTTGTCAGGTTTATAAGTACTTTATAAATATCAAAACCATTCCTTCAATTTACACTCAATCTCTAGCCAGGTAGACACATTATTTAGGTGACTATAGATCTCAGTGTTATTTTTTCAGGCTTCTGTCTTATAATCATGTACTTCAGGTACTTTCTTTCCCCCCCAAAAATATTATCCTTCAAAGAGAGATTTGTTGGAAATGGGCTGGATTTGCTTCATTATGATTCACTGTTTAATGGAAGGTCTCTGCCCAGGAGAACAAGATGGTGATTGCTTGGCAATAATCCAGTATGTCTTCCATTAGGGTTTTCATTCAGTAGAAACCTTCTTTACTCTTAAAAAAATCTTTACTTTAAAAAAATCTTACAATATTTGTTTAATATTTTTCAATTGACAGCTTGCAGCTTCATTTTTCTGGGGCCCTATGTGTAATGCTTCTTCCTAGGCCTCCTGAGTGTTTTGCATTGCACTCCTGATTCAAACTACGGAACTTCATAGAAATACTCTTATTTATTTTGTGCTTCTCAATACTGTATTAAAACAAAAAAAAACAAATTGCCATGCTATTTTCCTTGAAAATATTATCTCATATCCCAGATCATCTACTTTTCCACATGCAATCATTCAGAAAGAAAATTTTTGTTAAGAACTATACCCACTGGATTTGAATTTTCAAATCATTGAAAAATGTTAGAAGTAAATAAAATGAACTCTTTTACTTATTGTCTTATTACCTATCCTTTGAGATGTCTTTGTGAGTTCATAGTTCTATTTCTTAAGCTAAATTGATGATAATTTATTTAGGGAATTGATCTTATTTATTACTTTAAAAGTAAGTGTATTTAAAAGTATTTATTTGAGAGAGAGAGAGATCATGACCCGAGCCAAAGGTAGGGACTTTAACCCACCGAGCCACCCAGGGACCCCTTATTTTTTACTTTAAATATTTTTTGCTTGGAAAATGATATATCCCAGGGCACCTGGGTGGCTCAGTGGGTTAAAGCCTCTGCCTTCGGCTCAGGTCATCATCTCAGGGTCCTGGGATTAAGTCCCGCCTCAGGCTCTCTGCTTAGCAGGGAGCTGGCTTCCACCTCTCTCTGCCTACCTCTCTGCCTACTTGTGATCTCTCTCTCTCTGTCAAATAAATAAATAAAAATAAAATCTTTGAAAAAAGAATGATATATCCCACTGCCTAACATACCTACATGTACCAACCTTTTTTGTGATGCTGTTATACACATCAAGATAATTCTTGGTTTGGTGATCTACCAAGCACAGGATAATTGACCTAAAACATTTGTCCTTCTGGCTACCATTTCTATACACAGGAACATTTTCTAAGCACTAAGGGAAGCTTTGGTAAATTGGTAAATAGACCACATTCCTAAATCAAAGGTGCACATATCATGATATTGAGGCAAGGCAAGAATGGACAAAGTAACATGTTTACATTGAGTACAGAAGAAATCATTGTCATAAAATGTATAATTTAGGGTACACCAGGAATATAGAGTAAGGAAATTGCAAAAACTGCAATCAGGAAAATAACTGGGATTAGACAACAGAATAAAGTCAACTATCAAGAGCCACTTGCATGGTTTGGTTGCCAGGAAGCTTGTTAGAATACATTTAGTGATTGCCTTTTTTGACTAGGGGCATTCCAATTTGGTCATTACAGTGCTTGTTTTTTAATGTGTTTTTATTTCTTATTTTTATTTAAATCCTATTTAGGTAACATACAGTCCAATATTGGTTTCAAGAGTAGAATTCAGTGATTCATCGCTTACATCCAACACCCAATGCTCATGATCAGAAGTGCCCTTCTTAATACTCATTAGCCATCTGGCCCATTCCCCACACACCTGCCTCCATCACCCCTCGATCATTCTAGTTTTTAGTGGCATTTACCTGTCACCTCTTAAAAGTAACCCTTATTGAGTCTGAATCAAAGTTATTTCTTAAGGCTCATTTTAAAGGAGTTTTAGTCTTTTACTTATCCCTACCAGTAGTCTTCTAGACCAGTCGTCTTCAGTAATTCAGCATTCTTCTTGATCGGTGCTACTCTTCCATCTGACAATATCCTCAACAGTACAATAATGGCAAGACTTCAGTTCAACCTTACAGTCAGAATTCACGTTAAAGTAATAGTGCCTGGAGATCTCCATGTCCATATTAACTTCTATAGATCTGGGACTAAAGTGCCACAGGCTTTGAAAAACAGCTGAAAGCAGTTGGAATCATTGTATAAAGGACTCTGCTGCAAGTCAAAATTCCCAGCAGTGGCCCAGAAAATTATATGGATTCCTGATCAGTGATTATTAATCACTTTCTGTAAAACCATAGGTGTAGATGCCTGGGATAAACTGGAGTAGCTTTGCATTGGCTATATTAATCATGCATGTGACAGAATTAGGTGGGTCAGCAAATTTACTTTAGGGCCTGGATTTATGTGAACGGTTCCTAAATTTTCTTCATGCACTGTGGATCACAGTGATTTCTCATCTGAAATAACTATATTTGCTTATGAAAAGAAATTTTATGATCAGATAACTCATACCAACACTAATAACTGACATGAAATTCTCAATTTATCTACTACCACCATGTCAACATGCCATGATTTGGGTATAAAGCTACTGGTGTAATTGAATACACCTACCAAAACTTTAGTCAAGGGGATACAAAAAAAATCCACACCTGGCAAGGTAGCTGCCATTGGACATTTGAATCACGTGTTGCTTTTTACTGACATGAACGTATACAGTGTTCATACACACATGCAGGAATATCCAGCTGATAGGTTTAATGTTCTTTCAAACAAAAGCATTCCTAAACAATATTCAGAAGGTTAAGTACCTATGAATATTCAGGCATTTTTGCTAAGTTCTAGCAATATATACAAAACGCTGCTCAAGCAGCTTACAGAAATAAGATCCAGAAATAAGATCATTAAGTACCTGGACGATTACAGTACAATGGCATTGGATTAAGATCCCAGGTTAGGTGCAGTAAAAATTCAGAATAGGGCCAAGAAGGGGAGCTTCTGGGGTGAGCAAGTTGTACATGAGCTCAGTCGTGAAAAACTAATACAGGTCATCTACAAAAAAGAGGGTTGTATGGATGGTGGTGTGGGAGGTAGAGGGAAGCACACGTACAAAAATAGAAGTTAAAATAGAGTACAATGACAAACGTAAAAGTTGGGTAGTATTAAGATGGGCATGCCAAAATCTTTCATAAGCATAGAGAAAGTATCTCTCTTACAGCAAGAAAGCACTAAATATCCTCCTTAAAACTGAAATACCAAAAGGATTATCTGTAGGTATCACCAGCCAAAGTCTCAAGAGCAACAGACATTCTGAAGGGAGAGGCTTTAACTTAGAAGATAACGGCTGTTTGGGTTTCTTTTTAGTAGCGGTTTTTTTTTTTTTTTTTTTTGGAAAATTGGAGATCAACCAGTACCCCCCAAAGGGACTTCGAAGGATTGGTAGACTTGGCATCACAAATAAGGGTGGACTGCAGTTCGAGCATATGCAATGCCTTCAGGATCTCACTTGCATAATCCATGTTAGAGCTCACGAAGTTCTTTGACAAAGTATCACCAGTACAAATAATATTTTTATTCTATCCCACAAAAGTATTAAACACTTGTGCAGAAAGTACGCCAAGGACAGGGATAGAAAAGGACACAGTATATAGACGTTTCTTCCTCAGGGAAAGTTAATAGCAAGAAAGAGAAGAATAGTACATAATATATAGAAGTAAAATACATGAGAAATGAGTAAATGCTGTTAGAAATTTGAGAAGACTTCAAGAGGTAGCATTTGGTTTTAACCTTGGGGGATTTTGAAAGGCAAAGCTTGGGACCTAAAGGCAATTCTAGGAGCATAAACAGAGATTCCAAGGTTGATTCTTATTTTCTATGTTGCAGCTAAAGTTGTATGAAACATTAATCAGATAGTATTGCCCTTTTCTACAGAAGGGGAAAACAGACCCAAGGAAACATTTTGAATCATATAGGACTAAAATTTTCAGGTTCTTTTGCATCTATTAGGGACAAAATTTCTCTTCTAGTTTGAGATAGAGATAAAACTCAGCAACCAATGGAGCAAATTAAACTTTTACTTAAGTCCACAATTTTTTGCAGCTAGGACTTCCTAATAGTATGAATGCCATTGACAAAGGAAGATGACCATGAGAATGTTTGTTCTTTTTTAATTGGCTGTTGTCACACTGAATGTTCATAGCACAGCTTCCAACAATGGGGAGCCAACACTCCAACAAGTTTTAATCCTTTTGAACTAAGTTGAAAATATGGCACTACTCAGAGATGTTTACCTAAATCACCTTGTGAATGTGATTCTCCTTCCAATCCCGACATAGTTAAGTGAAAACTTTACATCCTTGAGGCTCTACATAATGGAAACAGCCTTCACAACTTGTGACTGTTGAAATGGATTGTAAAATGCATCCTTGCTTCAAATGACACGACCTACTACAGAAATGACATTCTGTTTTTAAACTGCGAACGCATTCATGGACATGAACCTTCACATCTTAAGCACAGAATGGCATTTCTAAATGGATCTGTGAATATTCTATAGCATTCAATTCTTGTTGCCATGAACTTTCTACCAGAATATTTCAGGAAACATTCGCCTTAGAAAATACTCCTTTAGTCAATGACATATATTGATTGATATGGTGGATTTTTGAGCTATTATCAATATTTAATTTGATTAGAGAAATTTCACATACCCAACCTAAGGAATTTCCAGATTTCTTGCAGAACAAGAAATATAGATCAACATGTGCCCTCTTTGATACCCATCACCTGAGGTCTTTTGATTTTTAACTGCTAAGTCACCAAACCCTGACTCTCAGTATTAGTAAGGAATGGATGTTTAGTCATCTTAGGTAGTTTAAACACTACAGTTAGGACCACATACCGCATTACTATTGGAGAACAGCTATATTCAAGGATTCTTATTTTGCATGCTTGCAGCAAGAACAAAGGTGTCAGGCATATGAACTACAGGAAAGAGTTTTTGTAAAACATCTCTTCAATAATAAAAGAGTATCTCCTTAAAATAAAAGAATATCTTGCATGGGGATAGGACTTTATATTTACAAAGTACTGTACAATATTTAATACAAGATTTCAAGGCGGTAGTATACTATTAACTTTCTACATTAAAAATGAAAAAAATTAAAAAGAATTGAATGAGATACAGTGATTCATCTTAGGACTAATTACTAGTAAGCTGTATGTACTGGTACTAGAATCTACAGTGTTTTCTTCTTAATAGCATGTTTATTTTTAAATAACCTGTATCTCTTCACCTTCTGTGTTTCCTTGGCTTTAACAGCGTGCACCTGTGACTACGGAGGCCGCCACAGCGCTCTAGGAGCTACTTTCCCTGCATAGAAAGCTAAATTTTGAGATTTTCTGTCTCTCCTGGGATGGTGCAGAGTCAAGGACTAGGGCAGGGAGTTCATCCCTGCTCCTTACTTGAGGCAGGACAAACTGAGGCATAATTTCTACTCTGGAGCTCTCCATGGGTCAGACTGATGCTAGGACTCTTTCGGGAACCATAGCCTTGGCTTTTTCCACTTCTTAGTCTCCCTTCCACCAGCCCTTACTGTATATTGTTGAGAACACTTCCTTAATAAATCATTTGCACAGAAATCCTCATCTCAGAGGTTTTTTTTTTCTTCTTTCCCAGAACATAGACTAAGAAATTAAGTAGAAATTGAGACATAGCCAGTCTAAGAACACATATTTCAAACATGAGGGATATAAAAATCAAACTTAAGCACCATGATTTTTCTTTCAGACGGTTCATGACAAAAGACGGGAATACGGGAGTTGAGGTTTTTACTTTGCCATAAATTTACTTAACCTTTTTAGACCTGTATTTCCATCTGTACTGGGAAATAATAGCAATTGCTCAGACTGTTGCAAATAGGTACTGTGATGATCAGTACAAAGAAAACCATTTTATAAACTGAAAAATACTCTAACAGTGGTCCTCAAAAGGTAAAAGTAAAATGTACATTCCTGGACTCAACAAACCCTCTCCTCAAGATTCTCATTCACAGATACTGTAGATTCTCATTCCTGTACAGAATTAGAGAAGCTGCATTTTTAACAAGCACCCTGGTGGTTTCAGCTGAAGACTGTCCAAAGTACATGCTTTTAGGAACACTGACCTATGGAAGATGACAAGGTATCATCATCATCTACACAGAATAATCAATCTCCTTCAGACTTCTCTGTATATAAAATCTTATGTTTTATTAGAGTGTTTTAACATTATTAATTGATTTTCCCCATCATCTTCCCTTTACTTCTTAGCTGACGCCAGCAAAACGTTTATACGTTACCAAAGTAGGCAAAACCCAAATCCAACAGGAAGACTAAATGAGTGCATCAGAAAACACTTGAAAATGACCAGGAAGACGTTCTTCAACATTACTTTTGAATTATTTTTCATACAGATAGTGCTTACTAATGATCCATTAATCTTAGTAACTTCAGTGAAAAATATCACTTTTCTGGTTTAAAAAATAAATTCACCTATAGCTCTTATTAAGTCATGAACGTAGTCACATGAGAGATAAGAAATATGAACAGCTTTCACTATTATAATTGCTAAGGTTTGGATCTTGTGCAACTTCTGTAGTTAAACTCATTCAGAGATTTTTTTATTGACATTGGGATTACTGGTTAGATATTATAACTGCCTGGCTATCATTGCCAATTGGTGCTTTCTGTCCCTCTATATACTAAAGAAAAGTAGGTTCATGTTCACTTGACTTCAGTTCTTTTTTTTTTTAGGATTCTTTTTTTACTCATTTTAAAGAGAGAGAGCACAAGTTGGGGGAGGAGCAGAGGGTGAGGGAGAATGTCAAGCAGATGCCCCGCTGAGCACAGAGCCCTGTCTCACAACCGTGAGATCATGACCTGAGGTGAGATGAAGAGTCCGATGTCCAAGTCACTGAGCCACTCTACCTAGTTGACTTCATTTCTATGTATCCGAACACCAAAACACTACGAAAAATGTTTGAAGGTCTACTTGCAATCATATTTATGTCTTTCTTTAAATTTACATGTGATACAAATTATTCCAGTTAGTCAAATTTTGAACTGTTAAACTGCAATAACTTAAATTCTTTTAAGGAGAACTAAATGCAGTATATACTCTGTTAGACAAATTAAGTGATTTCATGCTTTTTCCATGCTGATGCTTCCCAAATTTCTTTCTCCAGCTCAGAGCTCTCCTGTATTCCAGACCCCCATAACCAGCTGCTTAAACAATGTGCATTATATGCATCTCAAAACCAATGTGTCCAACAACTGCTACATGTCCACATCATTCTATCAGGTGATCATGACCAATAAATGAAGAAAAAGCCAAAACTAATAAATTTGGATTCCTCAGCTACTGCCCCCTTTTCTCATATTCCATATCTAATATATCTCATTGTCGTGACCTATTAAAATATTTACTACATACCAAGCTGTTTCCCCAATCATTTCAGTGACTCCCCATTTCACTCAAAAGAGTCATTATAATGATCTACATCTCTCTCAGTGATACAAAGCCATGTCCTCTAGTGCTTTTAAGACTTCATCACCTATGACTCTCCACATGAACTGACCACTGGCCCTCCTTGGCCAAGTTTTCTTACATGTTATTTCTCAATATATCATGTTATTATTTACTAATTATATATTTAATAATTATCTGATCCTATATTTTCATCTGCAAACTGGGAGATATTGGCCTCTCATCCTCCACTTCTCTTTTTTTCACTATAGCTTTCATCATCTTTTTACATTCTACAGATTTAGGTTATCTTACTCATTGTTTGATTTCTGCCCACCTCTTCCAAATGTAAGTTGATTGAGGAAAGGGATCTTTCTTTTTTTTAAAATCCTAACTAATGTATTTTTAAGCACCTAGAACAGTGATTGGCACTTAACTAGTCAATGATTATTTATTGAATGACTGAATTCATGTACCTATGGAACTAAGGAACACCATACATCTGAGGAGAACAAGTAAGGTAGAAGAGGTTCTAGGCAGAAAAAAAACAGGAATTGGTTCTGATGGATAATCTGGGTAATATAAAAGAACATTAAAATATTCTAATTAGAATCCTTTGTCAGATGTTATTTAATTTATTAATATTGATAAGCTATAAAAGAACCAAATGAGAATAAGAAAGAGGTCTTGAAATAAACTATAGATGAAATTAATATAAGCTAACAAAAAAAAAAAACCAGAAGAATTTGAGGAAACATTATTGAAAAGCCTCTCAGTATACAGCAGCACAGTAGGAGAAGCAAAATCTAATAAAAAATTAAGGAACACAGAGGATGAATTTAAAAGGTCCAATTGTCATAAGAAGAGTTCTACCGAGGTGATACAGGTGAAAATAAAGGAAAGAAAAATGGGTAGGACTCCCATAGCAGAATATAAAAATCTTCAGATTGAAAGAGGCCAGAGAATTTCATTCAGGATAAAGATACATAGTACCTCTGGAAAATTTTCATAACAAAAATTATCTAACACATACTCTCTCATTATCTATATATCTATGTATTTATCATCTGACACTTGCAACAAAAAGAGGACTTAGGAATAAACTTGGGAAGTGAAAGACCTGTACTCAGACAACTATAATACAATGATGAATGAAACTGAAGACAATGCAAATAAATGGAAAGACATAACATGCTCATAAATTGGATGAATATCGTTAAAATGCCCAAACTGCCCTACAGAATTTTTCACAGAACTAGAACAAATAACCCGAAAATTTGTATGAAATCACAAATGATCCTGAATAGCCAAAGCAGTCTTGAAAAAGAACAAAGCTAGAGATATCACAATACCAGATTTCAAACTATACTACAAAGATGTAATAATCAAAGTAGTTGCTATGGACACAAAAACAGACACACAAATCAATGGAACAGCTTAAAAAATTCAGAAACTATCCCACAATCACAGGATCAATGAATGTGCTAGTAGGAAACAAGGATACGCAATGGATAAAAGACAGTCTCTTCAACAAATGGTGTTGGGCAACCCACAGAATGGGAGAAGATATTCGCAAATGACACTACAGACAAAGGTCTGATATCTAAGATCTATAAAGAACACCTCAAACGCAACACTCACAAAACAGAGAATCACATCAAAAAATGGGCAGAAGACATGAACAGACACTTCTCCAAAGAAGACATACAAATGGCTCACAGACCCATGAAAAACTGTTCATCATCTTTAGCCATCAGGGAGATTCACATCAAAACCACACTGAGATACCTACCACCTTACACCAGTTAGAATAGCCAAAATCAACAAGACAATAAACAACAAATGTTGGAGAGGATGTGGAGAAAAGGGAACCTTCTTGCACTGTTGGTGGGAATGCAAGCTGTTGCAGCCACTTTGGAAAACAGTGTGGAGATTCCTTAAGAAGTTAAAAATAGAGCTACCCTATGACCCTGCAATTGCACTACTGGGTATTTACCCCAAAGAAGCAGATGCAGTACCCAATGTGGCCCCAAAGAAGGGCCATGTAACCCAATGTTCATAGCAGCAATGACCACAATCACCAAACTGTGGAAAGAACTAAAATGCCCTTCAACAGACGAATGGATAAAGAAGATATATGGTCCATATATACAATGGAGTATTATGCCTCCATCAGAAAGGATGAATACCCAACTTTTCTATCAACATGGACGGGACTGCAAGAGATTATGCAGGGTGAAATAAGTCAAGCAGAGAGAGTCAATTGTCTTATGGTCTCAGTTACATGTGGAGCATAAGGAAAAACATGGAGGGCATTGTAAGAAGGAAGGGAAGGGTGAATGGGGAGAAATCGGAGGGAGCGATGAACCAGGAGAGACTGTGGACTCTGAGCAACAAACTGGGGACTGGGCGAGCCTGGTGGTGGGTACTGAGGAGGGCATGTGCTGCATGGAGCACTGGGTGTGGTGCATAAACAATTAATTGCAACACTGAAAAAATAAACATATTTGGGAAAAGAAAGGGTGTTGGGAAAACCAGACAATTTCATTCAAACAAGAATGAAATTGGACCCCTCTTTACACCATACACAAAAATGATTTCAAAATCGATTAAAGACTAAATGTGAGACCTCGAACCATAAGATTCCTAAAAAAAAAAAAAATTCAGTGATCTCTTGGACATTGGCCTTAGCAACCTTTTTTTTTTAGGTATATCTCCTCAGGCAAGAGAAGCCAAGTCAGAAATCAACTACTGGGACTATATCAGAATACAACAGTTTGTATAGCAAGGGAAACCATCCACAAAATGAAAAGGCAACCTACGCAAGGGGAGAAGATATTTGCAAATGATATAATCAATACGGGGTTAATATCCAAAATGTATACACTGTACAACTCAACACCAAAATAACACATAATCCAACTAAAAAATGGGCAGAACTGAATTATCAGAAAATGTGAATAAAAACCACAATTAGATGTTCTCTTAAGCCTGTCAGAATAGCTAGAACCAAAAGGACAAGAATTAAGTATTGGCAAGGATTTAGAAGAAAGTAACTCTTCTACCTTGTTGATGGGAATGTGAATTGATGCAGTCACTGTGGAAAACAGTATGGAGGTTCCTCTAAATATAGAATTACCATGATCTAGTGATTCCACTACTAGGTATTTACCCAAAGAAAACAAAACATTAATTTGAAAACATATATGCACCCTTATGTTTATTGCAGCATTATTTACAATAGCCAAGATCTGGAAGCAACCCAAGTACCAAATGTATTTAGAACACATTAAGATGTGTTCTAAACATACAAAAGAATATTACTCAGCCATAAAAAGAATGAGATGTTGCCATTTGCAACAATATGGATGGATGTAGAGGGTATTACGCTAAGTGAACGAAGTCAGAGAAAGGCAATACCAGATGATTTCACTCATATATGGAGTCTAAAAAAGAAAACAAATGAACACACAAAATCAGAAACAGATACAGTACAGAGAAACTGGTGGTTTCCAAAGGGATATGGTGACAGGCAAAATGGGCAAGGGATAGTGGGAGATACAGGCTTCCCATAATGGAATGAATATCACTGAGATGACAGGTACAGCCGATGCTATTATAATAATGTTGCATGGTGACAGATGGGAGCCACACTTGTGCTGAGCATGGCGTAATGTATAGACATGTGGAATCATTATGTTGTACACCTGAAGCTAATGGAACCTTGTGTGCCAGCTATATGTAAATAAATCAAAAGAAAAAAAAATAACAAAGTCTCTTTAAACTCCTGAAACAACAAAGCAGAATTATGTACTCAGTGAAGATTTCTTCCAGAAAATTAAGGTGAATTAAAAACAATTTTAGGAAAATCTAAGAAATGTATGATGACTAGCTAGCACTACTAGAGATATTAAAGTTCTTTCAGCTGAAGAACAATGATTCCAGATGGAAGGCTGGATCTTCAGAGATAAACATTACTGGAAATTCTAAATATACATATTTTTTATGACTACTGATTGCTTAAAACAGTAGTTTTAAAATACTAGTGGTATATAGTTTATACCATGTAAGATAAAATATAGACAACAATAAGACACAGGCAGGAACGTAGATAAATGCAATTTTACTGTTATGTCCTCATGTGTTATGTAGTAGAATATTAGGCAACATGTCCTCTCATAGAGAAAGGATGTATTTGCAATCTCCAAAGCAAACCTAAAGATAATACTTGCCCAAAACAATAGAAATCAAAAGGATTGTAAATGTAAGCTGGTGTCTATCAGCAATTACATAAAATGGTAATTGTGATTATGCACTGATGACATAATTTTATATGAAGAAAGTCTGTATGTATCAATAAAACATAAGTACAGTAATCAAGCTATATAGATATTAGGTTGGTACAACAAAAACAAATATTTGAAAACTGAAAAAAGTTGCATATGACAGCATTAAATACTCTTTCAAATACATGAACATAAATTTAAGAAATACAAAAAACTTTTACACTTGAAACTACAAAAAATTGAATGAAATTAGAGAATATTTACAAAAATGGAAAGGTATTTTATGTTCATGGATTGAAAGAGTCAATATTGTTAAGATGTTGATTTTCTCCAAACTGATATACGGACTTACTACAATCCCACTCTTAGCCCCAGAAGGATTTTGTTTTGTATTAACAAACTAAAATATATATGGATGTGCGAGGGACCTAGACAAAACAATAATGAAAAAGAGAAATAACTGAAGGTCTTACACTACATGATTACATGATTTCAAATGGTCTGTAAAGCTACAATACTGTATAGTTGGCAAAAAGATACTTAAAACAAACATCCTAAATTAAAAAAAATAGTGGAGAAAAATATCCACATAGGTACTTCAGAAAAGAAAATTTTCAAATGGACAAAGAGCATATGAAAATTGGTAAGCATTATTATTCATCAGTGACAAACAAAGCCACAATGAGATACTGTTATAATGTGTAGTATTAAAAATTCTGATGAGTAGAAGTGTGGGACAAAGGAAATTTTCATAAACTCCTGGTAATATTGTAAAATGCTATAGTCTTGATAAACTAGTAATTTCTTTCAAGTTTACATACAAACATGCTCTATGGCACAACAAATCCACTCCTACGAACTGGAGAAATAAACTGTATGTCTACAAAATGACATACACAAGACTATTCTCAGCAGCTCAATTTATACTAGTCTTCAACCTGAAATAACCCAAATGCCCATCAAAAGGAGAAAATAGACATGAACTTTGCGTGTTTTTAACAAAGGACGACTCGTCAACAATACAAAAAAAAAAAAAATTACTACTGATACACGCCAACACATGGCTGAATTTCAAAAACATGGTGGATGAAAGAAGATAGAAATAGAAAAGTACATATTATATGATTTCATTTCTAAGATGTTCAATAACCGGCAAAATTAATTTGTGAGGATAGAAAGTAGGCTACTGGACCAAGTAACAAGGATGCTTTGTGGAGTGATAGACTTCTTTCTTTAGTGTTTTGGATAATGGTTTTATCCTGGGTGTATGTCTCAAAATTCTTCAAGCTTAGGATCTGTGCATTTGATGAATTTTAAATTATAACTCAAAATATTGCTAAAAACAAAAAATGAGATCTAGAATTACTTACTGCATAATAGCTACAGAAAACTCTAGAATTAAACATCAGACCATAATATCTTATAAACTCTTAGGAAGACAAATAAGAATGGTAGCTGTAGACTTTGATAGAATTCTAACATACTCCTTCCCCCAGCTTCTGCTCTGATTTTGTTCTAGGCACATTTAGGGTCAAAAGAGGGCTGAGTTTTCTTTGGAAGTATTTGGCATATGGCCCTGAGATTTAAATGAATTTAACATTTGGTCACTGCAAGGTCATCAGGAGGTTCTCACTGGAACTTTAATATCAAAGAGAAATTTCCAGTAATTTATCTTAACAAAACATCATTTTCAGTTAGGTAAAACAACAACAACAACAAAAAACACCCAAACTTACATTAACTCAAACTCAAATTCTTCTAAGGCTTTTCCAAACTGAGACTTGCTGGTTCATATCCCCAATTTGGATTTAAGAAGCATCTAAATATTTAGTAATAGACACAGGTATCCTAGCTTGGAATTGTTCCTCAGCTTCTAGGTACTGATTTATAGGAGACAACATATATTTTCAGTCTCTGACACTATTATATCTCTTGAAATTTGTTATTCTTTATGTAGACCAAAAAAATTCACTTCGATGCTATAGGGAAAAAACGTTATTATTTACTCTATTTTTCTGATAGTTGCTGAACAACATTTGTTAATAATAGATACTGTTTCTTTACTCAACTCTTTTCTACTTAGAGTGGGAAGAAAATGCTTTCCATCTTCATAGTCTGGGGTACTGGTTCCCTGGATATGACTGGTAGTAATTATTGCAAGCAGCTCTAGTGCATTTCATATGTCAGTGTTCCCCAAAACTGTTTTCTGAAAAACCAGCACTGTTGACTTAGCTGCTTGCCGTTAGTTTCTCATGGTTTTGTCAAGGTTTGTAATCTCTGTATCACATTGCAAGGGCTGTATGGTATTCCTTTCCATAGGCACTGACCAATTCCTGTGTATTGTATGTTTTCTTTGAAATAGAAATAATTTTATTTAATAATTTTATTTATCGTAGGTTCTGAAATAATCTGTGTAAGTAGTCTAGGACCCTAGACTTCTTACACAGATTATTTCAGAGCCTACGATGTTCAATATCTCTTACAAAATAAAATATTTTCCTGTTTATTGATGACAATTAATGGCTAGGAGAACTCTAAACTAGAATTCAAACTTAACACAAACGGAATTCATTGACGGATACCAAATCCTCTCTCTCTCTCTCTCTCTCTGTTTCTCCACATACTGAGATGGGTCTGACTATCGTTAAGAGTCTCAACAAAGCTTCAGGGTAAAGATCTCCAATCTAGAAGTGATATGGGAATCAACACACTGTCTTTCCCCCTATCAACCATGTAGAGTGTAGAGAAACCCCTGGAAGAAGAGAGAGAGAATAATACACAGACTCATTTTTTATTCCGTACCTACTTGTAACTGTTGACACAGAGGCTGTCTGCTGAAATTTACCAGATGGAGATAACTGATTAATAGGTTATTCAGTTATTCAAGGCTGGACTCCCTTGACATGGATTCAGATTCAAAATTAAAGAGTGGTGAACCTGGATCCCAATTTTATTGGAAAGACGATGGCATAGCACAACTCTATACATTCATGACTCCTTCCTTTCCCAGATCAATGTAACGAAAATAAAATGTCAAATTAAATGCAAAAAAAACCCACCCACACACACACACACACACACACACACACACACACACACACACCCCTAAAGAGAACGCTGCTTGTTTAATCTATGGGGAAGCAATGGTTTTTAGGAATTGGTCAGTGCCTACACAGCTGCTTCCAAATAAGAGCAGTGCAACCCTCATTTTCCTTTCTTTTCATTCAGTAGCAACTCCAGGAATAAGACATCCTGACAAATGATACTGGTCTTTTTGTTATTGTTGTTGTTGTTAACATCTTACTTTTTTTTTTTTTTCAGTGCTTCAAGATTCAATGTTTATGCACTACAGCCAGTGCTCCATGCAATACGTGCCCTCCTTAATACCCACCACCAGGCTCACCCTTCCCCTTGGCCCCCTCCCTTCCAAAACCTCAGTTTGTTTCTCGGAGTTCATAGTCTCTCATAGTTCATCTCCCCCTCCAATTTCCCCCCATTCACTTTTCCTTTCCTTCTCCTAATGTGCTCAAACTCGACACCCAAAAAACAGATAATCATGTCAAAAAACGGGCAAAAGACATGAACAGACACTACTCCAAAGAAAACATATAAATGGCTAACAGACCCATGAAAAACTGTTCATCATCACTAGCCATCAGGGAAATTCAAATCAAAACCACATTGAAATACTACTTCACACCAGTCAGAATGGCCAAAATTACCAAGACAGGAAACAGCAAGTGTTGCAGAGGATGTGGAGAAAGGGGAACCCTCTTACACTGTTAGTGGGAATGCAAGTTGAAATAGCCACGTTGGAAAATAGTATAGAGGTTCTTCAAAAAGTAAAAAATAGAGCTACCCTACGACCCAGCAATTGTACTACTGGGTATTAACCCCAAAGATACAGATGTAGTGAAAAGAAGGGCTATATGTACCCCAATGTTCATAGCAGCAATATCCACAGTCGCCCAACTGTGGAAAGAGCCAAGATACCCTTCAACAGATGAATGAATAAAGAAGATATGATCCATATATACAATGGAATATTATACCTCCATCAGAAAGGATGAATACCCAACTTTTCTATCAACATGGATGGGACTGGAAGAGATTATGCGGAGTGAAATAAGGCAAGCAGAGAAAGTCAATTACCATTTGGTTTCACTTACTTGTGGAGCATAAGGAATGATACTGGTCTAGTACCTCCCACTCCCATCTTGAATTGCCCTGCAAACCTGTTCATCAAAATTACAGAGTAGAATTAAATCATATACTTACGGCCTACACTTAGGTCATAGCATCAGAGTTAAAAAATTTTACGCATACCCTAGGTGATTTAATTATAAAACTTGAGGTTTCTTGGGGATATATTAACACTTTGATATTTGGAGGCTATATCAACACCTTTACTCCTGTTATTAAATATGAATATACATGAGTCAGTGTTTTGAAAATAGCCCCTGTGTGTTATAAAGCAAATAAATGGTTTTTCCAAAAGGAAAGCATTACAATAATTTGCTTAAAGAAATGAGGGTTTGGGATTTTTTTAAAAATAAATTTAACTCCATATATTTACTCTTTCTCGAAATGGGCACCAGAGTGAAAACAGGGAGACAGGAAGCCAGGCCAGAGACTGGTAAGTACCAGTACAGAAAACCGCCATAACACACGCAGTGAAGTGATTGGATTCAAGATACATATATTGTAGTCAAAACAGATTGCTATTGAATATAACGTAGAGGATGAGGAAAAGAGTTCCTGAGTTAGGAACTGGGAAAACTAACACCAAACCACTTAGGATGTGACACATTTATAAGCTGTGAAGCAAGCTTTTCTTTTTCAGATCACTTCATCCCACAAAGGAGACTCATCAGGTTCTCCAGCAGGCTACCGGCCTTCCGTTAAAGAATGGGTCAGAGTGCGGTCCGAAATACAGACTGGAGCCCCAGATTCAGCTGTGGGATGTTGGTGACACGTCTTACCATTCAGCCTTGTTCCCTTATCTGTAACACAGGTCCATGACAGTGTCTCTACAAAGCTTTTGTAAAGGTCAAAAGAGATAATGCTTGAAAAAATGTTATTTGATGGAAGTTAAAGTTGTAATAATTGTGCCTTCTAACTTTCCTGAGTGTTGCTTATCATGTCATAGCCCAACAGGGACTTTTTGAATGTTCAGTTTATTTTGATCTAAACATTTTATTGGTATTAAGGTATATAAATTCACTTAAAGGATATATAATTATTTTATATTATATGACAATATACATAAACCAGTAATTGTGGCTTATACACACTAACCAAAAACAACAGAATGAGAAACATAATTAACCAAGGTTTTTTTTATATATATATATACACATAATACTTCTGGAAATAAGGAATATGGTAGCAAAGATAGATTTTTTTCAGACTTATTTATTCTTTTCAATGCTAGATTGGTCAAGGAATGCCTAAAGCTTTATAGCTAATGTCTCTGGAGCAGATCAATTTTCTGATTTTTTTCCCCCCTCTGGAGCCTGTCCATGGAGAAAGGCAAAGGCCTCAATGCAACAGCATTTTTCACACTGACCTGCTCATTCCTTTGAATCTGTAGCACTATTTAAATAGGAACCAAGAGAGTGAAAACGGCAGGAGGCTCCTTGACAAATGCTTCCAGTTCAAATTTTTTTTTTTCTGCTCTGTTTATCTCCAGGAGCACCACGTTAGTCTGTCTCAGTAGTTTCCACTGTCACTGTAATGTACATGTGCACGTGTTCTCTCACACACATATGCGCATGTGGATACGTATGTATATCCATTCTATAGCACACGTATTGTACGGTGTTTGTTAACATTCTTTATGTATACCATCACTTTCTGAGTTAATACTTTCTGTAATAATCCAGCACCCAGTTTATACTGAAAGGCCATATTTATTTCAGATGAATTACGGATCCTGTGGATGGCTAGATAAATGAGTTAAACGTTTAGGCAAAACTTGAAACAGTTGGAAAAATAGGCTGAAGATGTTATTTTAATGGTATTTTATTTTTGTATTTTATTGCCTCTCTTTAACTTCATGTTTAGAAGACTTTTTGTAGCATTTACCTTCATTTATTCATTCAGTAAATATTTTTAAATAAATGCTATGTCCACGGTACTCTGCTAGATATCGGTAATACAATAGTAAAAATAAAAATAGTTTCTGCCTTCATAATATCATCTTTCAAGGTATGTCCTTGACCTCAAGTGAGGATTAATACCAGATTTGCCAAATAAGTTAATCAAAGATAACCCTTGCTTGGGCTGTCCTCTCTCACCCCTTCCACACCTTCCCAATCGCTACCCCTCAAGGTCTGGGGACCAGGCTGACATCTGCACGGTCAACGCACAATTTTAATATTTACTTATACGTTTGAAGGTTTGCAGAGGCTACCTTCTCTCCAGGAATACAAATAGACTTTTCCAAGCTTTAGAGACATCACTGATTTTCTTAAAGTATTGAAAGTAGCAGAGGAAATAAGCTAAGTCACTTCATTATCTCCTATCCTATGTAAATGATTTTTGAAGAGTAGTATATTAGGTAGATTATGCTTTATTGGATACTTAGAAGAAATATACTACGTATTTTCCTACCAAAGGAATGAGGTCACAATGGTTTAATGTTAATAAGGATTTAAAATGTACACAGTAAGTTTTAAAGCATTTCCTCTAAGAGACCATAAAATTAAAAGTTATTTATCTCAGATGGCCTAGAGGAGTCAGTGAAGTGAGAAGGTTGTATGGCAAGCAATTTATCTTAATCCTCTCTGGCCTAAAAATAAGTTACATGGGCTGATTCAAATTGTACCTACGATTTTTTTTTAATTTCCATTAACTTTCATTGTTTCTATGACATTGTTTCTATAGACCAAACATCTTGAAAAAATTTGTGAACCAAAAATTAAGGAGAAGGAAAAGGCCAGAAAGCTGTTAGAACTTCAATCAAGGTCTACATGAATGGTAAGGGAGTAAAGGCAGAATGATTGTATCAAAAATATCTTGGAGACAGGCCATCAGAAAATATGGATTTTAGTCTTGACTTAGCCATTTTCCCCATGGTTTTAGTCTAATCACAAAATCTCTAAGCCTTTGTTAGATCATCTATTCATGGAAGGTGTGACACCATTCACTGTATCGCTACAAGGGTAAACAAGGCAAAGGGGATAAGTGTATATAAATATCATTTGGTACACTTAGTAGAACTAGTAATTACACCTTCAAGAAGCTTGCCACTAATGTTTCTATGAAGGGGTTATGTATTAAATTGTGTCCCCCTCCATAGTTCAACCTATGTTGAACTGCTAACCTCCATTACTTATAATGTGACCTTATTTGTAAATAGGGTTGGGGCAGATGTAATTAGTTAAGATGAAGTCATACTGGAGTACGGTGAGCTATGGCTGTTGTCCCTACACAAAGGGGAAATTTGGGCACCGAAATAGACATACATACAAGGTAGATGACAGGAAGAGACACAGGAGAAGACAGCCATCCACAAGCCCAGGAGAGAAGCCTGGAACATATCCCTTCCTCAGAGCTCTCGGAAGGAACCAATTCTGTGGACGCCCTGATTCTGACCTCTAGCCTCCAGAACTGTGACACGGTAGACTTACGTTGTTTAACCACCACTTTGTGGCACTTTGTTAAAGCAGCCTGAACAGACTGAAACAGAAAAGCCTAGGCCATCCTCTAGGGTGAGGAAAGGAACCAAGAGAGTATCCTTAGATTTCATTTTATTTTTGTCATCATTTTCAAACAGTGACTAAAAATAGGGGATGGCAGCTCAATCAAATTGACCGACTGCAATATTTTGGACATGACACAATTTCTGCTGAAGCTGTCTACCTACTGTGCTATAGTAATTGAAAAGTTTAAAAAAAAGCAGTAACTTAAGAATAACAACACAAAAATATTCACAAATATGAAAAAAGAAAAATTTTAAGTTTTCACATCAGTATATTTTACAGAAGAAGGAAACTAACAATATTGCAAGATGGGGCACCCGGGAGGCTCAGTGAGCTAAGCGTCTGACTCTTGGTTTCCACTCAGATCATGATCTCAGGGGCATGAGATTGAGTCCTCTGTTGGGCTCCATGTTCAGTGCAGAGTTTGCTTTAAAGTTTCTGTCTCTCCTTCTCCGTCTGCCCCTCCCTGCACTTGCCCTCTCAAATATCAGTCAATCAATCAATCTTAAAAAACATATACATCCCAAGAAGAGTCTTGGAGAGAAAATCAGTTCCTTTGCACTATTTCTGTGGTAAATTGCTTACCATGGTGCCTTAGGTGAGGCATTTGGCCTTCCCTTCCTTTTTCTTTTTTCTTTGATAGAGGAAGTAAACAATATATTCATATATCCCTGCCATCCCACCACCGTTACTGTAAAGGTGATTACCTATGGCAGGAGGACGGAGCCCGTTATCATAGCTAATGATTGCTGGTTCACTCAAATGATCATTCTATGAATAACAGACTGGAAAAATCAAGGTCGTATCTTTTACCATGAGGACACTCACATCACCGACTACAGACCCATCTCAGCATTTCTTGACTGTCGTCAGTAATGAAAAGTGGCTGCACCAGTTGGGTATGGTAATTCCAATCAAAGGAGTCTATTGAATGATGCATTTGCTTTCCATCAGGGCACCTAGTGCGGCATTAGAGGAAGTTAGACTTTGCTATTCCCTCATACATCAAAGTCGGCTTGCCAGTGTTATATTTATTGACCTGTCCAACTCTGTTTCCAAGATTGATCACTTTTGCCACCCAAGGGTTTTCCCTACTGCCCTGTCAGAGCAAAGTTCTCAACAGTGCTTTAAAAATTTAAAGTCCCCTTTATTTTTTCCCTTGGAAAATCTTTAATTTCATAGCAACTAGGGACATCCAGTATTGGAGCAGACTTTGCTTTTGCTCCTCATATACATTCCCCCTTCATCACCACTGAAGGAAATCCCTGTGTTGTCTAGGGATGCAAGGTATTCACCTTCACATTTAATTTTCCCGACTTTTTTTTTTTTTTAACCGATTATCAGTAGTTTTGTGACCTAATTCTGACCAAAATAATATAAGAAGTGTTCCATTGGCTGGAGCTTACAGAAAAGTACTGTTTTCCTCATAAACAAAGGACAAATCATTCCTTTACCTTTGATTTTCACTGGGCGTACTTTTTTTTTTCCTGGTAGGTGAACATGATACATTATAGAAAACCAATTTTGTGAACATGAAAATGGAACCACTCAGTAGAGTGGCTGATGCTGAGTCCCTATGGTATTTGCAGGAGCCAACCTACCAACTCTGGAATGGTGACCTCTGAACTTGTCAAGTGAGAAAAATTGTTCCCTGTGACATTTCTGTCCCTGGCATTTGAGTTTTCTGTTATAGGCAGATGAACACCGTGCTGAAGGAGTTCACAGACTCAGTAGATAGGAGCAACCATTCTAGAACAGTTGGGCTTTGCAATGATATTTTTTGTATCAGGCAATAACTTTTTCTACCAATCCATTTCAAGATCAAAATATCATATTTTAAGAGTTAAAACTTGTAGACTTTGGGAAGAATTAGGAGATTTAGGTCTGTTTTCCTCTTTCCTTGTATAATTAAATGTGTCACAAGAATCTGATGTCTTAAGACAGAGAGCATAGAAAATGTTAGGTCTACTGACCTTCAGCAAGATACTAATAGGGTGTGCTGGTCTTCCTTCTCTCCAGGTCCTAAGGCACTCTCTAGCTCTACTCTAGTGCTCTGAGAGGTTCATATTGACCACTTCCACAGTATGAAAGGTGAGAGGGAGGGAAGAAAGAAACAACAAGCAATAGACTGTCAACTTCCCCAGTTTCAGGAATTCACATTAATAAATCTTTGCAACACAGATATATATATCGTGCGTATGCATATTATGCTATGTATAATATGTACTATGTATAATATATAATACAGCATTATTATTTTTATGTGCTATTTTATGGCGAAACAACTCTTCTCTATGACATATTGCTTTACTTTCCTAAGTAGCTCACATATGTTCAGTGGCACAAGCCCAGGGAAATAAGCCATAGGCATTTGCTGATAAAAATAAATATATCTTGACTTCTCCACTCATAACTATCTCCAAAAGATAGTTTCTTAATTCTGACATCTCAAAAATGATTATAACGATTTTTTTCCTAATGTTTGTATTGGTAAGCAGTTACTACTACCCATTTTATTACATCCCTGCAAGCAAAACTAATTATCGTGTGAGTCCTTAAAAGTAGATGGATAATTAAATATCTATGTATAATTTACAGATAATCTTCATATGAACTTGAAATTCTGTTTAAGATTTATGAAAATGATATTTATTCAACTTAGGAAGACGGCTGTAGCCACAGACTTTCTGGAAAATAATTCATATATGAATGATAAGGAAATAAAACCAGTGAGATAATTCAGTCTCTGAATGACCAAGCTCTGGAACGTTAAATGGGTTGGAGGGAGTAATCACTTAATTACCGCCTAGCTTACTTTTTATCAGTAACTGTGGGGATCCAACAAGATTAGATACACATAGAAATAATTTCAAAGAAAGAAGAAACACCATGATGATGCACGAAATTCTCTAAAACTTAAAATAAAATAATTTGTTGTTTCTTAGTAGGTCCTCCTAGGAGTTTGCTTCTCTTAAAGTGGCTACTGAATGTACGACACAATCTCACAATCTCACAAACTCAGATGGTACGTGAATTTTACATTTGATTTCTCCCAGTTATTTGCCTGTTAGATGCTGTGGTCTCATTTTTTGCTTTGCTTAAAAACGTAAAGCCTGAAATCTATTCTGTCCCATACCTTTTTTTTTTTTTTTTAAAGATTTTATTTATTTATTTGAGAGACGGAGAACGTGAGAGAGAGCATGAGAAGAGAGAAGGTTAGAGGAAGAACCAGACTTCCCATGGAGCTGGGAGCCCGATGTGGGACTCGATCCCGGAACTCGAGGATCATGACCTGAGCCGAAGGCAGTTGCTCAACCAACTGAGCCACCCAGGCGCCCCTGTCCCATACCTTTTTAACACATACTCTCAAATCCTTCATTCCAGTTAAGGCACAAATGGTTGATAGTATCTAAAAAGTTCCTCTCCTGGGGGTACTTACATTTTAACAATGACTAAGATCTAGACTGCAATGGAAAAGAGGGATTTCCGGCAAGGACGCTGAAGTGACTCCAGCCCAGCACCTGGTCAAACGATCATTTTTAATATGAACAGTAAGGCAAAGGAAGGGAGAATCTTTGGCTAGCATAATACTTATCATTCAACTCAGAAACAGAGACAGATTTCATTCGGTGTCCCTAACAAATATTTATCATCTTATTATCCAATTGTTAGGTAACAAATGGCCTTCAAACGTAGGAATTTAAAACAATTTATTTTCGATGGTTCTGCGGTTGACTAGCACACCCGGGTGATCGGTCGTAGGGATTCTCATGCGGTCGTCGTCAGAGGGACCCTGGAACTGGAGCTATCCTAAAGCTTAAATGGGTTGCTTAACCAAAATGGGTCACTGATGTGGCTGATGATTAACGATTACTGTTCACTACTGTTCTTTATTTGAATTCAATGTAGTTAATATATACGTTATTATTAGTTTTAGGAGTAGAATTTAGAAATTAACCATTTGCATATAACACTCGTGCTCATTACAGCAAGCGCCCATCACCTGGTTACCCCAACCCCCACCCACTGCCCTCCAGGGTGTTTGCTTCCTAGAGTTTAGCTTCTCTTACAATATGCCTCCCTCTCTCTCTTCATCTTAATTTATTTGTCCTTCCCTTCCCCTATGTTCTTGTTTCTTAAATTCCACCTACGAGTGAAATCATATTTCTGGCAGCAAGATGGTTTAGTTCCCCAAGGGTGGTCCCAAAAATGAGTATTCTAGAAGACTTAGGAAGAAGCTCTAAGGTTCTTATGACAGCCTCAGATGTCACAGAAAGTCCCTTCTGCTACCTTCTACTGGTCACTTATCCCAAAAGTCAGATAACCTTGTCAATTCTATTTTTGGATGTGGGAATGGCAAAGTGACATTGACAAGAGCCTATGGGATGAAATACAGACCATCTTTTGAAAATGCAGCCCCCACATCCTCTATGACAAGATGGTCATTGCTTTACAATTTCCATTCTGTCATTACATTGTAACATGGATTTCCAGAATTATAACTGGGTCCATAGCTATTTCATTAGAAACAGTATTTTCTAGTTTTTTTGGGTTATTTTGTTTGGTTTTTTTAAGCTCACTATAGACATTAGAGCAAATTCCAGGCAAGGAATGTGAGTGGAAGATTAGGATATATGCATGTTCAGACCCCTTCTTAAAAGGATGCTGCTTGCCCGCCATGGACTTCTCTTACCTAGTCCCTCCTAACTTGAGAATGATGAAGAGCAGAGCAACACTGGGAACCTCATTTTGGTAACAACAGTGTTTCCCTACCAGCCTTAAGCTCTCAATCTTGAAATTATTCGGTGGGAGAAAAATAAAATATCTATTATAATTAAGTCACTGTATTGATGGGTCTTTCATTATAGCAGCGTGGTACAATAGATACTGTGCCCTCATACACTATTTCTCAAATCCCTGGAGTAACTAAATATTATAATATGGCTATTTCTCTGATTTATGCCTAAATCTTCTAATGCAGGACATAGTGATATGGTGGGTAATGGAATGTGTTACTGAACTATTAAGTAAATTACGTATATGCTTAGTCTTAAAAGAAGTGTAGATGTACTGTATCACTGATAATCTTTCCCTTTTTCTCACCAATAATAAATAACTTTAATTTTTTTCCTTTTTTTTTTTTTTTTTTTTTTTTTGCTCGTAACAGTTTCTCCAAGGATCTAGGTGAGTGTGGCTTGTGCAGAACTGGAGAGAAAGGGGATAAAAGGGAAACTGTTTTCCATAATAATACTTAAACTTGAAGACAAGCATCAACTGTTGGAACTGAAAACTATGATTTTGTTTGAACTCTAAGCAATTACTGCTATTTCTGTTTACAAAATCTTTGTGTTTTTTTTTTTAAGATTTTATGTATTTATTTGACAGAGAGAGAGAGAGAGAGATCATGCATAGGCAGAGAGAGAAGAGGAAGCAGGCTCCCCGCTGAGCAGAAAGCCCGATATGGGGCTCGATCCCAAGACCCTGAGATCATGACCCAAGCTGAAGGCAGAGGCTTTAATCCACTGAGCCACCCAGGTACCGCCATGTTTACAAAATCTTTGAAACAAAATTCTCTTTATGTGTATTTCTCACAATTACAACTTTCTTCAATAAAGCTAAAGCACTGTGTGCGTGATTTGCTAATATTTTAGTTGTACTTTTATTTTTCCCCATACAACTTCTAATTTTCTCTGTCAAAGTTATTGGAAGAAGAGCTTTCTTAATTCCACTGTTGAGAAAAAAATTATTTGTAGGAAAATACATTTTAGATATACTAGTCCACATTTTAACTTATGTCATTTAATCTGTAAATACTTCAATAATAGAATTTTTTAAAAATAGGGCAAGAAAACTGCTTTTGTCCTTGGACTTTTGTCTATATATATATATATCTCAAATTAACAAGGAAGGATACCTGTATGCATTCCATTCTATATGCTGCCTCTATGTACTCTAATTTTCCCAGGCACAAAGATATAGCTATCTATCTTTCACACGATAAATTATACTTATTAATGCTTTTGGCCAAAGCACATAACTTAGGTGGGCCCAGATTAGAGAGTTGGGGCAGAACGTCCCAGCCAGCCAGCCACAATGTGAGAGCACAAAAAGGTGCAGAGCAATGGCACTGGAATCCCCCAGGGAAGGTTGAAAAATTGGGACTAATTTCTTATGATCAGTCCATTCTTCATCTCCTCTCACCTTCCCCTTCCAACACTAGTAAGGGTTGAGATACGTTCATTCTTTTCTATCACCATGGATTGTTTCTTCCTTCACTAAAGGGCTTTTTAAAATAGCTTTATTGTGGTATAATTGATATACAAAGGACTGCACATATTTAATGTATAGAATTTGATGAATTTAGATGAATATGTAAACATTCATGATACCACAACCACAATCAAGGTAACCGACATACCCACCTCTCAAAGTTTGATTTTAAGAACACTTAACATTAGATCTACCCTCTTAAATAATAATAATTTGAAATATATATATATATATATTTTGTAAAGATTTTATTTATTTATTTATTAGGAAAGAGAGAGAGAGAGAGAGAGAGAGCATGAGAAGGGAGAAGGTCAGAGTGAGACGCGGACTGCCCATGGAGCTGGGAGCCCGATATGGGACTCGATCCCGGGACTCCAGGATCATGACCTGAGCTGAAGGCAGTTGCTTAACCAACTGCGCCACCCAGTCGCCCTTGAAATATATTATACTATCAAATTTGTTCTCTAAAACTTTTGTCAAGAAATGCTCATAGAAACTGTATTCAGTTGGGAATAAATGTCATAGGATATACATTCTTCCTTGAGGAATTAATAGGTACAGATCCATCATTTCCTAGCATTCAGAATTGCTATTGAGAAAGACCTCCTAGCATTTTTAATCACTGAACTACTCATAAATACCTCAGGCTCTGAGAACTTTAGGTCAGAACCCAAGCTGTTTCAATACACACAGATGGAAAAAAGCCTAGAATAAACAAACTTGTTTCAGTTCATCTTACTGTAAAAACCAGAGCCTATAGATGATTAGCTGAATAACAAGAACATTTGGGGTATTCCTCCCCTTATATCCTGATACCCATATATCTTGGATAAAGTTCATGTATCATTTTTATTTAATTTCTAAAAATATTTATTTACCTCAGAGACAGACGGGGTTGGGGGGGGAGGATGCTGGGGGAGGGGCAGAAGGAGAGGGAACCTCAAGTAGACTCTCCACTGAGCACAGAGACCTATGTGGGGTTCAATCCTATGACCCTGAGATCATGACCTGAGCAGAAATAAGAAGTGGGATGCCAAACTGACTGAGCCACACAGGTGCCCCCAAGTTTTAGTAAAAAAAAATTTACTGTCAAACACTTATCCTTCGTTTCCTAAACTTAATTTTTCCTGAGCCGAATTTTCTATGAAGTGAGAGGGTACTAATCATTCCTGTTTCCACTCCCGACAGTTGCTGATGGATCAGCTACATCATCTCGTGTTTGTTTTTTCCTTTCACAGTCTATTAACTTGCTGATACAGGCCCAGCAACCTGTTACTAACTGTAGAGGCCCCACATGTGCAGAGATTAAGTGTTATCTTCTAAGGTTGATAAGTTGTTCAAAATCTCTTAGAATTTCCTCTTTTACTTCAATTGTATTTTATCTGATCATCTGGGAGAAGGAGAACTGAGATTTGTTTTATGTTTTTATTTTTTTTAAGATTTTACTTATTTGACAGAGAGAGATCACAAGTAGGCAGAGAGGCGGGCAGAGAGAGAGGGGGAAGCAGGCTCCCCGCTGAGCAGAGAGCCCGATGTGGGACTCCATCCCAGGACCCTGAGATCATAACCTGAGCCGAAGGCAGAGACTTTAACCCACTGAGCCACCCAGGCGCCCTGATATCACATATACTTAACAACCACTACATCTTGGTATCCCATGAAAGCTTACGAATTACTTCGTAAGTACAATTTTTATGAGCTTATAAAGCTAATCTTTCTCTTTGAGAGTTTCTTGCAATATTGTTATTATTAAAATTATCACATCAGTTCCTACATTAAAAGAATTATATTATTATAATTTCTGGGTGTATTTTTCAAGAGTTCAATTTTGAATGGCAAACCAAAATGGAAATTCTTTCAATGACATAGTGCAAAAAGGTACAAAGTATGTACTAAAGTAAAAATACTTATAAAAATTACAGTAGTCTAGGCGCCTGGGTGGCTCAGTTGGTTAAGCAATTGCCTTCAGCTCAGGTCATGATCCCGGAGTCCTGGCATCGAGTCCCACATCAGCCTACCAGCTCCACGGGAAGTCGGCTTCTGCCTCTGACCTTCTCCCCTCTCATGCTCTCTCTCACTGTCTTTATCTCAAATAAATAAATAAAATCTTAAAAAAAATTATAGTAGTCTATTCACGCAGGGAAAAAGGACCAGTGATTTTCCAGTTCCACAAACTGGAACTCCAATAGCAAACCCTAAAATAATTATATAGCTTCTAAGACTCCAATATGATTACTTCTTTGAACCATTATGAAGAAAAGACAAGGTAGAGGCGCCTGGGTGGCTCAGTGGGTTAAAGCCTCTGCCTTCGGCTCAGGTCATGATCTCAGGGTCCTGGAATCGAGCCCCGCATTGGGCTTTCTGCTCAGCAGGGAGCCTGCTTCCCCCCCTCTCTCTGCCTGCCTCTCTGCCTACTTGTGATCTCTGTCAAATGCATAAATAAAATCTTCAAAAGAAAAAAAAAAGAAAAAAAAAAAAGAAAAGACAAGGTAAATACATGATCCCTTCAACTCCTAATAGAACAGAAAGCGTGGCCCAACAGTGGGCTATGAAGCAAAAACTGTCCTCTGCAACTCCAACAACTAAAAGGTTGCCTTTTCTCAATGCTAACACAGTAAGAACGATAATAAGGTATTGTGTTGCCTTATTGATAATTATTCCTATCATTAGTGAAAATGCCAAGCAACAGCCAGAAATCCTATTTTTACTTCTCGTAGGCCAATATCTCCAGCTTTATCCATTTTTATCCTTTATCAGCTACTTTCAAAACAAAGGACCTCAAAGTGTCAAATGGTAGCTTCAGGCAGGAAGGGATGTGAAATCCAGGAGAAGATAATTATGGCTTTTAGATAAATGTAGGTCAGTAGCGTATTTAGCTTAGGGAAGAACCAGCCTTTATTAATGAGTGCAACTTTGAAATGGGGTTTTCATTTTGTCTTTCAGGTTACTCATTGAAAGGTGACTACTCAAGCACAGCATGGTTACAAATGATAGAAATACCTGGAACTAGGGAGATAAGCTGTTATCTTCTTAGATCACTGGCCCTGCCACTAATTCTCTATCACTGAATATAAATGCCTTTTCAGCATAAACACTCCACTGTCTTTTCAGGGAGAAAGAACTCGATTTGCTTATACTTCCTTACTGAGTTCCTATAATGCACAAGCAAGGGGCTGAAATTATAGCCAAAGTTCTATTTGGGTACATGCTTTGATAATCTAGAATCCAAGCAGACTTAAAAATTCTTTGGTGCAGGGCACCTGGGCGGCTCAGTAGTTAAGTGTCTGCCTTTGGCTCAGGTCATGATCCCGGGGTCCTGGAATCGAGCCCCACATCGGGCTCCCTGCTCAGCGGGAAGCTTGCTTCTCCCTCTCCCATTCCCTCTGCTTGTGTTCCCTCTCTCACTGTGTTTCTCTCCGTCAAATAAATAAAATCTTAAAAAAAAAAAAGAAAAAGATTTCTTTGGTGCAATCCTGACATCTCTACCTTCGTGAAGGCCCTCTTATTCATCAGATGGGGGGGAAAATTGCCTGGAAAACACTTCAGTGCCACTGACTTTTATGAACCTAATCACGAAACCTAGTGAAATGCTAGTGAAAGGAGTAAATCATCTCACAGATGATGTAACTGCCCAAGAGTAGTTATTTTAGAGAGCTTCTATTTCCTATTGGAACTCTGTAGCTGCAGAGGGTTTCAGGGTTTCAGATAGGTCTGTACTTTCTCTGGTCACTGTTTTCCACAGATAGTTCTATAAACCTAAGTTCCCCCAGTTAAAACCTGGATTTATGCACAGGGTGAAAAAGACTCTCATGTGTGTGCTGAGACTTGAAAAGTTCCGTGACAACATCATAACCAGACACTGTGTGGCCAGTCATTTGCAAGGTCACTTGATAGTGTGGCCATTTCTGAAGAAATGAGAACTGACATAAAATAGACAACTCATTCTAAAACTGTATTTGGGAAAATAGTTATAATGCATGTCTCATGTGAAACAGCTTTTCAACTTATTCCCCTTGTGACATTTTCTTTAAACTAGGAATTTACCAGTTTTTCCTCCCAAGGTTAAATGGATTTGAAATGATACTGCCTTATGTGGTTCTTCTTGTTAATCTATTTTATTCAATACTGCTAAAAAACAACGAGTGTATGCACTTCAGGGGCGTAGCGAAAAAACATAGGAAATAAAGGAATAATAGGGAAAACAACAAGCAATAAACAGATAACTAAATATCACATAATTCCAGATGGAGATAATTTTCTGATAGAGACAGATGCAGAGTAGAAGCTAAATCAAGACAATGGAATGCATACCGTGTGTGTGTTCATGCGTGTACGTTATGCTTTTTTGACAAAGTATCATTCAAGCAAAGACCTGAACGATGACAAAGAGCCCACCATGCAAAGATCTGAGTGAGTTGTCATATAGGCAGAGGGAATAGCAAGTGCAAACAACAACAAACCACATTCACTTTGCCTGAAGGTTAAATTAAATAGAACCTATTTCCATAATACCTAAATCTATATTAATAACATGTGCCCAGTAAAATTGCCCAAGATTCTGAAAGTGAAACTAGTCTCTGCCTGCCTGGTATTAAGTCGCAACACACTGAGAAGCCAACTGGGGAAAAAAAACATGGTATTAGGAGCACTTGGCCTTGGAACTTCACATGGTATTGTTTTTCAAGTTGATGGGAAAGTCAGGGTGCTTTTTTTAGTAACTGTTCATTACTGTGAATTCTGCTTTAGACATGTTCCCAATCTGTCATTCTTTGTTTTTGGAAAAGGAAAACTCTGGAGGGTTCAGCACATTAATCTCTGTTTTCTTTTTCATTAACTTACTGAGTTATTAAACAGGCACAGTGTTCCACTTCAGTTAAAATAAAGCATTTATGTTACTCAGCAATAACTCCAGCACCATCACTGTATAAATAATAGATACACCACTCAGGAAAGCATCTTCCTCTACTGCCATTTGCCTCTTACCAGGTTTGGATGCAAGACCAAAGACATGGAGTTGTGTGTATATAATCACAAGTTATGGAGAATTTACTGGAAGTAAGATTTCCATGTTCCTATAGTCAAAATGATTTGGACACACAACAGGAATAAAATAGATGTTCAGAAATAATACTTACAGCTTCATAATTAAGCTCTCTGCTAAGGGAGCACTCTTGGAAACATGCATATTGGTGTTTGGCCAAGAAAAAAAAAAACTCCCGATGGCAGTAAGTGGGTGTTTCTAAACTTGATTTCGAATACGGCTTTGAAAAGGTGGCTGTAAACACTAGGGACCATATTGTTCAAAAGCAATCTAAAAACGACTTTGGAAACAATGTGAATATACTAGGGAGACTGGTGGTTTTTAACAGTGATGTATATATCACAAGGTAACTTGAAGGAAAAATTATGGTTACATTTAGTAGATAAAAGTAAAAATTGCCTCAAAGTAACATGACAGGGTAATTTCAGAAAGATAGCAAAATGTTCAGAAGAGTAGAGGAACCGAATTTGTTCTTTATTTTTTTCTAATTAGCTACATTTTTTTTTTTTTTTAAGAATACTCCCCTTCACAGGGCACCTGGGAGGCTCAGTGGGTTAAAGCCTCTGCCTTCGGCTCAGGTCATGAGCTCAGGGTCCTGGGATCAAGCCCCGCATCGGGCTCTCTGCTCGGTGGGGGGCCTGCTTCCCCCTCTCCCTCTGCCTGCCTCTCTGCCTGCTTGTGATCTCTCTCTCTCTGTCAAATAAATAAATAAAATCTTAATAAAAAAGAATATTCCCCTTCACTCTCTTCCTTCCTCATAAATTACAAGTAACCCAATAAATTTCATGGAGGTGGGATCTTCTAAGAACACAGGGATCCCAAGCCAGAGGGAGAAAAAAATGAAATGCAAATAAAGGATAACTGGGGGGAAGCTAACAGGTTCCTTCTTCTATTCTTTCTGGCAGTAAGAGTGGGAACCACCATGGGCAAATTTGGATGGACTCACCTACATGCTAGTGGGTATATTTATGTCCAGTTAAGGGAAGAATAGTGCTTAGAGGTAATGTAGAGGTGAATCTGACCCTCAGACTGAACACAGGGACAAAATCTACTTTACTAGACCAACTGGAAACAAAGTTGGCCGTATAACAAAGGATGTGTGCTCCATTATGGGCTGCGGAAGAAAAGTTGACTACTGGAAGGTAAATCAAGCTTTTATTTTAATGCTACTCACAATCTTTGCACACTGATTTCAAGGGAGTTACTTCCATAGTTCTAAACAGAGAGAGGGTGTTGTGTTAAATATGTCATTTAATTTTTTTTTCAAAATACATTTCATAATCTATTATGATTATTCTGTCATCTTTTTTAATCACGCCAAAGATTCCTGGTTACTACTTCTGGACACAGTGGGACGTTCACCTGAGCAGGCAGGAGAATGTCCCTAGATGCTTAGAAAGAGGATGCAGGTGCCCCGGGAAATCCACAAACAGAAAACAGCACAGCATGGGGCAAAAGGGAGAAGCCAGAAACCCCCTCATTCAGGGACCCACAAGATTCCTAAAACCTACATTCTACCTGTAACATTAGGCTAAAACTGAGCATCATTTTTATTACCCAACATAAATTACTCATTTTGTATCACTCCCCAGATACTCCAGGTTTTTCCTGAACAGCTAGCTCAATTCATGTATTTATGTTCCTATGGATGTCCCTCTTGTAATCTGCTTGAGAAGCACCTAATCCCTATGTTAGCATGGATATACCCCAGGGTGCTAAACCTTGTCAGTCATCCAGCAGAGGGCATTCTATCCCTGCCTGTGTTCAACAGCAGCCTGGAACACTGAAGGTACCATCAGACCTCTGAAAGGTAAGTAACTGGAGTCCATAGTGAAGCAGGCCAAGTATTTTGAATGTCACCAGATAAAAACAAATACAATTATATAATGTCAAGTGAAAAATTCTGTATTTCTACTCTTGACTTTTTCCCTGAGGTCCAAACATATTTGACAACCTACTTGACATTTCCACTTGGAAACATAACCTGTCCAAACTTAACATACCAAACAATGGAATTGCTACCTTCCTCCTAAACCTCACAGTCCTCACGTCAGTAACAAATTTCACCATGTAGCTAATTGTTCAAGCCAAAGCCCTGGGAATCTTCCTTCATTCATCCCTTTACCTCAAACCAACCTAACCTTCCTTCATATCAAATTCACCTATAAGTTTCACTGGCTATGTCTCCAAAATAGATCTTTAAACTATTCACCATCAAGGCGAACCCATCATGATCTCTCACCTGGAGTACTGCAACAACTCCCTAACTAGTGTATCTGTTTCCATTTTTGCCCCTTTAGATATCCATTCCACAGGCATTTTCCCAAAGAAGTCATATAGATGACTAAAAGACCCATGAGAAGATGCTCAACATCACTCATTATCAGAACTACATTGGGGTATCACCTCACACAGTCAGAAAGGCTAAAATCAACAACAAAGGACAGCAGGCATTGGTGAGGATGCAGAGAAAGTGGAACCCTCTCACACTGTTGGTGGGAATGCAAACTGGTGCAGCAACTCTGGAAATCAGTATGTTTCCCTCAAAAGTTAAAAATAGAACCACTCTATGATCCAACAATTGCACTACTGGGTAATTATCCAAAGGATACAAAAATGCTGATTCGAAAGAATATATGCACCCTGATGATTGTAACAGCTTTATCAACATTAGCCAAATTATGGAAAGAGCTCAAATGTCCATCAACTGATGAATGGATAACGAAGAAGTGATATGTACATACAATGGGCTATTACTCGGCCATCAAAAAAAATGAAATTTTGCCATTTACAACAACATGGATGGAACTAGAGTATTATGCTAAGTGAAATAAGTCAGAGAAAGAAACACTGTACGATTTCACTCATATGTGGAATTTAAGAAACAAGACCGGTAAACATAAGGAAAAGAAAAGAGAGGCAAATCAGAAAACAGACTCTTAACTGTAGAGAACAAACTGAGGGTTGATGGAGAGAGGTGGGTGGGGGATGGGCTAAATGGGTGATTTGAGTTAAAGAGAGCAAATGTGCTGAGTACTGGGTGTTATATGTGAGAGATGAAGCCCAAAATTGTACTCCAGAAACTAATAGTACACTGCATGTTAACAAATGGGAATTTAAATAAAAATTTGAAGAAAGAAGAAGGAAAAAAGAAAGAAACAAAGTAACAACCTAAAGAAAAAGATATATATGGACAGGAAAATGAAGAATGCAAATCAGGATCACTCAGTGATCTCTTTAAAGAAAGAAAAAAAAAAACTATGAAACTAGAATTCTATACCCTCCAAAAATATGTTTCAAGAAGAATCCAGAATCATCAAGACAATTAATCTAAAAGCAGAAAAGGAGAAAAAAAGAATTAACTAAAATGTGAAAACATAATCCAAATACCAGTGTGATATACTTCAACATGATCCTACCATTAATCATATTAAATGCAATTTTTAATACTTCCCAATTAAAAGACAGATGTTTTTAAAATTATATATAGAAGCAAGATCCAATTAGCTATCTATAAGACATCAGTTACATATAAAGATACAAACAAAGGGTAAGCATGGTAAAAGATATGCCAAACTAACTGTTCAAACAGAGTAAGTTTAACTATTTTATATAAGACAGAGTACATTTCGTAGTAATGAATGGTTTTAGGGATAAAGCAGGTAATTTCATAATAAAGTTACCAATTTATTGGAAAGACATAATAGTTCTTAATGTTTATGGGGCTAATGTCAGTGCTTCAAACTACATGAATCAAATCCTGTTAGAACTGCAATGAGAAAGAGACAAGTTCAGAATTATAGAGACAGATTTTAACACCATCCTAAATAATTGACAGAATAAGTACAAAGTATAGCATATGTGATCAACACTCTCAACCAAACTGACCTAGAGCACTCAACCAAGTAATAGCAAAATACACATTCTTTTCAAGTGCACATGGAATATTTACCAATATAGACCATACACACAATCATAAAATAATTCTGTATAAATATCAAAGGATTCAAATATGCCAAATATATTTTCTTTTTACAATGGAAAGCAATTAAATAACAGTAACTTAAAAATTGGAAGATCTAAAATATTTGTAAAGATATAAATAAAGTATGTTTTAATAATTACAGATCGAAAAAGGAATCAGAAATGAAATAGGCAGCATTCCAAGCAGAAAGAAAATGAAAACATGAAATACCAAAATTTATGTATGTAGCTATAGGAATGGTTATTTTATTTTATTTTATTTTAAGATTTTTATTATTTGGAGAGCGAGCACACAAGCAGGGGAAGTAGCAGGAGAAAGAAGCAGACTCCCCACTGAGCAGGGAGCCCAACATGGGACTCAGTCCCATTACCCTGAGATCATGACCTGAGCCAAAGGAAGACGCTTAACCAACTGAACCACCCACTCTCCCCTACAGCAAAGTTTAGAGGGAAATTTTGCTAATTTCTTCTATTACATAAGTAGACAGTTTTAAAAGGAATAACCTAAGCTTTCAATTTAAGAACCGAAAAGCAAAGAAAAAAAAGACAAATTAAATCTAAAGCATGTAGAAAAAATATAAAAGAACACCAAATTAATCCCAAACAATAGAAAACAAGGCCACAGGAAATAGAAAAAAAAAATAGAGGAGATCAAGAAAATCAAAGGTCTTCCTGTGGAAGAATCTATAAAAACTGACAAATCTGAAGGCTGACCGATCAGGAAAAAAAGAAACAATACCAATATTAGAAGTGAAAAGAATAATCACTACAGATTTTACAGACATTAAGTTGATAACGAGGGGATTTTATGAACAACCTTCCCAATAAAATTGAACAATTTAAATGAAATAGACAAATTCCTTGAAAGGTGCCAAGTATTAAAATCTGAATAACCTTATATCTATTAAAGAAATGGAATATGTATTTGAAAATATTCCTACAAAGGCAACTCCCAATAGAGATCTCACAGATGAATTCAGTTAAATATTTAAAGAAGGGGGAAAAATTACTTCTACACAAACCAAACCTTTTCAGAAAATAGTAAAGGGAGATAATATTTCACATGTAATCTTGTGATACCATTATTATTCTGGATAAAAAAAAAAAACAAAAAAATTACAGAAAAACTATAGAACCTTATCTGTTCATAAGCTAAGAAACAGCTATTCTTAAAATTTTAGCAAGTCAAATCCAGCAGTGTATTAAAAATTCTATATCCTGATTAAGTGGGATTTATCCTACTAAGGCTAAGTTTGGTTTAACATTTAGTATTTCACCATGTTAAGAGGTTAAAAGAGAAAAACCATGCCTATCTTAATTGATTCAGAAAAACACATTCAGCAAAATCTAGCATCCATTCATGATGAAAACTCTCAAGACACTAGGAATAAAAATGCGCTTGATCAATGATGTAAAGGACATCTATAGAAGCATCCAATTAGCATCACCCTTAATGGTGAAAAGAATGTATGTTTTCCCTCTGATATTAGGGAATAAACAAAAATAACTGTTGTCGGGGCGCCTGGGTGGCTCGGTTGGTTGAGCGACTGCCTTTGCTCAGGTCATGATCCTTGAGTTCCGGGATCGAGTTCCGCATCGGGCTCCCGGCTCCACGGGGAGCCTGCTTCTTCTCTAACCTTCTCTCCTCTCATGCTCTCTCTCACTTTCTCTGTATCTCAAATAAATAAATAAAATCTTAAAAAAAAAAAGTAACTGTTGTCACCACTTCTACTCTACTAGATAGTACTGGAAGTACTTACCCAGTGCAATAAAATAACAATTACAAAGAAAGGAAGTGAAGAAGGAGACAGAGGGAGGGAAGCAGAGAGAGAAGAGGAAAGAAAGAACAAGAAAGAAAAAGATAAAGAAACAAAGAAAAAGATATACAGAATGGAAAAGGAAATGTCAAGCATATATTATAGATGACATAGTAGTCTACGTAGAAAATATGCTCATCTAAAAAAAAAAAGAAAAAGAAAATATGCTCATCTAAAGAAATACATAAAGCTAAGAAGTAAATCTAGAATGTAAGATTAAAAGTAAATATAAAAAAATCAATTGTATTTCCATAGCAATGAAAAAAATGAAATAAAATATAGATTATTATATCAAATATGAAGTGATTAAGGACAAATCTGATTTAAAATTTTTAAGACAGATATGAAGAACACCACAAAACACATCTAAGTGAAATTTAGCAAGTGAATAAAATGAGACATATACTGTTTATCAATTGAAAGACTATTTTTATGCCACCAATTCCTCCTAGATTGATCTCTAGATTAGAAACAATCTTAAACAAAATACCAGCATTTTCTTTCTACAGAGATAGATACTCTAATTCTAGCATTAACAATAAATTCAGAACCCAATTACCCAAAACGTTGATGTGGAAAACAAAGTTGGAGGACTTATACAACTCTGATTTTAAGACTTAACATTAAGATACAATAAATACACACTGTCATATTGGCATAAAGAAATACACATTAAAAAAAAAAAAGATTAACCTAACAGTAGTTTTGAAATCAATCTATACATATATAATCAATTTATTTTCTATGAAATTTCTAAAAGAATTGAATGGGAAGGGATTTTTTTTTTTTTTTTAAGATTTATTTATTTATTTATTAGAGAGCGAGAGACTGAGA
>CM052809.1:41394298-41414162 GCA_028533885.1 Nasua narica
TTTTTTAAGATTTATTTATTTATTTATTAGAGAGCGAGAGACTGAGAATGAGAGGGGAGAAAGTCAGAGGGAGAAGCAGACTTCCCGCAGAGCCGGGAGTCCGATATGGGACTCGATCCCGGGAGGAAGGGATTTTTTTTAAAAGGTTTTAAATAAATTTAAATAAATAAAAACCATTTAAATAAATGGTTGTGGAACAAAATGCAAAAAAAAAACAAACAAAACAAAAAACTGTCAATCTTTACCTATAACTATATAAAAATTTACTCAAAATGAATAACAAATCTAAAGGGAACCAACTATAAAACATCCAGAAGGAAAACTAGGAGAAACGCTTGGTGACCATTTGGTTTGGAAACATATTTCCTAAGTAGGAAACCAAAGCGATCAACTATATAAAATAAAACTTCTTTTTACTTAGAAATAGTTTCTCCTCTAAATACACCATTTTTGAAAACAAAGGGGCAAGACACAAGCTAAAGAAAATATTTGCAAAGCACTTATCTGGTAAAATCACTTACATGATATTATATTAATTACTGTTAAAAGTCAGTGATAAGGAGGAAAAACAATGGAATCTGCAAAATATTTTAACATATTACCAAAGGAGACATATAGATGGCCAATAAACACATGAAAAGATGCTCAAATGCATTAGTCATCAAGGAAATGCAAATTAAACCAAAGTGAGATACTGGTACACA
This sequence comes from Nasua narica, assembly GCA_028533885.1. Taxonomy (NCBI): domain Eukaryota; kingdom Metazoa; phylum Chordata; class Mammalia; order Carnivora; family Procyonidae; genus Nasua; species Nasua narica. The sequence continues at coordinate 41,395,003 of CM052809.1, forward strand.
ACCATTCTTTTTAAACTCAATTAATTAGCATAGAATGGATTATCAGTTTCAGAGGTAGAGGTCAGTGACTCATCAGTCTTATAAGATACCCAGTGCTTATTATATCACGCCCTATTTAATGTCCATCACCCAGTTACCCCCATCCCCTCCAGCAACACTCAGTTTCCTGTGATTCAGAGTTTCTTAGGGTTTGTCTTCCTTTCTGATTTGGTCTTATTTTATTTTTCCCTCCCCTCCCCTAAGTTCATCTCTTTTGTTTCTTAAATTCCACATATGAGTGAGATCATATAATAACTGTCTTTGTCTGACTGACTTATTTTGCTTAGCATAATACCCAATAGTTCCATCCAAGATTTCATTTTTTTGATAACTGAGTAGTATTCCATCATATATATGGGACACCATCTTCTTTATCCATTCATCTGTTGATGGACATCTGGGCTCTTTCCATAGTTTGGCTACTGTGGACATTGATGCTATAAACATTCGGGTGCACGTGCCCCTTTAGATCACTACATTTCTAACTTTAGGGTAAATACTCATTAGTACAATTGCTGGGTCTTAGGGTAGCTCTATTTTCAACTTTTTGAGGAACCTCCACACTGTTTTCCAGAGTGGCTGCAACAGCTCGCATTCCCACCAACAGTGTGTATGGGGGGGTCCCCTTTCTCCCCATCCTCGTCAACATCTGTCATTTCCGGACTCGTTACTCTTAGTGATTCTGACTGGTGTGAGGTGGGATCTCATGTACACACCCATTACTAATAGCCAGAACTAAAAGAAATCTAACCATACCAAGTGTTGACAGGGATGGAGAGCAACTGAATATCTCAAGCACTACTGATGGAAATGTAAACCTATACAACTTTGGAGACGTTTGTCTCTTCTTTCAAAATTAAATATACATCGACCATACAACCTGTTGATTCTCAAGCATTTATTTAACCAAGAGAAATGAAAGCATGTGTCTACACAAAGTGGTCAACGAAAGAAAACGGGTAAAAAAATATACATTATATAATTCAATTTCATAAAATTCTGTAACACGCAAACAGCCATGAGTGTAGACAGAGTAGTTGCTAGCGAATCAGGACGGGTGGTGGCAGGGAGGAATATTGTATTACAAAGTGGCAGGAGAAAACTTTGTAGAGTAATGGATATGTGCATCTCCTTGATTGTAGTGACAGGCTTACAGGTGTGGACATAGTTTAAATTCATGCGATTTTATACTTTATGTATGTGCAGTGTACCATATGTCATTTATGCCACAATAAGACAAAAATAGTAAGCCACAACCGAGTACCTGGTAAAGTAAGTGGCCTCACTCTTCAGTTCCATCTCCCTGAAACAAACTATCTTTAGCTGACCACATCAAGGATCACATGAGAAAAGTATCTTATGTGTGGTTATTCGCATTTTTGCGAGCTTTTAGAGGTCAGGAGCTCCTCTAAATGTCTGTCACAGATTATGTTTTCACCTTTATAATCGTGGATGAGGTAAATTCTATCATTATCCTCTCAGATTTGATTATTATAAGTGTATTATTAACTTCCAAAAATGGGTGTCTGACCTGTTCAAAGTCACAGTCTGAAGCAAAGAGACTTGGGATTAAATATACACAATCATATACTTAATAACATTATTTGATTGCCTTGGGGTGGGGGCGAGCAGGATTAGGATCCAAACATGCGCTGAGGCGGTCTGGTTGCCACAAAGCCACTGTCAGATGAAAGGCCTTTAAAAGCAGAGCAGGAAACACTGCTTCTGTTCCTTAAATAAAAGATGTCTTTACAAGCATGATGACAGCCCTGGAGCCCACGAGACGTCAGGCCAAGACTCAGCAGCCTGCCAGTAAGAAATGATGAGGAAGCGGGCACGTGGGTGGCTCAGGGGGTAAAGCCTCTGCCTTTGGCTCAGGTCATGATCTCGGGGTCCTGGGATTGAACCCCGCATCAGGTTCTCTGCTCAGCGGGGAGCCTGCTTCCCCCTCTCTCTCTGCCTACTTGTGATTTCTCTCTGTCAAATAAATAAATAAATAAATCTTGAAAGAAAAAAAAATAAATGATGAGGAAGCAAAGCTGAGTCTTGTTGTAAATTGTTAATAGAGTCCCAGCTGTTGACATAAGGTCTCTTCTGCCAATCACTCATGTCAGTGCGGTTCAGGGCAGAAAGTGACAATGAAACAGGCGAAGCTTTGGCATTAAAGAAATTGGTGTCAAGAGAAGGGTAGGAATTAGTATAGGCAAATGTTAATTGGCTCTAATACTAGAGTTGGCTTAATGTAATTAACTTAAGAAGGAATGAGGTGGTAAATGGAAGTGTATCTATCCTTTTAGTTCAATTCATATTCATCCAAAAGTTCTCTAGGTATTTCTTATAGTTTGGTAATCAACTACAACAGCCAATTCCTTTATTTTGTATGTGAAGAAAGAGATGTTTCAGAGGGCCAAGGAACTTGGTAAGTCACCTCAAACTAGGACAAGAACCCCAAATTGTAGACTTTCAACCAAACATAACTCATTAGACATTGATGCATTGGTGTGAATGAGTCTCAATCCCTTTTTAATGATAAGCTTTTCTACAGAAAGAGCATAAAGATTTTAAAGGTTGGAGCCATGAAAGGGTTAACTCCATATCAAAACCTTCTAAGTGCACTATCTAGTTGAGGAATTGGATGCTGTTCTGCACACATTTCCCAGCCTCCCTATGATGTCACTGGTAGTGATGAAAAATCCCACATCCTTCAATTTAAGAGTTCTTTGATACCACAGAGATCATTGATGAATATAACAGAGAAAGATACTTTGTTCAAAGGTCACCTAATTTACCAAACACAATTTCTCTTTTATGTTTTACTAAGGCAAAACTTCCCAACAAAGATAGAATGACAGTAGATATTAGTGTCCCAGTTAGATCTTTAAAGAGAATTAAAGGACGTGTGTGACTAGTTCCATACAGAAAAGTTGTGACCCAGAGCGTATGAATGAAGTCGTCATTATATTTTCACTAATATCCTTCCTGTGCACAATGGTTGGAACTGAAGCTACATTTCAGTAGTGGAATTGGGCAAAATGGAGTATTTTAGGCCTTTCCTACCTATTATTTAAAAACAGTACTATCACCTTAGATTAAGACTTCATAATTTTTAAAGAATCTTACAATTATGATCTCATTTCTTTATGTAATTGCCTTGCTTTATAGTTAAACATACCAAGATGTAGAGACAAAGTAATTTGTCATTATTTACATACATGAATTGGTGACAACATATTAATTGATACAGGTAAAAGAGAAAATCTCAATTTCACCCCAAGTCCTGTACTCTTTCAAAAACGCCAAAGCTGTCTTCCCATTCGTAATTGTATAGTATTAATTCTTGAAACTGCTTCATCGGCTATAATTCCCATTGAGTTAGGCATGTAAAAGAAAAGCCTCAACATCAGTTTTAAAAATGCTAATATTGCTTTTTGCATTTGTCAATCATTTCTATATGATCTTTGGTAGTCATTTCCCTCTCTTGGAATATTCCCAAAGGACACATATACTTTTCTCCCACCTACAATCCTCTTCCCCTTTGCTTCAATGTCCTGATCCAAGAGGCCCTCTGGCTACCCTCACTCACATAACCCCAATCTTTGCTTCCCAGACCTTTGTTTATTAATTTCATAGCCTGCTCACCATTTGGCATTATGTTTGGCATGTTTGTCAACCTAAGTACTGTTCCTGGCCTCTACTCGTCTCTGTGAACTATGGCTGTCTCCTCCAAGTATGGGTTAATGTCGCCACTCCTTTAAAACCTGCATGACTGTGTGGTCTGCAAAATTTCAAAGCTACTTCACCATACAGCCAGTTCTGCCTGAGCACTGCCAGCAAGGGGGGCACGCTGGGAACAGAGTGCCTTTGGAGAAGGCCTAACACTTGCTAGCACACAGTGAAAGTTTTGATATTGTGGGTGTGATTTCTAAATTGCTTGTCACCAGTCATACTGATCCCTCAGGCACATTGACTCATGAGGGCTTGGAATGTAATATTCTGACTTATGTCAAGTAAGGTATTTTTTTTATTAATTTGCACCCGAAAAAGCTGTCAAATTCAGAATTTTGCTGAGCTAATGTTAATCTCCCATCTGTGCAGAGTGGGATTCATGGTAAGTTCCCGGTTGGTAATAATGTTGGATTTGTGTTTTGGAAAATACACTTGACACATTTGCAGAAAGCACACGTCTTCCTGGCATGAAGTTTAATAGCATACGATACAGAGCCATGAGCCCTAGATATGAAAGGAGTTTGCTGATTTTATGAATTTTTTATGATTTTTCCTTCACCTCTTCTTTAACTTTTCCCTGACCTGATATATCACATAAAGGAGTCGGAAAGGTAGAGTCACTGAGATTAAAAATCATTTCCATTCTCATTGTCTGATTCAGTGTGGCTCTCCATGTCATCCAATGGGATGGGGCTTCCTGGTGTTGATGTGACTTCTGGTAAGAATCCAGCGCCCTGCCACAGACTAAGAGGCCAACCAGGGTGAATGATTGATGGCGATGATGACAGCGATGATGGATGTGCTTGCATTCACTAACTGGCTCAGTGCTTCATCAACAGAAATCAGATATCAGAAGCAATAGCTGCAAGTCTAAACGTGTGCTCTCCAAGCGGTCAGGGAGGAGGGTCAGATTGCAAATTAGGAACTAATTCTCTGGAAGCCTAGAATCTAAGAAGACCTAATATTCAAATAAAGAAAGGACATAAAGCTCTCATAAGCTAGGTATCTGAGGACTACATGAAAGTTAAATCTTTCTTAGTAATCAGGGGAGATGAAGACATGCTCAGTTAGGAAGAGAATGCTGACAGGAAGGTCGTAATTGAAATATAAACTTCGGCTCCAACGTGGCTAGAGTCTTCTGATCAGATGACTCTAAAAGTGAGGGAGCTCTAAAGGTTCTTTTTAAGTTTCAATGGTGATAAAGTAGATACTGAAAAGAGAAGAGATATGAAGATCCCTTTTCTTGGAGGTCAGAGTCAATGTTGGGGCAATCGCACCACAGAAGAGCACTTTGCGTTTCTCATGATGAACGCTCAGAGGTGTGTGCACGGTGATGTGGCAGAGCCAAACCTGGTCTGTCCCAGGATCCCAGTGGCACCGAGGGAGCACTAGATGACAGGATGTGAGGTCAGTGGCAACAAAAAGTGGAACAAAATTCCCCTGAGTTTTCAGGGGAATGATACACACTGATGTGGCCAGCCCCCTCCATAATCTGAAATGAAAAGATTAGTCTGGGTAAGGAAAGGACGATCAAGTTACAAACCAAGGATAAGGCTGAACACAGGGCATGAATCCACACAAGAATAGGACAAGCCCTCCATGAGAGACCGCCTCACAAGGGATTTTTAAGATAAGCAACTGGACAATAGATATCAAGGACTCAAAATATTAACATCAGGAATGAAAAAGAGGACATTAATTTTGCCCTCAGAAGAAATGAAAATAAGCAAATACTATAGATAACTCTAACTCAAGTCATACACATCAACTAGGTGAAATGATGAAATGAACTCATTAAAACATGAACTACAAAAATTCCTTTATGATGATGTACAAAGTCAGAATAGAATAACAAGAGATTATTAAATTAGTTATAAAAAAATTTCTGGCAAAGGAAAATCTAGACCCAGGGGGCATCACTGTCAAATGGTCAAATATTTAAGGGCAACTTAATGTCTATCATTCAAAAAAGACTTCAGAAAAAAAGAAGAAGAGAAAACACTCCCCAACTCATTCCATGAAGCAGTAATACCAATGTCAAAGTCCTTAGAAAACTACAGGGGCGCCTGGGAGGCTCAGTCAGTTAAGCCTCTAACTCTTGATTTCTGCTTAGGTCACCATCTCAGGGTCATGAGATTGAGCCCTGCATCCAGCTCCGCACTCAGCGCAGTCTGCTTGAGATTCTCTTTCCCCTCCCCCCCTCCCCCCATCTGCACTAAATCAAACCCTAAAACAACAAAAAAAGGGACTATCTTGTATGAACAAAGACATGAAAATCCTCAAGAAAATACTAACAAACCAAAAACGTAAGTTAAAAAAAAAAAAAAGAAATTACACACTGCAATCAATTGGGATTTTTCCTAGGAGTACAAGGTTGTTTCAACATAGGACAATCACCAATCCTGTTGATACCCTACTTTTAGAGCTGGTCTCCAGACAGTAAGAAATCTGCCTTGTTTTAGGACAAATTTTGTAGAAATTTATAGCAGCAAAAGAAATTTAGACAGATTTCAGTGCTGATTTTAGAGTGCTCCTATAACAAATACCTAAAAATGTGCAAGTGGCTTTGGGCTATGGACAAAGACTGGAAGGATTTTGAGAAGCATGAGAGAAAAGCCATCACCCGCCTTGAACAGTCAGCAGAAACATGGATGTTAACAACTCGCCAGTAAGGACTCAGAAGGGAGACACCAGGTTCAAAAATTAATTAGATTTAAAAAGCTATATTAAGAAATAATTGGATCATCATAAACATACTGTTAGTAGAAACAGGAACGCCAAAGGTGTTTCTGCCAAGTGTTGAGAAAGAAATGAGGAACTATTTCATCAAAAACTCGAGGAAAGGGGATCCTTGTTATATAAGACACAGAAAGCTTAGTGGAATTGTGTTTGTGATTTTGCAGAAAGCAGAACTTTTAAGGGATGAACTCGGGTATTCAGCAGAAGCCATATCTAAGCAAAAGGAAAGAGAGGCCTGGTTTCTTCCTGCTGCTTCTACTAAAATGCAAGAAGAAAAATACATAGAGGGAAGAACCATTTAAAAAGAACCAGAGCTTGATGTTTGGAGCACTCTTCAACCTCTCTAAATTGTAAAAAACAGTAAAATTAGAGTCACTGTCAGGAAAGAGTATATTGGCAAGAAAGCCAAGAATGTGATGGGACAGCCTTTTGCTAGTGCCTCTAAAGACACAAAATACCAGCATTCAGCTGCACGGGAGGCTCTCTGATGAGATTAGGATGTGACTGATTCCCTCCATAGTTACCTAAGCAGAAACCTGGAGCGGCGGTAGGATTATCCTGGAATCATATGGTGGTGGAGGGGTGGGCCTCTTGTCTAATGGGGAGAATCTCAGGACATTCAAAGGAGACCCACAAAGTTCTCGACAATTTTAAACAAGCAGAAGTACTACCCATCTGGACTGAAAGCGACAGAGAAAAGGCAAACTGCAAGAAGGCTACCAGACTCCCAATGTTCTACAGACAGGATGTTCCCTGTGACTACAATGATCCACTTCAAACACATGCTGATATTCAGGAGAAGGAAGAAGTCCTAAGGTGAAGCCTTCAGTTCAAAGATGGGAGTTCTGAGCCCAGAGGATGGCAGTGAGAACCAAAAAGGATGACTTTTAGCCCTTAACATCCAACGTTTCTTCTCTAGATTCCAGAATTGCTTGGGATTAGTAATTCCATTTTTCTTTCCACTTTCACACTTTTTGGATGGAAATGCCTGTTACAGCTTTCCTATGCTTATCCCATCATGGTATTTCAGAACTAGATAGACTCTTCCTAATTTCACAGATCCACAGATGCTGAGGAATTTTGCCCCAGGATCTATTATACCCAGAACTAACCTCTATCTGGTCTGAAGTATTGGTATTTTGAACTGGTATTGATAAAATCTGGACTTGAGTGGACACTGAAAGGGGTCGACATTTTGAAGGGTTTTGGAATGTTGTGAATATATTTTATGTGTGATAGAGACATAAATATTTAGGGACCTAAAGGGGGGCTTTTAAGAGACAGAACCCTGTTGCTCATATCCCAAGCCCTGAAATCTGTAAATATATTATCTTACGTGGCAAAAGGAACTTTGCTGATGTGATTATTTTAAGACACTTGAGATGGGAGAATATCCTGGATTTTTCAGGCCAATGTTAAGGGGTCCTTATAAAAACCAGGCAGATACAGAGATATAAGGATAGAGGCAGAGGTGAGAGTGATTTGATATCATGAAGCCATGAATGCAGATGGGCTCTCGAAGTTGAAAAACATCAGGAAACAGATTCTCCTCCATACCCTCCAGAAGGAGTACAACCTTGCTGACACTGTATTTTTTAGGACTTCTTACCTTCAAAATGGTGCCTGTTTCAAGGCATTTAATCTGTGGGGATTTGTTATACTAACAAATCTAACGGGAAACAGGTACCTAACCTACTGAGTTCTATCCCCTAAATAACCAGTTAAATGGTCTGATGGCTTTGCACTAGATTTTGTTGTTGTTTTTTTTAAATATTAATGACTATCAAAAAAAGGCCTCAGAGACAAAACATTTAGAAAGAAGTGAAATTTAGAATAAAGGTTTACAAGAGAGCCCAGTATTTATCAGGACTGAGTCAACAACAACAATATAAAATGTAACAGTTATTTATAGGAAACATGCCAAATTTCCTGTGTTTAATTTTGTTCATGATGGAAAAATATCAATTTTCTCCCAAAATGATTATAACTGAAAAGTTTTTCAGATATATACAGGCATCAGCCTTGCAAAATTTGGGGGGATAGGGTCAAGTAACAAGAAAGCCTTAACCTATCTCTTATGTTGGAATTTAGAACTACATGGGATGAATCTGCTTTTTTCCTTTTGTTTCTATTTTTGGTTTATCTCCAAGTTTAAAGTGCTTTCTCCTCACCTCCTGGTTATAGAATGTAATGAACACATGCTTGTAATGGCAGCAGAACAAAGTGCCAGTTTTTCTTAGAAACAATTTGTCATAAATATTTTAATATTTATCTATCCATCTATTAATTTAATTACTTTTAATGCCCAGTACTCACTCACATGGAAAGGGCATCATTTATTTTCTTAACTGGCTATTTTTGAACATTTGCATTGTTTCCACATTTTTGCTATTACCAATTCAATGTGTATCCTTATAGTCAGGTTTTTGTGATCATTAACTCTTATTAACTGTGAATTTATAACAGAGTTTTAGAAGTTGATGTATGAAGCAAATAACATGTCAATGTATAAGCTTTAACTCTTCTGTACTTATGACCTCTATATTCTAAACATCCTAAAAGAAAATACTGACAGTTAGTTTAGACAGTTCGTCAAGTTAACCTAGGGAAACTATTCTAAGGTTATTCCTTTTCAGTTATTTTAAGACTTTTTACCCAATTTGAAAAGTAATCAAGTCCCCAATTTGTCTTTTGCTCTATTAATTTTAGCTTTTGTGTCATCGTCATATCTGCCACAATACAGATGGGCCAAAGAAGGAATTATGCTAATTTTAGGTTACTGAGTATCAACACTTGTAAAGTTTCCCACTAATACAGATTAATCAGCATCCAGAAGGAAATTTCAGAATCTCTGCATTTCTTCTCTCAATGCTGAAGCCTATGAATGTTTCTTTAGTTATTATTTGGTACAAATAACTAATTATGTGGGTGAGGTAATTAATTACTCAGGGAATAATCCAGTTGTTTTTCAGTAATTGACGATTTCTTCCATTATTTGCTACTGAATGAGAAATCTTAGTTGAGATCAGCAGTGAAGATGTGGCGATTGTTAGCCTTGGGGCTAATAGGCGGCTCTGCAGTGCTTGGGCTCACGGAGGTTTTCTAAGACTTAATTAGCTAAGAGTGGATATCAATTATGAAATAACTCAGATATTTGCCATTAAATGAATAAGTCTACTTAGTGTGCAACAGAGTAAGTGTCTTTTGAGTTGGGTTAAATAAGAATATGGAAGTCTCACCCTACATGAAATGCACAACGTCTCCCCAAGTGTATATATACTTTGGGGTTCTGTTTCTGTATCCCCAAACCATTTCAGTATTCTGATGGAACTGCCCAAGAAACTAATAAGTCATTAAATTAATTGAAGAGGCAATCTGATTAAAACTTTTAAAGAAATTTGAGTTAGTAAGTATACTCTATGGGAAAGTAAGTTTGAAATGGTTAAATTACAGCTCCCCCAACCTGCCAACACGCGGGAGGGGGCAGAGTAAGGTGGGTGTTTGATATGGGATGTAGGCATCAGAATGTATGAATAGTTTTATTTTAAGGAAAATACTATTCTAAATATAATTACACCTACCCCTCCCCAAAGGAGAGGAAACCCGAATCTCTCCCACACATACAGAAATTAGGAGGCTAGATGATATTTTTAAATCATCTGAGTTTGAGTCACCATAGGAAGCAAAGTCATTTCTGGAGATAGGCATTCCAGTGAGAACATTTTGAGGTACAACAAAATCCTTTAAATCTTAGTAACTTAAAAAATTTCACCAGGAATTTCCAGGCACTGTGGATGGATAGTAGTAGGTTAAAGGCTGCTTTAGATTCTAAGCTTTATCAATATAATTAGTTATCATTTTGTCTTTAAAACCATATATTTGAGTAATTTTAGGCAGAGAGATTAGAAATTCTCTACGATTTGAGGTCAACTCATATAAAATTAATATCCTGGGGCACCTGGGTGGCTCAGTAGGTTAAGTGTCTGCCTTTAGCTCTGGTGATGAACTCAGAGTCCTGGGATCAAGCCTCAAGCTGGGCTCCCTGCTCGGCGGGAAGCCTGCTTCTCCCTCCCCTTCTGCCTGCTGCTCTGCCTACTTGTACTCTCTCTCTGTCAAACAAATAAATAAAATCTAAAATAAATTAATATCCAGGGCACCTGGCTCAGGTCATGATCTCAGGGTGCTGGGATCCAGCCCCACACCCGGCTCTCTGCTCAATGGGGAGCCTGCTTCCCCTCCTCCCTCTGCCTGCCTCTCTGCCTACTTGTGATCTCTCTCTCTCTCTAATTAATTAATTAATATCCATTCAGAAGCAGATTTGCATTAAAGAGTAGATCAATGAAGAAAAAAATGGACTAGGCATCCATTATCAGACAAGAAGTAACATATAGACAGGTTTGGAAGAAAGACCCACGGCTGTGTCATGAGGAAGAACAGAAATTCCATCATAATGACAATAAATAATAGTTATGCTTTTCTATGTATTAATATACTTCACTAACTAAAGACCCATTATAACTCTTATTCCATTGTGTGGCAAACATAAAGTGAGAATGGTTAGACAATCACAATACATCACTTGCCTGTTCCCCCTCCCTCAATTCTAAGGTCAAAAAATCTAGGCATTTTTATAGATATAGTATCTTGAAACAAACATTTAAAAAAATATCTGAGCTCCTATTCTGTATTTAGAACTGCTGATGCTTCAAACCCTGTCCTTGCTTTTAGATAACCAGAGAAGAGTATTATATCCTGTCAAGTAACCCTCCCCAACCACTGACTTTTCTAAGAAATGTGAATTTTCAAGGTTTTGAGTACCTTGAGATACTTCAGTGGCCAGCACGCAAATTCATTTCTGTCACATGATATGCTTACAGCTCTTAGTGGTCTGGTTGTTTCCCCTATTGTTTCCTTACTCCTTTCAAGAAAGCTCAACTGAGGGGCACCTCGGTGGCTCAGTGAGTTAAAGCCTCTACCTTTGGCTTGGGTCATGGTCTCAGGGTCCTGGGATGGTCCTGGGTCCATTGGGCTTTCTGCTCAGTGGGGAGCCTGCTTCCCCTCTCTCTCTGTCTGCCTCTCTGCCTGCTTGTGATCTCTCTCTCTCTCTCTGTCAAATAGGTAAAATCTTTAAAAAGAAAGAAAGAAAGCTCAACTGAATTATGAACATTTAACCAGCTCCCTAACTTGTTCAGGGTACTTCCCTGTAACATGTAGGGCCAACATTTTCAAAGGATCATGTGGTCTCCGTTGGTGTCCCCTCTCTTTTGGAGACTGACATTTATGTTCTTAGGAAAGTTGTCCAAATTCTTTTGTGTTCCATATCTGATGATGTGCGAGTCGCTGTTCAAACAAATGTCCTACGCTGTTACCACTTGGAGAAGATAATTACACCTAGATGTCCCCCTTTCCTAAATCTGAAATGTAAACTATGGCTGATCTTGATAGAGTCTCCAATCTGACACCTCTTCACAATTCTTGTCACTTTCTCTTCTGCTAGGGACCCAACTACAGAATATTTGCCAAACATATTCCCTCATAACAGGCACCATAATGGCATCCCAATCTAAACCACACAGTCTTGAAACTCAGTTAATTATGCCAGAAGTGGTGGAGGCTGACTTCTCAATCTTCCTCTTTCACGTATACCAAATTATCTGTCAATACCCAGGGTTCAATCCTTTCAATTCTTTTTCTGGGTGGACGACTTTTATGAATGATCCTTTATCATCAGTCTTGAAGATTTCCCTTTACAGTTTGCTTAGTTTACTTTTAAAGATTCTGATGTCCAGAATTCTGGCATCTAGGGTACACTCTGTTCTAATTAAATCAGAATTTCTGGAGGTGGGATGCAGGCATCAGTATTTTCCCAAGATTCCCAAATGAGTCTAACATACAGTAAAGTCAGGAAACCTATAGGTCACACATTTTTACTCTAAATGCTCTCTTTGCCTAAGGTGAGAAGAATCTCCTTTATGAAAATTTGAGATGAAGGGAAGAATGTCTTTCCTCAAACGCTGAACAAATCACTTAATTTCTCTGGGTCTTATATGCATTATATATGCAACTGATGAATTATTGAACACTACACCTGAAACTAATGATATACTATATGTTAGCTAATTGAATTTAAATTTAAAAAGTGGAAATAGTAGTATCTTAGAGAGTTCTTTTAATAATTAAACTATACTATGCAGTAAAACATCCTGCATATAGGAGGTGTTCAGAAGACATTTCTCCTTCTTGGAAGAAGAGAAGGTATAAATCATTATTTAATATAAAATCAAGTACTGCCTGGGAATGCACCTTATTCCTCTGGCAGCAAATGTATATTTCTATACCTTTTGAATTCTCACTATGCTTTATCAGACCCAGATGGTATAATCTCAACTCTACAACTCTGTTGGTTTTAGGATTTAACAGCTTATGTGTTTCCAACTCTATCATCGGTAATCTACTTTATGCAGTAATAAATTCAAAAGTAACCATAAAAACAACATTAGGGATCAGACAAATTACATTTCTGAACTATCTTATTTCAGTTATGTTTTTTGCATTTTATGACTTAAAGTAAAATTTTTAGAATACATTCCAAGTTATAGAAACCAATCATATTCTTCATACAAGTTCAAGCTGTTAAAGACACTGTGTTCATTTTTACTGGTTAATTCAATTTGTTAGCTGCCCTTGAGAACTGCTTTAAATAAATTTCAAAAAATAACTTTTTAAAAGATTTTATTTATTTATTTATTTATTTATTTATTTATTTATTTATTTATTTGACAGAGAGAGAGAGAGATCACAAGTAGGCAGAGAGGCAGGCAGAGGGAGAGAGGGAGTAGAGAGCCCGATGTGGGGCTCGATCCCAGGACCCTGAGATCATGACCTGAGCCGAAGGCAGAGGCTTTAACCCACTGAGCCCTCAGGTGCCCCCAAAAATAACCTTTGATTTAGATTTCTCCTTGTGCTCCCTAGCTTCAGATAAAATGTGGCATTCACTGAAATCTAGATTAAGCTTTTCCAAGTCCCTCAGGGAAAAAACAACAACAACAATAAATCAATGCCAAAATCAATAAACATGCAGCTGGGCACATTTGAATGATGATTAAAAATAAATTATTTGAATTTAAAGATTTTCTTATGTGAGAATAAGGCATAACAGAACAATGCTTAACAAATTCCTGTCAATCAAATCACTCGAATAAAATCCGTTAAATATTATAATCGTGACTGAAATTATCCATTTTATACATTCTAAACAGAATTTTAATCTCTAGTTTCCATCAAAAAGAATGCTAACATAAACACACAAGTAAAAAGTACCAAATTCCTAATTCTTTATCTAATCCATCTTGCATATTGGCACTCTCGGGCGGAAGACCTGTTATCAAGCTCCTTTTAGCCCCCGTTGGTTTACCTTATGGAAACCTTAGATGAGAAGTAAATGGAACCGTGCTTTCTATTTTTCATCTTCTATAAGTCCAGTGTGAAAGAGCTCGATAAATTTCATACGTGGAAAGCAGGGATTCAAGCTTAAGTAATATAAATTCTGTCACCTCCCTGATTTTCTACCTCAGAGACTTCCTACATGTATCAAGGCTTCTTTCCCAGTGAGTCAGGTCAGGGTTCAGTGTTTGAGACCCTCTGTGCCAGTGTTTAAGGTCTGGGCCAAGGATGAAATGGACGAGTCATTCTAGAACTTCACAAAAATAACTCTCAGGATTTCTGCTGCATTTTACACTTGCAAATTTGCACATCATCTCTTTCAATCCCAACAATAAGTACATGAAATGCATTGATCAATTCATTAACAAGTATTAATTTTGTCAAGCGCTGTGCCAGGTACTGGGGTCTTGACCGGACATAAGACAGTCCCTACTCTCAGGGAATTTACAATCTACTTTTGCATGGAGGGTATATTAGTTTTGTATTACTGTGTAAAAATTACCACAAAATCAGCAGCTTGAAGCAAGAACCCCTTGTTAGCTCACAATTCTGTAGGTCGGCAATCTGGGCAAGGCTAATCCCTGCTCAGAATTTCACAAGACCAAAAACAAGGTGTTACAAGATGCTCTCTTATTTGGAGGCTTGAGGGAGCACTTTGTTTAGAAGATTGTTCAAGGTGTTAGAATTCTATTCCTTGAGGCTAGAGGACTGGCATCCCTGTTTTTATCCTGGTTGTTGGGGTTCCCACTCTCCTGCATATTTCCTGTATGGTTTGTCTTTTGACCTCCTCTATCTTAAAGCCAGCAAGGACATGCTGAACCCTTTTCATATTTGGAAATCGCTCTGACTTCCACTTCTGCCACCAAACAGAGAAAACTCTCTGCTTTTAAAGGACTTGCATGATTAGGTTAAAGCCACTCAGATAATCTACCTTTTGCCATATAACATAACCCAGTCATGGGACTGCTATCTCATTAAACTCCCAAATTCCACTCATACTAACAGGGTGAAAGTCATGTGGGGAGGGGTAATATCAAAATTCTGCCTACCAAAGTGGAACACAACAATTTGATAGACAATTTAACAGTAAATAATGAAATGCTATGGGACATTTGGGGGGCCTCAGTTGTTTAAGCCTCTGCCTTCAGCTCAGGTCTTGAACTCAGAGTCCTGGCATCCAGCCCTGTGCCAGGCTCCCTGCTCTGTGGGAAGCCTGCTTCTCCCTTTGCCTGCTGCTCTCCCTGCTTGTGCGTGCACACTCTCTTTCTCTCTGACAAATAAATTAATTAAACCTTTAAAAAAATAATAAAATGTTATTAAAGGGTTAAGTTTAGGTACCACAGACAAAGTATAAAGACCTAACCTAGTATTTGGAGCTTTGGAAATATATTTATATTATTAAAGGAAAAAAGTTACAAAACAGTATTGCCATATGTACGTGTGTGGGTATATTTAGGGTAATTAACAACCTTGATGGAATTAATCTAAGTTTAATTTTTCAACTTAGCTGTATTTTCTAGATTGTTCCCATTAAACACGTGTACCTAGTACAATGAACAAGTGTGCCTGTGGAATGGCATCGTAAATAATTTTCATCTCCCGTGTTCCTTTTAATTTGCTAAGTGGCACATGTTATTTCTTTTGGCCAAAGGCCATGACTTTCGATTCACTCTGATGTCACACTATTTCTACTTAGAAACTGGAATATCAAAAGTGCTGAAATTATTCAGTTTATCTTCCTCCTCCCCTAACAATTGCTGTAGGCTGGCAGTCCTACCCTGGCGAAGAGAGTGAGTATGGTTGGCAACTTCTTTCCCTCTCTGCCTGGTGTTTCCACACCCTCATTCCCAGCTGGATCACTGAGGTTTCTGCTCCTTCTTGGGATAGTGTACAGGGTGGGAAGACAGGGAAAAAGGGGAAGGAAGGTAAGAATGGAGTAATAACTTCCAGCTAATTAACATTAAACCTCTGGCCTTAGAAAATGCTTAAAAGATATCTGTTTTACAGATGCTTTCTCGGTCCTCTAGAGAATTTCCTACATTGGGGGGAAGGGGTTTCTGATTTCCCATTCTCAGCGAGTACAAATTATGCAATTTGTTAACTTTTTTCTGCTGAGTCTCTTCACCCATAGTGGAGGACTGGGCTCAAAGAATACAAGCATCTGTCCCCAACAATGTAGTTCTCGAATCCTCTTCTACTCTCCAGCAACCTCAACTTTTTAAACCCTCGATGGGGATAAAGAATTTAAAACTCATTAACCTGTTTTTAGTTTTTTCAAAAAGTTTGTATCCTGCCCAGGCACATCTCTTTAGAATGTCTTGCCTGTCGTATCTTCACACCAACACACAAAAATCAGTCACAACTTCCAATTTAACATTGTATATAGATTATTACTGTAGTTAAGATTCTCTTTTAGAGGACAAATGGGATAAAAACCCTCAGCAATGTGGCCCAGGATTTAAAAAATACCCAGAAAGAAGAGTAATAGGAGAAAAGAAGTCATTGGATAGATCTTAGATCTATGGAGCATTCTCAGGAGAAAAATGGGAATAAAAAGTAAAATGCAGAGGGATAATGAGGGAAAGATTTAAAGAAATAAATGTGGATGGCTTCCTTCCTATGGTGGCTAGAGGAGTCCTAATTTCACATACTGTTAAACACAAGAGACCCTGCCAACAGGTCCTGAAGTAGATTCTAGACTTACCGGTTCCACTCCACCTCGTCTGCCTATTCAGTGTCACAACCCATTAGATGGGGGCTTGTAAATGGACTTTCTGGCTTTATCAGAAACAGGCAGGCTGCTGCTGTACACAGAGAGAGTCTTCTTCCTCCTGATCCTATACTGCTTCATTAAACACCGTCTAAAAGAAATCAACCACACCGCAAGTCCAGCCATTCTGCCCCTGAGAATTCTTTGCAAAACACTTTTGAAACTAGTGTTTCATTGAATGAACATTACAAATTGGTATGGAGAGGCATTTGGAGGAGGGAGTAAACAGTATGGACCTGATAACTGGTGTGGAAAAACTTGATTTTTTCTTAAAGATTTTATTTGATTTATGAGAGAGAAAGAGACAGACACAGACTATAAGCAGGGGAAGGGGCAGAGGGACAAACAGACTCCTCGCTGAGCAGGGAGCCTGACACTGGACTTGATCCGGGGATCCTCAGACCATGCCCTGAGCCGAAGTCAGATGCTTCATCAACTGAGCCACCCAGGCGCCCCAGGAAAAACTTGATTTCAACAGAGGTCGAGGCGGGAGGAGAATGGTACCTTAGAAAGAGACTTAGTGAAACACACAATGGATGCAATTGTCAGGCGGGCTCCTTCCCTCTATAGAGCCTCTTTCTCTCTAGAGTCTTTCAGATCTTTTCTAAAGTCTCTCAGATCTTTCAGCATGTTTTTCCACATGAAACACATATATGCACGCTGGAGAATTAAATGGGTCAGAACGAAGGCTGACATCCCAGTCCTCCTAATGTTAGCTGCATCTTCCCAGTGAAGCAACATGTTATTTAAGCTAATGAATTCCTGACGTATATGCAAAAGAATCATCTGGGAGGACTTCCAGGTTACTGATGCTGTGAGGTATTTTTCATCTTTTTGATATAAGGTATATTCTAAGGCCATTAGAGGTGAATGAATGTCAGAGAGAGAATATTAATGGGACCGGAGGGCCAAGTACTCACAGGATATTTTACAAATTAATTTTCTATTTCTTCCTCCCACTCGCCCATTTCCCTTTGAGCTCCCTAGGAGTTGCAGTCTATCCAAAAGCCTCTATTTTATATCACCAAAAGTCATAAAGGAAAGACTATTTTAAACCGAGGGAGGGATTATTATCTTATTTCCAAATGACAGAAACATATACCCAAAGAAGCTCTGAGGGAGAGAAGCCAGTTTGTTTCTGAGCTCAAGTTTTCATATCCTATCAAAAGGAGCAGAGTTCAGCATGGCATTTCCCAGATTACAAGATTTAAATTGTTGCTTTGGCTCACACAGTCGGTGCTTTCACAGGCAGTTCTTGCCAGAAAAACACCCCCTCAGCTCATTAACTTTTATATTGTTTTCCACCATGCAAGGCACTCCTTCAATCAAAGCTACTCCCTGTGGTTTAAAGTTTGGGAAACAGATAATCCCATTTTGGTACCAACATTTGAAGAGCCACATTAACCTATTTGTGAAAGCAAACTTCAAAACCATAGAATGGAAGACAAATTACTTCATTTGCACATCCCTTCATCCTCTATCCTGTTTTAAGCAAACTCTTTTTTCTTTCCCTTTTTTTTTTTTTGGTAAGATTTTATTTATTTATTTAACAGAGAGAACACAAGCGGGGCGAGCAACAGAGGGAAGGGGAGAAGCAGGCTTCCTGCTGAGCAAGGATCCTGACATGGGACTCGATCCCAGGAACCCAGGATCATGACCTGAGCCAAAGGCAAGATGCTTAACTGACTGAGCCACCCAGATGCCCCAAAGCAAACCCTTTTTTCAGTTCTGCTTTACAATACCTGAGAATTTTCAATGTGTGACCCATCCCAAGCTTGCCAGACTCACAAATTTAGTAAGTAAGATTTTGGGTATTCCAAATAATGTTATCTGAGGCTCTTCTGTGAATAGATCATCAAAAGAAAAAATATCTGATCAAAATTCCACCAGTTTCTTTCACAGAGCTGGAACAAACAATACTAAAATTTGTATGGAACCAGAAAAGACCCCGAATTGCTAAGGAAATGTTGAAAAAGAAAAACAAAGCTGGGGGCATCACATTGCCTGATTTCAAACTTTACTACAAAGCTGTGATCACCAAGACAGCATGGTACTGGCACAAAAACAGACACATAGACCAGTGGAACAGAATACAGAGCCCAGAGATGGACCCGCAACTCTATGGTCAAATCACCTTTGACAAAACAGGCAAAAATATCCAGTGGAAAAAAGACAGTCACTTCAATAAATGGTGCTGGGAAAACTGGACAGCTATATGTAGAAGAATGAAACTTGACCATTCTCTGACACCATACATGAAGATAAACTGGAAATGGATAAAAGACCTCAATGTGAGGCAGGAATCTATCAAAACCCTAGAGAAGAACAAAGGCAGTAACCTCTGCGACATTAGCTACAGCAACTTCTTTCTAGACATGTCTCGAAAGGCAAAGGAAACAAAAGCAAAAATGAACTTTTGGGACTTCGTCAAGATAAAAAGCTT
>CM052809.1:41414262-41428764 GCA_028533885.1 Nasua narica
TACAAATGGCTCACAGACACATGAAAAAATGTTCATCATCTTTAGCCATCAGAGAGATTCAAATCAAAACCACACTGAGATACCACCTTACACCAGTTAGAATGGCCAAAATCAACAAGACAGTGAACAACAAATGCTGGAGAAGATGTAGAGAAAGGGGAAACCTCCTCCACTGTTGGTAGGAATGCAAGTTAGTGCAGCCACTGTGGAAAACAGTGTGGAGATTCCTCAAGAAATTAAAAATAGAGCTGCCCCATGACCCTGCAATTGCACTACTCGGTATTTACCCCAAAGAAGCAGATGCAGTACAAAGAAGGGCCACATGGACCCCAATGTTCATAGCCGCAATGGCCACAATCGCCAAACTGTGGAAAGAACCAAAATGCCCTTCAACAGATGAGTGGATAAGGAAGATGTGGTACATCTATACAATGGAATATTATGCCTCCATCAGAAAGGATGAATATCCAACTTTTGTATCAACATGGACAGGCCTAGAAGAGATTACGCAAAGTGAAATAAGTCAAGCAGAGAAACTTAATTATCTTATGGTCTCACTTACGTGTGGAGCATAAAGAAAATCATGGAGGGCATTGTGAGAAGAAAGGGAAGGGTGAATGGGGGGAAATCGGAGGGGGTGATGAACCGGGAGAGACTGTGGACTCTGAGCAACAAACTGAGTGGTTTGGAGGGGCGGGGGGTGGGGGGTTGGACGATCATGGTGGTGGGTATTGAGAAGGGCACGTATTGCATGGAGCACTGGGTGTGGTGCATGAACAATCAATCTTGTAACACTGAAAAAATAAAATAAACATATTTGGGGAAAAATATCCTGTCGTATTTGTGATGTTTAATAACTCATGTATTTATGATATATAGATTTGTATATCTAAAATATTTATGATATGGATATATCATATGAAAGATAGCGAAAGATGTCACTGCAAAATATGCCTTATTGGTATAAGGATTCTTTCGAGCTGATTATTTCTGAGAAAAAGGAGACACAGGTGAGAAACTCTGAAGACACAATAGTATTTATACTTTTGTAAAATTCTGTATAAATTTACATTTAGAAGGGGAATTTCCATTTTGCAGCATATTTTTCTCTCAAGGATGACTCTAAATCACAAGAAAGTCCAATCAATAAAGAACAAGCCAGAGTTCACATAACCACCTTACTATATTTTTCTTAACAGCCTTTCCTAAGTAACCTCATCACCCCCCAACATCTTTCTTCCATCTTTAGCTGAAGACAGTATTTAAGATGATGACCTGGGCCATTTCAGGGACTTTTGTTCAATTTTCCTGAGTATATACCATGTATATATAAGGTAACACATGTTATTCAACTTCTGTTTTTCTTCTGTATTCTGCATTACATCATACAAGGGTCTCAACAACAAAACATAGAAGGGAAGGAAAATTATTTTTTCTGCCCCATACATACCTATGTAAACATATATAGAAGCACACATACCAATATATAGAGATCTGTGTGCTTATATATGTATAATATATAAATATGTATCAAATGAATGTATACCTATAAATAGATGATACAAATCTATTGATGTGTATATGTATATATGTATACATAAATATGTATTATATATATGTATATAACTTATATATACATATATAAATTTATGTGTTCATATACTGTGTGTACCAGCTGACCATTCCTTTCTTCCTTTAATAAAGGGATTGCCAAACTTTAGGTGAACATATGGCTACTGGGAATAAAAGTAAGAGATCCTAGCCTCCCAGGTAGGTATGCTTGTATCATTAGAAGAAAACATGTGAGAATTTTGCTTTTATAATTGCTGGCTGCAGAAGGTTTTCTAACACGATACAACATCAAAAATTCAAGAAGAAAAGAGTGATGATATAAATACGGGAAAAAACTGACAAAATGACAACAATCTGAGAAAACTACCAATCATAGTATTAAAAAAATCACATTTTTCTTAACATATTAAGAACCTCAACATATCAAGAGCATCATGTTCAGTAACTGTTTTTTGGTAGACAAAGAGGAAAGAAAATGCTGATGACTCATAAACCCATGGATAGAAGCCCAATCCACTGTACTCCTGAGAGAAACATGAATTTACAAAGACGTGCAAAGGGAAAACATCTACTGTTCATTTTTGGCCAGGGTATGGGGAAGTTTACTCTCAGAAACTGTGCTCGAATATAAACTGGCAAAACTACTGATGTGATTCATAATATCTGTTGAAGAATGTAAATGTTCATCTGCGTTTACCCAGCAATTATATTTTTCTGTTAAATTAAACAAGAAAGCCACTAACCTGAAGTGGCCCTAATGCCCTTGGATACTAAGTATCAAAACAGAACCTAAGCCTGTAAATGCCTCAAAGTTACAAAACAGAAACCTAAGGACAACCAATCATAAATAGACTTTTATCTAAAGCCAATCAATAGGGGCACTTGGGTGGCTCAGTGAGTTAAAGCCTCTGCCCTCTTTTGGCTCAGGTCATGATCTCAGGGTCCTGGGATCAAGCCCTGCATTGTGGTCTCTGCTCAGCAGGGAGCCTGCTTCCCCCTCTCTCTCTACCTGTCTATGCCTACTTGTGATCTCTCTCTCTCTCTGTTAAATAAATATCTTAAAAAAAATAAAATAAAAATAAAGCCAATCAATAATTCCCTTGCTTTTCTTCCATTTTTTCTCTATAAAAGTCTGTCCTCGTTTCTCCTGCTCTCATTAATGGGGTGCTTCTAACCACTTCTCATGGGGTGCTGATATGGGTTGCTCAATTTGGACTGATTTTTGCTCCAATAAACTCCTCAAATTTTTAATATGCCTCAGTTTATCTTTTAACAATGCCGTTATAATTTTACTACTGTAAAAATGTGTGCAAACACAAAAGTTGTTCCAGAATTTTGTCATTGAGAAAGTTTAAAAATGCCCTCAATGCCCATTATGAGGTAAACGAGTAGCAAACTTATTATACGTTCATATTATGCAGTAGTCTGTAGCATTGGAAAAGCACAAGAAGGCTTACATAGAAAGATTTTCTAAAAACACTAAGTGAAAAAAATTAAATTATAGGATACTATATGTATAAAATTAAATCATATATATAGTATCCTATAATTTTACATATATATATATATATATATATATATATATATATATATGGTACTACCAACTGTTAAAAATAAAGTTATCTACATAAGACATAAAATTTTTTAGTGTGACTGAGGCAAAGTGATAAGAGGGGAAAATTACTTTTAGCTACAATTTTTTGGGGCCTTTAATAAATTTTGCCATGAACATATACTATTCACCGACTTTTTAATTAAGAATTTCTCTTCCTAATTACTGCTACTCTCCTCTAGACTATCAATTTGAATATTCCCTTGGAGTCTCTGTCACTTTAATGTTCATTTGAATTACTAATGCCACAGAGAAAGAGAAGGTAAACTGACATTGCTTAGGCAAAGGATTATTTATTAAGATGAAGTACTTTGTAAAATGTGTTTTTGCACATTTATTCTTCATCAGAGGAAAAAAAAAATGCGGGGGATGGCGCTACCAGAGCTGTTATTTTTCACTTTACATATATTCTATTACTTAATTATTGGGAGTCCTGCACAATAAGTCTGATTACCCACATGTCACAAATGACAAGAATGAAATCCAAGGATATGAAAAATCTTTCCTAATGTTCTCCAGATAAAAAAATACAAGGACTGTGATTTGTATCTTGGTTTATTTCTATACACAATAAAAAAAAAAAAAACAACAGTAGTGATGAGAACAGAACAACAATTCTGCCTTGGCTTATGTCATTTTTGTGATTCCTTTTTCTAAATGTCAGGTGGGTCAGCTTGCCGACAGTGTTTGGGTCTTCCATATACTTAATGATTTTCTGTCTCATCGATCAGCTACAGAAGCTCCACCTATAACTGTGGATTTTTATTTGTTTTACTACTTTGGGGTTCATACGTTTCGTGGCTCTGTTGTAAGATGCACACATATTTAGAAATGTTAGGTCTTTCTAGCAAATTAACCTCTTTCTTAGGTAATATCACCGTCTCCGAAAATGTTCTTGTTCTGAAGTCCATTTTGTCTAAACATAATAACGCAGTCGTTCTAGCTTTTGTTGGAGTACCGTTTGCATTTTGTATCTGGTACGGTGGGCAGCTCGCGGGATACGAGGTAGAGATCAGGGTGGCCGTAAAGCAGTGGTTTCAAGGGTGCCCACCTCCCGGGACTGTCAGACCCACAACAGCAGGGGCGGA
Organism: Nasua narica; assembly: GCA_028533885.1. Taxonomy (NCBI): domain Eukaryota; kingdom Metazoa; phylum Chordata; class Mammalia; order Carnivora; family Procyonidae; genus Nasua; species Nasua narica. Next base: position 41,418,535 of record CM052809.1, read on the forward strand.
GCGTGCACTCTGCTTCTCGGCCCGTGTCCTACAATAACCTGTGGCTTCATGATATGTACACTGTGGCTTCAGCTCCCTTCCCTCTCTCCAAGCGGGAAGGAGGCCATGACAATTCCGGCAAGCACCCTGGATGTCAAAGACCCTCCCTCCCGACCCATGAGAGGAATCCCTTAGGTCACTGTAAACCTCAGTCAGAGACTGCCCAAGCTATACCCACAACCAGTGCGAACATAAAAAGGATAGACAGCGCAGCTGTCACCTGGGGGCCTGCCCACTCTCCCATCCTGAGCGTGTACTGCCCTTTGCTCTGCTCTTGCTACTTCTCTTCCGGCTGCCTTTACTGCAGCCGCTAAAGACGAAAATTTTTCCTGGGGAATCCAAGAAACAGGACCTCCACTGACACACAATGTAAGCAACTACTGGGAACATATCCTTTTTCATTCTTTTTCTTTTACCCTATTTATGTCTTTATATTTACAAGTACATTTCTTATAGAGGGACATAACGGTGTCTTATCTTTTTATTACATGTGAAAATGTGTCTTTTAATTGGCATATTTACACTGCTTTTCCTTAGTGTCATTACTGATATGGTCTGCTTCAATGGTACCATCTTGCTAGCTACTTTCTATTTATTCCATTTCTCCTTTGACTCCTTTTATACTGTTTAAAATTAGTTATTTTTCCCCCAAATATGTTTATTTTATTTTTTCAGTGTTACAAGATTGATTGTTCATGCACCACACCCAGTGCTCCATGCAATACGTGCCCTTATCAATAAAATTATTTTTATTCAATTTTTACCTCTGCTATTGGCTTATTATCTCTACTACTTTCAGAAAATTCAGTGGTTTCCTAAAGTGTACATTATTTTCCTAAAGTAAACGTCTCTTTAGTTAATTGTGATCTATAATAGAAATAGAACTATTTCTTAGAAATGAATTCAAGAAACTATTTGTGGGAAGATATGGAACAGCTATCTCACTTGTCCAAGAAAGAAAAGAAACACAGAGCCCAGATGTGGATAAAACCTAGACAAGTTCATCTGAGCTTGATTACTTTGGCTGTCTGATGTATGAAAAAGAATAAACTTTTTTTTAATGTCACTGAATTTTAGGGATGATATTGTCATACTGACGGTGGCTAACTGATAGAAAGTAAAAGGTATTTTAGAATTACTTGAGTGTTGGCTATACTTGTCTTTCCCTCGAATCAAAACTATTACTGAAATTTTCCAAAAAAACCCCACAACTATTACTGAATTTTTCAAGTGATGGCTGTACATATGTCATAAGGTAGTTCCTGTCAGACATCAAGAATTAAGGATCAATTAATTAATAGTGTGCAGTATTTGCATAGGTATCTAAAAATTGAATCATAAACTAGTCTGGAAGTAGAATCATATATGTAGGGATTTATATATGGATATCATATTTATAAGTAGAATTATATATTAATTATAGATGACAGAATTATATATATTGTATATCATGTAATTATAGAATTATATCATATTAATTATATCATAATAACAAGTAGAAATAGAATCATACATGTAGGGATTTATACATGGATATCATCTTAACAAGCAGATTGAGGATATACTGTCATGTACCAAGAAAATTGAGGACTTATGATGAGAAATTGTTACTACTTAACATACATAAAATCAAATTCAATGCAGGTTGAAAACCTAAATATAGAAACAAAATGTATAAATCACTTAGAGTAAAGTACTGAAGAATATCTTATGACACTGAAGTAGAAAATAGTTTCTTAAACAAGACATAAAGACAGATGTCCTAGGGAATGACAAACTTCGTAAGATTCAAATAAATACTGACACTCTCTAGAGTCTGAAAACAAAAGAGTCAATTTGGAGGAGGTATGTGTACCCTTATAAATGACATATGATTATTAAATTGATTACATAAATACTTCAAATTAGAGACGAAGACCAACAACCCAATTTAAAAAACAACCTAGAGAAAGAGATATAAAGGAGTAATTGGCACAGTGGAAAATAAAACATGGTTAAAAATGTCAAAAACTATGCTTACAAATAATTACAAACATTAGAATTAAAAGAAGATATAATTTGTATATATAAATTGGCAAAATTTAAAATGTTATAATACCAAATACTGTTGAACATGCTGGAAAATGGGAATTCTTAGGTAGTAATGCTGATAGTGTACATTTGTATTTCCTCTTAGGAAGAAAAATATTTCTAATGAATTAGTCTACTTTAATACACTCATAATGTGGGATATCACATTATGGCATGGTATGGTATGGTAAAGAGCTATACCTCTTTCTGTTATCTACCCCACAGAAACTCCAAAATGAGTGCAACATATACAAGGTGCTTCAAATGTGCTTTTCTCCCCTCTTTGATAGAAGTAAAACATTGAGAACAACACAAAGGTCCTTAGTGAGAAACTAGAAAAACAATTAATTCATAGGATAGGTCATTACATGACAGTTAAAGTATATGAACTTGAATTATATACCAATTCTATCTGCCAATTCTATCCTAGTTGGAGAGAAAGGGAAGTTAAAGGGCTAAAATGTATGTCTTTAATTATTTAACTTAAATTTTAATAACAAAAAAGAATCAATGCAGGTTTGTGAATATTCTCCATGGTGCACACATAGAAATTTCTCATTCTGCACTTTTCTGTATATTTGACATATTTTATAAACAACATTACAATTTCAAGAAAAAGGTCATCTTATGATAATAATCATTTGAATTATCAGAAACCAACTTATATACATTAACAACTTAACACGCAAATAATGGTGCTTCAATATGAAGAACCCAAGTGGCAAAAACAAGTTTTATTCAAATAAAGGAGATTAAAAAAAAATATTCCAAACATCTAGCATCAAGGAAAAATACTGACATTAGAGCCAGAAGACTGACAGTAACTCTGTCATTTATTAGGTATGGGAATTGGGAAAATTTCAGTTCACTCCTATGAACCAATCTCAGTTTTTTCATCAGTTAAGTGAAAAGGTGAATCATAATTTTGAAGACCCTTTCAAGTCTAACGAATCGATTAATTAAATAAATACGTCTTCTGCGGTATCTGCTTTATGTAGAAATAAAATATGTAACTGAAGGCAAATGAAAAATATACTACATCAATACGAGTTTAAAATCTTCGCATTTGTTTAGGATCCCAAATGAAGACTATAAAAGCACAAACAAACAAACAAAAAATAAACTGCTGAGAAGTAAATCTGAACTAAAACCCCATTTGGCCACTTAATATTGTGTGTTCTTGTGTATCTAAGCCTTTTTTTCCCTCTAATCTGGTCCATGGGAATGATATCTATCATATCTTTTGGGTTCTAGTAGAACTTAATACATATAACACATCTATCCTCATTCATGTTTTGTTTGGTTCTATTTTCAGAGATCAATCTTGAAACTAGGTGGTACTTCAGAGAAATACATTTATCATTAACTGGTTGTGTTGTCAGCAAATTGCTTAGCCTTGCTAGGCAGAAGATCCTCATCTATTAAATAAAAATATAAAGTTAGGTTGTTTATATCTTATAGCTCAAAGATGAACAAAAGTACAGTAATTTAACTCAATTACTCAATTAAATGTTTACCTTAGGTTCCTGTCGTGATTGGATTTACCAAAACTTTCTCAGACACACATAGGAATTACTTAATGCTATAGTCTTACCGTAGATGGCAAGCAAACCCTTTACAAAACTATAAGAGCAGGACCTAGACTTGAACCTTTTAGATATTAAATAAATCACCCTTTTCTTAACCTAGCTGTCAGTAGTAATAACATTGGTAATTATAATGAGGAAAATACGCAATTAAAATTAAAGTAATTGTAACAATATTTTTATAAGTCCAGGTTTGTTTTTTTTTTTTTTCCCATTCACTGCTTATCTAGATTCTGAAGGAACTGGATTCATTTAGTGTGTGGAAACCGCAACTATTTTAATCCCCTAGGGTACCATTTAATTCACAGTTGGAAATCTTACCATAAACGGAGTATTAAAATCTTCTGGAAGCTGTTTTCACTGTAAAGTCCAATTTTAAAAGATCAACTTCTGCCTGGGATTTTATTATTACAGTTATTATAATTTGATGATATATTGCTAATGAAAGAGTCACAGAACATAAAGTTATCTTTTAAAATAAGTGGGCTCTCAGTGCTGGTTTTTTTCCTATAATTTGAATACTGTTGGCATAAAATCTTTGTGCTTCCCAATTATTAAATTTCAAAAATTTTACTGGCAAATTTCCTATCTTTGGTCTGAGGCTGTAAGTAAAATGAAAAGATAGCAAGTTAAGGAGCACCTGGGTGGTGCAGTCGATAAGGGTCCGACTTTTAGTTTTGTCTCAGGTCATGATCTCTGGGTTGTGAGATCGAGCCGCACATTGGGCTCTGCGCTTAACATGGAGTCTGCTTGAGATTCTCTCTGTTCCTCCTGCTCATGCTCTTTCTTGCTCCCTCTCAAATAAATAATTAATTTTTAAAAGAGATAATAAGTTGGCTCATATAATTTTATAGTTTTCCCAGTAATAAAATAGTTTTTCCATTTTTTTGAGGACTACCGTGTTTGGACTCTTTATTACGTTTAGTCTTTGTACTGTATTAGCTATTCAAGTGAATGATATTATTCTATTACTATAAAAGAAACTAATACTTAGATATTACTTATGTACTGTAATCAGAGAAAGTAGCATAGGAACAACAAGAGGTTAATACTGTTTAGCCATTTTTATTTAAAGTTCATACTCTTTCCATGGTCCCATGTAGCCTCAATAATGATGTGGCATTTGGGGAACAAATGCTAGGATTTTCCAGAGAGTTGTATGGAAAAAAGTGAGATGGAACATCAGTGTTCCTGGTCTGAGAACCAAGGAAGAATGCCTGTCCCTAAGGAAATGGAGGAAAAACTTGCAACAGATAAACAAGACATTATGTATTCAGGGTTGAGACTCAATGCATGTGCTGAAGGAGGGGAATGAATCTGGGCTGGGTGAGTTGGGGCTCTGAAGAAAATGAATGAAAAGGAAATGTGACTCACTGGTAAAGTAAATAAGTGAGTGAATGAATGAACACACAAATCAATAGGACTAGAAAAAAATTTTAGTTCTCATGAGTTAAATTTTTCTGACTTTACCAACTGAGGTAGCACCTAGCCTCCTTGGCTTCTGATGACAGAGAGATAGCCATTTCGCATTTGTTCTGTCTTTCCCTTTCTGTTCTTTTTCTTCAGTATTTACCTCTTGTTACCTTTTTGTCTCCTAAGATTTCTTCATAAAACACAGTTTCTGTGATAACGTTCTATCCTACTAATTCAAACGCATTTTTCTCACCCTGGTTGCCCCCTCTATGGCACAGAGAGAGAGCTCTCGCTTAAATCAGATGTGATTATACTGTCATATGGGTATTTTCCCACCATTTTCTAAAAGTCTGCTTTCTCTTAAAAAGAGAGAGAGAGAAAGAGAGAACGAGACCAGGTCAGGGCTCCCCAAGTTTTTTGTTTTGTTTTATTTTTGAATCTAGGCATCCCTTTATTACACATAACATTTCACCTAATACTTTACATATATTTATTTCAAAATAAGTAAATGTAATGACTAAAAACGTCCATGACTGAAATTGACATTTGAGATTATTTTGTTTTCTTTTGTTTCAGGTAAGAGACACATTTCCCATACTTTGGCCTTGAAGTTGAGACTCCTTTGTGGGTAGTATAAACTTATGAAATGTCCAGAAATAACTTGGGAGGCCCTAGAGTCTCATTCTCATTGTAGCATCCATTGTGCTCTCAATAGCTCCCCATTCAAACTTTTTAGTAAAAGCAGATTTCATCTTTGCCCAGAGAATGAGAGACAAGTACCCAAAATATCTGGCTTTGAAAATCAATGGGGCTCAGCGTAGAGAGCAAAACGGAGTCTCTCACGTCAAGCTGGGGCCCATGTCATCAAGCAATGACAGGAGCAGTTAAGGTACCGCCACTGGGAGATCTCACCCGCACCCACGTCAGCCGATCCCCCAGAACTGATACCGAGGAGAATCAGAGCAGGTCTGTAGAGACCCAAAACTGATGAAATCCCTTGTGCAAAGGGAAGGATTTTGGCAGCAAACTGTCAGACTGTTCAGACCTGACCCCTCAATGTGGGACCTCTTAAACAAGGCAATTGCTGAGAAAGTTTCTGCCAAAACGGATCTCTGAACAGAGCCGAGATCCTTCGCTGCTGGAACAGAGGGAGCAGTAAGTGCCCAGAGCTGACCCGGACCAGACGGCGTCTCGACTGCGCGCCCACAGACTGACTTCACCTTAGGTTCCTCCCTTCCTGCGCCCTTTGACGTCTTGTGTGTTGTGTGGCTTGTCTTCTGTCCTGCTCTGTGGGCTGTGCAAGAAGCCAAGTTTAAACACATGGCGAGTTGTCCCTGAGTTTGGGATCCTGGACCTGCTTTACGCCTGGGATTAACTTTGCTTTATGACTGACTAAAGCTGACGCTGTGGACCGACCCGGCTCGCGAGCGCGCCCTCGTAGCGTGCTCCCATGACACTCGTGCTCCAGCAGCAGACCCGCTGGCGCTCCTGAGGAACGGCTCCTGCAGGGCTCCCACGCAGACCCCCCTCCCAAGGCCCAGCGCTGAAACAACCCTTTGAAAAAAGCCCAGCCTTCTGGTTTGGCGCACTGATGGGGAGTTAAGGAGTTGCGCTCAGGGAACGGAACCTGGTGGGTTCGGTCTTTGCACTCGTCCCGTTTCACTCCAGCTTGCTGCCATCTTCCTGAAGGAGCATGTATACTTCTCTGGGGCCTTGATGGTTAGCGCTGCTGCAAGGGGCCATCTCTCTATCACCAGGCTCCGGTAGCCAGTGAAGCTTACGCTCAGGGGTTACAGAGGACTCTAACCAATGAAGAGTTCTTAAACATCTACCACCTTTCCGGCACAGCACAAAGAAGCAAACCCAAAGCTCAATTCTTCTTTGAAGGAGGGCTGTTAGCTTATCATAGGTGTAGCCTGAAGGGCAGGCTTTTAAATAAAAACACACCAAAGGGCTGATTGCTAAGCTTTCCAGAGACAGTGGAGGGTGGGCCCTATCTTTGCACTCTGCCTCTGCTGTGCTCCAGAGGGAGATTCCCTAGAAGGGGAGCCCCTCCATGGCTGTGGTGCCCTGTGTCTGTACCTACTCTCCAGGGATATTCAGTCACCCTCTGGCCCCAGTGGTAAGGGTAGAGGATTTCTCAAATCCTTCAAAAAATAGAAGAAAGGGGGACATTTCCCCACTTATTTTTCAAGACATTGCATTGATAACCAAACCGGGCAAGGACAGCCCACACATGTGTGCACACAAATGCATATTACAGGCCAATATCCCTGATGAATGCACATACAACAATCCTCAACAAAATATGAGCAACCCAAGTCCATACTGTATTAAAAATATCACATACCATGATCAGTTGGGACTTATTCCAGGGGTGCAAGTAGGGTTCAACGTTATAGACCACAGTAATGAAATGAAGGATAAACATGTTCTCATCTCAATAAATGCAGGAAAAAAAACCATGTGACCAAATTCAACATCCTTTTTCATAAAAACTCAATATAGTAGGTATAGAGGAAACATACCTCAAAATAATAAAGGCCATATAGGACAGGCCTTGAACTAGCATCATACGCAACGGTGAAAAACCAAAAATTGTCCTCTAAGATCAGGAACAAGACAAAGATGCTTATTCTCATCACTTCCATTTAGCACAGTATTGGAAATTCTGCCACAGCAATTAGGAACATCAGAGAAATAAAAGGCATCCAAACTGCAAAGAAGTAAACTGTTACTATCAGCAGATGACATGACATGTGCAGAAAACCCTAAAGACTCTTAGGGTTAAGACTCTACTAAAAAACTGTTACAAGTAATAAATGAATTCAGTAAAGTTGCAGGATACAAAATCAACATGATGAAAGAAATTGAAGAAGACACAAATAAATGGAAATATATTCTGTGCTTGTGGACTGGAATAATTAACATTAAAATGTCAAACAATCCACAGATTCAATGTAATACCTATCAAAACTTTGAGGACACTTTTCACAGATACAGAACAAATAGCTATATAATTTGTGTGGAACCACAAAAGAGCCTGAATACGCAAAGCCATCTTGAGAAACAAGAGCAAGGTTGGAAACACCAATTCCCTAGTTTCAGTATATATTACAAAGCTATAGCAATCCAAATATTATGCTATTAGCATAAAAAAAGATGTGGTGATCGATGGAACAGAATAGAAAGCCCAGAGAAAACCCACACATATATTGTTAATTGTTTTATGCAAAGGAATCAAGAAAACACAATGGGGAAGGACATTCTCTTATGTCGGTTGAATTGGACGACCACATTCAAAAGAATGAAACTGAGTCACTATCCTACACCATAGCCCCAAACTATCAAAATGGATTAAAGACTTGATTATAAGACCTGAGACCACAAGACTCCTAGAACAAAACACAGGTAGTAAGCTTCTTAACACTGGTCTTAGTGATTGCGTTTTGGGACTTGACACCAAAAGCAAATGCAGCCCAAAGAAAAAACAACCTGTGGGATTACATCAAACTAAAAAGCTTCTGCACAGCAAAGGAAACCCAATCATGAAATAAAAAGGCAACCTACTGAACAGGATGAAACTTTTGCAAATCATATATCCATAATGGGTTGATATCCTAAATATATAAAGAATGCATACAAATCTGTAGTAAAAAAGAAAAACAAAAACCAATCTATCTGATTTAAAAATGGGCAGAAGATCTACACAGATGTTTTCCCAAAGAATACATACAGATTGCCAAATCAGTATATAAAAAGATACACAACATTATTAATCATCAGAGAAATACAAAGCAGGAGCACAATGGGGTCTTACTTCACGCTGGAGACGAGATAACCACTGTTGGCGACGATATGGAAAAAAGGAAAACCTTGTGCATTATTGTCATGAATGTAAGCTGGTGCAGCCATTGTGGAAAACAGTACTGGGGTTCCTCAGGAAATTAACAGGAGTATTACCATATGATCTGGCAATCCTTCTTTCGGGTATATATCCAAAGGAGACTTAAATCGCTGTCTCAGAGAGATACCTGTACTCACATTTTCACGGCAGGATTACTCACTATAGCCAAGACAGGGAAACAAAGTAAGTATCCATGGATGGATAAATACATAAAGAAAACATGGCATATTTGTACAGTGGAATATTATTCTGCCTTGAAAACAAGGAAATCTTTCCATTTGTGACAACATGGATGAAACTGGAGAGCATTATGCTAAGTGAAATAAGCATGCTAAGTTAAAGACAAAACTGCATGGTACCCCTTTCATGTGGAACCTTAAGAAAAGAGAGAAAAAAAAAAGTTGAACTCACAGAGGTTGAGTTTTCTCATAGAAAAACTGTCTATTTTCTTTTTAAAAAATTTTTTTTAAACATTTTATTTATTTATTTGACAGAGAGAGAGAGATCACAAATAGGCAGGAGGCAGGGAGAGAGAGAGGGGGAAGCAGGCTCTATGCCGAGCAGAGAGCCCGATGCGGGACTCCATCTTAGGACCCAGAGATCATGACCTGAGCCGAAAGCAGAGGCTTTAACCCACTGAGTCACCAAGGTGCCCCTAACTTTCTATTTTCTCAAAGAAAATGGAATGGTAATTATAAGGGCTGGGGGAGGGGGAGATAGGCAAATGTTGGTCAAAGGGTGCCTTCAATTATGAGAGGAATAAACTCTGGAAATCTAATGTACACCCTGGTGAATATGGTTAGTAACACTGTGTTGTATACTTGAAAGTTGCTAAGAGAGTAGACCTTAAATGACTTCATCACACACGCAATAAAAGTAAATATTTGTGGTGATGAATATATTAAATAACTTGAATGTGGTAATCATTTCACAAATTATAAGTATGTCAAATTATCACATTGAACACTCTGAATTTATATAATTCAGTAAAGATGAAAAAGTATTTTTTATTTTTATTTTTTTTATAATTTTTTTATTAACATATAATGTATTATTTACCCCAGGGTACAAGTCTGTGAATCATCAGGCTTACACATTTCACAGCATTTACCATAGCACATACCCTCCCCAGTGTCCATATCCCTATCCACCCCCCCACCTCCCAGCAACCCTTAGTTTGTTTTGTGAGTTTAGGAGTCTCTTATGGTTTGTCTC
>CM052809.1:41429264-41444337 GCA_028533885.1 Nasua narica
CCAGTGGTTCATTTTTGCCCTTGCTTCCCTTGCCTTTGGAGATGTTTGTAGGAAGAAGTTGCTTCGGCTGAGGTCGAAGAGGTTGTTGCCTGTGTTCTGCTCCAGGATTTTGATGGATTCTTGTCTCACATTGAGGTCTTTGATCCATTTTGAGTCTATTTTTGTGTGTGGTGTAAGGAAATGGTCCAGTTTCATTCTTCTGACAGACACATAGATCAATGGAACAGAATAGAGAGCCCAGAAATGGAACCTCAACTCTATGGTCAACTAATCTTCGACAAAGCAGGAAAGAATATTCAATGGAAAAAAGACAGTCTCTTCAACAAATGGTGTTGGGAAAAAGTATTTTTTTAAAAAATTAAGGTATAATTGAAGCACATCAGTTTCAGGTGTACAACATGATTCAATATTTCTATAAATTGTGAAATGATCACCACAGTAAATTTGGTTAATATCTATCGTTATATATAGTTAGTTTTTTTTCTTGAGATGAGAACTTTTAAAATTTTCTCTCAGCAACTTTCAAATATGCAGTACAGTGTTATTAACTATAGTCACCATGCTGTACATTACATCCCTGTGATTTATTTTAAAAGTGAGGTTTGTACTTGTTGACTTCCTTTACCCACTTTTCCCACCAGCTACCACTCATCTCCTGATACCACAAGCTGATACATTGTAGTTAGCATATGCCCTCATAGTCCATCCATATTGTTGCAAATGACAAGATGTCATTCTTTATTGCTGAGTACTATTGCCTTGTGTGTATATGAATATATATGAATAAAGTAAATTTCTATATTCCAGTGTGTGTGTGTGTGTGTGTGTGTGTGTGTGTGTGTGTGTACACACACCACATTTTCTTCATTCATCTGTTTTTGGACAGACTATTTTCAGATCTTGACTATTATGAATAACACTTCAGTGATCATGGGAGGGAGCACTGTTATCTTTTTGAGTTAATGTTTTTCTCTTCTTCAAATAAAAACCCAGAAGTGGAACTTCCAGATGACATGGTAGTTCAACTGTTACTTTGATGAGGAAAACACACACTGTTTTCCATAGTGGCTGTACTAATTTACATTCCCACCCACAGCACGAGGGTTCTCTTGTCTCCACACTCTCACCAACACTTGTTATTCATCATTTTCATGTACCTTTTGGCCATCTGAATATCTTCTCTGGGAAGCTGTCTATTAAAGTCCTTTGCCCATCGTTAAGTAGGATTGTTTTCTGTGTCTTTGTTTGCTCTTGAGTTGCATAAGTGCCTTATACATTTTGGATATTAACCTCTTACCTGATATATGGTTTGCAAATATGTTTTTCCCATTACAGAGTTGCCTTTTCATGCCATTGATGTTTTCCTTTTCTGTAGTATTTATGTAGTCCCACAGGCTCATTTTTCTTTTTGTTGCCTTTGCTTTTCATGTCCGATCCAAAAAATCATTACTAAGCTCAATGTCAAGAAGGTTTTTCTGTTTTGTTCTAGAAGTTTCTAAGTCTTATATTTAAGTTTTCTTATACTTTAGTTAAAAAGTTAACTATTTTGAATTAACTTTTGAGAAATATAGAGATCCATTTTCATTTTTTTTTACATGCAGATATCTAGTTTTCCTAATACCATGTGTTGAAGAATTATCTTTTTCCCCATCGTGTTTTTTTGGTTCCCTTGTCATATATGCATGGGTATATGTCTGGGCTCTGTATTGCATTCCATTGGTCTGTGTGTCTATTTTATACCAGTACTACGTTGTTTGGATTACTATAACTTCGCAACATAGTTTGAAATCAGGAAATGTGACACCTCCAGCTTTGTTCTTCTTTCCAAAGGTTATTTGGGCTATTTGGCATCTTGTGTGGTTCCATACATATTTTAAGATTATTTCTTTCTATTTCTGTAAAAAATGCCAATGGAATTTTGATAGGGATTGCATGGGATCTATAGGTTGCTTTGGATGTTATATATTTCTTAAAAGAAAAGAAAACTACAGGCCAAGACTCTTGATGAATGTAAATATAAAAGTCCTTAACAAAATACTATCAAAAATAATTCAAGAGCACATCAAAAGGATCATACACCATGATCAAGGTGGATTTTACCAGGGATGTTTCTTTTCTTTTTTTAAAAAATATTTTATTTTATTTCTTTGACAGAGAGAGATCACAAGTAGGCAGAGAAGGAGGGGGAAGCAAGCTTCCTGCTTAGCAGGGAGCCTGATGGGGGGCTCGATCCCAGGACCCCGAGATCATGACCTGGGCTGAATGCAGATGCTTAACCATCTGAGCCACCCAGGCACCCCTTACCTGGAATGTTTCTAAAGGATGCTTCAACACACGCAAATCAATTAATCTCATATACAACATTAACAGAATGAAAGATAAAAATCATGTGACCATCTCAATAACATCTGACACTCAATTCAACATTCTTTCATGATATAAACTCTCAACAAACTTGTTACAGAAGGAATATGCCTCAACATAGTGAAGGCCATAAAGGCCAAGATCATAGCTAATGTCACACTCATTAGTAAAAATTCAAAGTTCTTCCTCTATGATCAGGAGTAAGACGTGGATGTCCACTTTCTGCACTTCTACTTAACATAATACTGGTAGGCCAAGCTGGAGAAATTAGGCCAGAAAAACAATCAAAAGGTATCCAAATTGGAAAGGAAGAAATAAAATTGCCTCGGGTTGCAGATGACATGAGCTTATAAAAACTTTTAAGACTTAATTAAAAACAGAATAAATGGGGGCACCTGGGTGGCTCAGTGGGTTAAAGCCTCTGCTTTCGGCCCAGGTCATGATCTCAGGGTCCTGATATTGAGCCCCGCATCGGGCTCTCTGCTCAGCAGGGAGCCTGCTTCCCCCTCTCTCTGCCTGCCTCTCTGCCTACTTGTGATCTCTGTCTCTGGCAAATAAATAAATAAAATCTAAAAAAAAAAAAATTAAAAACAGAATAAATGTATTCAGTAAAGTTTAAGGATACAAAATCAGCGTATAAAAATCAGTTGTGCTTCTCCAGACTAACAATGAAGTATCAAAAAGAAATCTAAAAAAAAATCCCATTTATAATAGCTTTTAAAACAGTAAAATATATAGAAATAAATTTAACGAAGTGAAAAATCTCTACACTGAAAACCGTTAAGACGATGATGAAAGAAACCAAGGAAAATAGTAATAAATGGAGAGATATCCCATTTTCATGAATTATTATTAATAATATATATATGTATAATGTCCATACCTATATTAAAATGTCCATAATAATAAGATTCTTAATTAACACGTGCTCTCATGCCTGACACCATGACACATGCCTTGTATCTTCCCTTCAGGTACATAATCTTCCTCTATTTATTCAAGCCTCCTACGCACCATGGGGTTCACAGGAGCCACTCAGCGGCACTAATCCTAACCCAGTAGTGTTACAGTTTTATGGGCTTCACCTACACCCCCAAACCCCACTGTTCCACTGTTAGATATCCACATAATTTTTTACTTATTTCTCATAATTTATACAAGTTTTAAAGAGGTAGGTCTTTGAGAGACAGGAAAAGCAAATCAGGTACTGTAACTGGCCTAAAGATGAAGTTTATTAGAAATGGTTGAGTTGAGAAACCTTTCATTTTTTGAGCACAGATGTCTTTAACATCTCTGACAGCTGCCAAACTGTAAGCAGAGAAAGAAGCCATCTCTTGCCAACTACACCTTAAAAAGTTTTGATGCTCAAATCTATTAGAAACAATATTGGTTCTTGAAACACTGACATCAAAGTATTGAGCACAGGTGTTCATGGCTCCTCATAATTATATTCAAGTTTCTATGGAAGAGCTGGTTCACTTGATAGACTTTTATACACATACATTTGTTAGATGAGAGAATGAGACAGGTGTGGGCTTGAAGGCATGAGCACATTCATGGTTGACAGGTTTAATTTCCCATTATCAGTAACACCATTCCTTTACCAGAAGTGATGACGTAAAGGGCACACTTCCTTTGCGGACCTAGTTTAAAGGGGATAATGATGTTTGTGTCCCCAGGATGGATTCACTGAGTCCTGAAATGCTGAAAACTTTATGTAAAATGCTAACTCTGCTTTAGCATGCAAGTTGCTTTCCTATTTTGATTAATCATGCAGTTCCCATCTAGTAAGTGGTTCTCAAAGTTTTCTACTCATCAGAATCTTATTTAAATCCCAAGGACAGGGTTTTCCGCTCATAGATTTTAAATCTGGATCTAGGTAAAATAAAAGGATCAAAATTTTAACCAGCTCTGAAAGTGATTGTGATAAAGGTAATCTTAGGACAACAACCTGAAAAACGCAGTTACTGTTTGTTGGACTAAAATGTTAAATACAGGATATAAAATGATGGAGAGCAAAAATGAAGCTTCAAACTGGTTCCTCATGCAAATAAAAACAACACAAAAGAACTGTATTTTATTTATAGGAAAAGAGAGACTAAGTATTACTTCAGGTTTTACCTTACCTATATAAATTAATACATATGACTTTCATTTTGTGAGTGTTGCAAAGAGAATTGTAACACCCCCCCATCCCTGCAAATTCATGTGTTTAAACCCTATCCCCCGATGTGATCTCTCCAGAGTTTGGGCCCGTAAGGTTATTTAAGATGAAATGAGGTCATAGGGTGCAACTCTCGTACAATAGGTTTAGTGTTTTTATAACAAAAGCCACTGGATAACTGACTTACTCTCTTGGCACTATCATAGAGAAGAGGTTCCATGAGCACATAGTGACCGGGTGCTGCCTAAAGCCAGGAAGAAAGGCCTCACCAGAGACTGTCAATACTGGCGCCCTGATCACAGACTTCCGGACTATGAGAAAGTAAGTATCTGTTGCTCAAGTCATCCAGTCTCTCGTATTTTGATACCACAGCCCTAGCAAACTAGGACAGTGAACAAAATAGGTTCGGTTTATCACTGTATCATAAGAAAATACAATGGAATTTAGGTCAATAAAATTATATAAAGTCTTAATAAATGGCCACTAGATATTTGTTGAATAAATGAAAACTATGAGTGAAAGCACGTTTTAAATAAGGTAAAAAATTTCACTCTTATTGTACCTTTGATTTCTGTAGCATATCTTCTTTATAACTCATTCACTTAAAACATTCACTGTGTATAGATCTTCAGTAACAGCTAAAAGCTTTTGAAATAATTCTATAGGCTTCACATCCAAAATATACAAGTCTTTTTATATATTAATTTGTTTTAAAACACAGGTAAGTAAGCCCAAATCTTCTTGGAAACCCTTTTCTACCTTGGGTTTTCTCTCCACAGAATAGGGGTTCCAAAAATCTCTTTCCTACCTGTCTTTAAGTGGTTTCATTTTGTTTTTTTTCTCTTAAGGTAACTACAAAAATAAACAAAGGTTTTCTCAAACTTTACTACAAAGCTGTGATCACCACGACAGCATGGTACTGGCTCAAAAACAGACGCAAAGACCAGTGGAACAGAACAGAGAGCCCAGAGATGGACCCACAACTCCATGGTCAAATCATCTTTGACAAAACAGGCAAAAATATCCAGTGGAAAAAAGTCTCTTCAATAAATGGTGCTGGGAAAACTGGACAGCTATATGTAGAAGAATGAAACTTGACCATTCTCTTACCCCATACATGAAGATAAACTCGAAATGGATAAAAGACCTCAATGTGAGGCAGGAATCTATCAAAACCCTAGAGAAGAACAAAGGCCGTAACCTCTGCGTCATTAGCCACAGCAAATTCTTTCTAGACATGTCTCCAAAGGCAAAGGAAACAAAAGCAAAAATGAACTTTTGGGACTTCGTCAAGATAAAAATCTTCTGCACAGCAAAGGAAACAGTCCACAAAACAAACAGGCAACCCACAGAATGGGAGGAGATATTCGCAAATGACACTACAGACAAAGGTCTGATATCTAAGATCTATAAAGAACTCCTCAAACTCAACACTCACAAAACAGATAATAACATCAAAAAATGGGCAGAAGACATGAACAGACACTTCTCCAAAGAAGACATACAAATGGCTCACAGACACATGAAAAAATGTTCATCATCTTTAGCCAACAGAGAGATTCAAATCAAAACCACACTGAGATACCACCTTACACCAGTTAGAATGGCCAAAATCAACAAGACAGTAAACAACAAATGCTGGAGAGGATGTAGAGAAAGGGGAACCCTCCTCCACTGTTGGTGGGAATCCAAGTTAGTGCAGCCACTTTGGAAGACGGTATGGAGATTCCTCAAGAAATTAAAAATAGAGCTGCCCCATGACCCTGCAATTGCACTACTCAGTATTTACCCCAAAGAAGCAGATGCAGTACAAAGAAGGGCCACATGGACCCCAATGTTCATAGCCGCAATGGCCACAATCGCCAAACTGTGGAAAGAACCAAAATGCCCTTCAACAGATGAGTGGATAAGGAAGATGTGGTACATCTATACAATGGAATATTATGCCTCCATCAGAAAGGATGAATATCCAACTTTTTTATCAACATGGACAGGACTAGAAGAGATTTTGTGGAGTGAAATAAGTCAAGCGGAGAGAGTCAATTATCTTATGGTCTCACTTACATGTGGAGCATAAAGAAAATCATGGAGGGCATTGTGAGAAGGAAGGGAAGGGTAAATGGGGAGAAATCGGAGGAGGCGATGAACCAGGAGAGACTGTGGACTCTGAGCAACAAACTGAGGGGTTTGGAGGGGGGGTTGGGGGGTTGGGCGAGCCTGGTGGTGGGTATTGAGAAGGGCACGTATTGCATGGAGCACTGGGTGTGGTGCATGAACAATCAATCTTGTAACACTGAAAAAATAAAATAAACATATTTGGGGAAAAAAAATAAAAGTGAAGTACTACAAAATAAATAAATAAAGGAATACAGATGACCAAAATATAATAATAATAAAATAAACACAGGTTTTCAGCATCAACTTCTATGAAGAATAAAAATAAATTCTAGTTCAATGTAATGTGTCATTCTGATAGTGATGGTTTATTGGTTTCAGAAGGCTTCCTGCAGCTGATGTAATGGGAAGCTTAAGGATAGATTTAGAGGCTCAGTTATTAGTTAGAAGTGTAGTAAAAAAAAACAAAAACAAAACAACTCATCCAACAGCCGAGTGTGTTTAATAATTCCAGAGATAAAGAATTGGCAGGGTGAATCTAGGTAGATAAAATCTAGGTAAGTCAGTCTACTTAATTTGCATCATGGAAGAATAAAGAATGAAAATAGGGTTGACAAGACCAAGGTGAGGAACTAAGATAATATAATTGTGTAGGGAATGGGATAAGGTTCTCCTACAGAGTCTCAACCAATTTAAAGAGACAAGAGAAGGAAATATAGAAGGAAATCTTCCAATCAGATTGGCATTCCTATGTCTCCATGGGGGCTCAATCTGATAAACCACTGTTCTATGACAGAAGAATTAGTTACCCATCAAATGATTCATTTATTTATTCAACTCTTCAAACGTATTTACTGAGTATCTTCCATGTGCCTCGAACTCTTCTAGGCAACGGAAAATATCAATGAGCAAAACAGAAAATCTATGTTTTCACTGAGATTATAGTCTAGTGGTGATGTATGGGTGACAAAGACCATAAGCACTTGGGTAAAAGTATATACTTCACTGAGGGAAAGCAGACCAGGGTAACTAGATACAGAGAGATAAAAAGAGAGAACTCCAAGTTGGTTGGGAGAAGGGGAGGTATCAGAGATGTCTTTCTAAGTACAGATCATAATAAAATGGGGAATCAGACAGATGTTCAGAAGAGCTTTCCAGAAATAGCTGTATACTATTTCTACTATTCCCTCAGAGGGATAGGGGATGCAAAAGCTCTGGATGGGAACTGTGGAGGACTGACGAAGTTCAAGGAAATTAGTGTTGCAGGAAAGGGACAGGCAAAGGACAAAGTTGTTAGGAGATGAAAAGTCAAAGGCAGTGGAGGGCCAAATTAAGTAAATCTTTGTAGAATTTTGTGCTGCTAGGTTGGGAAGCCATTGAGGATTCTGAATAAAATGTAATATGATCTAATATTTTAAACAGAACATTTTGGTGATCTTACCCTAAACATAAAATAATCGGGGATTATTCTTCACACTCTAGTTTGCTAACTCATGTCTTTCATATCCCCGCCTTAATAGTCAAATACATCTTAACCTTCTATCTTTATTTTCGTAGTTGGATAGTCCTCTTGATTTTCCATATCTCAAGGAGAAAGCATAACAATGACCTGCTGTCAACCATTCTACTGTATATATTTGTAAGAACCTTGGACAACTACTTAAACTCTTTTAAACTAGTTTTCTTCACTTGTAAATTGAAGTTATTTTTACATCTTTTCACAGAAGTGTTACAAGTTTTGATGGAGACAATGTAAAGTATTTAGTGTACGATCAGGCACAGAATAGTGTTTCATAAATTTTTAATGAAATGCTTATTAATATTCTATCTCATTTATCTAGCAAGACCATTATCTATCACCTCTGTGACAAAAAGTACTGTCATGCCATTGAAACATTTCTCCAGATTCTGGGGCACAGTCAGTTAAGCCTCTTGATTCATGATTTTGGCTCAGGTCATGATCTCAGAGTCCCAAGATCAAGCTCCACGTTGGCTCCACACTCAGCAGGGAGTTGGCTCGAGATTCTCTCTCTCTCTCTCTCTCTCTCTCAGCCCATTCTCCCCACTAATGCTCTCTCTCTCTCCCTCCCTCTAAAATAAACAAAATATTTTTAAAAGAATTCATGTTTCTAGAGATTCCATGTCTATTTTTCTACAGCCCAATATTCACACAAAGATGCAGTAGTAATCTTCAAAATGGGAAGGTGCTCATATTGTTTTCTTTGCAATGCTTCTGTAGCTTACTAATATATAGGACCAAAATTTGAACTCATCATATATATTGCCTTTAAAACACCCTGATTGATCTAGAATCTGACTTTTTTTCTTTCTCATCTTGCACCACTCTCTTCTTCATACAACTAGTTCCAGTTATATTGCCTATACTTTGGAACCTGACAAACTCTTTCCTACCTCAGGACTCTCACCACTCGTGCCTTAAATCTTTGCAAAACTGGTCCCTTATTATTCAGAGCTCAGGTCAATACTGCTTCCACAATGACTTCCCCTGACAGAATCCTCTGAAACAGTTCCTACCCTACTCTGCATATACTATCTGTTGCAGTATCTTTAAAAAAAACTTTTTCTTAAAAAAAGACTTTATTTATTTGAGAGAGAGAGAGACAGAGAACACACACAAGCCAGAGGAGGAGCAGAGAGAGAGGGATAAGTAGATTCCCTGCTGAGTGCAGAGTCCAACATGGTCCTCGATCTCAAGACCTTGAGATGACCTGACCTGATATCAAGAGTTGGACCTTTAACCAACTGAGCCACTCAGGTGCTGTGCAGTATCTTTTTGAGCTTCTTCCTAGAGCTTGTCTATTTAAGTTTATTTAATTGTTTGTTGATATGTTTATTAGCTCTCTTTGCCCATTGCAAAAATAAGTTGTATGAAGATCAGAGCATCTTTTGCCTTCCTCAGTGTTCCGTATCGTGAAACAAGGATGGCACTAACACACAGTAAAGCTAAGTGAATCAAACTGATACATGGTAAAACCTAAGTAAATATTTGCTGAATGAAGAAACAGATGGATTTGCCTCACATGACACATCCTTGTTCTTCAGGGAAGAAAATCAAGGGACCTCAGAAGCTCTAGTAGGATTCATCCTTCACAGACACCTCTGAGCTATCTGTGTGCATCCAGTCTTCCTACCCACTCAATAATTACTGAGTGGAAGTCTTCAAAAAATATTCTCAAATCGAAAATTCAGTGTCCCGACTTATAATTCTTAAAATAGCATTACCATCTAAATGAATAAATCAACATCGCTTGATATTTCAGTATATTTAACAACAGTCTATACATTTTTTCAATAAACATGAATCCATGAATTCATGAAACCTTGAATCCACTTAATGCTCTTTATTTAGTGTTGAAAAGATTTCACAAGCAAATCTTTCAAGTCTATTCAATAGTAAAATGCATCTTAAAAAAGTGAGACATCCCGGTCAGTCACCTTGTAAGTACTTTAGAGTTTAAGCTGTTATCCAAAGGAAGAAATACATTTTACATTGCTATTTAGTACACAAAAGTATTTCTTTATGTATGTTGCTAAAACAAAACTTTTACATACCCTTATTCTATATAACACACTCTGATATTTTTTTATTCTAGTAATTCTCTTTAAAAAAAAAAAAAGGTAGCAGCCCTCTAAATCGATTTTGTGACCAACTAATGGGTCATGACCTACATTTTGAAAAACCTCAACAATCTGAATCAAAAAATCTAGAAATACCTATTTAGAAAATTATATACATATGAAATGGGATTTTCTTTGTATGTATGTTGTTCATTAAACTATTGCCTTAGGCTGGGTTGCTCACAAATAAAACTTATGGCAAAGACCATAACTTTCAATGTTTACTTGACTTTAATAGTGTAGACCTTGTTTTGTTTTCTAAAAGCTCACATATGTACACTGTGTGGTTAAAATATGCTCATGAAAGAAGAGTTGATACAAATTTTGGCAAAATGCACACACACAGTTAAAATGAAGAAAGAAAAAGAACAGGAGCAGGGAGACCAAGGAAGAAGAAAGGAGAACAAGAACTTTCCAAATGAAAATAAATCTTGAAATGGCTTTATTCTACAGACATTTAGCTAGAAAGATTGATAAACAAAATTATTAAATATATATGATGGAATGAAATTATATATTTGCACTTAGAAATATTTTAGAGCATTTCTGATATTGATACATGAAATGTTCGTGTGTAGAAACTCTCCTGAATTTTGGCAGGACAGAATAAAATGTACTTGTGAGCCCCCGCAAAAATGTCTTCTGCATACACAGAGCACTTATTCCTAACATCTATGTTTGCTTCTCCCAACAATATTCTAGTTCATTGTGTTTGAGGGGCAGACTCCCTGCAGGAGTTCAGGACTTTGAGCTTGTTCCTTTCCTTTATCTTCTGTTAGCCTTAGAATTTGAACTACTATTTCATTATTAAGTAAGGTGATCATATGTCTTCATATACTTAAGGCAGTCCCTGTTTAAGTCTACTAGAATTGCTTAAACACTCCTTTGTATAACCAGAAGTGGCACAGATTTCACAGTAAATTATATGGGTATTTCCTCTTTGGGAAAACATACTCTCCTCCCATCTCTCCTGCTGTTTATAGTATTTTAAAAAGCTATTACAGGATGAGCAGTTGTTGAATGCTTTCAACATGTATCTCATTTTGTTCTTCCCATATTACTATGAATTGGATGTTATTATTTCCACTTCACAAACTAGAAAACCAAAGGTCAGAGATAAAGAAATTTTGTCAAAGGTACATAATCAGCCACTGAGGAACCAGGATAAAACTGAGATTTCTGGGACTACAGAGTGCATCTTCTTCTGTCTCTGTGTGACTAGTAAAGAGCTACAGCTAGGTGACGAGACTATTCAGTGTTCTTTATTGTATGTAGCTGCTGTCGAGCACATAATTGGAATCTGAAACACATTTTTCCTCCCATGACTTTACCAAATCATCCTTCCGTAAGGCTTTTTAGAGGAAAATACACTGTATATAGTGGTTATATTTCACTTTTACAGTACTAGTATACTTGAGATTAAGTTCACTAATTTCTGGAGTAGTCTTCTATTTTTCACTATAACATGGTTCTATGGGAGAACACGTTACAATTACAGACTTACTAATAAATATTTTGGAAACAGGTTGATATAAATACAGAACTGTGTCCAATCTCTGATGTGTATGATGAGTTACGTAAAGATATACAAAGATCTAGGGAGTTTTCTTAAACTTACAACTGACTGTTCCAAAAAAACTGACCTAAACCTCACCATATGGGGGATAAATCATTTTTTGGTCATTACCCTTTTATAGACAAACAAAAGAGTGAGTGTATTAAGTTAATTTAGAATATGGAAAGTGATTCACACACTACAATGGGCTCAAGAAAAGGGTACACCAAGTAAGGCAGTAGTACCTTAAATCAGAGTTTAATGCCCCAATGTTCATTAAAAATACTAACTTTCTCTTCTTAGATATGTTAGGTGTATTTTGTTCACTTAAAGAGAACCCAGAACCCTTTATTTCACCCTTTTTGGAACAACCAGGACTTTTACTAAGGGAGATAATTAAAAAGCATATATTTAAAGTTGACATCTAAACTCCTCAGAGTTGGAAATAGAAGGCTTTGTCATTAGTTCACTGCTAAACATGTAGAAAAGTTTTGGTTGAGAAAAGGAGTCATCGAACTGAACTTTTTCCTATAATAGTTGTTTGTTTCCTGTAATATTAACAACTTCAGCAACTAATAAATGGAAATTATTTTCAGTCTTTCTTTAATCTCATGTCAAGTCATTATGGGATTTGAAAGCAAATTATAAACTGAATTTGATATGGTATTAATCCCTTTCTTATGACCCCAATTAAGGACTAACTTAACCTTTTACACAAAAAGGCTAAATTACTATTCCAATGGTAGGTTATTGGAAATGCAGTTCCCTAGTGGCATTTTCAGAGACATAAGTATTATAAGTGCCTTATATGTATAGATTACATGTTATCATACTAATCTTCATAAACCATCCATCTATATAATCTGTTAAATATATAAAATAATTTCAGTTTTATCTCTGTATTTGCTATATACACTTGTACATTTATTATTTCATGTCCATATTTATTATCAATGCACGATGATTACCAGACTGAAAACCAATAAACCAGCGACACATATTATTATTCATAATATGATATGAGTAATAACTTGGAAGCCAAACAATCTCCCCTAATACAAAAAAAAGAGGGAAAAAATGAAAATGAATCACTCCCTCGGTAAAACTTCTTAAAAATGGAGCAATCCTAGGAGAAGATATTTTATGGTATATCATAAGTTAAAGCATTTCTGGGGGGTGGGGAACATCAGTCCTAGGTCTTCACTGGTGAAGCTTAAAAGAACTCTAAGGCTCTATTCTGTTATAACAGGGGTTGACAAACTATGAGGCCGTATATAGACTGTTATTGTTTTCTTTGAAAAACCACCTCACTCATTCACTTACGCACTAGGGGTACTTTCTCTCTTTCACGGTAGAGTTGAGTAGATACCATGGAGATTTTATGGTCCATAAAACCTAAAATATTTACTAACAGGACCTTAATGAAAGAAAGCTTGTCAATCTCTGATCTATAGAAAATGATGGAATCTTGGAACACTGAAAAAATAGAATTAAAAAAAAAAGAAAAAGAAAATGAAAGATTAATTACATGTCCCCCTGATTTCAGTACTATAAATTTCAGTACTAAATTTTTAAGTAGCAGAAATTTAAAGGGCATATTCACTCTTTTACTTAAATACAGTTTAAAAAGAAATCTTCATAATCATTGATAAAAACAGTAATAAACACAAACAATGTTATTACATCTACGTCGGAGTGTTGATTGCCAAAACCTTGCAAGTTTAAGGCTATATTCTCTTTTTAGAAAAAGAGAAGTGTTAGAAATATGTTAAAGCTATATTTGGACATATGAGTTTTGTTTTAAAGAATCAAAAGTTTAGGGAGGCAGTTGAAAAGCAAGTAATTTTGGGGGGTGCCTGTTTAGCTCAGTGGGTTAAAGCCTCTGCCTTCGGCTCAGGTCATGATCTCAGAGTCCTGGGATCGAGCCCCGCATCAGGAGCCTGCTTCCCTCTCTCTCTCTGCGTCTCTGCCTACTTGTGATCTCTCTCTCTCTGTCAAAATAAATAAATAAAACCTTTAAAAAAAAGAAAAGCAAATAATTTTTATGAGGTGATTTGATGGAAATATATGCCATGTGTAGGTACTTCCTAAATTGAACTCATTCTGCATAAAAGCATCTTGTGTGTGCAATCTTCAGCAAAACAAGAGAGAAATTTTAGAGGCGCAAAGCTATTTTTACTGAGTTTGAGCATGTTATTATAGAAAAAGCTTTTATATATAATCATTGTGAGAAAATATACAGAATGTAGACTTCTTTCCATGTATTTTATGGGTAAATCTTGTTTTATTTTAATTACGTTTTGCAGGGTATCAGGGGTGCCTGGATGGCTCAGATAATCATCTCAAGGTCCTGGGATTGAACTTTGCATCCAGCTCTCTGCTTGGGGGGAGTCTGTATTCCCCTCTCACTCTCCCTTTATGCTGTCACTCTCTCTGTCTCTCTCAAATTAATTAATTAATTAATTAACTAATTAATTAGTAAGTAAATAAAATCTTTAAAAAATTATATTTTGCAGTGTATCATAATCTGCTCAGGGCTTAGTGTCTACAAAAATCTTACTTTATGTGTATTTTATGTACTTTATGTGTATGCATCCTACACTGGGAAACACATAATTTGATGATTTCCAATATTTTTTTCCACGGATGTAAGGTGGAAAAATGCTTTGTGGAGAAATCCTCTTACTGAACTGTATTCTTGTCAAATTAATCAAATCAGTTCCCAATATGGAAAAAAAATGCTTGGGACAAATCAGATTTGCAGCAAGTGGCCCATTAAACCACAGGCCCACCAAGACTATAGTTTATAAATATAATAAATGATGTCTCCCGTATAGATGCTCCACTAGATTTTCTTTGTTCAAGAGAGTACACTTTGTTTTGTGAATAGTGGGCTCCCTTTATCTAGTAAGCCCCTACTTATGAAAAAAAAATAAAAGTACAACATGAAAATATTCATGAATGAACCAGCCGCTTATCAAATTAGCACCCTTATATATTTGTGTAAGATCCTTCCCCTAACATGGTGTCAAAGATTTTGTCAGTCTCTCACTCAGAAAACATAATGTAAACAAAAAATCATTAATTTTACAGAAAAATTGCAAAATTTCATTAAGCTTATAAAAATGACATTAGATAATTATTCAAGTAAAGACATCCTTGGCAAATAAGGATATGCAAATTTCAACAGATTCTGATTTACTTGCAGTAAATAAAGGAAAAACAAGAATGATAAC
>CM052809.1:41444837-41516280 GCA_028533885.1 Nasua narica
ATATATTCAATGGAATACTATGCAGCCATCAAGAGAAACGAAATCTTGCCTTTTGCAACAACGTGGATGGAACTAGAGGGTATTATGCTAAGTGAAATAAGTCAGTCAGAGAAAGACAATTATCACATGATCGCTCTGATATGAAGAATTTGAGAGGCAGGGCAGGGGGTCGTGGCGGGTGGCGAAGAGAAATGAAACAAGATGGGATGGGGAAGGACACAAACCATAAGAGACTCCTAAACTCACGAAACAAACTAAGGGTTGCTGGGAGGTGGGGGGGTGGATAGGGATATGGATACTGGGGAGGGTACGTGCTATGGGAAATGCTGTGTAAGCCTGTGTAAGCCTGATGATTCACAGACTTGTACCCTGGGGTAAATAATACATTATATGTTAATAAAAAAATAAAAAAAAAGAAAGAAAAGATTAAATTATTAAATCATTATGTTTGGAAAATTAATCAGCTTTTGCTAGGGGAAGGGTCAATTCATACTGTTCCCTCTTCAACATGCAGACATATATACCAAAAGAGTAATGTAGGAAACAAAAGATAAAAGAAAAATATTGACTTTCTTATTTTTAGTTGTAAAGGATTTTTCGAGATCAGCACACTTTTATTTTTTATTTTTTAATTTTTTTCTCCCCAAATATGTTTAATTTTTCAGTGTTACAAGATGGATTGTTCCTGCACCACACCCAGAGCGCCATGCAATACGTGCCCTTCTCAATACCCACCACCAGGCTCGCCCACCCCCCCACCCCCTCCCCTCCATAACCCTCAGTTTGTTGCTCAGAGACCACAGTCTCTCCTGGTTCATCACCCCCTCCGATTTCCCCCCATTCACCCTTCCCTTGGGCTCTCTGCTCGGCGGGGAGCCTACTTCCCCCTCTCTCTCTGCCTGCCTCTCTGCCTACTTGTGATCTCACTCTCTCTCTCTCTCTGTCAAATAAATAAATAAAATCTTTAAAAAAATTACTAGTTCATTAATTCTATTTATTCCTAATATAAAATGGGCTGAATAAATTTTAAATATTGTTACGTGTAAAACAAAATAAAATGTCAGCATTTAGTTTAAGATCTATTTTATGCCACAACCACAACTTTTGTGCTTTTCATAATTTAGTATGTACCTGAGTATAGTTACTATTTAGAGTATTCCTCTTACATGTCAGATGTTGAGCTAAGTATTTTATGTATTATCTCCTATTATCTCTAGTATTCACTGTTATGCAGCACAGCAAAAGCACCAGTATGTGTAGTTGGAAATGTTTAAAAGAGATTAAGTAACTTCATAAATCTACCAATTACACTTGGCCTATAATTGAAATACAGAATTACCTTTAACGTAGTTTTTATTTCTTTCCATTCTAGCAGACTAGGTCACATTAAATTTTTTACCAATTTGCAGTAAATTCTTTTTTTTCCCCCAAATATGTTTATTTTCAGTGTTACAAGATAAATTGTTCATGCACCACACCCAGTGCTCCATGCAATACATGCCATCCTCAGTAAATTCTTTCTTGTCTAAGGTTCTATACTTCCTCTTTATCATCTAGGGTAGAGAAAAACACACTACGGTTTTAAAATATATCTGTTAACCAAATAGTACCACATCCAAGAAATGTATGAATAATGATTTGTTCAGAGAAAGACAATTGTCCTATGATCTCTCTAATATGAAGAATTTGAGAGGCAGGGCAGGGGTCGTGGGAGATGTGGGGGGGGGGGAATGAAACAAGATGGGATCAGGAAGGAGAGAAACCATAAGAGACTCCTAAACTCATGAAACAAACTCAGGATTGCTGGGGAGTAGGGGGGGTAGGGATAGGGTGGCTGAGTTATGGACACTGGGGAGGGTATGTGCTATGGTAAGTGCTGTGAAATGTGTAAGCCTGATGATTCACAGACATCAGGGGCAAATAATACATTATATGTTAATTTAAAAAGAAGAATAATGATTTGTTCTAGATTGTTTATGGACAGTAGTTCTGTTCTTCAAAATAAGTATATAATACTTTTAAGTGGAAGAAAAGATAATTTCATCAAGTTATTAAATAACATCAATTATATGCATAATTATGAGTCCTATATTCCCTAGTATCATGCTTATAAATCAATAAAATAGTTTATAAAACAGAGATACAGAAAAATACTAGTTATTATTTCAGTCTGGTGAAATAGTCATCTTGAAGCTGAGTGGAAAAAATAATAAATTTTCTTCTATTCCTGGCTATCTCAAGATAACTAGTAAATGCCTATACTCTCACTCTGCCAACAAGTAGACTGGGAAAATAATCTATAGAATAATTATTTCCAGATATTATTCAAAAGCAAGTGTAGGAGTGGGATCACTGAGACAATGGAAACAAGTAAGGTAAGTCCTATGATCTCCCTGGCTCTCTTCCTGGGTGTACTTGGTGGAAAGTAGAAAATAAAAGGATACTAAAGCAGAATTTGGCCTTCTTAGTTATTTGAGAAGATAAAAACTGGAGTTTGGAGTGGATTGCGTGAGGAATATTCACAGAGATAAACTATCCTATGCCATGAAATAAGTCTAAATAAACTTAAAGGGAAAGAAGTAATATAGACTCTCTGACTTAACATAACTGAAATCAATAACAAAAAAATGAAAATGACCTAATATTTGGAAATTAAAATAGCATGTTTTAAAATATTAAGGCATATTAGAATATATACTGAGCTTTATCATAATGATAAAAAGACGTCAAAATTTCTGTAATGCAGCATAGAGGGAATGAAAAGAGGGAAAGTGATGTTCTTATATATTTATTATGCTTGAAGAGTCTAAAATTAAATAACACTTCTATCTTAAAATTGTTAAAAGAGTGAATTATAGTTAAGATTGGAAAAATGGAAAAAAAAATAAGAGCAACAACCAATAAAAGAGACAATGAATAAATGCTAAAGGTAAGCAATGACACTTTTTTCTGCTCCTTTGAAAAGATTTTTAAAAACTAAAGTCTAACTAGATTGACCAAAAAAAATAAAAACGCCTGATAGAAATTATTAATATTGGTAACAAAAAGGAGTTGTCATTGAAGTTATTACAATTATTAAAAAGTTAACAATGGACTATTAAGAACTTTAGATAACGTGGACTACTTAGATGAACTGAAACACCTTATTAAGACAGAAGATATCATTTACTATATATTATACCATGGATTCTGTGGGTACCAAATATTAGTAGCATAAAAATTCACTAATCCGAGGTACAGAAACTCAAAGAGAAATTGACTAAAACCACCAAGTAGTCAAAAAATGGAAGGATGATTTTTAAAATATATCTTATCCAAATAAAATATACCTACATATTTAACATTCACAAAACATTTTTAATGACATGGGAGAATGTCTTTGGTGTATTAAAAATGGCACCAAAAGTTACATAAAATATAAATTTATACAAAAAGTATGATCTCAACAAAGACGAGTGAGACCTTCAGTTTTTAATCTCATGGTGTTTGTTCTAGTTAATTTTCTGGCATTTTTTTAGCGCTGGAGTTACTCTCTAGGACTATGGCCATGGAAACAGGGTTACTATTCAACGTATTTACAAAACATCAAAGACACTAACCATACGCATCAGATGCTCAAACTTCTCAAAATAGAAATCAGTTCTAAACAGGTGCAACTGTATCACTGCAATGAAATAAGACCATAAATTTTAAAGGAGTGTATTTCTTGAATAATCTCTTTAGAATAAACTAATTAAAAATATACTACTCAGTACTTCAGTAAAATTTATAATTTTAGGGATATAAAGTAATTAAGAATTTGGAAACTTTTAATTTTAACATAATTTAAAATTCACAGTAGCACAATAGTTGAAGCAAACTGAATGCTAATTATCCAGGTTTCAGAATGTTTACATGTTACCTCATATACTTTATTATTTTCTCTCTCAAAAAATACATATATACATATGAGAGAAGGGAGTTACAAGATTCAATCAGTTGAATATGTATAAAACAAAGTTTTTAAACTTTTTTTTATTATTCTGAATTATCATCTGATTGGTTAGTAGGCAATTCTTACAGATCTTTAAATCTGAGGTTAGTGGTAGGATTCAAAGTCGAGGCATTATTTACTACAACTTCATATCGTATTCAAAAACCTTAATCATACTGCATTTCTTTCCACGATGGCCAGAGGGAAAAGAAAATCAATACAAGCTCAAAATAAGCTTAAGTTTTTCTTGACAAATTTCTCTTCAAGTTAATAAAGAGTGAAATAGTGATTAATAGTGGAATAGCCTTAGCACAGTTTTCCTTGAAATTCATATAGAAGATTTTCTTAAGGAATTCAGACATACAATTTGTCAAGGAAAAAATCTGGTAAAAAATAGATTCAGTGTTATAAAATAATAGTCTTATTTCATTGTTGTTTCATTGAGAGACAAATGATTTATTTTAATCTGTATGTCATCATGGACAGGCTTAATAAGATTAAATGTATTTGTTCAGATAGGCATACAGCCACAGTATGCTTTGAATGACTATACGGGCAAAATTTCTTTATGTGCTGCCACCAGCAAAGAACACTGCTGTTAAATTACTCACTTCTTTCTACAGCCTCTTCTGAACTTCAAGGAGTTGCTCAAGTTATTATGTCTGGGTTTTTACAGAATCTGGGCCTTCTTTTATCCCAGTTAGCATTAGGACACAGTGAGCCTGCTCTATACTCACATATCAAAGAGTGAAAAGACAAAACAGAAAATGAGACAATTTATTTCAATAGACTGAGTGATTCAAATGAGATTGCATAAATGAATCCTGATGACACGAAATTAAGTGAATGTTTAAACTTAACAGAGACCATTTTATTTGGAAAATAGTGACATACCTATTTTTTAAGTGTGATATATATTTTTTAAAGATTTTATTTATTTCTTTGACAGAGAGAAAAAGATCACAAATAGGCAGAGAGAGAGGGGGAAGCAGGCTTCCTGCTGACCAGAGAGCCCAATGCGGGGCTCGATCCCAGGACCCTGAGATCATGACCTGAGCCGAAGGCGGAGGCTTTAACCCACTGAGCCACCCAGGCGCCCCAAGTGTGATATATTTTTAATTGGCAAGTTCAATTGTACTTAAGAAGGATCAGGATTTTGTTATATAAGAACTACATTTTTCTGTAGATGTTACTGTATTTGCAAGTCCCCTATATAACTAACCTTAAGGGTGAGAAGATGTAATATCACTATTGTTATATTCCATCTTCTATAGAATTTCATTTGCCTCGGTAAGGTTTGCTCCATCCCTAAACCACCACCTCTACCCCTGGTTCTCATCATTAAATAGAGAATTAGAAAAGCAATGTTTTCCTTTGCACGAATGTAACAGGAATAAACTGGCCCGCCAATGTGGGAGGTGGACTTTCCAAGGTCCCCACTGGAAACACATGGCATCCTTAAGTGGGTAGTTCAGAGGAGTCTAATAAAGCACTATTTACAAAGCTGTTGAAAGTATTCAGGGAAACCAATAAGGGATGCTAGAGTATCCGAAGTCTAGCAACAGCTCGTATCACGACTAGATCTGACGATGGAAGGGAAGGCCAGAGTCAGTGGAATCCTCTTAAGGGCTTCAGCATATGTGAAGGTTAACAGACAGGAGCTGTGAATTTCTAAAGAGAAATGTAATTACTTCCAAGTCATAGGTCCAGCAGGGAAGGAACCAGAGGAAGAAATACAATGTACTCATTATCCTCCAGTTCTCCCTCATTTTCAGCTGTGCCTGGTATTGGTAAAAGCCAACCAATAAATCGGAGGGGGCGATGAACCAGGAGAGACTGTGGACTCTGAGCAACAAACTGAGGGGTTTGGAGGGGAGAGGGTGGGGGGTTGGGCGAGCCTGGTGGTGGGTATTGAGAAGGGCACGTATTGCATGGAGCACTGGGTGCGGTGCACGAACAATCACTCTTTTAACACCGAAAAATTAAAATAAACATATTTGGGGGAAAAAGTAAAAAGATAAAAACAGGGAGGACGGCAAATCATAAGAGACTCTTAACTATAGGAAATGCACTAAGGGTTGCTGGAAGAGAGGTGGGTGGAGGGATGGGGTAATTGGGTGATAGGCATTAAGGAGGAGCACACTTGATGTAACGAGCACTGGGTATTATATGTGATGGATGAATCACTAAACTCTATCCCTGAAATGAATACTACAATATATGCCAACTAAATTGCATTTAAATAAAAATGTAAAGTTAAGTAATTGCCACATCTTTTCTCTCCCCAATTGCTGAATAAAATTACGGTGTGCTGGATTCAGTGAGAAAAAAAAAAAAAAAGCCAACCAAAACCCTGAGACAAAGGTTCTGGCATCTTACATTATGAATTTCTTAAATATGTGTTTTAGTAGCAAACAGACATGACTGAAATACTAACTCTTCCCCTAATTTCTGTGTGACCTTAAAAAAATCATCTTACTGCTAAACCCAAGCCTAATCGTCGTTAAAATATAGACAGCAGTATTTATATGGTGGGATGGCAAACCGTTACTCTTGGTCTCCTGTTTGAGTTGAAGCTTCAAAGGCTAACTGCAAAACAGTAAATGTCAGCTCTTCCCACATTCAGAAGCAAGGTATGTGACCACCTGATTAGGACTTATGAAGAAGACTAGTTAAAACAGGGGCATGAGGGACGCCTGGGTGGCTCGGTTGGTTGAGCAACTGCCTTTGGCTCAGGTCATGATCCCGGCGTCTTGGGATCCAGTCCCGCATCGGGCTCTTTGCTCCGCGGGGAGCCTGCTCCTCTCTCTGCCTCTGCCTGCCTCTCTGCCTGCTTGTGTTCTCTCTCTGTTAAATGAATAAATAAAATCTTTTAAAAAAAAAAAAAAAACAGGGGCATGAACAATGAATCTTGGAACACTGAAAAAATAAAATAAAAATTAAAAAATTTTAAAAAATAGGTTTTGTGGCCTTCAGCTCTTCATTAACCTGGAGAAATAAATCAATGACGAAGAGATGAGGGGGAGAATTCTCTGGAGATAAATATTGATATTCTGTGCATGCTTGCCCTCCCAATGAAAAGGATGGACAGAAATGCTTTTGTGTCACCTTGTACCAGCGAAGAGGGGTTTGAAAGGACCTACTTGCAGAGCCTGATGTGGGTCTGTGGAAGTTTAAAAAACATAAAATCTGGAATGATAATTTATTGCTACTATGTCATCAAACTCTTCCTCTCATATTCTAATTTTTCCTGAGTGTGCTAACTTACTGCTTAACACCTTTAGTTTGCTGCGAGAAATCATATCCCTTTCAAGTATTATTATTTTTGATGATGCCTCCTCACTCCTCTACTCCTTCCTTAAGTGGATTCTTTTCGTCTCTTTTACCCTTGTTACTGCTCTCTTCTGGATTGTCCCTGGCTCTGCTGCAGTTTTCTTGAGATGAGAACACTAGAAAAAAAAACAACACAATACCGATTTTTTCTTCCTTCAACATCTCCCTACCACACAAACAAACAACATACGTATCCACCCACTAGTTTGCTCCAACTGGTATCTACAATTTGCGTGCATTCAGAAGGTCTACATGGGTGCTAAAGAACATGTTTAGCACCAGAAATGAAAAGTAAATGAAGGAATAAGATTTGATGAGCAGAAAAGTAAACAAACTAACAAACAACAGCGGGGCTAAAGAAACCAGAAGCCCCTCTGCTGCTTCACTTTTCTGAGTTCAGAACTACACATCATCTTCAACTGCTAATCTATCTCTGTTTCACTCGGATTTTGACATTCTTAGACATGCTAGAAACGACTAATTGGATGCTATGTCATCTTTGTGACCCCAACAGGAAAACATAAAAGGGCAACAAACTATCAGTGACTGATACAGGAGGAAACACGGAAGTTCAGGGGTTGTTAAATGTCACCTGAGTTTGTTACTCTGAAGTCCAACAGGACTTCTAGAGCGACATCACTCAGTAAACCTACCAACATTCTACTCGATCGCTGATATTTTGCTGCTCTATTTTTTGAGAAATTTAAGATATGTTCGCATTCAGAATCACTGAATAACTACTACCCCTGTATTTTTGCAGACTAGCTGGTAGTTAATAAAAACCGCAGAGAATAAATAAAATCTTTAAAAAAAAAAAAAAAACCACAGAGAGTTATTTCATTCCATGGGTAACAGAATGATGTAAAAGCATAGTCCCCAAAATGGTAATATAAATGCCTACATTTTAATCATTCCCTCATAATTTAAATGTCTAGAATTTATATATATCTTATGCAGATGAAAACCTATCATTGATTATTTATGAAGGTTCTCTATTTTGTCACTAAACTCCCTAGAAAATTCCCGTTGCTCCACCATGCAATTCTGCCTCTGCCTCAGGCCTTCTCCACATCCCATAGCACAGGGCAGTTCGGTAACGACGACATCTCAGGAAGGACAACCACACCGTCACAGGAGGTATTTGTTAAAGAAGTATTTGCCAAAACAAAGCTCTCAAGTGTTCAGATTTGTAAAATCCCACTTAAAATACAGATTAAACCCCTGATTTAGATTCCCGTCACTCAATTTAGGATCCATTATTAATGATCAAAGTGTCAATGAGATAAGAATTCATTCAGTAAGCAAATGGGTTATTCTAAGGACAATCACGCCTCCTTGTAGTAATCAGTTAGAAAGCAAATAGAATGAAGAACAAAATTCAAAGCTTCTGAAAAGCTAAGAACTAGAAACACACACTTAACTTCTAATGTAGGAGCCTTGGTATTTGCTACTAATTATAGGGGAAAATATTATACAGCCCTAGAACTCAAAAATGGAAATAAACGATATACAAAATACGCCACACAAAGTTGATTGTGATTACTTGATTTTGAGGGGGGAAAAAAAAGATGTGCAGCGGATGGTATTTTACGAAAATAACCCAAACGACAGCTCTCATTCCCACATCCTTCTGAATTGCAACCGTGCAATCCCCTAATCAAGACATGGAACCTAATTACCTTCCCTTCGATGTGGGCTGTCTTAGTGATTTGGATGAATAATACATTTACATGGAAGTAATGTTGCACGTTTCCAAAAACATTCCTTTTTAGAGCACTCTATCCGAATTTGACCTTGATACATAGAGTCTAAGTCACATGAAAATATCGTCTATAGGCACTTTAGTCAACAGCCATAGGTGAACTCCTAGCTGAAAGCTAGAAGTAACTGTCTACCTTACAATAAGCACCATTTTGTACACCCATCCCATGTGAACCTTCAGAAGACTGAGGCCTAAAAAAATATCTCACTAAACCTATGAGAGACCTTAAGCAAGACTCACTCAGCTGATCCTACTCCATACAAAGAACCATGAGAAATATTCAAGTGGTGTAAGCTACTAAATTTTGGGATGAATATATAACAATAAGTGACAGACGCTTTTGATTAGAAAACTGGTATTTTCTATTTCCTCTGTTTTTTAAATCCAGTTTGCCTAAGATAATATTGCCTTCATCTTAAGAGTACCTAAATTACATATTTTTAATATCCTAGTCAGGATTCATGTTCACATATTCTGGAAGGCATTAATTTTTATTGCTGTACTATATATCTCTTAGGTATTAGTGGGTTTTTTTTCTGCATTTCACATCAGAATATTTTTAAATTCCTATGAAAGGAATCCATTTCCAGATAGTTCAAAGATAAGAAATGAAAAACTCATTTATATTATTATTTTTAGAAAGATACTACTGTGAATTGTTTTTAGCCTATGCTTATGGGGGGACTCTTTCTTACATATCACCTAAGGAAAGTCTAGTGATAAAGGGAGCATAGCAATATCATTTTTTTGACATTTTAAATATGGATAATAACCTAACATTTTCAAAAAGGTAATTATTTATTATAATTTGATGGATATTTCAATTGTTTTTGTTCAGGTAATACAAAAAATTGATTTCTGATTTCACTTAAAAGCGGAACAGTATCTCCTTTTCCCTGAATGTTGATTCATACACGTTTCCAGAAATATTTCACGGTATATACTCCTTCTAAGGGTCTATGACAAAAGGAGCAAGTGCCTATTTCTTCATTAATTCCAATGATATATTATTTTCTGGAACTTAACTGTCTTTATAAATGGAAACGGCATTTATAGTTTTATTTGTACTTTTGTAATTCTGTAATTAATAGTAAGAATAAACATTTACTTTAAGTGTCTCTTTGCCATTTGTGTGTGATTTGGGATTTCTCATTACATTTTATTAACACTGATTCCAAAACTAGTTTCCAATTTTTGAAATTTGGATTTATATGTATGTTTCAAAAGCAGGATACAAGGGAAAAGTACAAAGAAAAATTATAATCTTTCTACTCAAGAATAGTATGACCCTATTATGTGATACGTGATCGCTTTTGATGTGTCAACTCAGAGTGAAGAAAGTCTCAGGATTCCCTTTGACTCCATTTCCTGCTGGGGTGGGCTACAGAAGATGTTCGCATAGAGAGCTGGAAAATGAAAGAGAGGCAAGGCCACTGTATTACATATACACACTTTCCCTTGGCTATTCCATCAAACACTGATCTACGGGCTTTTGTAAAGGGATTTTGAAGTTTTGATTAAAGCCTCTAATCAGTTTACTTTAAATTACAAGGGATATTATCCTGGATGGGCCTTTGTTCATCAGGACTTCAGTTTAGGCCTTTAGTTTAGTTTAGGCCTTTCCCAAAGGGAGACATTCTCTCCACTGGACAAGAAGCTTCAGAATGTGCTTGGGGCTCTGGATGAGTTATAATCTTACCTTTCTGACTCCCTGACTGATAGACTTCAGATTTTCTTAGTTTCTCTAGTTCCCTCAATTACACAAATTAGTTCCTTTTAATAAATCCTTTATATTGGTATCTGTATTTATCTTTATTTATATTAATATTCATCTACATCTCTCACCTATCTCTCCTACTAAATTTTTGTGCCTGGATGAGCCCTGACTGATGAAGAATTTGGTACCGGAAGTGGCTCTAGGGAAACAAATCTTATGGATGGTTTCTCTGAATTGGTTCTGGGTTTTTCGGAATTGGTGCTCCCATCTGATGTGATTTAAAGAAAAAATGACCTTTTTTTCTAGTGGTAAAGAAAGGCACAGTTTACCTATACTTACAGCAAATGAGGCTCCAGATAAATATTTTCCATTTTAGAACATTTGGGTCAAAATAAAGAGTATATTGGCATTTATTGGGTGCTTTGAGTAGATATTGGAGAAATCAGAGAAGGAAAATGATGAGCTCAGGGCTTCAAATTCCCAGCTTTAGCTCCACATTAATGACTGAAAGCTTCCATAATTTCACTGAGGCATAAGTAATTTGCATGAAGAACTGGCCTAAATTCTCATGGCCTTGCTATATTACCTTCTCTTTCTCAGGCCACACATATGGACTCAGAAAGCTCTCTCCAATTGGTTGACTGAGAAAGAAAACCTCAGGTCTGGCTTACAGAAGCTCTGCATCAAATGGAGACACTGGACAAAAGTGAACATCTGAAGCAGTAGAACAACACCCTGGGACAACCCTGAAAGCCAGTGGTCAAGGGAGATCCTTCTAGTAGGCAGAACCTCAGGTAGGGCATGAGGTTTTTCACTGTGTTTAAAAGAAGAAATGAATCCATGCTGACTTATGGATTTTTGCCAATGATTTGGCTTGACGGTCAGGGAATCTGAAAGAACACAGCTGGAGAACTGAGGGCAAGGAGATCTGCGGAGGAAGCAAGGGGGTAGGCTTCCCTGAATACACAGAGACTATTAAGATATTTCTGTCCCATGCAAATGTTTACCAAAGGTTGATAGGCAGAGAAAGATCTATATAATCAAGTGGCTAGAATGATCTGTTTTGTGGATTTTAGTAATCCCAGCATCTCTCCCTGTCCAATAGACTCAGGAACAAAGGGACTATGAGCAAGGGATGGAAGTCAGGCATGGACTCAGCAACAAAGACTTGCACTCATCAAGGCTTACCTGATGATAGCCATTGCTGAGTGCCCACACTGCTAGCAGCAGGTACCAGCACTGATTTGGCACCATTTCTCAAAGTCAATAGCTGTCACCATATTGGACCACTTCCATCATGGAAGTAACAGCAATTTGCCCTTACTGGAATAGACATTTACTCCAGATATGCTTTCCATGCCTGTAATGTTTCTGCCCAAACTACCACCCAGAGACTTACATAATGCTTTATTCACTTCCATGTTACTTCACTTCTCTGGATGAACCATGACTTATGCACTCTATTAAGCTTGCATGCCCTCTTAATATTCATTTGCAAAGCTACTATTTTCAGCGTGTTCATTTTGTGATATTTAGAGTACAAGCAAAGTCTCCTTTCTTAAATTATTGAACTCAAATCTGTAGATTTCTAACACCCTCCCACCAAAATTGACTGAGTATGAAGTGTTCATTTTTGCAGTTCCTCAGCTTACCTTGACTCACCTAAGTACTACAGGACCTGAGCCCTCAGAAAAGAACATCTGTCATACTCCCAGCTTTGATGCATGAAAGTTCATTTTGTCCAGTTGTTTTTCTTTTTTCTTCTCTCTGCTGTTGCATCAGTAATACTCATACTTTTTATGATTAAATTACGCTCCACCCCTAATGTAGTGAAGTCTTAGCCCTTATTTCCACAGAATGTAACCTTTTGTGGAAATAGGATCAATGTAGCTGCATTTAATTAAAATGAGGTCGGGCGCCTGGGTGGCTCAGTTGGTTGGGCGACTGCCTTCTGCTCGGGTCATGATCCCTGAGTCCTGGGATCGAGTCCCATATCGGACTCCCAGCTCTGCGGGAGGTCTGCTTCTCCCTCTGACCTTCTCCCCTCTCATTCTCAGTCTCTCTCTCTCTCTCTCTCTAATAAATAAAAATTAAAAAAAAAAAATGAGGTCATAGTGGGGTAGGACAGACCCTTAAGGGACAATGACAAGTATTCTTTAAAAAATGGGGAATGTGGACACGGGCATGCCCATGGGGAGACCACCCACCCTATGAGGATGAAGGCAGAGATCAGGGTGATGTTTATACAAATCAAAAAAGGACAAAATTTGTCAAGCAAATTATGGGAAGTAAGGTGAGATGCATGGAACCATTCCCTCTCACAACTTTCAGGAGGAAGCAACTCTGCGGGCATCTTGCTCTCCCACTCCTTGCTCCCAGAATTGTGAGGCAGTACCTTTTACTGTTTAGACCACCCAGTTTTGTTACTTTGTTAGGGCAGCACTGGAAAACTAATCCAGGCTTCAATAAGGGAGAGGACTTGACCTGTGCTTTTAAGGCCTATATAACTAATTCATGGAAGAACCTATGGATGCCATGTTATTCAGTATCTGGCACTCAGAGATAGCAGACTACAACCTATTTCTCCACATACTTACTCTTATGATGAACACAACCCAGACCTGAGGAAAAGCTATCCCCATGTTTGTGGAATGTATCTTGGAAAGAAAAGATAACTGCATCCAAATACCATGTAAGTTTGTGAGTTGGGGATAGCCACTGATTCACTGGTCAAAAAGCAAAGAGAAATGAAATTACTGTAGATCAAAAAAAAAAGAAGATGAAAAAGACTGAAAGCCTATCAAATCCCATTTCTCCACATAAACAACAGATTTAAAACATATTTCTAATTTCATGTCCTTCAGGCACTATTTGTTGTTCCACAGGTAAGTATCGAAGAAAAAAGACTAGAACAATTACAATATGAAATTAGGCAAGAAAGTTAATACTTACTGGGCTGAAAAAAGCAAATCATAGTAAATTAACAGCTTTTAAAAGTTGGCAAATGCCATGAATACCACGATATAGCAAAATATAAATATGTTTTATTACTTAGCTGCCTAATGCTTTCATTCTTCTACTTCTGGCTGGTTACTTTTTGATCAGCTCTTTATCTGACAACAATTTTTAAACATCATAGAGAAACATTTAAAATAATTAAAATTTTTCTGGGGGAGTTAAACTTTTTTTTTTAATTATCGAAATCCAGAGTCTTTTTCAGTTTTACAACTTACAATTGGTCATGTCATTTGATGCTAAGATTTTTAAAGCATTTGGGGAAATGTTTATTTCTTTCATACACAAGATATAAGGTCTTAGGGCCCTTCAAATTTTCTTAGTAATTAGTCTTAAATATACTTTCTTATTAACATATAATGCGTTATTTGTTTCAGGGGTACAGGTCTATGATTCATCAGTCTTACACAATTCACAGTGCTCACCATAGCACATACCATCCCCAATGTCCATAACCCAGCCACCCCAACCCTCCTGCCCCCCCTCCTCTGCAGCAACCCTCGGTCAGTTTCCCAAGATTAAGAGCCTTTCGATCAACACTATGCACTAACCTGTTTTTATTTTCATGCCTCTCCAGCGAGTCGTATTATGAATGTTATATTATGAAAACTAAATTCAGTTCATTAAATAGTGTTCAATAGAATCATTTTTCCTCCTAACAAGTCATTACGAAAATGTTCAGAACTAAGAGAAACCAAAATATTCATTGGAATGAAGCCACTGCAAGCCATTTTTGCACCCTCTACTCTGTAAAAATTGTGAGGTTCTCAATTTTTCCTTTTATTTCCCTTCATCTTGTGTGTGTCCTGTTTTCGAGGATTCTGATTTTTTAAAAACTTGATTTTTCTGTTGTCATTTTTATTACCTATATTTCCTTGGCAGTTTCAACTCTTTCTCTTACCCTCGTGATTCCCACCATCTGATCTTTGGCTTTGCTTCCTTTTTTGTTTTTTACTTTAAAAACACCTAAATTTTATTTCATTTGTAAATTCTGTTAAGACAAAAAATCCTGGAAGACCATATACAGCTTGGGGATGCTTTTAACGTCAAATTGGTTACAGGGACAGCTATGTTTTTCAGAATCTCTTCTGTCTGGTTCAGCATTTGATATAGCCACGTGGGACAGTAGGCAAAATTTGGGAGGAATAAATTCAATACTGGTCATTATTATCTGAGGTCATCATTGTTGAGAGTCAGTGAATGACACACAGAAAGGTGCAGGCAGGTTCCAGTTTGTCATTACTCCTCAGGACTCTGAGCCCAATTCTCCTCACGTGTGGTCCTGTTGACCAACCCAAGGCTGCCATCTGGCACTCCGCTGGGTACTTAGAGCAGTGATAGTTACCAAGAACTAAAAAACTTTCCATCAGCCTCTAAATCAGTGTGGGATTTAGAGGGATTTAGTGGGATTCTGAAGAATCCCACACTAGCAGCTTCATGTGCCTCATTTTCAGATATGTTCACCTGGGCCACCACTGGTAGGTAACATTTTTCTCATCTTTTAATACTCCTTTTGGACCTTTATCTCACCAGCATCTCCAACAATTAAGCAGATTCTAATTCCTATCATAAATTCCTTATTCCACAATATGCACACTGGTTCCCCTTCCCTGATTAAATCATCACTGACATACAAAATTCACCACAAATTATCACACAAGAGCAGATCAAATGTATTTTAAAATTGCTGCCCCACTATTTTGAACTACTACTTTTATGATCAAATTCCTCTTACCCTACATATCTCGACTTATTGATAAACACGTATAGAAGCTTTGCTCTTCACAGAGCAAAGAGTCCTTTGTTAG
This sequence comes from Nasua narica, assembly GCA_028533885.1. Classification (NCBI taxonomy): domain Eukaryota; kingdom Metazoa; phylum Chordata; class Mammalia; order Carnivora; family Procyonidae; genus Nasua; species Nasua narica. The sequence goes on from CM052809.1 coordinate 41,460,446, forward strand.
TGGTACCTTCAGATGCCATTTCATCAGGAGAGTCAGACCTTTTCCAGAATGAAAGGAATCCAATGTACTAATATGCAATCCAATTGGAGGGATGCAAAAAGCATGCTACTCTGCATATAGTACCCATGCTTGTAGTACTGTTACTGATCTGTGTTCTATAAATAGGAAACCAGTAATAAATTCTATTTCACCTGGTTCTCAACAGTCATGAAGGGAAAAGTCTGAGATATTCATACATTATGTAACTGAATATATTCCTGGAAAGGGAGATGTCTATTGGTTAGCTTAATGGAATCTGAATCTTCTGCTTACAAGTCGATACAGCTAATCAGTGGAAGAATTATACACATATTCATTTCTGGCTAGATACATTTTAAACATGATTTTTCTTTCTTGGTCCATGTATTTCTGGGAGATTTGCTATAGAATGCCTTTGTGTCCCTATGCGACCTCTAGCCTTACACCTTTTTGCTATAAAACTGTATGAGTCAGCATACTTGACATTAGGAATATTCTTCAAAGCTATTCCAACACTGCCCAGACAATTGACTGCTTGAACAGGTATGGAAGTGACCACCAATCCCTCTAGATATATGCCAGAAAGCCAAATGTGAAGTATTCCCAAATCAACAACTGTCTTCCACGCTCATAATACTTAATAATGATCTTAAATACTATTATGTATTTATAGTATTTCTTACTGTTTATACTTGATTTTATGATTTCATGGGTTTATATCTTCATTGCATTTAGTGATTTTTTTTTGCTTTGTTTGGCTTCTTTTATTTTTTGTTTTGTTTTGATTTAGGCCTCCTGTGTCTACACTGAGGGAGAATCTGGTTTCATTATTATTCTAACAATAATGAAATTATTATTGTAGCGGGTACTAGTGGAATAAAATTTCCCTTGCCCGCTCTTTCCAAATCCAGACTTCACTCTGGATTTCTGGTCTTGATTCTCACATTCCACAGATGCCTGGTCTCATCTCCAATCCCTGTGAGTACCCCTCCTTGCTAAGACCCTGGCGATCAACAACACCCACTGCTACGCCTATGACCACCTGTGAAAGCTGACTCAATGTCAGTTTTTAAGTGGCTGCTATGATTATTAGCTCTTCCTAGTTTCTGACACGCAGTCATTTTTCTTTCTTTTCAGTAAGCCTGACAATACACTGAAAAGTATTTAAAATAATGACTTTTTCTAGCCGCCATTTCTATGAGATCATACTGAAGGATTTCAGGGTACCGAGACTGCTATACTCTTAGAACCAAGAGTCAATGAACCCCAGTTGAAAGATGTCCACATGCACACTGACTGGATACACAGTGTACTGTGCAGGATTCTGCTCCAGAATGGCATCTGGGAAATCAATGCTTCCCAAAGTACTGTGCACAAAAAAGACCTTCAATAAAGGCATACTGAATCATGTTTATTGAAGATCATTAAGAAGAGTAAATTCGATGTCAGAGACCAAGGTTAAGTACACTTCGGTGCATTTGGGCAAGTTCAACACATTAAGCGAATATCTATCAGGGAGATATATCCTGGGAATTACACGTTGAAAAGGTGAAGAACATGATCATCTAGAACAGATGCCCCAAATTAGCCAACTCGATGTTCACACTCTAAGTCATTTCTTTCAGGCAGCAAAGAACTACTACCAAGTTTCACATTAAGCAGGAGAAATGACTCTCACAACTCCCTGTGTTAGCGATTCTGCAAGAAAGGGACTTGGGCTCTAAGACATGAGAACAGAAAATGTCAGCTACATAAACACTGTCACTCAGAATTGTACTGTTCCTAAGAACCAAGTGTCTCTAAAAGTGTCTTCCTCTTCTTACAAAACAATAAAGATAACTTGGTTTTAATATCTCAAGGCTATTTTGTAAAGAGATAAACCAAATTGATCAAATTCAGACAATACGGTAAAAATGATTTTTGATTAGGATTATTTTAAATTTTATTTGAGAGAGAGAAAGAGAGCCAGCAAGCGAGCAGAAGCAGGGGGAAGGACAGAGGGAGAAGGACAAACAGAAGCCATGCTGAGCAGGGAGCCCATCTCAGATCTCAACCCCAGGACCCTGATATCATGACCTGACCCAAAGTCAACTGAGCCAGCCCGGTGTCCCCAAAACAATTAAACAATATATTAAAATGACATTTTTACTGATGTACTGTGTTCAAATCTCTCAAAATTGGATACTGAAATTTCTTAATACAACACAAATAGACTGAGAAATCGAAAAGTGAAAAGATTAAGAACTCACTTTAAAATGGGGGGAAAAGATATAAATTGATACTACATACACCTAGATACAGGAAAAACCATTAAGTATTTGGAAAGGTACTAAGTATTTTTACCATTATGGTAATTCAGATTTAAAGCTCAAAGGGAGACACTATTGCTTACTCTCTAGAATGATTAAAATCAAAGAAACCTCAGTAACACCAAATATTGGATAGCAGCAGCTAGAACCACCATCCATTTTTGGTGGCAATGCAAAATGGTACGCTCACTTTTAAGAAATATTTGCAGTTTCTTATAAAGTCAAACACACATATCTAGCAATTCTAATCCTAACTAATTATCCCAAATAAATAAAAACATGTCTACACAAAGACTTTTATAAAAATATTCTAACAGGCTTATTCATCATAAACCAAAAAATGGGAATAGTCCCAACATCCATGAATAAGTGAAGGGAAAGATATTTGATATTTTCATACTATAGAATGTTAACCAGAATTAAAACTGAATGGATTGTGGGGCGACTGAATCTTACAAGTGATATTAAACTGAATAACAGAAGCTGGACATAGGAGAACGTTTACTTTTAATTTCCAATTATATCAAGTTCTCTAACAGGTAAGATTGACCTGAGGTGTTGGAATCACCATCAGCCCCTTTATGAAGGAAAGAAGCTAATTCTGGAAGAAAGAATGCATGGCAAGTAGTGATAGTTATTTTTCTGGGATGATGGAAATATTCTGTATTGGGGCGCCTGGGTGGCTCAGAGGGTTAAGCATCTGCCTTTAGCTTAGTTCATGATCCCAGGGTCCTGGGATCAAGCCCCACATCAGGCCCCCTGCTCAGCAGGGAGCCTACTTCTCCCTCTCCCTCTTACTATTCCCCCTCCTTGTGCTCTCTCACTCTCTCTGTCAAATAAATAAAATCTTAAAAAAAAAAAAAAAGGGAAATGTTCTGTATCTTTGTGTGATGGTTACATGGGTGAATATGACTTTCAAAAATGAATAAAGTGAACACTAAAAAATGTGAAATTTTTTTGAGTAAAGTGATATAAGTGTCCTTTTATTTATTTGGTATTTATTTTAATTTGACAGAGAGAAACAGGCAGACAGACAGTGAGAGAAGGAAAACAAGCAGAGGGAGTGGGGGAGGGAAAGGCAGGCTCCCTGGGGGGATAGGGGCAGCTGGATCCCAGGACCCCGGGATCATATACACTTAATGACTGAGCCACCCAAGCACCCCAGTGATATAAGTGTCTTAAGGGAAGAAAAAGCTCTCAAGAGTGAGAAGGGTCTCGACAGGGTCGCCTCAAAATATGAACTTTATTGTATGTAAATTACACTCTCATAAAAAAAATTGAAATGGACTACTTTCAGAAATTCAGAGTTCCACACTACTGGAAGTCTTCAGGAGAAGTCCAAGAGACATACACTAAACAAATGGATTAGATGCACAGCTTTGTAACTTTAGAGAACACTAGAATCATGTAGGTCAGTGGTTAAATCAGAGTCAAAATATGTCACCCCTCGAGACTCATTTAATAGGAATAAGACTCAGGTATCTTCACTTTTAACTGGCAAATAACTCAGGAAATTCTGAAAAAGACAGATGGATCACTGACCCCAACTTCAGAAGCCACGAAGGGAAAGGTGGGAAAAACTTCCAATCACAATTTTTAATATTTCTCTTTCTCAGTTTTAAGAGGAAAATAATAATGAGAAATGTGTATTAATGTATTCTATAGGAGGACACATTTCAGTGTGTTCCTGCAAAATAAGTATATTTTATTCATTATTTTCAACCCAGGCAATCTGAAATTTCTTGTCTTTTGTTTTCCATACATAATTATTTGATCGATTTGTCAAAGTAATATAATCTTAATTCTCTTACCGATGAAGGGATCAATGCCAGTTTTTCAGGAAACAAACAAAAGTTGAGTAAACCTATGGACTCCCTGAAGCTATACATTCTTAGTTCATTTACAAATGAGTGACTTCTACTACACACACACACACACACTCATTTTATTTATGAATTTATTTTAAATATTTTTTTATTCATTTGACAGAGAGAGAGAGAGGGAGAGGGAGAGAGAGACAGAGCATGCATGTGCCACCAGGGGAGGAAGAGAAGGGGAAGGAGGAGGAAAGAATCACAAGATGACCCCACACTGAGCAGGGAGCCGGATGCAGGGCTCCTTCCTAGGACCCTGAGATCAAGATCTGAACCGAAACCAAGAGTCAGAAGCTTACCCAACTGAGCCACCCAGGTGCCACCACACATACCTATTTTAATATCTGTCAGGCTGTGTATCATTATTCCATGTCACTTACTCAAATTTTAGGACTATTCCTGTGTAATCACAAAACCAAAAGAAATGATTAAGGGTGAAAACGATTGGTAGGGGTATTACCTTGGCTCTCTGTGAACCTTACTACTACCTGTTTTGGATACCTAATCCCAGAATACAGAGGAAAGGGAGGTTAACTACCAGGGAGGGTAAGTTGAGCTAAATGTTGAGGATGTGATAACTGCTACCAGTTGGACAAGGGGGAAAGTCATTCCCAGTAGCGGAAAGAACATGCAAAAAAGTGTGAGAAAAGGAAGACATCAGCCTTGTGATTATAGATTTGGTATGTTGGAAGAAAGAATGTTTGGGGGAGTGAAGGCAGAAGAACGCTACAGGATTTTAAGCAGTGAAACAATACGATAACATTTTGATGTGTAATAAATCCCACTCTGTGGCACTGTGAAGAATAGATTAGGAGTGCGGCCGATAGGAGGCAGAGAGATTTAGAATTCCAGTGACAAGTGATAAGGAGCTAAGCAGAGGCAGCCTTATGAGGTTGAATAGGAGGAAAAAATTGCAAAGATTTTGAAGAGATTGAATATGAATACTGAAGGATATGAAAAGAATCCAAAATGATGCCTGCAGACCGAATGAATAGAAAAGTTCTTACATGAAATGCAACAGCTCGTGTGCACAGATGGGAGAGAAAACAAAGACTGGTTTTATCATTTTTAAAATTGATGTAAGACTGGTTTTAAACGTACTGTATTTGAGACCGTGTTACCATAACCATCCAGGTCCAGCAAGCTGTTAGAAACTGACTCAAGAATTTAGGAATGAGGTCAACACTGTCAACGTAATGTTTCTGGGAAAGGTTTTCTAATTTACAAAGGATGCCAATGTATTAGTAGGCAGTTGTGGTTTAATACAAGGAGAGAAGCAGCCGTAGGCCAGGAAAGGATGCTGATGTATTTCTCTAAGTTTACAGCAGTTGCATTCGCTCTTATTTGAATATTCATATTTAGAAAGCTAATAGGATTTCTATGAGGGTGGTATCTCAGCAAATGAAAATGCAGTTGACTTGAGAACACTAATCCCAATAGACCACAATCAACAGACTGAGGGGAAGAAATGAAATAAAAAAGTTAAAAGACCTAAAGGTAACTTTTTTCAAAGGCCAAATAAAAGCCATGAAGTTCAAGACTGTGTAATAGTCATGATTTAAAAGAACAACAACAACAACAACACTCCACAAGCAAGGTCTCAAAATGAAGCACAGCCAGCAGTTGTGACTCACCCCCCCACCCCTGCCACACACACAAAATGTATTCTTTGGCCAGACTGTGAAATAAAAATTATTGAAATAAGAATAACTTGTCAGGTATTTTAGCTATATGAAATTTTTGACTTGTGTCTTAAAACACATCTCCAAATCTCCCCCAAGAATGTTTTTTAAATAATTCTGTATCCTTCTCAGTGCATATTCTTTTTTTCCCCCCTAAATGAAAAAGCACGAATATTAGAATGAAACCCTTTTACTGTTAGATTCTTGGGAGGATCATATTTGAACCAAAGTTCTTTAGGGTAGTGCATTCGACAATTCATTTTCATGACAAAAGTGGTCAGAAAAAAAAAAAACTGGTGCAATAGGAGTTTAGGAGTTTAATTTGAATAAAATGCTGAGTAATACTTTCTTTTGAAAGTTTAGTATAAACAAACTTCGCACTGTATTATTTAATTTTTGTCTTTTCCAAACCTGTTATTTCCAAAGAAACGTTCAATGAGAGAGCAACAGTTAAACTGTATGCAAAATGTACAGTCTACTGTAAACACGATGAAGAATAAAAGGCAGAAGTTATCGAAAAGTCACAGATCCTTGGCTTTGTGGTTTCATTTTCATAATTATTCATTAAATGCTATTTGGCTGTTAATATTTTCAGAATGTTATGATTTTTAAGACCAATTAAAATACATGACTTTTTCTTCCAAGTAGAGGATGATAATGTTTAAACCTTGGTCATCAGTAATGACATTTGTCTTTTTTTTTAATGATTTTATTTATTTGACAAGAGAGGCAGCAAGAGCAGGAACACAAGCAGGGGGAGTGGGAGAAGCAGGCTCCCCACTGAGCAGGGAGTCCAATTCGGGGCTCCATGCGGGGCTCGATCCAACCACCCTGAGATCATCGCTTGGGCCTAAGGCAGAAGCTTAATGACTGAGCCACCCAGGTACCCCATGACTTCTGTTTTAAGACTAAGGACAATTTGGTTCAAAATATTTGTTTTCTTGTTGGTGAGAATGCAAACGGGTGCAGCCACTCTGGAAAATAGTATGGAAGTTCCTCAGAAAGTTAAAAATAGAGCTACCCTACGATCTATTAATTGTACTACTTGGGATTTATCCAAAGGATACAGAAATACTAATTCGAAGGTATACATGCACCCTGATGTATACAGCAGCATTATCAACATAACCAAATAGTGGAGAGAGCCCAAATGTCCGTTGATTGATGAATGGAATATATATCAAAAAGAATGAAATCCTGCCACTTACAACAACGTCAACAGAGCTAGAGTATATTATGCTAAGCAAAGTAAGTTAGAGACAGACACATACCATATGATTTCACTCATATGTGGCATTTAAGAAGCAAAACAGATGAACATAGGGGAATGGAAAAAAATAAAAACAGAGAGGGAGGCAAACCATGAGACTCTTAAGCACAGAAAACAAACTGAGAGCTGATGGAGGGAGGTGAGGGGGTGGGTTAAATAGGTGCTGCAGACTAAGGAGGGCACTTGTGATTAGCACTGGGTATTATATGCGAGTGATGAATCACTGAATTCTACTCTTGAAACCAACACTGCAGTGCATATTAACTAACTAGTATTTAAATAAAAACTTAAACCAAAAAAAAAAAATTCTAAGTAGAAGTCATCTCCTACGGGGACCACGCTTTGTAAGTCAGCCAAAGGGTGGGGGTGGGAGGAGGGTCAATTATAAGCCTTAGGGTTCAGCAGACTGAAGAAAAGCTAGTGAGAGCTTAACCACATTGGTTCCAAGGACACTGATAGAATATGTCGTGAACCCCGTGTGGCTGCAGAAGCACCAGTCCCACTAAATAACACAAGACGATGCTGTCTTCAAGATTAGCAGTCATTTCAGAATTGCATCTGAAAATAAGCTTTAGAATTGTCCAAGAGGACAAAAAGAGACACGGATAGCAAACCGTTTTGTGAGAACTGTTAACGTTGTATCACTGAAAAATAGTCAAACAAACAAACCACGTTGGGCTTCAAAGTCCTCCTCTGATGTGCAGATGTATTTGGCAACAGTGTTACCGGATTGATTTTTAGTTGTGTGAAGGAGAATTCAGTGTTTCTTGCGTAGGAAATAATGGAACTTGAGCCTGCCTGCTAATTTTGGCTCTCTGAATGCAGAAGATGGATTCTAAGGGCACAATGTAAAGAAAGAGTCTGTGGAAACCAGATAATAAAACAGAAAAATTAGCCTTTATTCTGGTTCATCTATTTCCTGGCTTGCTAAAGTAACTGAGAATCTCGTGAGCCTTCAATTTCTCTGGTGCTACAATAGCCCTATTATATTCATCCCACCAAGTGTAGGCAATTTGCTACGGAGTGGGGATTACCATGGCCAGAGGCATGCTCCAGGTCTCCATGATTTTTAATTGGTGGAATATTGCTTTGGAGATAAAACACAACCTGTAGTTTTCAGCTTTCTGAACTTGGCAAGTGGATAGTCCTGTTTTAGTCAGAATAATGCTCACGAGCTGCTCTAAAAGCAATCCCAAACTCTTAGTGGCTGAGTACAATATACGCTTACTTTTCACTCACACCACAGTCCAATGTGGGTTAGCGGTTTTCCTTGGTATTCCCCCTTCAGCAAGTGTGGCTCTATTATCCTGGGGACCTTTGATTCCAATCCCAAGAGTGGGAGGGAGGAAGGGAAAGGGAGGGAGAGGATGCTGGCACATGGGGTTTCACAGATCTGGAGCGACATATATAGGTGTTCGGCATGACATCCAAGGACTAGACTATCCAGAGCATAATCACACAGCCTTGATCTCAATATAAGGGAAGCTGGTAAATACAATCTTGTGCTTCAAGAGAAATGAAAATGGCATGCTGAACACACAGCATTGTTTCTACCACTTTTTTAAAAAGTAAAAATCTACATTCCTTTAAATGCTTTTAATGCTGTATGAGGCAGCTCAAGAAATTATGCCCATAGATACTCATGTAAATATGAAGTATATACTGAGAGCTGAAAGGCTCATCGCACAGCCGTCAGTGCTCCAGACGAAGCCAGCCAAAGCAAGGCAGAAGTAAACACCACAGAAATGGAGTGAACCTAACAATGGGAGAAGTGGTGGCAAAGGTGAATCTGCCCAGAAGTGACGTTAATACAGCTGATGTGAACTCTGAAAATTTATCTTCCTATTTTCTTTTGTTAGTATGCCCTTTATCTTTGGCTTGATTATCATTAGATTGAATGAAACAGTTTCCTTGCAGGAAGAAACTGACAAACTGGCCAAGTTCACAGCTGTCAGCCTGAATGATAATTCTGTGTATGTAGCAAACATGGGCATCTGCTCTCATTATTTTCCCTTTTTCACTTTCATTTTCTGTTGTTCTTATATTTATTTTTGCCCCCAAAGACTATTCTTTTATCTTTAGTAACTGTTTTGTATGATTCAGTATGAACTCCCCATAATGCTGCCATTAAATTTATTTACATATTCTGAGCTCCTTTTACTTGATACTCTTCTCTAGCCCCTGGGACAGTGTTCTGAATGGTGTTGAGTGAAACTGGCTCTTCAAAATCCCATTACACGGGACCACGGGGCATGCACAATTCACCAGTGACTTAGGAGAATGACTCTTCTTTCCCTCTTAAACTTGGTAAAACAAAAGGTCAGCAATCATTTGATACTACATAAAAAAAAAAAAAAACCACCCACAACAACAAAAACAAGAAATAGATTGTATGAAACTAATCAATTTTTTTTTCTCAAAGACTCAAAACCCTGGAATCAGAAATTAAATCTTCTTCATGTCAACTTGAATACTCCTGATGGCAGATGACAAAAAAGACATGGGAACCAAGTCAGAGACATCCCCAGGCATTCTGAACAATCACCTCCCTCCGGTCATGGAATAAAAGGGAATGAGAAACTTCAACACATCAACCAAAGTTTGTCAAACATATCACCTGCTACTTAAACCTGAGTTAAAACTCATAATGCTTGGGAAAGTTATAAAACATTAAAGTTACAAGAAATAGAATTTTGTCATCTGATCCAGCAATGTAAAGATCTTAGAAGCTGTCACATCAGTACTCAAAGCAAGAGAAATAATCCGAACAAACTGAAAATCAACAACTTGTCTTAGATCCAACAGAGAAGTGAGGTCACAGGGCAAACTGCTATCCCTCGAATTGGAGAAACAAGCAGCCAGTTGGAAAGAATGTCACCGGAGGGGAAGCCCAGTAGCACAAACGCGTATGGGAACCAACACTAGGGTAGGGAAACCTCAACCACGATTGGCAGGTGCTGGAGGTGCAGGGTGGACAAGCTTGGCAATTTAAAGCCCCAGCTGTAGGGCCCCAGCTGTAGGGACACCCCCCACCAACACTTTTGCATTTCACCTCTAGAAGCCCCACCGTTTTCTCACATTGATCATCAGGGAAAAATAATCCCTTGTGATTTTGGCAGAGGGAGGAAGAGAGAAGCCATCTGAACTATTTCCAGAGCCATTCTGTTCTTCCTACCAAGGCCTGCACTTAAGAGAAACTGTTTTTATCACAGCCTGAATGACTGGGGTTTTACTGGAGACTAACCCATCCAGGGGCAGGGAAGGCCCAATGTTAGCCTTTGCTAGTTTTGCATGTAGAAGAAGGTTAGTGAATACCTAATGTTAGCCACCTCTAGCCTTCCTGTCTCACCTATGGAAGTGGAGAGGTGGAGGGAAACACTTGGCAAAGTCAAATCTCTGGGTCACTGACTCAATTAAAAACACCCAATCATAGGATCAGAGAATGTCATGGTCAGGCTGCTCTAACAAAAATACCATACACTGAACAGCTTATAAACAAAAGAAATTTATTTCTCATAGTTCTAGAGGGCAGGAAGTCCAAGATTAAGGTGTTGGTAGACTTGCTGCCTAGGGAGGGCCCACTTCCTGGTTCACAGATGGCTGTTTCCTGTCTTCTTACATAGCTTAAGTGGTGAGAACACTTTCCAGCATCCCTTTCGTAAGAGCGCTAATATTCTCAAGGACTTTACCCTCACAACCTAATCACAGGCCAAAGCCCTCACCTCTTAATAACATCATGTTGGGGATTTGGATTTCAACATATAAATTTTGGGCAACACAAAACATCCAGTCCGTAATAACAGGGGAATAGAATGTTCTCTCTTCCCTCCCTCCAACATTAGCACCATCAGGAGGGCGTTTAATAACAAGGAAATACAACTGAAAGAATCATACATCTCAAACCTTGTTTGAGAAGTCTCTAGAGAAACTCAGAGACAGCAGGGAGGACACAAACTAGGACACCAGAGGAAATTTTAGCCTCTAACACTTATAACTTATTATAACAAATAGTAAACAGACTAACTTATAACCAGATAACTGTAAACCTCACACAAATGACCTATTTATCTGTTTCCTTTACCTAGTACATACTTACAAAGCATACTAAAAGGTAAAAAACCCACTTGAAGAAACAGTCATTACCAAAACTAGACTTCTATGTAACATAAAAGTTAGATTATTTTTTACAAGAAACTCTACTTAAATATAAAGACAAAGACAGATTAAAACTCAAGTGATAAAGACAGTATCATTCTAGCATTAATCAAAAAAAGCTGGAGTAGATATATTAATTTCATATAAAGCAGACTTCAGAGCAAAGAAAATTATCAGGGATAAAGGGGAGAGCACCTAAAGATTGAAAAGGGAAATCCTTCAATAAGTCATAATAATCTTTAATGTGTATGCATCTAACAACAAAGTATCAAAATATGTAAGGGAAACCAATAAAGCTGCATGGAAAAATAGATGAATCTACTATTATAGTTGGAGACTTCAATACTCCCTTATCAATGACTGAGAAGACAAGATGATGTCATATCCAAAAATTGTAACCAGTTTTGTCTTGAAACTAAGGAAATTTTAAATTAAAAGACTAAATTATAGTCTTTTAATATATAAATATTATATATTTATAAATATATATAAATAAATATAAATTTATTTATATATATTTATAAATATATAAAGCATAATAGCAAAGAATATTTCAATTGTGCTATAGTTAGATACTAATGGCAACTATAAAGATAATGATATAGTGACACATTTGATTTCTCTCCTAACAAATATAAAAATGGAGCAAATGAAAAATAATCTAGGGATTATTTTAAATAGTTAAAAAAAATCTTCAAAGCAACTTAAAACAAGGAAGAAATTTCAACCAATAAGATTTTAGTTTAGGGGTGCCTGAGTGGCTTAGTCGGTTAAGCGTCTGCCTTTGGGCCTGCTGGTCAGCAAGGACCCTGCTTCTCCCTCTCCCTGTGTTCCTCCCCGCTACTTTCTCTCTCTCTCTCTCTCTCTCTCTCTCAAGTAAGTAAATAATCTTTAAAAAAAAGATTCTACTTTAACTTAATAAGAGGGCTTCCACCTTGTCTTAAAAATTAGGAGATATTTTGATTTTAGAGAAAGAAACATACAAAGAGATTTTGGATTTTACATTATTATAATCTTTAAAAATGTGTTTTCCAACCATATTTTCAGGTTCAGGAAGAGAAAGAAACTGGTATCTGAAACATACAACACTTTATAAATACATTCTCAAGAATTGATTCCAAATATTTATCTGAATTTACTGCATCATAGTTAACCTGTAATGCGAAATATTTTAATAAATTTTCATTTATTAACAAGAGACTTATCTACTTCATTGATGCTATTTCTCTTTAAGAAGTCCATCAAAGAGACCAAATTCTTTTAAGGCCAAAACAGAAAAACATAACAAGCATGAGGAAAAGAAATGACAATGTAATGTGAATGCAAGTGAAGTGAAAAAATTTTAAGCGATTATAGAAAAATACTTCCTGCATTAAAAAAAAAGGTTGTTTAATTTTTAAAAAATTCCACTGGAAAAATCAAGCTTAGAGAAATACAGAGACAACTCAGTTCTGAATCTTCCATTAATTCTTCTGGAAATAATACAAAGTGATAGGAGAATGAAAAAAAAAGACTGTATTTTCAACAAAACTAGGAAACAGAGAAAACCTTCAAACTCTGAATGATGTGTAAAGAGTATGAAAGCCATACAAACAAGTTCTCAAATTTTCCTTACCTCCATCATAGTGCTAAAGACTTAGTATTTGACTAAAGTATGAGACAAGAATCTGCAGGCTATGATAAGACATGATCACTGACTTGCTGGATAATGAAATAGCCAGACCAGTAAGTATTCAGCTAGGTGACTGGCAAATTAGTGGAAATTGAGCATACACTGGTGAGAGATAGTGAATCCTTTGGGAAAGCAAAATTAGGTCAAGTTCATATCCTGTCACCAACTTTTTCTCCCCCAAGTCCATCTAGAATTCACAGAAAATTTGATAGAGCACTAAAAAAGTCTCTCTTATGGTACAGACCTGATGTATTTTTTCTAGTCACAATGGAATGAAAATAAAATCAATACCAGATAAATATATGAAAAGTTGCTGAACATCTGGAAATTAGCAACACACATAATCTAATACATTTCTATCTTAATTCATCAAAAAATAAAAACAAAGTAAATATCAAGCTAACAAAATGAAAACAATAATGAAGATAACAGAAATCCATAAAATTTAAAACACTAAAACAAAAAGAAATCAAGGAAGTCAATGCAACTAAATTTGTTCTTTGAAAAGATTAATTTGATTGATAAATTTCTTTTTTTTATGTGGGAACCCATTTTTTTTAATTCAATTGTATTTTTTCAGTGTTCCAAGATTCATTGTTTATGTACCACACCCAGTGGTCCATGCAGTAGGTGCCCTACTAATTTCCAACTAGAAAGATGAAAATACAAAAAATACATATATTTAGGGGCGCCTGGGTGGCTCAGTGGGTTGGAGCCTCTGCCTTCGGCTCAGGTCATGATCTCAGGGTCCTGGGATCGAGCCCCGCATCGGGCTCTCTGCTCAGAGGGGAGCCTGCTTCCTCCCTCTCTCTGCCTGCCTCTCTGCCTATTTGTGATTTCTCTCTCTCTGTTGAATAAATAAATTAATTAAAAAATACATATATTTATATATATGTATATGATACATGTATATATATATATGTATATATCATATACATATGATTTTTAAAGTACCTGATATTGTACTTAAAGTACTTAAAGTGATCTGATATTAGACACACACATATATGAACAGAACTGAAGAGAAAACTCAGGAAGACCCATACAAATATATCCAACATATTTTTGGCAAAGAAACAAAACCATACACACAAAAAAATAAACCTTAACATGTTCCCTACTTAACATGAAATTTAAACCAGAATTTAACTAAAAAACTCAATTTAACGCAAATGAAAATGCAGAAATATAAAATTTCTCAAAGAAAACACAACAGAAAATAGGCATGACCTTGGGTTTGGTGATGAGATGTTACATAAAATATCAAGGGCCAAATTCATAAAGGAAAAAAATAATTCGAACTTTATTAATTTTAAAAAGTTTTGCTTTGCAAATAACACTATTAAGAAAAAAAAAGCAATCTCAGGATGTGGAATAATATTTGCCAATCAATATCTGATCAAGAACTGATCACAAAATGCAAGAAACTCTCAAACCCAGCATTAAGAAAATAAATAATCCAGTTACAAGTGGGCAAAAATCTGAACGAATCTCTCTCCCCAGAAGATATGCAAATGGCAGAAGAGCACATAATTCCATATAATTTCAACTAGAGAAAAGCAAATTAAAACAAGCTATCATTACAGTGTCTAAAATGAAAAACCAGCAGTACCAAACACAGGTGAGGATATAGAGCAATGAAAGTTTTACTCATTGGTATGACAAAAGTAAAAAGGTTTAGCTGTTTCTGCAGACACACTGGCAGTTTCTTCTAAAACTGAAACATGGACTTGCCATGTGACATAGTAAACACAAACCTAGTTACTGACAGAGGTGGTGAAAATTTATGTCCACACCAAAATCTGTATGCACAGGTTTACAGCAACTTTATTCATAACTGCCAAAAACTGAAAGCAACCCAGATGACTTTCCACAGGCGAATGGATAAACTGTGGGATATCCACACGGTGGTGCTCAGCATCAAAGAGGTGGCAATCCACACAACAACTTGGGTAAATTTCACATGCTTATATCTAAGTGAGAAAAAGCTAATCTGAGAAGGCTACATACTGCAGAATACCGTTTATATGAAAGGCGGGAAACTCGTTGAGAATTATGACCCTTCATTTTATTACAAAATTTGATACTTTACATTTTTTTAAAGATTTTATTTATTTATTTGCCATAGAGAGAGATAACAAGTAGGCAGAGAGGCAGGCAGAGGGGGAGGGGGAAGCAGGCTCCCCGCGGAGCCGAGAGCCAATGCAGCGGGAAAAGACATTTTGTTGTAATAGTGTTTTCAGTAACCCAAATAAAACTTCCGAGTTCAAAGAATTGCTTGGTTTTACTGTGTGCTTCATTTTGGATCTTTGAAATTAAGATTGATTCCTGCATGTTTATAAAAGCATTTTGGGTTATGGAAACTTTCTTGATGGTAAGCAGGTTAAACTGTAAAAGTTTCTATGGCCATGAAAACATGCAGAGTGAAGGGATGGTGATCTATTTCTGAACTTCTTCTGTATTTAAATGTTGACTTTTTTTTCTCCCTCTTTGGACTCGTATAATAATTCTCAGTAAAATGTTGGGTGGGTTTTACAAGCTACTGTAAATTATACTATCATACTGTGATGCCACAACTCTTTGTTTTGACTTGTAGAAATAAAGATGGAAGAACTGACGTTCCACACCTTATAAACCCAGGTCCCTTTGTGAAAACAAACCCAGCCCTTGCACGGAACTTTCTCCTCAGGAGAGTGTTTCCCACAGTATACTAATGGCCATTCACTCCCACCCATCATAGCTTTGTGCATTTCTTCCCTACATATGATTTTGCATACTCCTGTGCTTAAATTTATTATATTCTCGTATCCATCTATGTTACTTACTGAACATCTACTTCTGGGGCTTGGACAAGACACTGGAAATAGAACATTTAACTCAACAGACATGGTTCTCCCTAAGTGTTCTAAGTTTGTGTCCTTCAAAAAGATACGTTAGGAATTAAGAGAGGAGGGGCGCCTGGGTGGCTCAGTGGGTTAGCCTCTGCCTTTGGCTCAGGTCATGATCTCAGGGTCCTGGGGTCATGATCTCAGGGTCCTGGGATCGAGCCCCGCATCAGGCTCTCTGCTCGGCAGGGGAGCCTGCTTCCCCCTCTCTCTCTGCCTGCCTCTCTGCCTACTTGTGATCTCTCGCTGTGTCAAGTAAATAAATTAAAAAAAAAAAAAAAATCTTAAAAAAAAAAAAAGAATCAGAAGAGGATCAACAGACAGATGGATAAACAGGCTACAGGATATAATAGAATGGAATATTACTTTGCTTTAAAAACAGAGGAAATTCAGACGCATGCTACAACACAGATGAGCCCTGAAGATACGATGCTTGGTGAAATAAGCTAGTTATAAGAGGCCAAGCACGGGCGCGCCCAGTCGTTAAGCTTCTGCCTTCAGCTCAGGTCATGGTGCTAGGGTCCTGGGATGGAGACCCGCATCCAGCTCCCTGCTCAGTGGGAAGCCTGCTGACTGAGCCACCCAGGTGCCCCCTTCTACTTGAGGCCTTTATGCCATGAATGTTAACTATATGTTAACTCTATGGTCTAATACAGACATCACAAATTTTTCCACAGTATTATTTGTCCCAGCACTGAGTTACATAATTAGCATTTTAAATAAAGCCTTTTTTCCTTTAGGTTTTATTCCTTTGCCGCTGAATATCTACTTTGAGACTATCTCTTGCTAACAAAGATAAATCTTTGCATCTATTTAGGATCCAATTGAATGTTTATCTCTATATACTTATTAGTGTTCTTTATTTTACCTCTCTCAACTTTGACCAATTAATATACTGATATCAACCCATTTATGTGCTCAAAAAATATTTTCAATTGTTCACATAGCAGTAAACCTGGAATTCATGGTGCTACTTATTAAACACCATAGATGTACTGGATACAATGCATGTGTTTATATTATCTATAATTTAGAGACAATTTTTATCACCAGAACAGATGGAATATAAAATGGTGGCCAAGAGCAATTTCTACTGATAAATAAGGAATTCAATTAAGAAAAATTGGTTGGTTCCAAGGCTTTTTTCCTGTAAATATTAATATAAGGAAAATAGAGAACCAGAAAGGCACTTAGCTATCAAGTATATAAACATATTTTTGGTAATTAACATGATTTAGTATTCACACAAAAACAGAGATCGAAGGGATGAATAGTTTATAACACTGTAGTTTAAATAAAATCTTACTATGTGATAAAGGAGGCATCATCAATCATTTAGAAAAGATTAAATTATTAAATCATTATGTTTGGAAAATTAATCAGCTTTTGCTAGGGGAAGGGTCAATTCATACTGTTCCCTCTTCAACATGCAGACTTATATACCAAAAGAGTAATGTAGGAAACAAAAGATAAAAGAAAAATATTGACTTTCTTGTTTTTAGTTGTAAAGGATTTTTCGAGATCAGCACACTTTTATTTTTTATTTTTTAATTTTTTTCTCCCCAAATATGTTTAATTTTTCAGTGTTACAAGATGGATTGTTCCTGCACCACACCCAGAGCGCCATGCAATACGTGCCCTTCTCAATACCCACCACCAGGCTCGCCCACCCCCCCACCCCCTCCCCTCCAAAACCCTCTGTTGCTCAGAGACCACAGTCTCTCCTGGTTCATCACCCCCTCCGATTTCCCCCCATTCACCCTTCCCTTCCTTCACTTTTAAAGAGCTCACAAAACTAAAACATCTGACAACACTTACAACTCTGGCCTCAACTACTTGGATGCCTACAGAAATTCACTGAAAGGTAGAAAGTAATTAAGTATAGGTGACAGTTCAGCCAGATCAAGTGAAGAGAGCAGGAAATTGTTGGGGGGCAACAAATGAAGCCTGAAAGAAAAGTAATGTGTGACTAAATAGAGCTACTTAGTAGTTTTATTTTAAAGTTCTTAAAAATAGAAAAAAAAAGAGAGAGAGAACTTTCCATAATTGCAAATTACTTGCATGCTATTGCTGGCAGTCATAGGCATTTCAAAGAATGTTCTTTAATATTTTACCTGTCATTCTTGAGCAATAGATTTGGAGCTAGTAAATAAACTTTAAGCATATAAGGCATTTATTGGAAAACAGGGCTACAAGGACAAGTATAACGGGTAGAGGAAAGAACTGACCCATTTTCAGCAAGCAGAAACTTTACTCCTTGCGCATACTTGAATTTGTTACACGCAGAGTTTGGTCAAAAGGTCAGCCTTTTTCAAGACTGAAGTCCAAGTACCTTTATAGAACATAACAAAAAGCAACATTTTTAATGCAAGATTCATGTGACTATGCAGTAACCGCCTTCTAAAACAGCATTTTCCAAACTTCAAGTGAAGACTTACTAGTGGACTATGAAATCTAAAAACGGTGGATTAAAACCAGATTAAAAAAAAATAAAGTAGAACAAAAAAAGAGAATACAGATATGACAAGCTGTATTTTAGTGTATTGCTCAAAATAAGAGCATGTACTATTTATGAAACTTTAATAATTGGGGCGCCTAGGCAGCTCAGTCAGTTAAGCATCTGCCTTCAACTCAGGTCATGATCCTGGGGTACTGGGATCAAGCCCCACATTGGGCTCTCTGCTCAGCAGTAAGCCTGCTTCTCCCTCTCCCTCTACCCCTCCTCCAACTTGTCCTCTCTCCCTCTCTGTCTCTCAAACAAATGAATAATCTTAAAAAAAAAAAGGAAACATTTGAAATTTTAACAATATTTTTTGTCGTTGATACATTTAGATATAATCTACCTAATCCTATGCACATGCTCACATGTGCGTGCGTGTGCGTGCGCGCACACACACACACACACACACACACACACACACACCCCTGCACATCTCTGCTAGGCTTCCAGTGCAAAATGCACTTCCTATTGTCGATCAGTCAAATTATTTTGAAATCTGCTGTCAGGGAACATCCACTATCCTCAATAAATATATCTTAACTTGACCAAGGATATAAGTAGTGTGTCGATGCATGGGGTGTGTGTGTGTGTGTGTGTGTGTGTGCGTGTGTGTGTGCGTGCGCGCAATGTGTGTGCATGTGCTCATGGGGTATATTTATGTGTGACCATGTGAACTTACATAGAAGCATGAAAATCAAGGTCTATATCAGATGGTCAGGTAGGTGACAGTCTGGTGAAGACAGAGTACTATGTTTTATACTAAAGGATCTCTTGGTTCTACTATTTATAATGGAATAACAGTTCTATTTATGTAGACCATCATGTTTCAACTGTAACAATGCTGAGAACAAGGTCTAACAGTTTATATATTCTATCATAGATACTCTATCTGCTGTAAGATACTTAATGATTATGTTCCATTGCTCAGTCTGCCTATGGACACTTCCTGGTGGTAGTGCATGGTCCTACAATGTTCTCTCCTTACATCATTTTATCTGAGCAGGTCAAAATGAACCCTTACTCCACTTCTGTAAAATACTATGGAGAATATTTATCTATCACTTATTGTGATATGGGCCTTATATTTTACTGCATCATAATAGAACAGTACTATTAATACTCAAGCATTTTTTTTTTTCAGCCAGATATTGTATTTAAGGTTTCAAATCTATAATCTCACCTAATTTCTATACCATCTACCCTGTGGGTAATTTATTTTATTATTATTTTGTTATATTATTTTATAGATGGAGGCTTTTCAGGTAAATTTTGATTTCATTTTGTTTTTATAAGAACTCAAGAGATGGTTGTGAGTGCCCCACATTTGAGAGGAGATCAAGTGACAGAGATAATTTCTCCTGATCTTTAAAGGTTTTAGTACATGACAGAGCCTAAGTCTGTGCCGGAAACTGACCAAAACGTCCATTCAGGCAGACAAAAGCAAGATGTCTTTCTAAAGAAGTGGCTGGGTACTGACTTCAAGAGGTCAAGTGCACAAGGATGAAGAGACACAAGAAGCAGTCAGGATTTGGGGGAGGAGAGTAGGGCAAGCATATTGCACAAGTCCAGGACTTACATAGCAGCTTATGGATCTGGATTTGTACTAAGGCGTATATTTGAGCCTGAGGCAGAGCTTCTCCCAGAACTAGTCACGGGTCTATACTAAGTCAGGCTTCTAAATGGCTTCTAAATGTCCTTGCCAGCGTGCCTGGGATTAATTCACTGATTTGTTCATATCCAAATGCTATGGACAATAACTCTAAAAGCTAACATTTGGATTATGCTTATGACTTTCTGGACACCGTTCAAAGACGACATTATGTTTATATCTCCAAATACGCTTCAACTTAACAAAACCCCTATGGGTAGAATAGCACTGTATCACCATTCTACAAATGAGGCAGTTGAGATGCATAGAATTGTACGCAACGAGTTGGGAATAAAGTCACACCGATAGGGAATTTGAATCCAGGCTCTCCTGGTCCAAAATGGTGCCTTCTAGAGCACAGTCACCTAGAAGCTTGCATCTACCCTCCATCAAGGTGAGAGTCTCCACCCAACTTTCGGCATGGGTAAGCAGGGGCAGAAATCCTTCTGTGAAGAGCAGAGAAATAAGATGCTTAACCTCAGACATCATGAATGCTGGCAATGCACAGTCCTTTCAGCTAGGGAATAGTACAGGAAATTAGAGAAAGAAACAGTTTTCGTTACATACCAAAATGTCACACTTAACGCTTAAGAACGGTTTAGAGCAATAAACACTGACACACTTCCAGACTGCTGAATACCTCATATTTGGTGCAAATCCAGTAATTCCGCATGCTTAATAATCTTCTGAATTTTAATTTGGCTGGAACAAATACTCAAACCTCAGGAACTCTGATTGACTCCATTCGCCCGTGGGCTTACCCGCATATACAAGGAGGTCATTTGTCACATCAGGGTAGGTGATCACCTATTAACTTGTAAACCACTAACAAGAACTGTGGATCCAGGGGCACAGACCTTGAGAGAAGTTCTGTTTAGATATAGCATTTGCTGGGGTAGCCAAAATTTCACTCAGAACAGTGACAGAGTTGGAAGTTTCCAAATATTTTGCTAAAATGCCAGGTTGAAGACAAAACCACATGATTATTTATTTACTGTAACATCATTTGGAAGTGTTCAAAGAGTTTATTGTGTTTTTTTTTTTGTGCCAAATAAGTAAAAAAAAATAGTGCTAGATTCTATTAAAGAAGTACAAAAATGGGCAAAACTAAGCTGTTGGAAGGCAGGATAGTGGCCATTCACTGGAGGCACAAGGGGAACTTTGGGATTCTTGGTAATGTTCAGGTTTTGTTTTGTTTAAAGATTTATTTATTTGAGAGAGAGAGAGAGAGAGTATATGCAGGGTAAGGGGCCGAGGGAAATAATGTCCAGCAGAACCCTTGTGGAGCTCATAGCCTGATGCTGGGCTCAATCTCAGGACCCTGAGATCATGACCTGAGCTGAAATCAAGAGTCGGATGTTTACCCAATTGAACTACCTAGGTGCCCCAATAATGCTCAGGTTTTTGACCTGGTCGTTGATTTCATGTGCATGTTCTGCTTATGAAAATCTTATCAAGGTATACAAGGTATACACTTATCAAGGTAAAATCTTACCAAGATGAAATATGTACTTATGTACTTGTCCCTATGTACAATACATTTCAAATATATTTAAAAAAAATAAGGTGCATCACTCATTATGAAGGAATGAAAGAAAAAATTCAGATTAACACAGACTTAAGTTTTATTTAAAACTACAAGTTTGATAGAGGTTTCTGTTGATGACGATGGTAACCACTGCCACTCCACAAAATGGAGAACTATATAATTAACTCTGTAATTATAAATTTGGGTTGTCAACAGGATCACCCAGGAATGTAATGTATGTGTTTTGATATTCCTATTTCTCTTCTCGATCCAAATCATTTAATCAGAATTTTTCCATGGGTATAGAAATCTACAGGCATACTGACACATGAGTCGTATTAACTCTGTGGAAAATAGAGGATTCGCTGAGAAACTTGGAAAGTAACAGAAATTTCCTCAAAGAAGTAAGATCTGAGCAGATAGTGTAGGATTTACCAGGGCAAAATAAGGTATCAAATGCTCTTTTAACAGTGGTTCTTCAAGTTGAGCACACATGAGAATCTCTGGGAGGACTTGTTAAAAACAAACAAACAAACATGTCACTGAATCAGTAGGTCTTAGAAATAAGCTAGATTTTGCTTTTCTGTCAAGTTCCCCAGAATATGCTGCTGCTGATCCAAGGATCATACTTTAAGAACCACTGTTCCAGAGTGAAGAGTCATATTTAAGATAACTGGGAAGCTCTAAGGGGTTTTGAGGCATCACAACAGATCCAAGATTGTTAGAAGGAAAAACTGAAGGGTAAGTAGATCATGAAATATGAGTCTGCAGAATAAAAAAAGAGGTCAAGTCTTGCAGAGGAAAATGGATAGTGCTTAAGAATCTAGAATTTATACTAAGCAATGAGAAAATATTTCAAGTTTTAAGCAGTAGGCTGACATTTAAAAGTATTACTTTAACTACAGTATGAGGAAAAAGAAAGACAAAAATGTTGTTTGGAAACTGCTGTGACATACAGAAGAGTTAATAGAACTTGAGCTAGAACAATGATAATAAGAAATCAAAGACTGGGCAGATTAGAGAGATTTATTAGAGAAAAATCAAGAGGATTCAGTAATTGATTTTATTGCCAATTTGAAATGCAATGGCTACCAACCTAACTAGAGACTGAAGCTTCACAATCAAGCAGGCTGCTCTCCTAGAAAAATCAGTTAATTAAATTTCTAAGTCCCTCGTGCTTAGATAATGAATAATAGATGAAATGCAACCATTCCCGTGTTTTTGTCTATTTCTAATATGATTTAATACAGCAAAGAAGTTACTTATGTATGGAAGTCTATTATTAGGATGATCTCTAAAACATGAGAAAGAAAATAGCATCAGTTAAACCTATGTTTCTTGAACATATTTAGACTCTTGATACCCCTTGAGAACCTTAGGAAAATTATTTTTTCCTATATATATGGATAATTTTCCATGTACAATTTGAAGGAATTCACGGCATCCTTGATGCCTATCCTTAGAGAATTCCCTCCATGTAACACTGGCTCCCTGTCAATCATCACTGAACCAAAATTATAGATTTAGAATATCAACATGTGTCTTCTGAGTCAGTTTTAAAGGACTTAATGCCATGAAAATTGGTGAAAATTTTTAATTCTTTACTCTTTTACTTGGGGTAATTATACCTAAATTGGGCATAGACTGTGGAGATTTATATTTTTGTGAAAGCTCTTCTTTGAACTTTTAATCGCTCTAAACAATGCAGCTTACTTTGTCCCTAATAATGATAATATTAGGAGATATTATATATAACATATAATATAGATATTATAAATATATATATAGGAGATGTTATATATAATATGCAATATATAGAGAAACTCTATGCCTTGGAAGGACTGTGAGACACTCAACGGGGTCATTCAGAAAAGCTGAGGCCAGATGAACTTTGGTTAGGTTCACAGGGCAGCATCACTCTCATCATACTGTCCTGACTCCTACATTATCATTTAACACTTAGTTGTTTGTTGCACACATGCTAGAATAGGAAGCCATAAATATTCAGTATTCCTTCATGTCCAATTTGAAAAATGCTTTTTTTCCACCTGGTTCAATAGTACAAAAAACACTTCAATATAACGATCATTTTGATGCCTTTTTAAAATGCCTCCATAATCTTGTTCCATTAATTACTATTGCTGCCTAGAGTACTTATTAAATAAGCAACACATTTTCAACTTCATCACGAAGGTAAAAGGGAGTTGCAAAATGGTTTGTATATAGCTCTTGGGACGATCTAATTGACCCAGTCAGAACTACTGGTCATTTTGTGGACAAATAGGGTGTTCAATGCCCTCAATAATGCTAAGCGAGGTACAACTTCATTAAGGTTGACATACAGAAAAAGTTTATATTTCCGTCTGTGAGAAAAGGCAAATGACTTCACCAAGTTTCTTTCCACTTCCCCCCAATAGAATTTGAAAACAAATTTAACTTTCGACAGGAATGTAAAAATAAATTAAAGCAAAGGACAAATGTGCCGAATGTGAAACAAATTGCCCATCAAATCTTATGCCTCTTTGCTTTTTTTTTAATCTTATGCCTCTTGATTGTACTTTTAAGCAGTTTGTATTGCATCCCAGAAAAGAAATTGAAACATTAAATATAACTTCTGGTTCAATGACTCATCAACCAGCTACGTGAAGTATATTAAAATAACTTGTCAACAAAACAAGTGATGTTTTCTGCTTTAATCCTCATGAGAAAACTGCTTGATGTGAAAACCATATTAAAAAACATACCCACTTGGTAAAGTCACTCATTGTTAACAGAATCAACTGACTTTGAGCAGATCCAGAAGTTTTGTGGAAAAGATGGATTCAGAGAAAAAGAAGGACAAAATTGGTGGGAAGACTTCTGTGGAAAAACCAGATCAAAGGCCGCTTGGTATTTATTATTCAGCTCCAACCAAAGGAAAAAGAACAACTCAGACAAGGGCTGAAAAAAACAAAAACAAAAAGGAAAACAAAACAAAAAGCAGTTCTCCAACTGGTCTACAAGTGTACACTGTATCATTTCTATTCTTTTAAATTATTTAAAGAGTGCTTCATGGCCTAGACCATGGTCTATCTTGGTGAATTTCCACATCCCCCTAAGAAGAATGGGCAATCTACTATTTCTGAATGAAGTATTCTCTATGTATCGTTTATAATCACTGATGGATGGTGTTGCTGAATTCAACTCTGCCTGCTGGATCTGTCCATTACTTACAGAGTGGTGTTGAAGTTTCCAGCTACAGTATTAGATTCATCTATCCCATCTTGTAGTTCTATCAGTTTTTACTTTACACATTTTGACTCTCTATTATTAGGAGGTTTGGCATTAACAACTGCTTTATCTTTTTTGGAAAACTGACTCATTTCTCAGAGGGTAATGCCTTTCTTTACTCCTGAGAGTTTTCTTTGCTCTAACATTTGCTGCCTGTAATTAATATAACTATCCCAGCCTTCTTTTGGTTAGTGTTATCAGGTTACATCTTTCTCCATTCTTTTACTTTTATCTACGTGTGTCTTTATATTGAAAGTGGGTGACTTGTGAACAACAAAGAATTAGCTCTTGTTTTTCTATCCACTCTGAAAATTATGATTGGTAATTAAAGTGATTATTGAAGTATTTAGATACACAGATATCTTATTTCTGTTTTTTATTTGTTGTACTGTTCTTTTTTCTTGTACTCTTTTTTTCTTTTTCTTCTTTCTCATTCACTCTTTTCTACATTTTCTGGTTTTGAATGAGCATTTTGTTTGATATTTTCCCTCCTTAACAAAACCGAAAAAAATTATTTTAACTTTTATTAGTTGTTGTCTTAGGATTTGCAATGTAAATGTACAATTAATGAAAATTCACTTTCAAACAATACTCAACCACTTCACAGGTAGTGTACATGATTTAAAATAACAAAATATTACTAATCCCTCCCTCCCTTTTTTTTGCCATTACTATATTTCCTTTAACTTATGAATAAGCTATCATCATCAAATACACTGGTACTGTTATGAATTAAAACAAATTTATCTGGGGCGCCTGGGTGGCTCAGTGGGTTAAAGCCTCTGCCTTCAGCTTGGGTTATGATCTCAGGGTCCTGGGATTGAGCCCCTCGTCAGGCTCTCTGCTCAGCAGAGAGCCTACTTCCCCCTCTCTCTCTGCCTGCCTCTCTGCCTACTTGTGATCTCTGTCAAAAAAATAAATAAAATCTTCAAAAAAATTTATCTGCTATATTAAGAATAATAAAAATAAACATTTTTATTTCATCTTTGCATTTTCCTTCTTTTTGAAGAACTTCTTTAACATTTCTTGCAAGGCAGAAATGACAACAAAATTAGTGGCAACCAATTCCCTCAATTTTGTTTGTCAGAGAGTCTTTACTTTTCTTCTTCACTACTAAAGGATAATTTGCAAGACATAGAATTTCATGTTAGTGTTTTTTTCCCAACACTTTGAGTATTTCACTCTATTCCTTTTTTGCTTTCATGGTTTCCTGAGAAGTGCTATGTATTTCTTTTCCTTGTTCCTCTGTATATACTGTTTTGTTTCCTCTATTTTCTTTCAAGTTTTTAATTTAACTTTGACTTTCTGAAATTTGAATATATGTTTAGGTGCAGTTTTCGGTTTTGTTACTAGCATTTACCTTGCTAGGTGTTTTTCACAGTTCCTAAATCTTTGGTTTGGCGTTTTTCATTTTGGGAAATTTTCAACCACTATTGCTTCGAAAAATTTTTTTTCTTCTGTTTTTTTCTCCTGGTATTCCATTTACATGTTACACCTTTTGTAGTTGTCCTGCAGTTTTTGAATATCCTGGGATTTTTTTTCCAGTCTCTTTTCTCTTTGCTTTTCAGTTTTGGAAGTTTCTATTGATGAATTCTCAAAATTATGGATTTTTTTCCTTCAGCCATGTCCAATCTTCTAATGAACTCATCAAAGGCATTCTTCATTTCTATTACAGTCTCCCTTACCAGTGCAGGGGGATGGGGGGGGGGGAGGTGTGAAAAAATACTGAGAAGAACTTTTAAACCCTACAGCCCAGGGACACAGGTTCACACAATGACTGAGATTTAATCATGGGGCAGAATGCTTCCCTTCCCACACTAATCTTACCACCACACCACTGAAGACCTGTTTATCTCAGTTCCTTTTACCTAGTACATCATATCTCGATTCCAATCAAAATCTACAAGGCATACTAAAAGGCAAAACTAGTTTGTAGCAACAAAAAAAAAGCAAACGAGACCCAGATATGGTAGATATGTTGGAATTAGCATAGTTTAAGACAACTATGACAGGCGTGCTAAGGGCACTAGTGGATAAAGTGGACAGGATGCAAGAATAGACAGTCAAAATGTAAGCAGACAATAGTCCAAGGAAAAATTAAAAAGAAATAAGAAATTTTGAAGATCAAAAGCACTATAATAATAACAATAAATTATAATTATTATATATTTTATCTTTGATTTTCTGCAACCTGAATATATGTTTAGGTGTAGCAATTATATATGTATATACATATATATATACATAATATATACATACACATATATATAATTGCTACACTTAAACATATATATACATACACACACACACGTGTGTGTGTGTGTGTGTGTGTGTGTATAGTTTCTGCTGTTGTTTTATTGTTATTATTATTATTTTGGTCTTCATTGTGAAAACCTGACAGGGCCCAGGAAGTGAAACTCACAAGTAAGTTTAGTCTCTGTATCCTTAGCCCCCTTGGAGGTTTTAATTCTCGGAATTGCATATACTGAGCCTTCAGCAATTGCTCAATAATAGTTTAGGTTTTCCTGCCTTAGTACTGGCCTCTATGTAGATTTCTGTTCATGGGTTTATGCTGCTATAGATTATGATTCTTGCACCTACCTGTCTGTCTCTTCAATTTGAGGAAAAGAGGTCTTCCTGATGACCTAATGTCTCTGACAGACATAAGAAGCACTGCTCATTTTCAGTTAGTTCAGCTTTTTACCTGCTGTTACAATTCAGTGGCAATTTCCATGTTCCTTTTTTTTTTTTTTTAGTTCAGTTGGCCACTTACAGTACATCATCAGATTTTGATAGTTTTCAATGATTCATCTGTTACATATACTACTCAGTGCTCATTACAAAACGTGTCCTCTTTAATAAGCTGGGCTGCAAACTGGAAGGAGCTCTATGTTTTGAAGAAAAAAAAAAACTCCTATTATTACTTTGCTGAGCATTTTAATAATAAAAGCCCATTTATTGCTTTTGCATTATTTTTTACATCTATTAAAATGATCCATATATTTTTTCCTTTAATCTATTAATATAGTAAATTACATCGAGTAATTTTAAAAGACCGAATAACTCCCATATTCTTCGAATAAACCCTATTTGGTCATGATATATTTGGACTTCAAATATTAACAATTCACTAAGGAATCTTCTGTTTATATTCATGAGGAATTTTGGTCTTAATTTATTTTTGTAAATATTTTGTCACTTTCTGCTGGACTCACAAACAAGGAGAGCAGTGATCAATCCTCCTTTTTTAAAATTTTTGACAAGACAGGTATTATATTATTTCTTTCTTAAATGTGTTTTGGAGGAGTTGATAAAAAATTTCATTTCTTTCCTGAACCATGACTATTGAGATTGCAGCATTTCCCCTTTTTTAGCAATTTCTTGTGTTAATTTTGCAAGTTGTATTTTTTAATAAATTTTTCCATTTTATCTAAGTTGTCAAGTTTGTCGTCATGAAGTTTTAAATGCCATCTAATCTCATATCCTTTTAATCTCTGTAGACTCTGTAGTAATAAGTCCTTTTGTATACCAATATTAGTAGTTTCTCTTCTCTCCTACTTTCATTATCAGTCTAGCTACAAATTTGTCAATTCAACTCAATTTTTTGCCTCTGTTAGTTTTCTTTATTTCCTGGCAGGTTTTTTGTTGTTGCTCATGATGATTTCTGCACTTATTTTTTTCTACTGACTTTAGATTTTCTTTGTCTTTATAGCTTTATAAGATGGAGCATTAGGTCACTGATTTTATACCTTCTTTCCTAACATAAGCATTTAGAGTTGTAGGTTTCCCACTAGGTCCTGGTTTCATTATCTCTTATTATTTCATGCACAGCCCAGAGATTCTTTACAAATGAATTATGTAATTTTAGTCATTATTATCTTTAACTGTGATTTATCCTCAGTGACTTTTAGTTTAATCCCACTGTGCTCAGAAAATATGTTCTATATGATTTTGATCTATTTAAATGTATGGGTATACTTGTCTTATAGCCCAATGTATAATTATCATCATAGTTCTAATTTTGGTTTATCTAATTGTTTCTTACTTTATATTCAACATTTTTTTGAACCTGCCACCAACCCCAGGATGTTGTCACAGAATATATTATCTCTGGATTATGAATAAAAAAAATTAAGACACCTATGTCATAAAGAAAGCCATATAAACTTGAAAGAAAAATGATGTTGCACTGATACCTCAACAGGATTTTAATTCTGCCTCTAATTCGTACTGTTTCGGAAATACCAAATTGTCATTTTGTTGGTGTCTGAATTAGCCTAAGGTATTTAGCAATTTTTTTATATACAAAAATTCCTTTTACCTATGAAGGAATCTCAATCTTCTTACCAATAAAAAACTATTTTACAAAGTCAAGTTCATCTGCACTTGACACTCAATATGGCTTCATTATACTTACATGAACCACTTAGTACTCTGCACGTGTGTGCGTGCGTGCACACACACACACACACACACACCATGAAATCCAATATTCTATTTTGAGCCCAGCCCCAGGAAACAAGAAAGAAATCCATTATCAGGAAGTGAAGAAGGTGTTGTACACTATTATTTAACGGCCTGGAGAAACTACTTCAACAGTGACAGGTGGAAATACTTCCAGGATGGATATGAGTCAAAGAGGTGTATACACCTTGACTTTCCCTCAGTGCGTACTCATCTCCTAACTTGCAATCATGCTGACAAGACCCTCTAACCAAACTGATTCCTGAAGTGAGCTCTTTATAAAGAAACCATTAAACCCCTTTGTTTCCAATTATGGAAGTCCAAGATTTTTTTGAAATATGACAAAAATATTATCAGAAAAGTAATGAAAAATCCAGAAAGTGCAGAGATATTGATCCAGAGCCAGCGAAATTAGAAACAGTACTATTTACTGACTTCCAAATCTGATTTTTACTCCTGTGGTGTAGGTCCTTCTAGCACCCTACACATCTTCTTCACAGCTCTTTTCAAAAACTGTAATTACATATTGACATACTTAGGTCTTCTTGAGGCTGTCCATTCTAAGACGGACAGAAGCTAGATTTATCCTATGTCCTTTATTAGGATCTAAAACTAGCCACAAGCTTGGCACACATTAGGAAGTCAAATACTTGCTGAAGAAACACATGTCAGCACGTCCTCTGTCTGGTAGCTACCTATACTGTAGCATAACTTATCCAAAAGAAACTCTCACATTCTCTTAAAAGCAAGACTACATTGTCCAGAGAATACCACATAAATTCTGGCCAAAGAGAACACACATAGAATAGTGTTGCTTATGGGGAAATTGGAAGATGTTGATAAGATACTGCAGTGGTGAGGAAATTAAAGAGAGAGAGCTGTCCAGAGAACAGTTTATGAGCTTAGTTTTAAAAATATTAATTTTCCTGTTCTAGATACCTAAACATCAAATCCAATGAGGATTTGAGTTGTAGGTAGGAATAATATCAGAGCTGCAACTACAGATTTCATGAACTGTTGCAAATGAGAGCAGATGAACTCGTATTAAGAATAAGAACACGGAGATATATAGATCTAATGTTTGGGAAGTCCTAAAGAACTTGACAAAAAAGATAAAGCAGTATAAACAATACAACTAGTAACTGTGTCATCATTCACAATGAACCTGATTTTTATCATTTGCTGCCTCAGTATTGTTAATGTTTCAGGTAAATAATTAAATTAATAATCTCTGGAAGTTTCCATTTCAACTGGCAAAAATTAATAACATAATACAATTTTCTGAAAGCAGGAGTAGGAAAAGAAAATCTTTAAAGAAATCTGTTTTACTTTATCTTATTCTTACTTTTCCTATCCTATGCATTCCATAATTAGTTTCTATAGCCTTGCCTTATAGAAGTGGTGAAAGAGGTAGGTCTCCTAATCTTTAAAGATAAAAATCTTTTTTAACATCTAACTTGGACTCTAACACAGTTCCCATGCAAAAGAAGTATGATCTACATTTGCTGTGGATTCGTTTCCATGTGTGCATAAGTATATACTATTTTTTATTATTAATTGTCACATTTTCCTATGATCCAGTAGCTTCATATTTTCCAAAGTGTATACAACTCAAAAACAAGAAAATAATGCTTATAATGGAAGATTTGTTGCTAAAATGTATCACTTTAC
Source organism: Nasua narica (assembly GCA_028533885.1). NCBI lineage: Eukaryota > Metazoa > Chordata > Mammalia > Carnivora > Procyonidae > Nasua > Nasua narica. Next base: position 41,491,392 of record CM052809.1, read on the forward strand.
GAGGTTAAAGTCAGTAAGTAAGAAGGGAAAAACTTGGGTAAGAAGGAATCATGTAGAGAGTAGCTATTACTAGGTTCTCATTTGTGTTGGGGTGGATAACTGATAAACAATTGTCACTATAAATCAAGGTCTAAAAGAAGATACTGCAGTATCTTTAGCAGGTTATTTCACTATTCTGGGCTCTGTCAACTCTGAAACTCCATAGTCTTAGGAATCATTGGAAAATATACTTATGGACATACACACACACACACAAAACTTAAAATACTGCTACTCTGTGACATTAGAGGAATTTCAAACATCCAGGTAACAGTTAATAAGAAGTTTATTTCAAATCTACATTTTTAATATAAGTTATTATAAGTTACTTTTCTCATAAGTGAAGACAAGGTATTGTTGAAAGCTGTTCTCTATTTAAGAGACACTCACATTTTTGTTTAAATATTAATTCACTCATGCTGAAGAGTAAGATTACCAAGATTAGTTTTCAGTGAGGAGCATTACTTTTGCCACATCTTCCATTTTAATAATTTAACACGAATAGCATGTATACCTAAGAAAAATAATGCAGGTACTTAAAAATATAACTCTAATCGACTGTGCCATTTCCACATCCCCAATATTATCAGTCTCTTCCTGACAGCCACTGCAAATACTGACAAATGAACATCAACAAATAAATTCCAGCACTATCCTTATAAACAGAGAAAAAGTATAGAAAATCTGTCATCTTGGTAGTTTCAAGGGAGTATGGGTACTCAGGCTAGAGAGATTTAGATTTGCATAGCCACAAAAGTAACTGGGAAAGACGAGAGCAGTTATTTTAAAAATAATTAAACAATGAAGGCGTGAATTTCTTTTTTTTTTTTTTAAGAGTTTTTGTTTATTTGAGAGAGAGAGGAGAGAGACAGAGTGGGAACAGGGCAGAGGAGCAGAAGGAGAGAGAGAGAAGCAGACCCTGCACTGAGCAGGGAGCCAGCCTCCTGGCTTGATCCCAGCACCCTTGGATTATGATCTGAGCTGAAGGCAGACGCTTAACCCACTGAGCTACCCAGGCAAACTGAAGGCATGATTTCTGATTTTTTGAATGACTATTTGCCATTAATATCATTTTTATATATACTAAAATAGTAAGTGGTCCTGGTAAAAATTTTTGGGAATTATAAATTTGTAACGAAGTCTATTCTAGGGCCCCTGGGTGGCGCAGTTGGTTGGGCGACTGCCTTCAGCTCGGGTCATGATCCCGGAGTCCCAGGATGGAGTCCCACATCAGGCTCCCAGCTCCATGGGGAGTCCGCTTCTCACTCTGACCTCCTCCCTTCTCATGCTCTCTCTCTCTCTCTCTCCTAATAAATAAAGAAAATCTTTTAAAAAAAAAAAGAAGTCTATTCTAAAATCACATGTAATCCCATTATTTAGACATAATGTGTAACATTTAAAGATTTCCATTTAGACTTTTTGTAGTTGGTACCACATTATATATACAATCTATATTCTTTTTTTTATAATGACATGAATTTGTGCTCATATTATTTTCTTGTTAGTATGATCTCATTAATCAATCAGAAGTGATCTATGTTTTATGGGAAGAGTCATAGCAAAAAAAGATCATTTCCACACAATTTATAAATTTTTATTATTTTTTATTCTGAAAGTGAAAGGGCTTGTTTTCTTGTCTATAGGTTAAAGGTCAGAAATAAAGAGTATTTAAGTAAGTCAGTTGTGTTCATCTTCAGATGAATTGCTGAAACACACAGTTGTTACACTCAGAATGCTGTGAAATGGAATTCAAGTACATTTCCTGGTTTTATTAATCTTAAGCAAACTCTATAATCTTTTCTTAAATATTTATTCTAATCAATTGGAGACAAATCCAAGGGATGAATAAATAGGAATTAGTTTCACTTCATTAAAGTAGTAAGATAATGCAGAAAACATAAAACCTCAGGAGTTAAATGGACAAATAACTGGAACAGAGTTTAAGAGTACACCCAACCAATACCTGCAGATGATGAATATTCATTTTTACTTATCAAACTTATGAAAGTTAGAATAATTACATGTAATCTTACCTATTAAAATTTTTATTTTTATATTTTTTAAAGATTTTATTTATTTATCTGAGAGAGACACACACACACACAGCAAGAGAGGGAATACAAGCAGGGGGAGTGGGAGAAGCAGGCTTTCGCTGAGCAGGGAGCCTGATGCGGGGCTCAATCGCAGGACCCTGGGACCATGACCTGAGCTGAAGGCAGAAGCTTAATGACTGAGCCACCCAGGCGCCTCCCTATTAAAAGTTTTAAAAGTTATCGGAATAATGCCCAATAGTGGTGAAAATGTGGCCAATTTATATACACTTTTTTTCCCCCAGACCCCTACACAAATAGGCCTTTAAAGCCAAGTTTTAAACGCAACTTATCAGAGGAAGAAGTTCTGAATGTATAGTATAAGGTGTGAGGCGTATAAAGATCCCAAGGGCTGAGTACAAGTTATTAATATATAATATTTAATTTAAAAAATGGTAGGCTATTCTATGTAATCAATATGAGAGAGTTTCTAAAGAAATCATGATAAAGACAGCAGGACAATTATACAAAGACATGGAATTAGTCAACTAACTGGGCATCAGGATGTTAAAATACACGAAAACATTCTTTTTCCCCAAAGTGTGTATTTCTGCTGAAGTTTCCAGGGAAAACCTGATTCAACCTGATCTTTTGGACTGAACCTAACCTTAAGCTGAGATATTTAAGCATAATAGCTGGGCTAAAATTCCAAAGCATTTTGTTTCTCATTTATATTTAACAGGCTCTACTTTATGTACTCATTAGAGAACACGAATTCTCTTGGTTTCTCTGTGCTTTGTTAATTTGCTTCTTAGCTGAATTTTCCCAAAGACTACGGGCTTCTGCTCACTTCCTAGATTAATGCTTCTGAATCTCTGTCTGGAATTGAGAGTCCTACTACTTGCCATAATTCTCCTGCTCCTCAAGACCCTGTTTCTGTGTGTTCTAAAAACAGTTGGGAACACTGATTTCCCCATCTTAGACTGACTACCTACACCATAGACTAGGGACCATCTGACCCCAAATATAATGGACACCCTGAACCTGGATCAATCCCCACAATTAAATACAGCCCTATTTTAAGATATAATCATCTGCACTTGCATAAAAATGTAAATTCAATAGGATCACAGCCTGACTTGTTTGCCCTAAAGCTATTTAATAGAACTTTGAGCACACGGTGCTCTACAAACCAAACTTAAACTGGGTTCAGTTAGTAAGAGCAAAGTTTAAGTTGTTATTCCTGTAACTTTTATCTTCTTTTATAAATGCCAATAAGATAGAGAAGTAATAGTTACCTTAAGTTACTATTTTCTAGTCCTCAAAGTAACTTCAAAAATAGGGTGGTAACGTGTACTTTAGGGAACGGCTTTGCCATCACCTGCTAACTCAATGGAGATCCTCCACCTCGAAGGCAGACTAACTGTTACTCATGGACAGTTCAGGATACGTGCACGTTAGCTGCACGTTAGCTGCACACATTCCAATGATTTGGAAGGAATCCCTTTAATTGTCATTTGGACAATTACTTGACCTATCTTGTCAAGTTTTCTCCTCTTAAGGAATAGAAAACAATGACAGCTATCTCATTACTGAAATAATAAATGTGAGTTTTAAAACACTTAGGCAATGTATGGCCTATATCTACTAAGCCTTCAAAATATAATAGCAATTAAAACTGTCACTTTGAAAAGAATTGCAACAACTTAAGTCATTTCTGTATCCATGAAATAAAGAGTTGTATATTATTCATCCAAAGAAATGTAACTTTGGAAGATAAAATGAAGTATATAAACCTAATCAAAGAGGTGGAAGACCTGAGCTGTAAAAACTATGAACACTAAAAAAAAAAAAAAAAAAAAACTATGAACACTAAAGAAATTCAAGACAACACTAAGAAATGGAAGACATTCCCTGCTCAAGGGTTGGAGGAACAAGTATCATTATAATGTATATACTACCCAAAGCAATCCACAGGTTTAATGCAAATCTCTATCAAAATATCAACAGCATTTTTCAAAAACTAGAACAAACAATTCTCAAATTTGTATGGAACCACAAAAGACCTTGAATAGCCAAAGCAATATTGCAGAACAAAACTGGAGGTATCACAATTCCAGACCTCAAATTATATTACAAAGGGGTAGTAATTAAAACAGTACAGTGCTGACATAAAAAGAGGCACACAGATCAGTGGAATACAATAGAAAACCCAGAAATAAAACCACAACTGTATGGTCAGTTAATCCTTAAGCAGGAAAGAATATCCAATGATAAAAAGATCATCTCTTCATCAAATGATGCTGGGAAAACTGGACAGCAACATGCAAAGAATGAAACCAAACCGCTTTCTTATACCATACACAAAAATAAACTCAAACTGGATTAAAGACCTGTATGTGAGACCTGAAACCACAAAAATCCTAAAAGATGTCGACCATGGCAACACTTTTCTAGATAGGTCTCTACAGGCAAGAGAAGTGAAAGCAAAAATAAACTATTGGGACTTTATAGAGATAAAAAGCTTCTGCACAGTGAAGGAAACAATCAATAAAACTAAAAGGCAACCTATGGAATAGGAGAAGATATTTGCGAATGACTTATTTTGAAGGAATTCTATCTGAAATATATAAAAAACTGATACACCACCAAAAAAACCAACAAACAACCTAATTTTAAAAATGAGCAGAGGGCACCAACAGACACTTGTCCAAAGAAGACATACAGATGGCCAACACATGCCCATAAGATGTTCAACATCACTCATCATCAGGGAAATGCAAATCAAAACTACAGTGAGGTATCACTTCACACCTATCAGAAAGGTGAAAGTCAGAAACACAAGAATAAATAAGTATGGTTGAGGATGTGGGGAAAAAAAGGAACCATGTTGCACTGCTGGTGGGAATGCAAAACTAGGGCAGCCACTGTGGAAAATGGTATAAAGCTTCCTCAAAAAATTAAAAACAGAACTACCCTATTAACCAGTAATTCCACTACTGGATATAAGAAACCAAAAACATTAATTTGAAAAAGATCTATGCACCCCCGTTTATTGCAGCATTCTTTACAATAATCAAATTATGGAAGGAGCCCAAATGTCCACTGACAGATTAATAGATGAATGGATAAAGATGTGGTACACACACCTATATCTACCCACACATACAGACACACACAGAATGGAATATTCAGCTATAAAAAATGAAATCTTGCCATTTGCAACAACATGGATAGACACACTTTACAGTGCTAAACAAAGTAAGTCAGAGGAGAAATACCATATGAATTCACTCATACGTGGAATTTAAGCAACAAAACAAATGAGTAAAAGGGAAAGAGAGAGAGAGAAAACAAGAAACATACTCTTAACTATAGAGAAATAATAATCATCAGAGGGGACGTGGGTGGGTGATGGGTCAAACAAATTATGGGTATTAAAGAGTACACTTATCAGGATGAAAAAAATAAATAAAATGAAGTATAGTAAAATACTTCATTTGAAAAACTACTAATCAGACAATCCTGTAATTTTAGAAGGACTTTCATAAAACATTTATTTTGATCCCCAAAACATTTGTACATTTGCTAGTACAAAGTTTTATATATATAAATTTATTTTTAATAAATTAATAAAATTTATTTAATTTATTTAATAAATAAATAATATATAATAATAAATAAATAAATTGATAAATTTGATTTACTGATAAATAAAAAATAAATTAATAAAAATTTATTTAATAGATAAAATTTTATATATACTTATAAATATATATATTTTATTTTGTTCAATGAATAAATTTATAGATATAAAAAGTTTAAAATACTTTTTGTTGTGTTACCAATTTTTTTGAAGATAGAGTGGCAATGTGCATAGTATATTCAGATTTCCTAAATACAAACAATAATCTCACAGAAAATAATATGAAAAAATTCTCAGTTTAGTATCAACAAAAAGTTTTAAAACCTTAGGAATAAACTTATTCATGAATAGATGGTAACTTTTTCTAAATTGATCTTATATTCATGTACTTTCAGTTGAGCTACAAATACACTAATTTGTGTAATTTGTTAAAATGGTCATAAAGTTGATATGAATGAGTAAATATGGGAATAACCAAGAAAAATATCTGAAAAGAGATAATTCATAAAGAAATTATTGCTCTACTATGTCAAGCTTGCTATAAAGCTCCTGTGGTTGTACGATTCAGAAATGAATAAAGGAGACCACTGGAATGAAACAGCGTATCCAGAAATACATACGAAAATGTCTATGATAAAGATACACTTTTAATTAGCAAGGAAAAATGTGAGTTGTCATGTATGTTGTTATACTCCTTGCAAAGATTATCATCGTAAGGGTCAGGCTAGGCCCTACTTCATTCTTTATACAGAATAATTTCCTAATATATCAAAACTTGAAACAGAGAAAAAAACAACTAATACTGGAAGAATGTTCAGGTTAATTTTAAAAATAATTTTGTAGGGATAAAATTTTCTAAAGCTGACACAAAACTTTAATATTCTAGGAACACGGAGTTTAAAAACTTAAAACTTTTTAAAGTTTAGCTAAAAAGCAGTCTTTTTTTTTAAGTTTTATGTTTCTCCAAGTAAAACTCCTACACAATTCAAAATAGTCCAGGGATCAAAAAGAAAAATATTTTATTACCTATGTCAAACAAAAGACTTTTTCTTTAATATTTAACTTTTATAATTAGAGAAATTCTCACAATAGAAAAATGGGCCAAGTATATGAAGATGTTTCACAAACAACCAAGTTACTAACCTGTAAAAAAAAAGTGCCTATTATCATTCATAACGAAGAAATATAAATTAAGCAATAGTATTTCATTTTCCTCTATAGATAAAAAACATTAAAAAGACTTGATGATATCTAATATTAGTGAAGATGTAGAGAAACAGGAATCCTCATATAATGTTTGTGAGGCAAGTGAATTCCTATAAAATCCCTGAAAGTCAGTATCAATATTCTTACCACTGACAGTGATCTTACCTCCAAGGACCTGCTCAAATATAAGGAAACATATATACAAGGATATGTATTCCAGCATTAGTCCCAAAACAAAAACCTGAACACAATATAAATGCTCATCAATACTAATGTACCTCATGGTGACTATAGTTAACAACATTGTATTATACACTTGAAAGTCGCTGGAGAGTAGATTGTAAATGGTCTCACCACAAACGCACACACCCACACACACGGCAACTATTTAAGGCTATGGACGTAGTAACTAACTTTACTGTAGTGGTCATTTCCCAATATTTATGTATATCAAAACTACTTACACAATGTTGTATGTCAATTGTGTCTCAATAAAGCTGGGGAAAGTGATCAATAAAGGATCAATTTAAATAAATTCACTGGAATAGCATGCAGAAAAAAAAAAGGTGCAGAAAAAAAAAAGGTGGGATATGTGAGATATTAAGGTCAATAAGCATGTTATAAAACAATGCGCGAGTGTGACCCCTTTTGTGTAAGCAAATGTATATTCCAATGCATACATACTTTTATATGTTTATAATATATGAGAAAGAAGTCACAACAAACCCATTATCTCTGAACAGATGAATGGGATGTGGCCAGGTGGTCAAAAGATGTTAGTATTATTATGTCAACATATGAACTAAATTTGTTTTATCAAAAACCTGGAAGAGCCTTAATTAATGCAGCCAATTTGCAGATAATGTTGAGTTTTGTCAACTTCCATTTGTTCTTGAGTTGCATCAGAGTTACCAGTTCCAACCACACCACTCTCTTGCTGAGGTTATCATACTGACACCTCAACATTTCTTACCACTAAATAATTCAAAGCTGTCAGTTGCTCCTATCACTGACTTTTAATAAAGCAGGTTTCTTCAACAACTCAGACTTATTTATGTGTTTTATTGCCTCTACATAATTGCCTCTGAACCAACAAATCACATAAAATTCTCCTGGCCCATTTCATTTTTACCTCTATAAATTTCATTTTTCAGAAATAACTGTGATGTTAGCTGTTGTCTTTTTTTAGACGCTCTTCATCAAGTTAAGGTAACTCCCTTCTAGTCTTAATTTGCTGAGAGTTCTTTCAAGAAGAGATGTTGGGTTTCTGTCAAGTGCTTTTCTTTACTTTTTTTTTAAGATTTTATTTATTTATTTGACAGAGAGAGAGGGAACACAAGCAGGGCAAGTAGGAGAGGGGAAAAGCAGGTTCCCCACTGAGCAGGGAGCCAGATGTGGGGCTTGATCCTAGGACCCCAGGATCATGACCTGAGCCAAAGGCAAATGCTTAATAACTGGGCCACCCAGGTGCCCCATGTCAAGTGCTTTTCTGTGTGCCAACTGATACAATCATATGATTTTGTATTCTTTTAACTGTTGATAGAATGAGTCACATTAATTTTCAAGTGTTGTACCAGCTTTGCATACTTGGCATAAATCCCACTTGCTAATAACACAATAATTATTTTTACATATCATTGAATTTTTCTTTGTCAATATTTTCCTAAGAGTTTTTGTATCTATATTCATGAGAGATACTGTTCTTTGGTGTCCTTTGTTGTACTATCTTCTGGTGAAGTTATCAGGGTAACCCTGGCCTTCATGAAATGAATTGGGAAGTGTTTTTTCTTCTCCTATTTTCTGGAAATGATTACATAACTTTGGTACTATTCTTTTTTATTTTGTTTTTTTTTTTTTTTAAGATTTTATTTACTTATTTGAGAGAGATCTCAAGTAGGCAGAGAGGCAGGCAGAGAGAAAGGGGGAAGCAGGCTCCCCTGCTGAGCAGAGAGCCTGATGCGGGGCTCGATCCCAGGACCCTGAGATCAAGACCTAAGTAGAAGGCAGAGGCTTTAACCCACTGAGCCACCCAGGCGCCCCGGTACAATTCTTCTTTAACTATTTCATAGAACTCTCCACAGAAACAGTTTGGCCTTGAAAGTTTTTTTTCAGGAAGAGCCTAAATTCAACTTCTTTAGTGATTAGACCTATTCAGTGTCTCTATTCAAGTTTAGGTGAGTTAGAGTAGTTTGGGTTTTTAAGTACCTGATTTAAAGTACCAAATTCATAAATATTAAGTTGCTCATAGTGTTCCCTTTCTTTTTAGTGGCTCTAGGACCTAGGCTTCTATTTCCTATTCTTTTTAATACTGGTCATTTGTGTTCTCTCTTTTTATGATCAGTCTTGCTACAATTTTATCAACTTTATTATTTTTCAAGAATCAACTTTATGTTTCAGTGATTTTATTATAGTCCTATTTTCTATTTTATAGATTTCTGTTATTATACTTAACATTTCTTTCCTTCTGCTTGCTTTAAGGTCTTTGGTTTGGTTTTGCTCTTCTTTTTCTAGTGTCTTGAAATAGGAACTCCAATTACTAATTTGAAACTGTTTTTCATTTCTAAAATAAGAATTTAAATCTACTTTGCCTCTGACCACTATTTTAGATTTACGCTGCACATTTTGACATACTGACTTTTTAATTTCATTTAGTTCTATTTTTTATTTCATTTGAGTCATCCTCTTTGATCCATGAACTATTCAGAAGTTGTATTTAATTTCCAAAGAATTACAAGTTTGAGAGCTGTCTTTTGTTACAGATTTCTACTTGAATTCAGTAATGATCACAGAACAAACCCTGTACGATTTCATTTCTTTTCAACTTATTGAGATTTGTTTTATGGCCAGAATATGATCCAACTTGGTAGAGGTCTTGCTTTTGTTGGCTGGAATGTTCTGTATATTTCGATTGGATACTGTTTATTATGTTGTTCAGATCTTTTGTGTACTTGCTAACTTTCTGACTGATTCTAACAGCTGTTGAAAGGAGATTGTTAAAGTCCACAGCTATAGGATTGTGAATTTGTCTATATTTCCTATTAGCTCTATCAGTTTTGGCTTCACGTACTTGAAGTCTGTTGTTTAGTGGGTAACCTATTTATTATCATTATGCATTCCTGGTAGTTTGATCTTTTTATCTTTATATAATGTTTTCCTTTGTCCCTGGTAATTTTACTTACTCTTAAGTCTACATTATTAGATATTAATGTAGCCACTTCTGCTTGTTATTAATGGTTACATGGTATATCTCCTCTCATCATCTGACTTTCAACATACTTACATATTTGGTTTCAAAGTTACTTTAAGTAGCATATAGTTGAGTCATTTTTAAAAAAAAAAACTCACTGGAAATCTCTTTTTAAGTTGGTATATTTAACTTTTCTACCTTTAAGTATTATTGATATTGATTATTGATATGTTAATATGTTATCCTTAAGCCTGACATTTTATTGTTTGCTACATATTTTAAACCATAAATCTGTTACCTATCAGTATTTGGTATCTGCAAATTAAGTAGGTAATAGCTATTGACTAAGAACTCAGCACTATGTGAGTAGAAGTTCAAGAGAAAAGGGTTTCAAAGAAATAGTGTAATGATTTTCTAAAGCTGTTAAAAACATGAGCCTTCGTACTGAAATGCCTTAGTAAGTTACCAACAGAATGATTTGAGACAAGACCAATCCTAAACATACTTACATAATATTTTGTAATCCTAAGGATTAAGATGATCAAGTGATTTCCAAAAAACACAACAACATAACCAAAAAGAATGAGAATCAGACAAACATCATATTTATCATCAGCAAAACTGAATGTTAGGAGACAACTGAGAACATTTTTAAATTACTCAGGGAAATTTATTTTCAGTCTGGATTTTTTGCCAAGCAAAATTACTATTCAAATGTAAAGACAAAATATATTGCGTACATGAAAGGGCTCAGAAAGTTTCTCTCCCACTTAGTGTTCCTGAAGAAGTGTCTTGAGAAGGAACACAAGCTAAATGAGGAAAAAACAAGAGATATGGCATGAATTAAGAGCTGTCTCTTACTAAGAGGAGGAAATCTGATTTGATTATAGCCTCACAATAATCAAGCTTTAATGAAAACTCTGAGTAAAGTGGGAAAGAAAAATCACCATCACCATCAAACAAGAAGGGCCATTGAGAAAAGGGAAGCAAAATATCAGATTGCTATGAGCGGGTATTAACAAAGACCTAGTTGATTCTTACTAAAAACTAAGCCAACAAAAAACAAAAAACAAAACAAAACAAAACATAAAAACCTACCTCCATGTCATCTGAAATATTTCATGTTACTGCCCATTTGCAGAAAAACACTTCTCCCCTGGGGAAAATCCTATTACCACCCAGATGTAGAGGCTAGGAAATGCTGCCCTGTCTTACCATATATGGAAATCCTTTGTTATACTGTGTCATAGGTGATAAGCTTAGGGATTCATACCTTTTTATATTCATCTGTTTCCAGGATGAGATTCTAATATAATCATTTTAAATAATGTAACATATCAGACATCAAGTAAAAAAAAAATCCACAAACTCAACAGATGCCTGAAAATAATCTTCAAAGACTAATTAGATTAGGTTAAAAGTTTCCCGCTTTTTCTTTCTTTCTTTTCTTTTTCTTTTTGTCATTCCAGGAAACTTTGTCTTTTCCACTGCAAGTAAAACAAGTTCAATTAGAAGCTTTCTTCTCTAGGATGACGACTTCCATGCACTCATCCAAGAGTAGATACTCTAGGAAACTAAAATATCTCTTACCCTACCATATGACTTTTGATTTCAAACAGTCTCCTTATTTCCAACACTCTGTCTAGCATGATTTAAATTAAACAATAGATATTGTTGTCTGTTTCTTTTTTTACTTCCTTACCAAGCAGTTTTGAAAGTATAGGAAAGCTCTATTCAAAGCAGTTCTCTCAATGTGTAGTATAATTAAAGAAACCATTTGGGCCTGAGGATTTCTGAAGGAGCTCCCTACTCTCAGCTGTTGTATAACTTGCAGAAAGTCTAATTTATTAGTTGTAGAGCCATTTCCCACAATAGAACTCCAAATCAGTACCCTAAGTGAAGAATTAGCTGTGCTGTACTCATTAATGCTGATGAAGGTGGCACAGTTACATCACATTGTACTGAAAATAATTACGTACTCTTAAGAGTCCTTAATTGTGTAAATGGGGCAAGAGGGATGATACAGGGATACAGGTGCTTGTTTGTGCTTCCAGGAGAGTTGCATTTCACAAAGAGTATTTCTTTTAGGCATAGTGTATATAAACTGTTTCCCTTGTGGAATACCCAAAAGAAACACAGTAAAACCAGAGCTTCCAAGGTAGAATCTTTACTTGGTCTAAAGCCAGACATATTTATGTCTCCCTTTACATATGGGGGCCACTTAATGCTGTAACTTTTATATGTCTCTTTTATTTTTCCAAAGAAGAGAAGACCGGTAAGTACTACTTCTGCCTTGAGTGAAGTCATTGGAGAGATTTCTATTTGCTCTCCAAAAATAAGGTTTTAAAGTTCTTTTATTTTAGATGTCTCAGTTTTATCTGTGAATCCAAATGGTCAATATCTGACCAGGTCCCTTTCAGTAAAATTGTCAAAGCTTAGAGAAGTACCATACATAACCATAGTACAATTTTAACAAATAATACATATTTACTGATGTGACAGAGGTTATAACTCTAGGACACTATACCTGCATTGGCTACATATATAATTAAGTACAGAAAAATTTTGACATCATCAAAATTGTTTTCAGTGAATTTGAAAATCCAAACATATGCATGCATTTCCACATATGTACATACCCTGAGACCTTTTCAATAGTTTAATATACTTAATCAAATTCCAGTTCTTTCCACAGAGGTAGAAATGCTGCCACCCAAAATGAAGTATTACTTTTAAGGAGATAAAAAGGTAAAAAGATGAAAAATTTTTTTTATCACATTTCTTATTTTCCCTCAGGCAGCTGAAATGGACATTTTTTCCCTAGTTCAGTTTTTTATCAGACTACATTACAAGAATATTCAAAAGCTTTTGATACCTTCTGGAAGCTTTCACATTTGTTAAAGTCAGTTGACCTCTCTAGGCCTTGATTCCTTCATGGATATATAAAGAGATCATTCTAGATTTCTGAAAGTTACATTCTATTACTTCTGGACTCTCAGATTCTAGGGACTCCCAAGTCCCTAAAAGGGGAACCAAAGAAGGTCCACACCATATCTAAAAAAAAATCAGCAAGGAATGATAAAGAGAGAATTTTAAAAGCAAAAGAAAAGAAAACAACCACATATAAGGGAAATCCCATAAGGCTATCAGATCGTTTTTCAGTAGCAACTCTGTAGACCAGAGGGAGTGGCAGGATATATTCAAAGAGTTGAGTGGGAAAAAACTTACAACCAAGAATACTCCACCTATCAAGGTTATCATACACAACAGTAGGAGAGATAAATAGTTTCCCAGAGAAATAAGAATTAAAGAGGTTACTTGCCACTAATTCAGCCCTATAAATTATTAGAGGGATTTTTTTAAATGGAAAGAAAAGGCCATAATTAGAAACAAGAAATTTCTGACAGGGGGAAAAAAAAAATTTACAGGCAAAACAACCATACAGTAAAGATAGTAGACTAATCACTTAGAAAGCCAATATGGAAGTCAAAATACAAATACTAAAATCAATTATATCTAACAATAGTGAAGGGATACACAAGATAAAAAGATATAATGTATGATGTACAAAAAACATGCAGGGAGGTGTAAAAACATAATGCTTTTAGAATGTGTTCAAACTTAAGCGACCATCCACTCAATGTAGATTTTGTATACACCAGATGTTATATAAGAACCCAATGATAACCACAAATCAAAACCCTGAAATTTATACACAAAAATAAAGATAAGGAATTTAAGCCTATCATTAAAGAAAGTCATCAAACCACAATATGAGAGAGAAGGAAAAGAACAGAGAAACTACGAAAAACCAGAAAACAATTCACAAAATGGAAATAAGTGCATACCTACCAATAATTAACTTAAATATAAATGGAATAAATGTTCCAATTAAAAGACATAGGGTTATCGAGTGGATTTAAAAACAAAACAAAAAACAAGACCCATCTGTGCTGCTAAGAGCCTCACTTCAAGACCTAAAGATACATGTAGAGTGGAAGCAAAAAGATGAAAAAACATACGTCATATAAGTGGAGTTAAAAATAAATTATTAAAATCAAGGGTACCAATACTTATACAAAATAGTTTAAAACAAGGATTATAGCAAGAGACAAAGAAGGGCACTACATAATGATAAAGGGAACAATCCAGTAAGAGAATATACAATTGTAAATCTCTGTCCACCCAATGTAAGAGCACCTAAATACATAAAACAAATATTAACAGACATAAAGAGAGAAGTTGGCAGTAATACAGTAAGAGCAGGTCAATTTAACATCTCAGTTACACCAGTGCACAGATCATCCAGACAGAAAAGCAACATGAAAAATGGTGATTTTGGGGGACACATTAGACTAGATGGACCTAACAGGTATATACAGAACATTCCATCCAAAACCAGAATACACATTCTTCTCAAGTGCACATGCAACATTCTCCAGCGTGGACCATGTTAGGATGAAACAATTCTCAGTAAATTTAAGAAGACTGAAATTGTATCAGCCATCTTTTCCAACATCAATGATATGAAACTAGAAATGAATTATAAGAAAACACCTGGAACAAAACATAAATCCATGGAGGTGAAATAACATACTTGCTAAATAACCAATGGACAATGAAGAAATCAAAGAGGAAATTAAAAAAAATACATAAAGACAAATGAAAAGGAAAACACAATGTTCCACAATCTTTGAGACACAGAAAAAGCAGTTCTAAGAGGGAAATTTATAATACCACAGGCCTATCTCAAGAAACAAGAAAAATCTCAAAAAAGCAACTTAACTTTTATCTAAAGAAGCTAGAAAAAGAGAATGAACAAAGTCTAAAGCTAGCAGAAGAAGGAAATAAAGACTGGAGTGGAAATAGACACTACGACAAAGCAATAGAAAAAAAAAATCAATGAAACACGAGCTGATTCTTTGAAAAGATAAACAAAACTAGTAAGCCTTTAACCAGACTCATTAAAATAGAGTGTGTGTACTGAAATAAATAAAATCAGAAATAAAGGAGAAATACAAAGAAATACCAAGAATTACAAAAATATTATGAAAAATTTCATGCCAACAAATTTGACAACGTAGAAGAAATGAATAAATTCCTAGAAACACACAATATTCTACAACTCAATCAGTATTGAGAAATGTGAGCAGACCAATTACTAGTAACAAAAATGATGTGGTAATGAATATACTCTCAACAAAGAATAATCTAGGACCACAGGGTCCTAGATTACATCAAACATGTAATGAGGAATTAATACCTACCTATTGTTCTTACACTATTGCAAAAATTAAGAGAGGAGGAGAAACTTCCAAATTCATTCCAAGAGGCCAGCATTACCCTGATACCAAAATCCAGACAAATACAAAAACAAACAAAAACACCTATACCTATTATCTTTGGTGAACACAGATGCAAAAATCATCAACAAAATAGTAGCAAACCAAATTTAACAATGAATTAAAAAAACCATTCACTAAAATCAGGTAGGATCTATTCTAGGGTGGCAAGCC
This sequence comes from Nasua narica, assembly GCA_028533885.1. Taxonomy (NCBI): domain Eukaryota; kingdom Metazoa; phylum Chordata; class Mammalia; order Carnivora; family Procyonidae; genus Nasua; species Nasua narica. The sequence goes on from CM052809.1 coordinate 41,507,016, forward strand.
TGGTTCGATATTCAAAAATCAATCATTGTGATATTATAATAGCAAGAGTTTGGTACTGGCTCCAAAATATATAGAGAGATCAATGGATAGGATACAGAGCCCAGAGATAAACCCACACCTATGTGTTCATTTAATCTACAATAAATAAACAACATGCAATGGGAGTAAGACAATCTCCTCAAAAAATGGTGTTGAGAAAACTGAATAGCTATGTACAGTAGAATTGAACTGGACTGTGTTCTTTTACCACACATAAAAATAAACTTAAAGTGCATTAAACGCCAAAATGTGACACCTAAAACCATAAAACTCCTAATAGAAAACAGAGGACTTCATCCTTAGCAACACATGGACTTAGCAACACTTAGACATCATCGAAGTGGACATCGTCCAAGCAGCACTTAGCAACACTTGGACATCATCCTTAGCAACACATGTATGGATATGTCTCCTGAAGCAAGGGAAACAAAAGCAAAAATTAACTATTGGGACTACATCAAAATAAAAATATTTTACACAGCGAAGGAAACCATGGATACAACAGAAGGGTGACCTACTGAACGAGAGCAGTTGAAACGATAGCATTGCAAAATGATATGTCTGACAGGGGTTAATATCCAAAGAACATACAAAAAAACTTTTACAACTGTCTACCAAAAAATACAATCTGATAAAAAAAATGGGCTGAGATCTCAAACAGACATTTTTCCAAAGAAGACACAGAGATAGCCAACAGGCACATGAAGAGGTACTCAGTAGTACTAACCATCAAGAAATGCAAATCAAATCTGCAATGATGTATCACTTCAAACCAGTCAGAATGACTAGCACCAAAAAGACAAGAAATGACAAGTATTGGTCAGGAGTTGGAGAAAAGGGTATCTTTGTGCACTGTTAACAGGAATGTAAACTGGTGTAACACTATGGAAAAGAGTATGGAGATTCCTCCAAAAATTAAAAATAGAAATACCATATGACCTAGTAATTTCAGTATTGGGCATTGACCCAAAGAAAACAAAAAAACTAATTCAAAAAGACAACACATTCATCCCTATGTTCATTGTGGCTTTATTAACTCTAAGACAGGGAAGCAAATCAATTGTCCATCAACAAAAGAATGGATAAAGAGAACATGGCACGCATGAGCAGACACACACACACACACACACACACACACACACACAAACACAGAGGATTACTACTTAGCCAAAAAAAAGAAAGACATCTTGCTATGTGTGACAACATAAGTGGATCTAGAGGGTATTATGCTAAGCAGACACAGAAAGATGAGTATCATATAATTTCACTGATATGTAGAATCTAAAAAACAAGACAAAGAAAATAACAGACCCTTAAATACAGAGAACAAACTGGTATTTTCCAGATGGGAGGTAGATAGGAAGGTGGGCAAAACAGATTAAGGAGTTAAGAAGCAAAAGTTCCAGTTTTAAAATAATTAAGTCACAGAGATGAAAAGTACAGCATAGTGAATACAGTTAATCACATTGTAACAACACTGTAGGACAGACAGTGATCAACCTAATAGTTGTGAGCCCTGAGCAATGTATAGAATTGTCAAATTCGTATATTGTACACCTGAAACTGATATAACATTGTATGGCAATTATGCATTAGTAGAATTTTTTTAAAGGGTAAATTGGTTGTTCCACCGAAGTAATTATTTTTAGGTTACATTTTTCTCCTCTACTGAGCAGTCTCCACCAAATAATCACATTCTGCCATCACGAAAATCATCCATACCCCTTGAAACTCACCACTGTAATCGGAATCCAGGGCTTCAAGTTGATCATGGCACCTACCAGATGGCCTATCAACTATGTAGGTCCTGGGAAGCTGGATTTACAGGTCAAGCCTGATTGTTTGGATGAAGGACTGTTTGGATGAAGATAATTGTTCTCCTGTTACGACCGTGAAGAAATGATATAGACGGAGTATGGACACATGACAGAGTACCTACTATATAGGTAATCTCCGTTTACTTTACTCTATTTAAATATTGAGATGTTGACTCCAGGACTAACAGCACTCCCATCCAGTCCTTCTGCATGTGTGACTGGGTCAGGCCCTAAGTCCCAGTAGCTTGTACAATTTAGCCCTCAGTTCCATCATTCTGTATTCAGTGTTGTGAGAGTCACTATTGCATTTGGGATAAGGGTATGGACTTTAGAGCTAATTATCTACATTTAAATCATAAATTGCCACCTGCCAGCTTCTTACCTTAGCAAGCAACCCAACTTCTCAGAGCCTCAATTTTCTCTCACAGACAATGAAATAATAGTGATGCCGTGGGATTATTTGAGATGACTCATGTGAAATATTTAGAATCTTCCCTCCACACACAGGAAGCATTCAATACGTGTTCGTTATTTTTACGGATCTCCACTCATGTCATATATGATATGAAACTGCATCTATTTGAAGTACTTTAGCATAGACAATTTGCTACTATATATGCATGTGAAAACCAATCTCTAGGAGCATTTATTCGTCCTCATCGGGAATTCAGAGGAGAATGAACTAGCCACACCCCTCCAACAACTACTATATACACTGCAGTTACCTCTTTTTCTGAGCACATCATCAAAGTTAACTCATGAGTGCAGTATGTTACAATTACGACCCTACTGGAGGAATTTGTTCAATAACAAAGTGGTTATTAGGGATGAAATCTCACTGGTGATCTTCAAGATGTATAGAGCGACTAAAATATTTTCAGAATAATCCCAGACTTTGCATTAACAGGGGTAAGAGTATAACAAACACTGAATCCTTCATTTATACCTTTAAGCATGACATCATAGGCTTGATTATCAAATATTTATTTCCATCACTGACCCAGAGGTTTTTTAATAGCCCAACTTAGTAAGTTTAGCATGATCTAACAATGAACTATTTTCACATATGCTCTAAGTACATCTTTCATGCACATTATTTCTTATAAACTAGAACTTCATCAAATTTTTTTTAAAGCATCATATACCTGACTGATAATACATGTTGGCATCTGTGGCCAAATTTGTCTGAGATTTGCTTTTATTACAGCCTGGGAATGGCCTTTACTTACTTCAAACTGCTAACAGCTATCAGTAGTTAACCAAAGAACCCATTGCATGTGTGTGTATACAACATAGCAGTTTGGGCCAGTTCATAGAAATATGCCTCTGTAAATCAACTAGATTATAAATTCTTTGAGAACATAAGCCAAAACTAGCATTCATTTATTCAATACTTATTGACAACCTAAAAATTACTTATTGACAACCTAATAATTACATATTGACAACCTAATTACATTGTTATATATACTTATTGACAACTGAAAATTACAAAGTGTGGTTATGGGCAGTGAGGATCTTAAGATGACTATATTAACGTCTTCATTCTCAGTAAGCTTACAATTTGGTGAACTCTTCTTTTCTTTATATTTTTTTCTTACAATAAGTTGTAAAAAACACATTCCCAGCACTAATCAATTAACAGAGTTGAAAGATAATTTCTACCAGGAAAATTACTTCCTAACACCTATTAACCCTTTCTCCCTCTAACAGAAAGGGAGCTCCTTGGAAATTTTCCCAGTAGATATTCAAACATGTTTGTCATCAGCTAAAACTCACCAAAATAAAATTGTTTTGTGTAAAAACTGCTCTGTCATCAGCTAACTAGCCTCATTGGTCTTGCTTTGATAAAAGATTCATGCAGGGGAACTCACTTAGTGGTATGTGAGACAGTTTTCACCAACATAAAATAACACAGTTTCCTGCATTTTTCTCCTCTAAATTGGATTTTTAAATTTACTTTTTACCTGAGGCCTTTCTGTCAGAATAAAATAGCTTTTCTTGTAAAAGCAAAAGGTTTTATGCTGACCCCATAATTCTTAAATGCTGTGAAGTGGAAATGGAGAGTTAAGGCAAAGTTTAACTGTAGCTTATTATTTCGCTTATTTTTAAATTTTTTTTCTATTTTTCATGTAATCTAATATACAAGGTAATCCTGTATACTAGTTCCTCAGTGGCTATCAGCTTTGGCTTGACTCCCCAGGTTATGATCTGCCTCTTGGGGCCCTGAGATCTTCCCAGGGGGCTCTGTGATACACAGTAATTGACCCAAGTGACAAATTATTCATCAGTTTTCTTCTTCCTCCTTCTTATTAAATATAACCTCAGTAGAGTCATTTCCATATGGTAGGTGACAAGGGGTGGTAATATTTTAAATGAGCACATCCTCAGTGATGCATCAGCTAGCTCATTATTTGGTCATCCCTGTTAGCAAGATACGTTAATTCAGTTACAATGGCCTGTTACCTTATGAAGCCTCTCTCAGCTAGAGAATTACTAGTACATTAACAAAGCAGCAAAGCATTTTCATGACAAGAGGGACTTTTTTTTTTTTTGACTCTACAAAAAAAAAAAAATTTACCCATCTTGCCTGCATGCATGGAAATAAAAAGTCATGTGGTGAGCTTATGGAAGTAGCAAAAACTTGGTTAAGGAGAACTCAAAATTCTATTCTCAGTTAAAGTCATTTAACAAATGGTAAAATAGTCTTCTAAATGAATTAAAATTAAGTTGTCTTTTGAAGCAGTAGTAGAGTCAGATCAGTGGGTTAATTACAGATTTTCCTCATGACAGCTAGTGATAAAGCCGATGTAATTGTGCCCATCAGGATTTATATGACTGGAATAGTCAAGACACAGTAATAACTGAAATAATGTATCAAAATCAAAGAGCCTAAGTCTTTGAAAAGCCATAGTCATAAATTAAATCACAGATGTCTTCCATAGGGCTTTGTACACTGACCACTGAGTAAAACAGCAAAGCCCCTTTTATTTGGGGTTTAGTATATCTAATTTGATCTTACTTCAGGTATCTTAACTTTGATTCTCATAGAAACACATTAAGAGACAAGAAATCAAGTGCAATTATTTGATTTAGGAGATATAACCTCTACCTAAGGGATACATGAGACAAGCAATAAACAATCAGTTTAAGCTAATACAGTGTGCTGTTCAAGTCTATGAACTGTGCAAAAACCACATGTCTCAGAATTTTCCTACCGAAGGGCCCAGGAGATTAGTATATTTACAAGGCAATTTCTGACAGTGATTGGTTGAGAGTATCTGAAGAGACATTAATTCCTTGGCACTCCTACCTTGCTCTAGAAGTTGGAAGGAGGCCTTTCTAAAATTCCAAGAAAAGTTCTCCATCACAGAGATATTGTATGACCATGCAAGGTTGGCTAGACTACAATGGAAGAGTAAAGTCCAAGAACATGGGTGGGGCACCGACAGCACCTGTTCCATTAGAGAAATTCAGATTTCTTTTACCTTTAATCTATGGCCATGAAGAAGTCAGTAGGTAATACTACCTGGTCAATTAGAAATTATTCTTCTAGTATGTAACAGGAAGCCTAACAATGTACAAATTCGGTAAGCAATCCAGACCTTCTTCAGTAGCCTAATGCTATCATCAAGGACCCAGGCTTTTTCCATCCTTCTCTGCTATGCCTAGTATAGTAGCCTTTGGTCCTCATCCGTCTAGAAATTACATGGTTGCAAGACACCTGCTCTAACATTAAAATCAAAGGAAGGAAGAAAAGCAGAAAGAGGGGAAGGAGCAGACAGCCAAACTACTTACTTTTATACCCTTATACCTTCCATCAGAAAACAATCTTTACCAGAAGACATAAAACAAAATTCCAATAACCCCTGCAACCACTGAGTCACAGGGCCAGACTTACCTGCAAAAACAAGTGTACGGCTGTATCCATCATGTTCAGTTTTGGAAATAAAAATTTTCGCAAGTACTTTAAGCAGAAACGAATTTAATACAAGAATTAGATGCTTACAAAATCACAGGAAAGTCTATAGGAGTTCTAATCTGAACCCAGTGAGTCCTAAAACGACTTAGCTAAATTTACACATGAAAGCTATGGTGTAGTGGCAGTCACAAAACTAGGGACAGAGGAGGCTGTTAATGCTAATTACTGAGTGTAGGAAGACTCACCGAGATGTGATCCAGTGACTGTAAGCCAGAACCGGAGGACCAGGACTGCTGGGAACACAGCAACACAGGCCAGAGCACTGCAACGAGCAAAACAAAAAACATGCATCAAAGTGAGTAAATGTTACTCACAGCACTTGTTCCCAAGGGTTCTGCGGAACACAGAAATTAAAATGAGACTAACTTAAACTGAATAGACCAAACCATGACACCTCTCCTATGGTTCAAGACATTGCATTTCTATAAATATCAAAGTTCTGTAAGCCAAGGAAAAGTTGGCAGCAATGACGACTAGAAAACTGCTTCATAATACTGGCCTCAGCCCTCCCTCCAGGACTGTCAGGAGGGTTTTAGTTCTCACTTAAGGTGGTAAAGATGCTACTCTAACTCCCCAATTTCCTCTTCATTGAAATACTTCTATAAAGATTCCATTTCTTCTTTGTCTTAGTTCAAACTTATAGTCAGAGGTCTCTGGCCAATCCTTGATAATGACTGTAAGGAAGAATGGTAACAAGAGAAGGCTAATAAAGGAATGAGGGGTGATCAGTTAAATTTCTCTCTAAGGCGCTTTCAAATACAAAACAGGTCATAGCCCTGATGAATTATTTTTGTTCTTTTTCTGACGAGTGCAATTATATCATAGGTAAATTTTTATCTTGGAATGCGAATTCACAATCATTTTTAACTAAACTTGTTCAAAGTCTAAAATAAAATATGATATATATTAAAATATAGGATATTGAAGCATTCATAGCAGCATTACGTGTTGAACATTATTCCTTCTGATGCATCTTAGGCAAATGATATCCGATGCTCAAGTGTAGTTGCTTCTTACAGAGGAGAAGGGGAAAGCTCGTGTGATTTCTGTTGTAATTTTCAGTCAAACAGCTCAATTTAACTATCTTACTATAAGGCACTGAAATATTGCCTACAGACTCAGTGAAAATGACCCAGTAGTTCTGAAAGTGAACAACATTAAGAGGTTATGAAAACCTCATTTTATTCTGGTTCTAACAAAACCAAGAGTCTGGTTACACACAAAAAGAATACATTTCTCACTCTTGTAATAAGAGAGTAAGAGATTTGTTTCACTCCGTAACGACAGAATATTAAGGCTCAAAGAATATTTGAAATGTAATGGAAATATGAAGATTTAGGATAAATGTTATTTACCTAAGATGGAACTACTAGGTATTTTGTAAGATTGTCTTGAACCATTAGTAAGTGGTTCAACTTTGAACCAAATTTGAACCAACTCAGGGCTCAACTGTGAAGTCTTCAGGGACATAACTTATTACAAAATAACAATTTAGAGTGTAAACTCAAGTACCAAGTAGAGAATACTGTCAATTTTCTATAAATGGATTAATTCCCATGATGCCACTAAAACAGTGGCATCATCAAGCCATTACTGATGTACAGATAAAAAAATATCAAGACACTCCATCATAAAGGCATCAGCCTTTTAATATATTAAAGCAACAGAAATAAGTAAGATGAGAGTTGTCTACTGTGTAATCAAAAGGACCTTGGCATGATGGGTCAGTAAAGAGAATTTAGTAGGCATTTCTGTAGGCACTGAATTTACAATCCTCTCTTTCTGTATACCTACAGGAGATTTTGGTTTAGATACAAGTTTGGAGTGGATCCTTTTTAATGTGAACTCTTAATGAGGCAGTCCTCTTTTATACATTTAATACTGAAATGGGAACTGCTATAGAATAATTAACATATAATATAATAGTATTAATTTTTCTGTATTAGCAATGCCAGGAAGAACCTGGTGATGCTTGAGCATTTGGACATATCACACCAAAAAACTTTTCAAGCTTATAACCTTAAATGATGTCATTTTGTATTTTATCACCTTATTATATTTTGTCAAATATGTACCATTTTAAGAATCATTTAACAAGTCTGGAATTTGAGATATGGAGAAAATTAATTTGGGTAGGATGATAGACCTAGTAACATTAGGAAATGTAGACTGAGCCTCAGACATCTGATTCCAGAGCCTAAGGTCGCAGCTCCCTACCTATATCACACACAATTGCATTTCAAGTTCTATTCAGAGGCACAGAGAACAAGCCATTACTGATGTACTGGTTTCTTGACAATAATGGGGAACATCAATTTTAACTGTGCTTCAGTTACAACTGGATTGGACCAAGTTTTTCAAATAAAAACTGTAGAGATAAATATTAAATGGGTAACAAGGAGGGTTTGAAGTAATATATCTTTTTTTTGCTGATACTCGCTTGGCTACCATAGCTACGTGCAATTATAAGAGCTCTTTGCTAGTCTATTACATTTAGGAAATGATGGCCTGATTTCTTATGTGCCTTAGAACAATCAAACAATAAATATGAAAGACAGCATAGAATCTAGAAGCCGGTTCCTTTTATTTCTATCTCCCCACCTACTAGTTCGTCCTTATATCAATCTTCATGGACCTTCCAGGAAACCTGATTCTGACATCTTTTTAAAATGGCCGTGAAAAATAACAAATGAATGAATGAATGAATGAATGAATGAATGATAGATAAATAAATAAATAAATAAAAATGGCTGTGAGCCAGAATTCATCATTGCCAGCATCCTCCTACTTAAACATATCTCTCTTCACCTACTCCCAGTATTTGATCACTCAGACATTACTGTCGACCTGGAATGGTTCCCAAGCTCATTTTATCAGCACTCCAGTTCAGACTTAAAATTGGTCAAGGGGAACAGACACTTCTACAAAGACGACATACAAATGGCTAAAAGACACATGAAAAAATGTTCATCATCTTTAGCCATCAGAGAGATTCAAATCAAAACCACACTGAGATACCACCTTAACACCAGTCAGAATGGCCAAAATCAACATGACAGTTAACAACAAATGCTGGAGAGGATGTGGAGAAAGGGGAACCCTCCTCCACTGTTGATGGGAATGCAAATTGGTGCAGCCACTTTGGAAAACAGTATGGAGATTCCTCAGGAAATTAAATATACAGCTACCTTATGACCCTGCAATTGCACTACTCGGTATTTACCCCAAAGAAGCAGATGCAGTACAAAGAAGGGTCACATGGACCCCAATGTTCATAGCCGCAACGGCCACAATTGCCAAACTGTGGAAAGAACCAAAATGCCCTTCAACAGGTGAGCGGATAAGGAAGATGTGGTACATCTATACAATGGAATATTATGCCTCCATCAGAAAGGATGAATATCCAAGTTTTGTATCAACATGGACA
>CM052809.1:41516780-41577711 GCA_028533885.1 Nasua narica
GGGGGGGTGAGCGAGCCTGGCGGTGGGTATTGAGAAGGGCACGTATTGCATGGAGCACTGGGTGTGGTGCATGAACAATCAATCTTGTAACACTGAAAAATTAAAATAAACATATATGGGGAGAAAAAAAAATTGGTCAAGGGGAGAAAACTACCCTTCCTTATCAAGTCTCTACTGTAAGACTCCAACTTTCCCATTTTGAAGACCTTGACTTCTGAGCTTACATTCTATTCTTAAGCTCACAGTTATAATTTTCTTAGATTAAAGCCCAGTGCACTAAGATTTGCCTGGCCAGACTGATGAGGAATGAGTTATAGGCCTGCCAGAAATTGGGCAGATTCTATGTAGGCTCTATGTCAGTGTCACCCCGCCAAGTTGGAAAGTTAAACAATCCAAACAAAAATAAAGCCTAAGTAATGGGAGGAAAAAGGAAAGCAAACTGTCAAGTCAGGACTGGAGAAGAGCTTGGACAAATAGAAAAAAGTCAAGTCCTAAACAGCACGTTAGAGTCTTTTTATATTTGTCGTCAAGAGTAATGACTCAAACATTCAACTGCACTTTGCTTGAGTCACCCAATTTTCCATTTCATTGATCTTTTCAATCAATTTATTTCAAAAATCTAACCTTAAAAAACAGTTTGTAAGAATGAACCATAAGAATACCGATCTTAAAAATATTTTTCAAATGTTATTACAAGAACAATAGTGAAATGAAATAACCTCACAATTTTGACCATAAAGTAGCAGACAACTACTCGTAATTTTAAAAATGAAAGAGTGATACAGTTGGAATATAAGTCAGTAATCAAATATCCTATGCCTTTAAGTGTTCTATTTTCCTACAAATTAACTTGATGGCTTTATATGAAACAAGGGATTAATTAATAAAAGAAAAACTAAAGATTTAGCCCATAAGCAATATGACATGGGAATGAAAATACAAGAATTACTTGACAAAATATTATCAAGGAACAATCAACTAAACTTTCAGTGGGTGCGTTGTTTAACATTATGAATCGCCCTGGGAAGCCTTTAATTGCTAAGCCAAATGTTTCCAAAATTAGGGCCTGGTCTATCTCTGACCTCTGTAATACATTACATTCAACAAAAAGTTTAAGGTATTAATGAATTAAAATAATATTTTAAAGTAAACTTGTATGATAATGCTCAAGATTTGTGATGTTTCAAGACTATCCATTAAAAGATAAATATTGCGAAGTACCCAGAGAAATTTTTTTTTATTTTTACCATTTATCGTAAAAAGCCTCTTCAAATGTGTAAAGCTTAAATGCTAGAAACTGGTTCTTAAAATCAGATTCAAGAAATACGGGTTAATGAGAAGTCCTACAAACAGATTTCAGAGTCAAGATGGTGTTTAAAAACACAGCTCGGTCTTCTCCACACCTCAATGTCACTAAAATAATCATCATCTAAAAAAAAATTAAGTTCATAAGAAAAGAGAAAACAAAAAACCACAGGAAAACTTTAAAGAGGGAAAGCGGAGGAATGGTAGTATTTGAAAAACAGACACAACAAATGTGAATTTTTAACTAGCAGTGAGGAGCTTCCAAATGATGGTACTTCTGATAATGAAGGTAAATACCAGGCTACTATCTGGAGGAATGACTACCCATTCTTGTCAACTAGGTAACTGAAGCACCTGTCCCCTCACCAAAGACACAGAGAAGGCTCTGTAATGGGAGGCCCATGCGCATTTGGGTGTAAGATGATTCAGTAACCAGTTGTTTACTAAATGTGGAAACCCCTCAACATCCTGATTTTACATGTCCCTCTAAGTGACAGTAGCCAAGTCTATCCTCTCAGATGACCAGAAAAGTTTCCTCTTATGAATGGACCAGGTAAAGATGAATAAACTAAACATACATCAGGAAGCCCCTAATATGATGATACCAACAGATAACGTTTTAATACCAAAGCCTGAAAATGACAATCCCTACCCAGAGCCATGCTGTTTCCAATGAGCTTTTTATTTTTCCACTTTTGAGTATGGATAACCAGAGATCATTAGCAGAAAAAAAAAATAAAAGCTCTAACTTGAAAATTAGTAAATAAATAAGCAAGAAACCAATGGAGATACAAGATTAAGAAAAGAGGAATCATGTCTGTGAAAATGGTACATTAGGTGGTTCCAAGAGTTTGTAACTCCACAGAAACACGGGAAAATGTCAAAATTATCAGAACAAACGGCCCAAGCCTACAAAAGAGTCAAAAGTAAAGAGCCACTCAACAAATGCTGGGTCAAGAAAAAAACTGACTTGTAAATGATAGGAAGGCTTTACAACATTTTCATTCATCCTTGTCCCTTCCCCGTCACTGGCAAGGACTGTAGTCTCCACTCCCAGGGTTAAACCCCAGTCCTAAGTCCAAAGAGAGAGCATAATAGCGCTTATTCTGCAGAAACTTGTCTGCTTTGACCTATTTGGAGCCTACCTGAGGGGAAGGCCCTTGTCTTTGTTTTGTTTGAGACACAATTTTCTCTCTGACTGACTTATTTCATTTAGCATTATACTCTTTAGCTAGGGGAGGTGCACGAGGGGATGGGTGATGAGGATTCAGGAAAGCACCTGTGATGAGCACTGGGTGATATATGGAAGTGATGGATCGCTATACTGTACCCCTGAAACTAGTATCAACATATGTTAACTAGCTGGGATTTAAAACAAAATCAAGCTCTTTCAGGTAGAGCTGTGGCTATGCGGGGGCATTCTGTGAAAATACTGCAAGGTACACCAACAACACACTATTGCTTGAGGCAAGAAAATCAAGGGGAGGCAAACAATAGATGTACTGAAAGTCTGCTAGGGAAAGATGGGGAGAGTTTCTTTGGGAAGTGAAGTCAGTAAAAAGTGTGCACATATAGAGAAATTCAGTAAACAAATGAATTTTAAGGGCAGGATGCATATTCAGAAAAGACCCTCAGGAAAAAACCTCAAGCTTTCACCTCTGGCTGATTCTAGGCTCAGTAAGAGAAGGAAATCAAACCCAAGGCTGTGAGAAGTCTGGCAATGAGTTACAGACATGCCTGGAAACAGCCAATCTGTGAAGACCAAATGAGCTTCCCCTTCCCCTTTCTTTTCCCCCTCCCTCCTTTCTTCTTTCCTTTCTTTTTTTGGACCACAAACTAAAGAAATAGGGACTTCAAAGTTCCCACATGACAACAACTACAGACTTGAAAAAGTAGTTCAGAAACTAAACAAACTACAACGCACAGCCAACAATGAAAACAACCCCCAGGAGAGGGCAATGTCCATTCCAGAGTCACCACATGATCATGCTCAAAATTTCTAGTTTTAACAAGAAATGACCAAACCAAGCCGGCAAAGCAACAAGAAAACAGGTAAATTCACAAGAGAAATGAACAGAAACTGTCTTTTCTGTCATATGCAAAAAAATCACTGCTGAGCTTTCCCTCTATACTTTTTTGTGGGAGTTTTATGGTTTGGGGTATTATGTTTAAGTCTTTAACCCATTTGGGGAGAAAAAAAAAGAAAAAAAAAGTCTTTAACCCATTTTCAGTTGATTTTTGTGTATGGTGTAAGGTAAGGATCCAAGTCCATTCTTTTGCATGTGGATAACCAAATTTCTCAACACCACTTTTGAAGAGACCCTCCTTTCCCCACGGTGTATTCCGGCACCTTTGTTGAATGGTACGGTTGTATATGCATGGATTTTTGTAGGCTCTCTATTCTGTTGCATTGGTCCATGTGTTTGTTTCTGTGCCAGTATGATACTGTTTCTATTACTATAGCTTTGCAATGTAGTTTGAAATCAAGAAGTGTGATTCTTCCACCTTTGTTATTCTTGCTCACAGCTGTTCGGCTATTTGTGGTCCCACGAAAATTTTAGGATTTTTTTTCTATTTTTGTTAAAAACGTTTTTAGAATTTTGAGGGGGATTGCACTAAATCTGTCTAAATCTGTCAATTGCTTTGCATAAGATGGTCATCTTAACAATATTAATCCTTCCAACCCATGAACATGAAATATCTGTGTCTTAATTTGTTGTCAATATTTTATAATATTCACTGTATAGATCTCTCATCTCCTTATTAACTTTAATACTAAGTATTCTGTTTTCGAGGCTACTGAGAATGGGATTATTTCCTTGATTTCTTTTTAGATGCTTTGTAGTGTATTAAAGCGCAACTGTTTTTTGTACGTTGATTTGTATCCTTTACATTTGCTCAAATTGTTTATTAATGCTAACATTTTTGGTGGACACATATATTAGTTTAATCTAAAAATAGACAATTTTATTTCTTACTCTCTGATTTGGATGCCAAATTTTATTTTTTTAAATTTTATTTACTCGAAAGAGAGACAGAGAGCGAGCGAGCGAGCACAAGCAGGCAGAGTACCAGGCAGAGGGGGAGGGAGAAGCAGGCTCCTTGCTGAGTAAGGAGCCTGACACTGGGCTTGATCCCAGGACCCTGGGTTCATGACTTGAGCAGAAGGCAGTTGCTTAACCAACTGAGCCAACCACGCACCCCCCAAATTCTATTCTTGCTCTTCCCTAATTGCTGAGTAGACTTCCTCTACTATGCTGAATGTCAGTGGTGAAAGTGGGCAAGCTTCTCTTGTTCCTGATAGGAAGGAAAACTTTTCAGTTTTTCACTGTTGAGTATAATGTTAATTGTGGTCTTGTCATAGATGACATTACTTATTGAGATACCTTTCTTCAATATCTAATTTAAGAGGTTTTTTTTTTCGTCATGAAGGGATGTTAAATTTTGTTAAATGCTTTTCTCACCTATCGAGATGATAATATGATTTTTATCCTTCGTTTGTTAATATGGTATTTATCACATTTATTGATTTGTGTATGGTAAACCACCCTTTCACCCTGGGAAAAAACCCACTTGGTCATGGTGTCTGATCCTTTTAATCTGCCATTGAATTTGGTTTGCTAGTATTTTGTTGAGGATTTTTACATATATGTTCATCAGAGATATGAACCTCTAATTTTCTAATAGTATTCTTGTCTGGTTTTGGTATCAGAGTGATCCTGGCCTCATAAAATGAGTTTGGAAGTGTTTCTTCCTTTTCAATTTTTGGAAGAGTTTGAGAAGGTTTAGCATTCTTCTTTAAATGTTTAGTAAAATTCACCTGTGAAACCATCTGGTCCTGGGCTTTTCTTTCTTGGGAAATTTTTGATTACTACTTAAATCTCCTTAATTATTATTGTTCTGCTCACATTTTCTATTTCTTCATCATTTAATCTTGGTAGGTTGTACATTTCCAGGAATTTAATAATTTCTTCTAGGTTATCCAATATATTGATGTGCAATTGTTCAAAGCAGTTTTTATTTTATGTTTTTTTATTTCTGTGGTATCACAGTTGTAACGTCTCTTATTTCAGTTCTGATTTTATTTCAGTTCTATTTTTTTCTTACTTTAGCTAAAGATTTGTCAATTTTATCCTTGTGAAAAGTCAGCTCTTAGTTTCCTTCATCTCTGCTATCCTTTTCCTAGTCCCTAGTTATTTTTGTTCTTATCATTGTTACCTCCTTTTAAGGCTAACATTGGGTTTAGTTGCTCTTTAAGGTGTAAAGTTGAGTTGGTTATTTGAGATTTTTCTCTTTTTGTAAATTAATGTTGGCATTTACCACTATAAATTTTCATCTTAGAACTGTTTTTGCTGCTTCCCTATGTTTAGGTATTGTGTTTCCATTTTCATTTGTCTCAAGATATTTTTTTGATTTATTCTTTAAAATCAGGAGTGTGATGTGCATCAATATCCCAGCTTTCCTCCTGTTGCTTATTTCTAATTTCCTAACATTGTATCATAAAAGATATTTGATATGATTTTAATGTTCTTAAGTTCATTAAGGCTTGCTTTTCTGGAAAATGCTTCACGTGCCCTTTGGCAAACTGTGTGTTCAGGTGCTGTTGGATGGAAAATTCTGTATATACCTATTAGCTTCATTTGGTCTAAAGTATAGTTCAAGTCAAATGTTTCTTTATTGATTTTCTGTACAGATAATCTACCCATTGTTAACAGTGTAATATTAAGAACTATTATTGTTGTATTGCTCCTTATTTCTTCCTTCAGATATACTAATATTTGCTGTATATACTTAGGTTCTCCAATATTGGGTGTATGTAAATTTACAGTTGTAAAATCCTCTTCACTAATTGTCTCCCTTATCATTACATAGTAACTTCCTTTGTTTCTTGTAACATTTTTTTTACTTCAAATTTTTTTTTTTAACATGCATGTAGCCATTCTTTCTGTTTTTATTTCCACTTACTGGTTTATCTCTTTTCATCCCTTCACTGATGAGCCTTAAGGCTTTAGTGAGTCTCTTAAAGTCAGCATACAGTTGGGTCTGATTATTTTTAAACTATGCAGCCAATTTCTGTCTTTTTATTGGAGAAGTGAATTCACTTAAAGTTATTACTGATTACTATCGCCATTTTAAAAATTGTTTTCTGGCTGTTTAGGAGTTTTTTTTAATTCTTTTCTTCCTCTCTCGCTGTGTTAGGCAAGTCCTTTTGGCAAGCATTCCAAGGATATTTTCCCGATGACCTGATCACTGGCAAATTCAAAGGACATTGTACTGTTATTTTCTTCATAGGTTTTCATATACCGAGGCTACTATGAGATGAGTTTTTTGTGCTCTTAAAATATATTTGGTTGACAATAAGACATCAGTCCAATGCCCTTTGAAATAAGAACTATGTTCAACAAATCAAATTACAGCACAGTGATAGTGCTCTCCCCATACCGCTGACAACATGAGCGTCTTTACTCCCTGGACAAATTGCATGAAGAGAGAATTTAAAAGCGAGCAGCATTACTATCTGGTATCAGGTATCAGAGAGAATGGAAGTTTAAGCATAGTAGAAACAAGTCTGCACCCAAAGTTAGACAGTGAACGCTCGCTGAGATCGCACTATCACTTGGCTTCCTGACTTCAAATCAATGGCCTCAAATGTTTAGTTCTTAGCTGGTCTCCTATAAAAATCAGAGACTCATAGGCATGTGGCAAGGATCAATAGAAATCTCTTCTAATTAATACAAGATAAATAAAACTTTACATTTAAAATCAACGAATATTTTTAATGAGTCTTCTCAATACTATCTTGTAGCATGGATCACAACCACTCTGTTCTGTAAAAGTACAAGTATCTTCAAGAGTTTGAGATTTACTCATCCTGTGTCTTTGTTTACTTTTTGGAGTTTTAGCACTTGGCAAATGTTCTGTATGATACCTGCTGAGCCTTCTCAAGCATAACATAGACCACTGTGCTGATGCTCCCTAAGAAACCTGGCTGGATTTAATAAACGAATGTGGATTCAAAATATTACAAAAGAAAGCAATACTAAACCCAAAGACTAGCCTCACTGAGACTGTTAAAAAGAAAAACCCAGGCTCAAAATGGCATCATTAAGACGAAGTGCCCAAACCAGAGCGTAATAACTAATCTAATTATAGGTTCAACCTCCCCCAGAAACGTGCTCTTAACCGGACACTCAGGAGATTTCTCATCAGCACCAATGAAGTTATCTGCTATAGGAGCCCTTTCAATCTCCCAGAGGAATATGAGGTTATCTGCATGGTAAGAACCTCTGCTCTTCCCCACTAAGGGAAAGCAACCTTGTCTGGAACAACAAATTTTCTTTGCTAGTAACTCTCTTGCCTATCTTCCTTCCTATAAAAACTTCCATTTTGTGTGACTTCAAGCTCCCTTCTACTGGCTGGATGGGCTACTGCCCAGTTCATGATTCATTTAATAAAGCCAACTAATACAGTTAAAAATTTTTTAATGGGATTGACTTGCTATAACTTAACCACACAGAAACGTCTGTAAAAATATGAGGACTTTCACTCACTGATCAAAAATTCATTGTCTTTGTCTTGACTCCCCTGCCATTTTCATCCTACCCCTCCTCTACTACAAATACATGCAAAGTGTTATTCACATTATGTGGCCCCAGAAGGCTTAGGATGGAAAACCTACATATTCCGCAAGCCATTTTGGATGTGTAGATGTGCAGAATAGATAATAAGCTCTGTTTTGTCAGGTCTGGTTTCAAGGATCACCCTGGAGAGCTGAGAACGTCTCTTTTTTTCTCTCCTTCCCAAATATTATTTCTGTATTCCTATCTTTCAGTGCATTTTTGCCATACTAAATCTAGATATGATTCACACTTTGTTATGCTTTGGCAAATGGGATAATTGACATGCAAGTCAGGGAACTGTAGGATGTTATTTTCTATCTTTTTAAATCCAAGGTTGTGCAATGCTGATTGCTCCATCTAAGAGGCATCTCCTGATTGCTACGAGACAGGTGAGGTGCCACGGGCGGGAACAGCAGAAACTGCTTTTACAGACCTTAAGGGGAGCTCTTCTCCTGGTTCCCTCCATGCTTGCCAACATGCTCACTGGTAAATACCCATTACTTTCTTCAGTGGATTGTTCTGGTCACTTAAAATTTGTTACATTCTTTTTCTTTTTTTTTAAAGATTTTTTTTTTTTATTTATTTGACAGAGAGAGATCACAAGCAGGCAGAGAGGCAGGCAGAGAGAGGGGGAAGCAGGCTCCCTGCTGAGCAGAGAGCCCGATGCGGGGCTCGATCCCAGGACCCTGGGATTGTGACCTGAGCTGAAGGCAGAGGCTTCGCCTGAGCTACCCAGACACCCCTGTTGCATTTTTTCTTACATCCAATTTTCCGTTACTTGAAATCACTGAAGGATGACTTATTCCTCAAGGTTTTTGCTGTGTACAATACCTAAATTGAGTTCCAAAGCACTCTGCTCTGGTGCTATTGTGAACATATCTGCTTCCATTAAAGACTGACCCAATGTGATCTGCTTTAAGGTGCATTTTGGCAAAAATGAGTAATATGGCATTTCTGCTATTCTTCCTGCTTTTCTTGAGCCTACAGTATGATAGCAGATTGGAAAGGTGATATTGACAAGTCATTGCCGAACATCTCTCTTTTTTAATTTTTGACAATGTGATCGACATTTTGTATATCATAAAGGGTAAGTCGTGTTAAGTAAAACAAAAACTTTACGTTAAATAGCCACTGAGGTGGTTAACAAAGAGCAGGTTCTCTCTCATCTTTCAGCCACATGACAGTATTATAATTAACCATCCTTCTGAATTCGGCTGTAGCCATGTGACGTTCTTCAGCCAATCAAATGCAAGGGGAAGTGATGGGGGGATTTCTTCTGAACAGAAGCTTGAAGTCTTATGTGCTTTGACACTTTTTCTTCTGTAAAAGGTACATGCAATGTCTCAGAGTGGGTGCTCTGTCAGCCAGGGTTCTGAAATTAGGATGATGTAGGACAGAGCTCTTTGTAATCCTCAGTAGAAATGCAGTTTTATTTTATTTATTTTTTTTAGAAATGCAGTTTTAGTGAGAATTTCATCTGTATTTTCTCTGAGATTTAGTTTCCTTTTTGTCATCACTTCACTACAATAATTGTATACTTTCTACCTGCTTCACATACCTTTTTAAATCCTAAGGAAACAAAAATTTAGGTACACCCAGATTTTCAGGTATTTCTCATCAACTTTAGACATGAACTCAAAACTTATTTAAGGTCTACCCAGTAAGAACTAGCTGCTGAAAGAAAATGCTTTAATCGGGCCCCTGGGTGGCGCAGTTGGTTGAGCGACTGCCTTCGGCTCGGGTCATGATCCCGGAATCCCGGGATCGAGTCCCACATCGAGTCCCACATCGGGCTCCCAGCTCCATGGGGAGTCCGCTTCTCACTCTGACCTTCTCTCTCTCACTCTCTCTCTTCCCTGATAAATAAATAAATAAAATCTTTAAAAAAAAAAAGAAAATGCTTTATCTATAGTCTTTACAGTCACAAGGTTATTTTACAGATGTTTTCCTCAAATTAGGCCCACCAGTCCCTCTCACAAAAAGTGTCCTCAGCTTTCATTCAAGTGACTTGAAATATCTTAGGTACCACTTATCCTAAGGGCAGAGTGAAAGAAATTTATTGAACCCCACACCAGTACAACAATCCAACAATCTTTATTTTACTAATCTAAGCAACTAAATTTATATGTTCCATTATCTGTTAAGAATGAAATTGAACTTGTCCTCCCTAGGGAAGCAGCTGTTAAAAGTACTCCTAAAGGGGCACCTGGGTGGCTCAGTGGGTTAAAGCCTCTGCCTTCGGCTCGGGTCATGTTCTCAGGGTCCTGGGATCGAGCCCTGCATCTGGCTCTCTGCTCAGCAGGGAGCCTGCTTCCCCCCTCCCCCCCCATCTGCCTACTTGTGATCTCTGTCTCTCTCTCTTTCTCTCTGTCAAATAAACAAATCTTTAAAAAAAGTACTCCTAAAATTTTTTTTCATTTTACCTTCATAAATGGATTTTCAAACTATCCATTTAATCTGTCATTATAATATGTTCATATTGCCTTCAAAATAATCCAAATACGTTTCCCCGTGGTTACCGGTGTTTGCTTCTCAGCTGATGCTCAACCGACATTTTTCAAGTAAAAGAATAAGACATACCTATTTCTTAATTACTTCAAGACAAAGAAGAACCAGCTCAGTAAATATCCCAACTCATCTTTAGGTAGAAATGTCACATTTATTTGCACTGTAAAAGCACCTTCCCTTGTCTGCATATCAAGAATTCTGTCTTCTGAATGACCTGCAGGCCCGCACCTAACTTTGAATCTTTACGTTGCATCTCAGTTCTACTTTACCATACGCAGTAAAGCTACGCACACTTGCCGAACAATGAGAGATCTGGCCAATGCTACAAAGAGTATTATTAAAGACATCAGCCATGACTTGTCCCAGGATGACCTCTCATCAGACTTTGGAAGGATCATCTGAGGAGAGCCTGTAAATAACCAGAGTCCTGACTTGCTTCCTGCCACAGATATTTTACTATTATTGTCTTATATTCGTATCGCTTAATATACCCCATTTCCTCGGAAAATGACAGTGGGGATTTTGCTTTGTTTTCAGCAATAAAGGATTAGCTGATTCACACATTCCCTACACAGTAGCTCTCAAGTAGAACCCTCTTGAAACTCTAGAGAATAAGAAGAGAGTAAGGCCAGGAGAACCAAACTAGAAACTTCTGTGATGAGGAGGCATAATAGCAATTAAAAGCATAGGTTCCAGAGTCATCAGGCCCAGTTTCAACTCATGGTTCTTACTTGCTGGGTGACTCTGGAGACACGATAAGCCTGAACGGCCTTATCTATTAAATATGGACACAACTATGCCTAACTTGTAGGGTTATTTTAAGCATCACATGATAGGATGCTTGCAAGGTGCTTGAATGCATGGCACATATGAAATATTCAATAAGCATTCACCTGAGTTCTTTTTGTTCATGCTGTTTTTTATTACTTTTAGTAATTTTTTTATTTTATTATTTTTTAAAGATTTTATTTATTTATTTAACAGAGAGAGAACACAAGCAGACAGAGAGGCAGGCAGAGGCAGAGAGAGAGGAGCAGGCTCCCTGCCAAGCAAGGAGCCCAATGCAGGACTCGATCCCAGGACTCTGGGATCATGACCTGAGCCCAAGGCAGCTGCTCAACCAACTGAGCCACCCAGGCGTCCCTACTTTTAGTAATTTTAAAAATAATGTTTTTATTATTATAAGATAAAATCTTTTATTATTATAAATAAAATCTTGATACCACAGCTGGAACTAGTCTTTATCAGCCAAACAAATGAGGAGATCACTGGCCCTTTATCTGAAGAGTCAAAGACTAGTACAGAGTGATGTTAATACTGGGTCTCTCACCTCAAATATTGTTCAATACAGTGAAAAATTACCCAAAGAAATTATGATAAAATGGAGAAAAAATGCCCAAGAATTACTGTGAAATGAAGTAAGGTATGTGGGGATGGGGGAGCTTTTAGAGATGGCAAATGCTCATGCAAAGAAAATGTTATTAGCTTAAATTAACATTACCAGGGGACAAGCATCATGCATGTTAACTTCTCTGTATCACAAAGCTGCACAGCATAGCTCTCGAACTGAAGCCGTTTAGGATGTTGGAGTCCTAGCCACCAAATGACTCATGAGAAACCCGAGCTGCCAATACACGAAGCCGCACTCCCCAACAGGTGGAATCCCTAACTCTCCACATGAGCACGTGTAAGAACTCTAGTTTAAGCCACTAAATTGTTTTCACATGTTTTTATCATGGTAAAATCCACATAATACAACTGCTATGTACAATTCCTTGGCACTTCTTAGGCTTGCAAGTTTGTACATTCATAACGAGGATCTCTTTAAAAATCTTTTTCATTTTGCCAAATAGAAAAGAAATCCTGAACCCCTAAAGCAATCTCCTCATTTCACCGTCTTCCCAGCCCCTGGTAACAACCATATCCCTATAAATGGGCCTATTCTAGATGTTTCTTAAAAGAGTACAATATTTATTCTTTTCCATCTGGCTTACTTAACAGTGTTTTCGAGGTTCATTAATTGTAGCATATATCAGTGAGTGCTCCCTTCTTGTTATGGCTGACTAATATTCCATCTACCCGTCTACCCATGGTTATCTACCCATCTGTTAGTTGTCACTTGGGTTGTTTCTACCTTTTGGCTATTGGGAATACTGTTGGCATGCAGGTATCTATTTCACTCTGTGTTTTCAATTCTTTTCAGTTTGTACCTAGGAATGGAAAGGTTGGGCCAAACAGTAATTCCGTATTTCAGCTCTTGAAGAACTACCGCAATATTTTACACACTAGGTGCATTCCCACAAGCCACTAATTTCGGTGGTGCTTTGCCTTAACTGCCTTAAATAATCACATAAGTATTACATTTATCAACACTACTACTATGTTAGAATCTCCTGAAGATACCACAAAATATCCTAGAATTAGAGAAAAAAAAAATAAATCAACAGTTTCCCAACTACATGAAAGGTGTCCATATGAACGTTATCCAACTATCTGAAAGTTCTAAACCCAGTAAGGTCATCGATACAGTTTTACCAACTATCTGTAAGAATACGCGAAGGAATTCATATATGTACAATGTTCACTATCAAGAGTTTAGTTCATCTATGTACTATACACTGGACACACTAAATTATCTTCTAGTACTAAATTTTCCCTCATGGTATTTGACATCTTCCATAAATCTTTCACTTTTTCTACTGGTATACCCAATAGTCTATTGTTCTTCTAGCTTCCCAATAAAGGGACTTATTTTTTTTTATTTTTAAGTTTCTTGGCTTCAAGTAGAAGGAAGAGAAAAACAAAACAACAAAGAACAGAAGAAAGAGAACAATAGTGCTCTAAAAAATTCATTTCCCTGATTAATATTAAAAGGGCCCAAGTAAGTTTGTGAATGCTGAATAAAACAAGTACTTTTCAGGAGTCACAAGGCATAGTATCTAATTAAGTACTCAAAGGATCCTGTAGGGAAAAAATTGCCTAACTTTATTTTTACTCAATGTTTGGCAAAATTTTTATGACTGTGAAGTATTATTTTCAGAGACAGTTGTTAACATGCCAGGGAATATAAGTTTGCTCCTCTATTTTATGTCAATACCAAAAATTTTTACTCTTTCCGGAATTTTTCTTTTTAAAATATCATTTAAAAATACTCAAATTGATTTACCACACAGTCATAACCTGGATTTACTAGACACTAAAACCTGTGTGCTTCTACAATAGGTATATTATTTTTTTAAAAAATAGGTATACTATTTCTAGGAATATTAAGAGCCTAACATTTATCATGCAAGTAATGTGAATTAGTACGTCCTAGGTAGGAGCAACTTGCAGTATGTATATCTCTCAGGTCTGATTGGCTGGAACAAGAGGAGAGAAATTGTACAGGAAGAAGAGGGGCACAGACAAGTTGTTTTGCGAATGGAAGTGAAGGCAAGACAGAGTTACTCTAAAGCAATGGCTTTGAACTTTTGCTGCGTATACAATTATGTGGGGATCTTTTCCAAACCTCAATGCCCAGGCCATATTTCAAGTCAATTAAAACAAGCTCTGGCCCACCTAAGTCTAAGTTTAAATCTTCCCAAGTGAAAATGTACATTCAAGCATAAAAACCTCTTCTGTAAAGTGATTAGGATAATGGAAGGAATGCAGAAAAAGTCATATGCAAACATTCTGTCTTGGGGAGATAATGCCCGATCTCTGTGTTAGACGCCAAGGGTATTTCAGAAAGTTTCTCTACCTGTCTGATTAATTCATGCCAACTTTCTATACATATTGACTTTTGTATGATTACTCTCCTCTTCTCTAGTAGACTCAGTACACTTGATTTATCTTAATACCTTAGAGGCAAAAGGGCCAGTGCAGAGACTGCCCAATTTTCACGCACAGAAGTTTCACTTAAGGGAGTTGCTTTACTTACTTTCTACAATCAGAGGAGACTTTTTGATTTTTACACATGATATTTTGATTGCTTTGAAAATAACAAGAAGGCAGGAATTTCAGCATAAAAAGCCTCTAGAACAAAGGATTCTTCTGCTATCACTTTATTCTTTAGCCCAAATAATATTCCTTGTATTCTATCTTGTAAAATTCTGTATTTTCCCCAGGTGCAGCTGAGCTTGGTTTTCAAAGTTGTCACTACAGCCAATGACAAGGCAAGCCTTTAGTGAGGATACTAACAATGCTACAATGTATTATGTATGGATATGTACCTGTGATGTATGTGTCTATGTATTATCATGCTGGTTTCAACCCTTTGTGAGACTTCTTTGATTCTAGAAGTATGAGAGAGCTATACTAGCCCTAAGTCCTCTTTCGGGGAGGTAGAACAGAAAGTTCTGTTATCAACTGAATGTTATGTTTCTTACAAAAAAAGTATGTTGTCTTCTTACAATTTAGAAGTTTTAAAAGAAAAAAAGTTTTAAAAGACATTATCGATTTCATTCAAAAGTCTTTTCCTGTAACAGATTGAGAGATACATGATTGAAAAACACATATTATGTTCTCTTTAAACACTTTATTAGGTTTAAGAAGCACATAATAAATGTTAAACAAAGAAGTCACTTATCCTGCAACCTATCATACAATACTTGATAAATCAGACATCTAGTTAGAAATCCTGGCTAACACCTTGATAAACAGTGTAGAGATTCCTCAAGAAATTAAAAATAGAGGTACCCTATCACCCTGCAATTGCACTACTTGGTGTTTACCCCAAAGAAGCAGATGCAGAGGCCACATGTTCATAGCACTAATGGCCATAACTGCCAAACTGTGGAAAGAACCAACATGCCTTTCAACAGATGAATGGATAAAGAAGATATGGTTCATATATACAATGGAATATTATGCTTCCATCAGAAAGGATGAATATCCAACTTTTGTATCAACATGGGCGGGACTGGAAGAGATTATGCGGAGTGAAATAAGTCAAGCGGAGAGAGTCAATTATCTTATGGTCTCACTTACATGTGGAGCATAAGAAAAACATAGAGGACATTGTGAGAAGGAAAGGAAGGGTGAATTGGGGGAAATCGGAGGGGGTGATGAACCAGGAGAGACTGTGGACTCTGAGCAACAAACGGAGGGTTTTGGAGGGGAGGGGGTGGGGGGGTGGGCGAGCCTGGTGGTGGGTATTGAGAAGGGCACGTATTGCATGGAGCATTGGGTGTGGTGCATGAACAATCAATCTCGGAACACTGAAAAAATAAAATAAACGTATTTGGGGGAAAAAAATAGAAATCCTGGTTAAGAATGAGAATTCTGGAGTCCAGCTGCACAAGATTACTACCTGACTCTCCCAGTACTGGCTTTATAATCCCAGGTAAGATATTTAGTCCTTCGCTCTTTCTCTTTTCTCATCTATTAAACAGAGATAATTATAAGACCTATCTCATGGTATTGTTGTAAGGATGAAATAAGTTTATATTTACAATTACATATGTATATAATTTTATACAAATATACATATATAGGGCACTTGTGCTTTATAGAAGTACTTTTTTTTAGAAGTACTTTCTGAATAGTAAAAACTCAACAAGTGATAGCTATTATCAGTGCACAAAAACCATACATGTTTGTGTTTATTAGACATAAGAATCACTTTGAAAACTAAGATCGGCTGCACTTTGGAAAACATACCACAACATTTCATGGGGTAGAAGTTTTCACAAAGGCTTCAGGGCCATCTCAGCTTCACGTGCCCTATGCATTCCAAAGCCCAAAGTTAAGAAAGTGGGATTGCTGGTGTCTCTCTGGTGCAGGTGGGGAATAGTAGGCGGTTAGGGATAGTCTAATTGGGATGGTCTATTCAGTCTGTCGGTGTGTCTAGAACAGTTGTTGGGTATGGAATGGTGAGTCTATGTAAAATGGTCAGCTTTTGTGCTTGACCATATAGCTGGAGTGCAAAGCCCATGGCTGTGTGTAGGCTAATCAGTACGAAGGAATATTCAGTCTTTCTGAAATTTTCTTGGGTGTTGGGTCATTATTAAACCATTACCTCTGAGCTCCAAATTCACAGGGAAACTGTGACTCCAAACTCACTGTGAGACCTATGTGGTCTCTAAGTCTAAGCTGATTAGCATGGTTAGGCCACGCACTTGTAGGAGGAGGTCAGTCTCTTGGGCTGTTGCCCACACCATCATATTCCTCCTGCAACACTTTATGGGAAGGGAAACAGGTCTGCTCATCAAGGGTGGCTATGGGAGGGGAGAGTACTAGCGGAGCTTTGCTGGAACCAAGGCTTCCGCACTCTAGCGATCACCTTCAGTCAGCTGCGTGCTTAAGGAAGCCCTGTGTTCTCCACTCCAACCTTAGCCCCACTGTTCCCAGACAGGGAAATACAGAAATGAAACTAAATGTTTGGAAATGGATTTTTGCCAATGTCCCAGGACCTAAAGACAGAGCAAGAGGAGATAACTAAATCAACTAGTTATCTGACAGATCTATTACAGGGAAGATTAAAATAGTTTTTCTCATTACATCGGAAAGCATTGAATAGTTATTCCTTTTCAGCACTTAGCAAGATGCCCAGCGGTTTCTCACTGGTGGGGCAAAATGATAACTGACTCTTCCATTAGAAAAGGTAAGTGATATGGTTCTGATCTGCTTTTTCTATTTGTTTTCCTAACTCTGGTATCTGTCATTTAAAGGAGTAGTTTTCAGAGCAAAGGGCAAAATGTACAATACTCTTCTTATACAAACTGTGAAGGAGGCGTCAGGGTCACAGGAAGCCCTAAGTCATCCGGGAAGTAAGAACAGCGAGAAACAGGAGATAATGAATTGTCGTCCACAGGATATAAAGCCAAGTAATTCAGGTAAGATGTGGAAATAAGGCATTGGGAAAAACTCTCACTGCAGACAAAATAAGAGGCAGAGAAATCTGTAATTACACACTGCGGAAAGATAAATTCCCTAGGTGACTGGACAGATTTAACTACAGAACTCCTCTGTCATCTTATTTCAAATTGTACTGAATTGATATTTTACCAACTGGTTTAAAATACTTTATATTCACTAGTCTTACAATCTGTTTCCTCTTGTGTGCTCCTATAGCTCTTTGCTTTATTTCAGAAATTTATCCTATTTCAGAATGTAATTACTTATTTAACATCCATATGTTCCCTGTTTCCTCCCCTTGCTCATCATGTATACGCATTGTGTGCTTCACACACATTCTTTTGCACATATGTGCAGAGTATTGTTAAGCCAAAAATTATCAAAAGTCTGAAACTGACCCTACTTGCAAGATGTTAGCACGACACAGGTTTTCAAATTTAGGCATATTTCTTTCCGGGTCAGAGAAACAGACTATTTGTTACGGCAAAAACCACAACTAATAAGGGGTAGATATTTGTCTCCACGTGCAGCAGTATGTGCTGTAAGAGAGGAACTCCAAATTTAAGAAACTTCAAAAAAAAAAAAAAAACCCCACAAAACTTCAAGAGACTACTGGCACATGTGTTTATCCACCCCTCCTGGAGGAGAGATTCCTCATTCATCTGGAGTGTAGGAAACTCCTCCAGGATCAAGGGGAGGTGTGTCCAATTTATTACACTGAAATGGGAGCAAATGCCACCAGAGAGGCCAAGGAGAAGGCCTTATCTTTTTCTTCCTTGGAACTTCTGCAAGAAGAGAGATGGTTCTACATCTCTTTGGTAGAACACACTATCTCCAGACTCCAAGGCTGTTTGCTATTCAAATATGTCCTTTACTCAGAAGGCCTAGAACATGTAGGAACACCAGAATCTGTGGAGAATTTTCTCCCAACAATCAGGACCCATGAGTTGTCTGGTATAGAATGAGTTAAAATATTTGTTGAATGGATAAATTTAAGGAAGTCACACTTCAGTAGGACTTTTCACAAAATAAACAAAAAATTATGCGACTATTCCACTAAAATTATGCATAAAATAGCATAGTACTATCTATCTAAATCAACTGAGATTGATTTGGTCCAAGAACAGAGAATACTAGTGAAAGATCCACTTAGACTACCCCATGAAAAGTCTTATGATATTCAAGCAAAAATATGGAAAAGGACACCAAGAATGAAGATTCAGGGTTCAGAGTATAAAATTAAAAGAACAAGCCTTCTCAGAAACTTTATCTCAACACATATCAAAGTAGTATCACATATTATGTCAAGCCTGCAAGCCAAGATGTCACTTAGTATATTTATCTCACCACCTGAGTATCATAAAAGCTCATGGGAGGCAGAGATGTTGGTAAGTCCCAGAGTTAATTTACCGAGTGATGTCTGAGTCACCACAGTGTCATTCTTAATGACTGTTGTCCATCCTAGAATTTAATATTTCAAGTAACTGGAAATTCACAATACCTGAAGCAGGCTATTCCGTCTTTTAGCAGCAATAATTACAAGAGCTTACGTCCTTAGTCTGAACCTAACACTTTTTCCATCTTTGGTTCTACTTCTTGAAGTCATCACAAGTCCGTGTAGGCTACACCGTACACTATTAACTATTTAAGAAGTACTTGCTTTCTTTCCCACTTTGCCTTTTATTTTAAAAACTCAACATTCCCTTGACTCTGTCCTTGCACTTTTTCAAATGACATAATTTTTAAACCTGTGTATTTCAGGTAATTCTCCTCTGAACATCCTTTTTTGAAAGGCAGGTCCACTGTGACTGGGATGAGCCAGTCCTCTGACATTTATTAGTTTAGCAAATCAGAATATGGGCAATGCCTGAGCTTGGAATCAAATCATATTGATACAAGATGCTAGCAGATAATCCCAAGTTTATTTCTGCATGACAATCAATAAAGCTCAAAGGAAAAAAATCACACACGTTTCTGTATTTAATGATAAAAGTAGTGTCATCATCTACCTATGAAACATGTACACCATGCTAAAAAAGGAAAAAGGCAATCAAGGAGAGTCTTCATTTAGTATTATGAGCTTACAGCAAGAGCTTATTTATTTCCCTATTTATTCAGTCTAACTTTTTATCCAAGCACACACAAGGATACCCGCTATATCACTGCGGGCCCTCTGCACGTTGCGGAAGCTCAGTTGGCCAGCACCAAGGTTTTTGTGTATTCAAACTCTTTTATCTCCCTAAACTTGTAGTATTTGTGAAAAACCAAGCCAAAAACACTGCTTAAATAAAATTCAGAGTGTGAAATATTTATCCAGAGTAATTAAAATTATTCTGTACTTAATATGTGAGTTGTTAAATAACTATGGATACCAATAAATTAGTATGAGATAATGCTTAACTTCCTTATAAAATTGGGGCTCACTCGTAGACTAGTCATCTCATAAAACTGTTATGTGACTTCTCATCCACTATACTCACTTAATACTTTAAGCTATTTTTCAATAACTAACCAAGGTATTAATTTTACCCCACATTTTAGTATCTCATAAGTTGGAATGTATCTTAAAACTATTTTTGGGGGGGGGGATTTTTTTTATTTTGTTTTAAAGTCAGGCAACAGTTAAGAAGGATACCTTTTAAAAATGCCTAATCTCCAAAATGCTTTGATGGCACAGAGGATGACACTGTGTACAAATTATGTCATTACTGACTTAGAGTTGAAAATAACTTAAAAAGATTAACTAGAGGGAATATCATCAAGGCCACATCTGAAAAACCTTGAGCTCTTATCACCCTCAATGTGAAAAACTGAGAGTTTTTCCTGCGGTCAGGAAAAAGAGGGATGCCCACCTCTCACCACTGTTATTTAACTTAGTACTCAAAGTCCTAGCCTCAGTGGTCAGGAAAAAGAGAGGGATGCCCATCTCTCACCACTGTTATTTAACTTAGTACTCAAAGTCCTAGCCTCAGCAATCCGACAACAAAAAGAAACAAAAGATATCCAAAATCAGGAAGGGAGAATTCAAACTTTCACTATTTGCAGATGACATGATACTCTACATAGAAAACCTGCAAGACTCCACCAAAAAAACCCCTGCTAGAATTGATATATGAAAAAAAAAAAAAAAGAATTGATATATGAATTCGGTAAAATCACAGGATAGAAAATCAATATAGAGAAATCTGCTGCATTTCTATACACCAAAGATGAAGTATCAGAAAAAGAAATCAAGGAACCAATCCCATTTAAATTGCACCAGAAACAGTAAGTAAGATACCTCAGAATAAACCTAACCACAGGGGTAAAAGACCTCTACCCTGAAAACTGCAAAACGCTGATGAAAGGATTTGAAGATACAAAAAAAAAAAAAAAAGGAAAAACATTCCATGCTCATGGATTAGAAGAGAAATATTGCTAAAATGTCTATACTACTCAAAGCAATCTACACATTTAATGCAATCTCTATCAAAATTTCACCGGCATTCTTCACAGAGCTGGAACAAACATCCTAAAACTTGTACGGAATCACAAAAGACCCTAAATAGCAAAGCAACCTTGGAAAAGAAAAACAAAACTGGAAGCATCAGAATTCCAGACTTCAAGCTATATTAAAAAGCTGTGTGGATCAAGACAGTATGGTACTGGCACAAAGCTAGACACACAGATCATTGGAACAGAATAGAAAACCCAGAAATGAGCCCACAATTATATGATCAACTAATCATCAACAAAAGTAGGAAAGAGTATCTATCCAAAGGGAAAAAGACCGTCTTTTTAACAAGTGGTGCTGGGAAAACTGGACAGCAACATGCAAAAAGTCAAAGTGGGCCACTTTCTTATACCATAGACAAAATAAAAGCAAGTGGATTAAGGACCTAAATGTGAGGCTGAAATCATAAACATCCTAGGAAGAACACGGGCAGTACGGTCTCTGACACTGGCCATAGCACATGAAAAGATGATCAATCTCACTCATCATCAAGGAAATACAAATCAAAAGTACAATGAGACACCAGCTTATACCTGTCAAAATGGCTAACATCAACAACAGAAGAAACAACAGATGTTGGCGAGGATGAGGAGAAATCGACAAACACTTTACACTATTGGTGGGAATGCAAACTGCCGCGGTCACTCTGGAAAACAGTATGGCGTTTCCTCAAAAAGTTAAAAATGGAACTACCCTATGATCCAGGTATTGCACTACTAAGTATTTACCTAAAGAAAAGAAAACAGTAATCCGAAGAGATATGTGCACCCCAACATTTAAGCAGCATTATCTGCAATAGCCGAATTATAGAAACAGCCCAAGTGTCCATCGACTGATGAACAGATAAAGAAGATGTGGTGTGTATATACAATGGAATATTATCCAGTGAGAAAAAAGCATGAAATTTTGCCATTTGCAACGATGTGGATGGAGCTACAGAACTATACTATTCACTTAGCATAATACTAAGTGAAGTAAGTCAGCCAGAGAAAAACAGACCCCTAAGTTTCACTCACATGTGGAATTTAAGAAACAAATGAACAAGGGGGGAAAATAGACAAACCAAGAAATAAACTTTACCATAGAGAACACACTGTGTGTGAGGGCATGGGTGAAATTGATGATGGGGATTAAGGAGGGCACTTGTTGTGAGAAGCTCAAGGTGTTGTAGGGAAGTGTTGAATCACTATATTGTACACCTGAAACTAATATTACACTGTATGTTAGCTAACTGGAATTTAAATAAAAACTTTAAAAAAAAAAGGTAATTCAAAGGATTAAAATTCAAAATGTGGGAAAATTTTAGGAATATACAATCATGTTATTATATTTCCTGTTTTATGTATCTACAGTAGTTGGTGTATGATTAAAGTATCTAAGTTTTTTTCTAAGTATAACATAGAATTCTAAATAAGACAGCAATGTATTATGGTTTGATTGGCAATATTTCTTCTATTATAGTTGTATATAAAATATTTTACAATAAATAGGGGCGCCTGGGTGGCTCAGTGGGTTAAAGCCTCTGCCTTCGGCTCAGATCATGATCTCAGGGGCCTGGGATCGAGCCCCGCATCGGGCTCTCTGCTTGGTGGGGAGCCTGCTTCCCCCTCTCCCTCTGCCTGCCTCTCTGCCTACTTATGATCTCTCTCTAATAAATAAATAAAAATCTTTAAAATATATATAATATTTTACAATAAATAACATCTTAGGGCCAATGAAGAAAGTATATTATGCGAAATGATAATAGGGGACATAAAATAAAAACATAGTTGGAGGCAAATATTAGAGAAAGGAGTCTGCAAATGGCATGATTGGCTATCATGTGAATAGCATCCCTGAGATTTTGAGGTGTGATATTTTTTGGGTTCAAGTTTGGTAAACCTCATCAACTATGCCAATCCAGGAGGATTTCACCCCCTGCAAGCACATTGCCATTGATACCTTGGAGACTCAAGAACCTGTACTCATTTGACATCCTCAGCTGGATATATCCTGGCATATTCTGAAAATGTACTTTTGAGCCTACTGCAATATAATATCTATCCCTCTTACTGTATAATATATTCCTGAGTATCAAGAGTATAGACTGTAGCCAGGCTGCCAGAGTTTCTATCCCAGTTTACCATCCTCTAGCCAGCCCTGTTTTTGGGCAGGTTACTCCAAGACTCTGGGTCTTAGTTGCCGCATTTGCAAAACAGGCATTTTTGTGAAAACCTATTTTATCTGTGTTGTTCTGTGCATTAAATCTGTTAGTATTTACATTTGTCTGGCATATCGTAAACAGTAAACTATAATAATAGAGTAAACTGTATTAAACAGAAAAAAACAACATAACAATAACTTAGGTAGAAAAGTTCCTTTTGAACCTGATAGTCTTTATTAACAAGGACACACACACACGCACACACACACACTCAGAACTCAGACTTCTACAGCATCCTACTTTATCTTCCTGCCATAAAAACGCAGCACACTAAAATACAATATATCATTATCAAAATTTCACAACTGTGTAAAGTCTTCATTAGCAATAATAATTAACTTTGCTTCCTTCTGCAAATATACATATAAACACTTTTAGAGGCTAGACCACATATCAACGATGACGTTTGAAATTAACCTTTGAAAGGAGCTTGTCTTAGGTTTTCACCTCCTGTTTATTTAAGAATGTAAAACTGAGGGTTCACTGAGGGTTCAAGTTGATTAGGTTTTAGTTCATCAGCATTTACCAATTTACCAAGCTGAAAAGCTTTGTTTATAGGAATACAATAAAATTTCAACTCACTGGAAATGAGTCTCAATAACAGCAATCAAAATTGTAGTTTTTTTCACAGACATTACCGTATGCACATGCTCATCGAAGTCTAATAATAGCCCAACTAACTTAATTTTCTAATAGCTGTCTTTAGTTTCAGAACTCTAACAATGATGTAAAAAAGGTCAGTCCTTAGAAGTTACTTCATTTCTTTTTTTTTTTTTTAAATATTTTATTTATTTATTTGACAGAGAGAGAGAGAGAGAGATCACAAGTAGGCAGAGAGGCAGGCAGAGAGAGAGGGGAAGCAGGCTCCCTATTGAGCAGGGAGCCCTATGTGGGGCTCGATCCCAGGACCCTGAGATCATGACCCGGGCTGAGGGCAGAGGCCTTAACCCACTGAGCCACCCAGGCGCCCCAGAAGTTACTTCATTTCTAAATAGTTCTCACCCCGAATAAAAAATTCCATAAATTGTGCTGACTCTACACTCTTCCTCTCACCACCCTACCCTTTCAGTGAAGCTCTTAGATATGCTACGGGGAAAAGAATTACACTGAGATTACCAGATAATGATTGTTCTAGATCCTCTTCCTAGAAAGGTGGGAAGAGTCTTTGGATATAACCATAAATGGGCCATAAAAGTCCACCTGCCAACCTGCTGAATGGTAAGTGAACAGGTATGCCTTCTCCTTGGCAATGACCCAGAGCTTGGTAGAGCTTAACAGGAAATGAGACTGTCCACACAACTGAGTAGTTTATCAAACATCCCATGCTTTTTAACTTCATGGCTTTGAATACATACACTGTTTTTTTCTCACCACCCCTTTCCTGCTTGGCTACTTCCAGTGGACATTTCAAGAGTCCATTCCAATGTGACTGCTCCAGGAGCATGCCCTAGCTAACAAACTCAAATGCTTTGATTTTTCCCCATTTTGTACCTTTTGCATTTCTATCATTATGTTTATTACGGTGCATTGTAATGACTGGTTTGCTTATCTGTCTCCTCTTTAGATGGCCTGATCCTTAAAGGTAGAAACTAGCCAATAATCCTTTACCTATCATAAAATATGACTACAACAAATGTTTCCTGTAATCTAGCTTCTGGCAAAGTTTACAGCTTGACTTTCAAACTTGGGAAAACCCAAATAAGATTTCCCTTAAAAAAAAAAAAAAAAAAAGTTTTCTCTTTCTTCATTATCATGCTTAGCATCAAGCTCTTACTTTCTGAAATAAATTTTCATTTTTGATACCTCATTTCTTTTTCCTTACAAACCCAATGCTTCTGCCACAGTGTTTAGCCTAACCAAGACTGCTACATGGCTGACTGGGAGGCTTATCGGGCTCTATTATTCATACAAGAGCACCAAAGTTTTCCATTTGATGTGGTAAGCAAAATTTTCTCTGGCATTCACAGCAGTCATTTCACACAAACCAAAGCTTTTTCATCAGCATATATTGTACTCATTTTCAATTTACAAAGATAGTTTTTGAACACAACCAGCTGAGAAGGGGTTTGGGTTGTTTGGGGGTGGGGGGTGTATGTTTAGCCTCTCCTTATCCTCATTTCCCTGTGGTTTTTTTTTTTCCTATTTCTTATTTACTTTCCAAATCCCTTTTTTTTTTCACCGTAATTTTATGAGCAAGCATTCACAAGCTCACCACTGCACTCCAGAAGGACACATAGGAATTATCATAATCAAGTTACTTAAAAGGCTAGACAAAGGATGAGAAACTGCCTTTGAAAGGGGGAAAAAAAAAAGAATTTATTGATGAATGCTTTATTGCCTCTATTTGCAAATACTTTGTGCATATTGCCACCCTCTGAAGATGAATTACTTGAAGGAAGGAACGGTACTTGTTTTTTTCTTATCTCTTTAAACCAAAGCTGAATTTGTTAGATTGGTCCACTAGTCCTGTCTTTCACATTTGCTTTTTTAAGAACTCATACTATGGTTTATTCAGAACAGCAGATGTACATACCACACTTGGGGACAAATGAGATGACTTATTTGTGTACTGCATCTTTAATGATACTTCTTGGAAAAGACTTCAGAGGGAAGTTCTGAAAAGTTACCAGAGAGCACAGTAATGAACTATCTCCTTCAATTCAGTGTTAAACTGGGACGGAGTGAACTAATAAGCTGTTGTTTCCAGAGAGCAAGATTTTACAAACAATCTCGAATACTCCCAAGAATTTTAAAAGTCAACTGAACTTTTTTTTCCATATCAATGTTTTTAAAATTTCTTCTTACAATCACTCCTTTTTTTTTCCTGAAGCATATTCTACAGTTGGAGTATTTCAATAAATTGGAAGTCTTTTTCCCAAGAGAGCAGAGTTTTTCAAGTTTTTAATGAAGTCATTCCGTGTTTGAGAAAGGGTTGACTTTCTTATGGCTGAACAAAACTCAGGCTCTGTCAAAACAGTTAAATAATTTTCATTTTGCAGATATTTTCCTATCAAGTTGAGCCACATGAAGGGATCCCTTTTCAAGTAAAACATGAGGTCAATATTGGAAACTTCCTGTG
Source organism: Nasua narica (assembly GCA_028533885.1). Taxonomy (NCBI): domain Eukaryota; kingdom Metazoa; phylum Chordata; class Mammalia; order Carnivora; family Procyonidae; genus Nasua; species Nasua narica. The sequence continues at coordinate 41,542,826 of CM052809.1, forward strand.
GTCAATTTAGTGTGTGTGTTGCTTAGGATTGTAGTTTTAACCCAGTATTGATTAAAACATCAAATAGCTCAGTCACTATGCCAAATAGCCATCACCAAAAAAGTGCTTCTTCATATTTAAATTATCACGTGAGGGGTGCCTGGATGGCTCAGTGGATTAAAGCCTCTGCTTTCCACTCAGATCATGATCCCAGGGTCCTGGTGCCTGATGCGGGGCTCGATCCCAGGACCCTGAGATCATGACCTGGGCCGACAGCAGAGGCCAGGACCCTGAGATCATGACCTGGGCCGACGGCAGAGGCTTTAAACCCACTGAGCCACCCAGGCACCCCGATGTTGATGATTTCTGAAAGAGTCATTTATAAAGATATGGCTCCCTGAGAAGCTGGAGATATTCATTTCATGTATTCACACCTGATATTCTTGAAGTTGAAAACTGAAACTTCGCATTCTCTGTCAGAGGCTGTGCAAAGTGATTATTTACTTATATTATCAGCAACATATGATATTAGAGGTCATAAAAAGATGCACAATTCTTTCTTATGAGCAAAAATAAACATTTTTTTCAAATTTTAAAACTCGCGTGAACTGAAAAAGTGTGCAATTTCTATGATGCTTCCATTAATCTATTCACTGATCAAATGTATGCCCCTAAGTCCCATTATGCATCCAGACTTATGGAGACTGGGGACTATTGTTTCAGATCCTGATCATAACTTAAGCACAGAATTTTTCAATAAGAATCTTTTATCAGACAAAAAAATAGATGACAATAAGGTATGCACCATAATTTGTGAATCCAGATGTGTCTTAAGGTCATTTTCTAAATTTATGGTCAAGGTAAAATTATTTTCAAATCTTGTTGGGTGCCTCATAAAATGTCTAATGACATCACTTTTTCTGATCATCTCTTGGGTCTCAAGGTCTTATGATCATTCCCTGTGTTTCAAATCCTCGTCTCCACTGAATTCCCATTCTCCTGTGTCTTGCTATAACCCCAAAACTGACTTTGGTATTCAAACATTATATATGGTCTATACAGTCTATTATTTAAATTAGTTGTCAACATTTAACGATCAGGACATGTTATGGCAGATTACAAGATATATTACAAAGTTACAGTAATCAAAACAGTATGGTACTGACATAAAAACAAGCAGAGAGATGAATGGAACAGAATAGAGAGCCCAGGAATAAATCTGTGCCTAGGCGGTCAATTAATCTATCATAAAGGAGACAAGAATATACAATGGCAAAAGATAATTTTTTCAATAAATAATGCTGGAAAAACTGAATAGCCACATGCAAAAGAATGAAACTGATCCACTTTCTTACACCATACACAAATATAAATTCAAAATGGAACTAAAAAACTAAATGTGAAGCCTGATACAGAAAATTCCTAGAAGAAAACAGGCAGTTAGATCTTTGACATTGGCCTTAACATTTTTTTTTAGGTATGTCTCCTTAAGGAAGACATATAAAGCAAAATTAAACTATTGGGACTATACCAAAATAAAAGACTTTTGCACAGTGACGGAAACCATCAACAACAAAAAAAAGCAAGCCCAGTGAATGGGAAAAGATATTTGCAAATAGCCTACCTAATAAGGGATTAACACCCAAAATGTATAAAGAATGAAACTCAACACCAAAAAAAATTAAATAAATAAAGCTAATTTAAAAGTGGACAGTGAACCTGACTAGACATTTTTCCAAAGACACAGAGATGGCCAAGAAGCACAAGAGAGATGCTCAACGTAACTAATCATCAGGAAAATCAAGCTCAAAACCACAATGAGATACCCTCTCACACCTGTCAGAATGGTTATTATCGGAACAGTAAGACGTATGAAATGTTGGCCAAAATATGCAGAGAAAGGAACCCTCATGTATTGTTGGTAGGAATGTAAATTGGTGTAGTCACTGTGGTAAAGAATATGGACGTTGCTCAAAAAAAAAAAAAAAGTAGAACTTACCATACGATCCAGTAATTCTACTACTGGGTGTTTACTAAAAGAAAACAAAAACACTAATTTGAAAAGATATACTGCAAGTGTTTACTGCAGCATTATTTACAACAGTTAAGATATGGAAGCAACCCAAGCATCCATCAATAAATGAATGATTAAAGACAGCCTAGTATATATTACACAATGGAATATTACTCAGTCTTAATAAAAAATGTGATCTTGCCATTTTCAACAACATGAATGGGACTAGAGGATATTATGCTAAGTCAGGTGAGTCACACAGATAAAGACAAATAACCTTATGATTTTACTTATATGTGAAATCGAAAAAAACAAAATTAACAAACAAAGCAAAAAGAGATCCCTAAGTACAGAGAACAAATGGGAGTGCCAGAGGGGGAAGCAGATGGAGAGATGAGCTACATGGTAGAGTAGGAAGTACAGGCTTCTAGTAATGGAATAAATAAGTCATGGCAATGAATGGCAGAACATGGAGAATATGTCAATGTCATTTTAACAGTGTTTTATGGTGACAGATGATAGCTATACCTGGGGTGAGCATCACATATAGAGATGTTGAGTCAACAGGTTGTAACCTGAAACTAACATAACATTGTGTGTCAATTATACTTCAATTTAAAAAATCAGTAAATTTTACGTAGATACCAAAATTTAAGGATTATTTTGAAAAATGGTATCTTCATGGAACCTTTATTACCCAAGGCAATTATTTACTAGAGATCATTTTCAGGAAGCTCCTTTCCAGTGAAGTCTTTTCTCCAGATCGCCCTACGTTTCTTATCCTATAAACTGCAGGCTTCATTTATTTTCATTAACTCCCTGAATCAAAGAGAAAGATGGTTTTACAAGTCTACTTCATGTCAGTATATTACTGATCCAAATGTACAACTTAGCTTCCTTCCTTAAATTTTACACACACACACACACACACTTATGTATATACATTCACATACTCTACCTCTGTGAATACAGCATATTTTTTTAATGACACCAATGTAAAGGGAGAGATAATGCTGCATTACTGCAAACGGCCTAAATCAGGCAATGAGTACTTTTAATCTCTTCGTCACAAACCATGGTTTCCTTAGTTATACACCACTTCTGTCAAATTCCTATTCACTTTTATTAAAACATTTTTTTCTTTATACCCTAATAACCTCTTCCTTTAAGTCCCATGCTCCAATAAAAGCAGCATTTAAAATTATTTTCTAAACGAAATCATTTTCCCTTCCTAAGTGTAATTATCCTTCACTTGGGACGGTATCTTTTTCATTCATTCCTCTACAGATCAAGTACTAGTTTTCAACTGGCATCTTTTTCGTTTAGCCATAATTAAATCCCTGAAGAGTGAGATAGCCACAATACTACCAGGACTCTAAAGGGAAAGCCTAGGAAGAGAGCAAAGATAGTTTTCCAAGTTGGTGCATGAATTCTAAATTGTAAAATGTATCTTTTTATTACTGGAACCTGACCAAAGTTTGAGTCAGTCATCCCAGGCAACAGGGCGAAGAATGATGACTCTTTTTCCTAGCTCTTCAGTTTGAGAGAGAGGCTAACTATTATCTGAGAAAAACAACTGTGTGTAAATGTTATTTCTGACATTTATCGTTTTAACTATCAGAAAAATCAAGGTGAGAGGAAGGGGTTGTCTTAGTTTGCTCAGTCTTTTACAAGTTCCCCAGACTGAGTAGCTTAAACAGAAATTTATTTTCTCACTATTCTGGAGGCTCGGAGTATGAGATGAAGGTTCAGCTGGGCTGGTTTTGAGGATCTTTTTTCCCAGATTGCAGAGAGTCATCTTCTCCCTATGTCCTTGGAGGGCATTCCCTGTGTGTCAGTGTGTAGGTGTGTGTGTGTCCTAATTCTTCTGAAGGACTCATGGTGAATGAAGGTCTGACCTCATGATCTCATTTTAACTTAGTTATTACCACATTAAAAACTCTATATCTAAATATAGTCCCATTATTGAGTTCTGGGGTTAGGACTTTTGAATTTGGGGGGACACAATTCAGCACATAACAGGGGCTATAAAAGTGACTGTATGTTCCTGTTCAGAATTATTCTAAGGGACAGAGTCCATTATTATTTTTCTGAATTTACATTTGAATCAAAAGACAGCTATTTGGGTCGCCTGGGTGGCTCAGTCGCTAAGCGTCTGCCTTTGGCTCAGGTCGTGATCCTAGGGTCCTGAAATCGAGCCCCGCATTGGTCTCCTTGCTCAGCAGGAAGCCTGCTTCTCCCTCTCCCACTCCCTCTGTTTGAGTTCCCTTTCTCACTATGTCTCTCTCTGTCAAGTAAATAAATAAAATCTTTAAAAAAAAAAAAAAAAAAAAAAAGAAGACAGCTATTTTATGACTGCCAAACAAAAAATCCAAAGTAAGGAGAGAAACAGTTGGTTTGAGGTGGTTATGGAGTTTGCCTGTGATGCTCACAAGTATCCTAGGGCGCTTATCTTTGAAAGACATGGTAGGATCGCCCTTTCCAGTCTGACACGATTTTGCGATTCTCTTTAACCAATGATTATGAGCAGATGTGACATATGTCCAATGCTTTACCAGCCAACATATGATTTGTCTCTTACTCTTCCCTCTGCTGAAATGATCATTCAGGTCCTGCTAAGATGGTACACATCACTCTGATTCTCTGGAAACCCAGGAATCAGAGAGACCCCTGCTGACCTACCACGAACAAACAAGATGAGAAAGCAGTAAGCCTTTGTGGTAAGTGCTAAGATTTGGGGCTGCTTGTTAGCGCAGCACAACTAGTTCATCTTGATCAACTCAATGGGAAAAACATAGCCTATGATATTTTTAATTGTGATAATCAGTCTCACAAGCCTATTAGCTAATTTCATTTAAGTACTGCAACATAAACCAAATATTTATCTACAATATTTCACTGTATCTAAGATGCTACAATGGTAGGATACATGTCAATTTCAACGAGGTAAACATGGAAAATGTGGTAATTTTAGAATTTGTAAGATGTAGGATATAAAAATAGAGCTATCTTAGATGCTAATTTGGTGTTTCACTGTGGCTAATGTACTTTTATTACTGACAGAGTTTACAAAGTCTCCATGTATATTTACATTCAAATGAATTTTGTTTTTCCATGACTTGTTTGTTCATAGTGTTTGCACACCTATCTATTGGGATCTCAGCATTCCTCATGTGTGTTTTGTTGGTTATAGTTCATGTAAAGTTAAGTGGGTTACACTAAATATTTCAGTGCCTGTACTGAGATAGGAGAACAAAGAATAAAACAGGGCTATACATGGCTGGGAATGAGCAAGGGCGGAGGCAGCTTTTCTTTGTCCAACAAGACTTTAGTGTTACATTTGTCTATCAGTTTGTGATCTGATGATGCAAATAAATCAGAATGTAAGTGATTATACTAAGTTTCTTAAATTAGTGAGTCTCTCAGTAATATGGGATGACCTTGTTACTTCAGAGATCAATGCATAAAGATACCTTTTATTTGATTGCTCAATATTCTAATTTCGCTTAAAACAGAAACGTTAAGTAAAATAAGCTTGATAAAACAGCATGGATCTAACGCTTTTTTGTTTTCTCCTACTGTCTTTTTCTTGTAGCTTTCTATTTTTATTTTGCTGCACCAATTACAGATGCCAAGTTCTACTACTCACTGAAAGTTAATATTCCCATCATTTTCTTACAGTGATTTGACTTCTCTTGTGGATAGGGCAGAGATTAACTATACCTGCTGCTCTATTCATTATTTTATTTACACCCTCAACAAATATTTAAGTGGTCAATCAATTTTCCTGCCAAACTCAAGATGTTTTATAGTCAGTACTGATGTAATTAAGTGAAGGACCAGGTTGTACTTTTAATTAAGTACAGGGTTGAATGTCAGGGTTGAGAAGGCCACATGGTGATGGGAAGAGGAAGCATGGGTTCTTAAGAGCCTGAGTAACCCACATAAATCCAGGAGGCCCTTCCTTAGGCTCTTTCTACTCTAAAACAAACAAACAAAGAAAAAACAAAACAAAAAACAATGAAAACCACTGACATGAAATTTAGAGCAACTGACCTAACAATGCCTTCTGAGGCATGTCACAGACTATTTAAAGCAAGAACTTTACTAAAGTTCAGTAAAGCATTCATAAGAGCTGGCTTGCCTTTGAAAGTCCTGGCACACAGACATGGCTGGATAAACAGTTCGGGAAGGCTGCAAATATTCTGCTCATCACTATCTAACAAGATGTATTCCCTAACTTGTTCTTGCTACCATTACTGGCCAAACTGACCAGTACATTTTCATGTCAAGCTGCATCAGCATGAACATTATTGCCTCTACAGCCAGCAATTGCTAAGCATATAGCTATTAAAATAGTCTCCATCTATAAGCAGCTGCTAAAATTACCTGTTATGATCCACCAAGTTCAAAATTAGTTTGCTCCTGAAAGCCTAAGAATCTTGCCACCTGCCCTGACCAATAGAAGTTTTCTTTTCTTCACATTCAGTCCACAAATCCCATTCTTTGTCTATTCCTTAATGTTGCTAACCCATACATCAAATGATGGAGTACTAGGGGTCAATGAGTAATACTCCAGTCTTTACCACACAGTTTGGTACTAACCAGGACCACTGGAATCTCAACAGCAAAGGAGAGGTAACTCACCAACTCCATGACTACAAAGCACTCTGGATAACATATACTCTTTGTACAGCAAAATGAACCTTCTCACACCCATCCCATCTTGACCTGGGAAGTGCCTACTTGAGAATACAGTCAGGTCTAAAGGACAAATAAAATTACCAAAAATTGCTGCTTTGTAGTCACTTGGTATAGAGAGGGGGAATAAAAGAGACTAAACAGTATAATACTATGTATTATAAAACATAAAAATACTAAAGTATTTTTATTCAGATCAGCTGTACCAAACCGAGAAACATCAACCAAAGGCCTTCTTGTCAATAAGCTCAGGCTTCCTCCTTGAGGAATAGTGAGTAAGGGAATGGAAGTGTTACTCTAGCTTACATCCTTTCACAGGGGAACATGAGGAATGGGGAATGGCTAACTAACAATGTTTAGATGGTTCAGGATTATAGACAGAACCTCAAGGAGCTGGTGTATCATTTTCAACAATTAAATGGCGATTTATATTGGGCCCTTACTTCCATGAATATAAATAATAATTCTTAAATTTAATCATTGATTATCATAGCTACTACCCTTTTATATTTTTTAAAATATCAGCATGTACTATAGTTATGGTCTAGCCTTTTCTAGTAAAACACATTAACTAGGTTTTTTTTTTTTTAACTCATTGACCTTAGAATGCAATGTAAATACTTTGCATTATCCATTGTTTATTTTTCTGGTACATCTTTTTTCCCCTTAAAACAAGGCTATTTGGTAACGTATCTATACCGCCAATGCTATGAATAGGGATAAGCTTCTTAACTGGGAGGTTCCCTAATTACAGGATATTCTCACAGTAAAATGACAGCTGTATCATTCTCCAAAAGGACATCTAAGTACTGTTTACTTGTCATCTAACTTTTTAGTACAACAGCACACTGGGAAAATGCACTGGACTGTATATTGGGAGATCTGGAGTTTACACTCGTTAGTCACTGACTAAGTTTGATTTACCTCATCTTTCCGGGTTTCTGTTTTCTTATCTGTGGATGAACATTTAGAAGGTATATTATCTAGTGGGGCTTCTAGTACCAAAACACTGTGAGCCCACATTTTTTATTCTGAGGTGGGTAACGGAATATCAACAAATGTTTAACATTTTTTTACGTCATTATTTCAGCAACTGTCAGAGTTTTTTTTAATCCCAATTAGTATTTCAAATAGGTTATTTATGTAGAAGTGAGCCCAAAAAACTGTGGTAAGAACTCAATAAAAGTCAGTAAAATTCTATATTGTGGGTCAATTATAATTCAATAAAGAAGTTAGCTCATAAAAACTGATATCACCAGAAAGATGAAATTACATGCATTTAACAGCTAGCACATATCAATGTTAGTTGCTTGATAAGTCAAGTTCGCCTTCAAAAAAAAAAGAAGTGTATTTAGTTATGAGTATTTATTTCAAACTCTTGAGTTAAAAAGAAAACTAAAAAGATGTACGATTGATTGGCAAAGAGAAGTGAGAAAAATGACTCATACAAAATCTTCAAGTAAAACCAGAGCATGCATAAAAATAAAGGAATAAAGTAAGTAACAAAAACAAGTTCAATAAATAGAAAGCACTTACAAATATGGTAGGTATTAATCCAGTTATATAAATCATCACTTTAAATGTGAACAGTTTATATACACTCATTAAAGACAGATTCTCAGAATGGATAAAAGAATAAATCAAAGGAGACATAATTATATACTCTGTACAGAAATCCACCTTAAATGTAAAGACACAGATAGAATAAAGTAAAGGACTGCAGAAAAGGATACTAAACTAACATTAACTCAAAGTACCATTATTAATTTTAGAAAAAGCAGCCTTCAGAATGAGGAAGGATACAGTGGTCACTTATCCAAGAAGACACAATAATCCTTCACATGTATGTACCTTACAACAGAACATGAAAATACATGAAACATCTGAGAGAAGTGTAAAAAGAAAAAGACAAAATCACTATGAGATACAACTACAGAACCATTAGAATGGCTACAAATACCAAAAAAAAAAAAAAAAAGAGGCATTATCATTTGAAGATGCACAGCAACTGGACCTCTCAACATTTGCTGATGTGAAGACAAAACAGTAATGCCATTTTAGTAAAGGGTTTGGTAGGATCCTATAATATTTCACATAGAGTTGTTTTATCACCCAGCCATCCCATTTTTAGTTATCCATCCAAGAAGTAAAACTTGTGTTCTATTAACTAACCAGCATTTAAATGTTTTGGTATTGCTGAATTTATTCTCCCTCCCCTATTCCAATATTCTTGCATAAAGTCTGCCTTAATATTTTTTACCAAGTGTTCAGTGAAAGTTCTTTTGAAAGAGCTTATAATGCGCCAAACTCTATTAAGCCATTTATGGCTATTATTTTGCTCAATCCTCATGGTAGGTGTTATTTCCAGTTATAGGTGAGAATATTAAAACTATGAGAGGTGAATTAACTTGCCTAGAGTCATATAGTGTTTAAATGGAAGCACCCAGAAGAGTTACTCTTAATCACTGTATCACCTACATTCTGACAAAATAAGATGGTCTTTCTCCAGTGTGTACCAAATGCTGCTTTTAAAAATACCCTTTTCCTTGGAATCATCTTTCTGTTTAGCTTGTATGTGGCTCTCACAATCAGATAAGAAACTAGAAAGAAGCAAGCACTTTAAAAGAGCCAAAACCTGGCAGCTAGGGAATACATCTCTTTAGCTGATCAGTGAATGGATAAGGAAGATATGTATACACCACACACACACACACACACGCACACACTATTACACAGCCATAAAAACGGATGTGATGTACCATTTGTGACAGCATGGATGGACTAAGAGGGTGTTATGCTAAGTAAAGTAACTCAGAAGAAATACAACATGCTTTCATCCACATGTGGAATCTGAAAAAAATAAATAAACAAAAAGCAGGATCACACCTATAAACACCAAGAACAAACTGATGGTTGCCAGAGGTAGGGAGATGAGCAAGACTCTCAAGGGAAGTAGGAAACAAGCTTCCAGGTACGGAATGAGTAAGTCATGGGAATGAAAGTCACAGTATAGAAAATATAGCCAAAGATATTGTGATAGCATTGTATGTTGACAGATGGTAGCTATCTTCGTGGTGAGCATAACATACAAAAACTTTGAATCATGATGCTATACAACAGAAACTAGTGTGACATTATGCACCAATTACATTCAAATGTAAAAAAATTAATAAATCAAAGTGCCTCCACAGTTCCTTCCAATAGAGGTAAATTAAGTTTGGAAAATAGTCTAATTCTGCCCTGTTTTATTATCTACTAGCTCTTCTCCTACACATGGAAATAGATCAGAGTATTAGACTCTTCAGTGTATAAAAGAAATTTCATTCTTTATGTAAAATTTTCAGTGTATAAAATTGAAAATGCCAAAAGCAATTTAAGATGTCAATTGAAAATTAGGTAGGAGAGTAGGTTCAAGGTTAATATGCCAATCAAAGCCAAGCTCCAAGCATATCATTTCTATGAGACATCGTAGAGAATTATCATGGTAAGTTTTGGTCAATGTTTTGACAGTTTACTCAGTAATAAGGTAATCCCTGTAATAGAAGAAAATGACACCAAGAGAAGCTTATATATCTAATGAGATATATGCTGTAATATATTTTGAGTTTGTAAGATATTAAGGGAAAGTTCATTGCTTTTTTAGAGATTTAAGTATCATTTATTAAATAATAGCAACAATAGTTAAAGTAACTTTCAAAATATTCTTAACTTTATAAAGATAGTTTGTTAATATCAATGATTATATATTCCAAAATATGAACTTACCACAGTTCTATTCCTAAAAAGTCACAGGGGAACATTTCATCACATGGGTGTATACAGTCAGTGAAGACATACTGAGAAGGGAGAACACTATTTCTTATCACAAATATTTTTTTCACTAGAACACACAGTTATTCTTAGAGTTGACTTGATTATAAGCAACTCAGATACCTAATGAATTGTTGGGAATCTTTGAAAAAAATCCCAAAATCAGAATCTAAAGGCAGGATCATTCAAATATATAAAATAGTCATCAGCAGGAAACATCTTTCCTTCTTCTCTTTCACCCTCTCCACCTTGTCTACCTCCCTCTTCCTACTTTATTTCCTTTAATGTAAATGTAATATTTTTGTTGTTGTTGTTGTGTACATGAGGTAGTCAAAGGTAATTCCCAGAAGTTCAGGATCCCTATCTGATTCATTCTATTAACTGTGCTGGGTATTAGAATTATGATTGAATTTTTGAATTTTTCTCTTCCTAATCAGATTCACCAAAGTATTCTGAATTAGTGTAAAAAAGGAGAGGTTATTAGTTTTTTCATCAGAGCTGAACAAATAAAAATGACCGACTTCATAGGAAATTAACATTAAGGATTCTAGGCTAATGCATCTCTGGGACCCTAAATAAAAAGAGGATGAATCCCAAAATCTGGAGGGAAAATAATTTCTCTCGGTTTCCGAACCAAAGTGGAAAAAAACTATCCATCTGCAGAGAGTAATGTCATCTTTTTTCATACTACACACAGGGAATTTTCCCATGACTTTCAGTCTCTTTGTAAATTCTTGCCAGGTACCTTTTAGAAAAGAAATTGATTTGACATCTTTTAGAAAGCAACTAAACAGGACCGTATCTTTGTATACTGATCACAAAGAATCTTAACCTTTTCTTGATTAAAGTCAAAAGCTAAGAAAAAGTTCTAATATTTTTAAGTTTATAATTCATGCTTCTAAAAACATATTTGCATTACCTAATATATTCAAAATGCTAACCTAGATGCTGCAAGGGTTTTAATAAACATGACAGATCTTCAGCATCAAAAAGCTTAGGTTTAGGATGGGACACAAGAGAAATAAATAAATGTTATGTAGTATCACAAGAATTGATAAAGCATTTTAGCTGTTTAAAGAAGGAAATAGCGTATCTGGTAGAAGAAATGATAGAAGGCTCTGCGAAGTGCTAACATTTGAGCCAGTCATTGATGGATAGAATTTTGAACAGAGATGGAAGGAGAAGTGATTTCAAGGCAAGGGAATGAACAGGTTTGTGTTGAGAAGACTTTTTTTGACTCAGCCAACAGTGGCTGATTGACAGAAGTTCTCAGGCACAGACTGGAAGAAGAGTGCCAGTACACACCATGTGCCAAATATTGAAGAAAAATCAACACTTACAGAAAGGAGATAAGGGAGAAATTATTGGAGAGGAGAATGGACTTGGATAAATATTACTTTGATGATCATGTTCAGAAATGCATATTAAGGCCTTTAATGAACTGGTAGATGTATCTCGACAGCATCAACTCTCACCGCCACAGTCTTATTCAAGTTCCAGTTCAACAACTGGTTTTTCATTTGTTTGTTTGTTTGTTTGTTTGGAGAATATAGAATTGAGTTTTCCATATGCTGCCTTAACAGTTAGTTGTTGCTGCTTACTAAGACCAACCCAAACTTTGCAGTATAAAATAGCAATAATATATTATAGCTCACTCGTCTAAGCATTGGTTGGGGATCAGCTGATCTGAGTTTGGTTCAATCACACAGCCACATGTAGGTTGGGGTCTGGCCTAGGCTGGTCAAATTTAACTGCTGCAGCTCTATTCCATGTTTCTCTCTTTTTCCTCCTGGAGCTAGTGGGCACACCCTTCTGTTAGTGATGGCCATAGCTAAATATAACAAACAGGGGCGCCTGGGCGGCTCAGTGGGGTAAGCCTCTGCCTTCGGCTCAGGTCATAACCTCAGGGTCCTGGGATCGAGCCCCGCATCGGGCTCTCTGCTCAGCGGGGAGCCTGCTTTCTCTCTATCTCTGCCTGCCTCTCTCTGCCTACTTGTGATCTCTGTCAAACAACTAAATAAAATTTTTAACAAAAAAAAATATAAAAAAAATAAATATGACAAACACACACTAAGGCTTAAAGCCAGTGTTTGAATCACCAACCTGTGAGGCAATAGACATTGAGGCAAGGAGGGCTGAAAATGTGGATCTTTAGTACAATTTGCCAAACTATTCCTATTCCAGCAGCCGCCAAGTGTAGGGTAACTTGCTCAAAGCAACATCATCAATGGTTTTCTTCCCTGCTGTGTATGTATGTGTGTGTGTGTGTGTGTGTAAATATACATATGTATACATATATAGATGTATATGTATATATATGTATATATTTTCTTTTTTTTTTTTTCTCAAAGAGGTCAAGAATGCAGCCTGGCTCCTGTATTCAATGTAGAATAAAGCAAGCATCAAAACTAAAGTTAGAGTAGGATTCTGCGCAAAGGGAATGGGCAATAATGCAGGCCAAAGACTAGGTCAAGGGAGAAGGTAAATCAGGCAACTGAAGGTCCCTTCAAAGAAGCTGCAATGAAAAGCTATCAAGACCTAAGTTGACACAGTGAGACGAGCAGCAGGTCTCACTTCACACGGGAATGAGGGCACAGCTACTTGCTCAGCTCAGACTGACTATTAGGTAGTATATAGGAAATCATTAAAAGAAAAAGAAAAATTTCTAGAGAAACAATGAGCCCATGAGCAGCAACAGCTACACATTTGTTCTCAACAGCTGCACACTGTACCATTAGCTCAGCCACTGATGCTTCTCCAAATGGCAACCATAAGAAAGAGCAGGGAGGAGACGAAGTTGTACAAACTTGCTCAGAAAATATCTGTATTAGTGCACTCATGCCCTGTAAATGTACCTATAAGAAGGAATTCAACTCCTGATAAGCTAAAATAGAGAAGTGTTACAGGAACTACATCATTACTTTGGAATCCGCTTCATTGTTTTTTCACCAGTATGGACTTTTTGAATAAAACCTGACTGAATGAAAAATGAATTAAAGCTCTAGAGATAATAGATATTGTACAAATCTAAAAGCATTTACTTCTCATTTCATCCAGGAAAATGTTAACTATTTACTTTTCAAAGTACCTACAACTCAGTGGCATAGATATACTGCAAATTCAGAAACAGATTAAAGATACAGCATTGAAAATCTGTGTCAAATTTATGGGATGTTTTAAGAGAGGGCAAACTTTTTGTCAGCAAAAATAATGTACAAATATGTAGAAGAACTCCCTCAGGTTTTTGCACATATGAATTTTTTTATGTTGAATTCGTCAGTATATAGCATGTATGAATTTTTAATGGAAAAATTACAGACCACTGAACAAGAAAAAATAATATGAGTTCATGCCCTCGATGGTGTGTTGAACTTTCAGGATATACTGGTGTGGTTATTGATTCCACAGCTCCAATCCCACAGGGGAAGAAGCTACAGACCCAGGTTTGTCAACAACTGCTAGCATGGTCTCTATTCCATTGAGATGTGTTACCACTGTCGGGATGAATTCAGAAGTGGGCACCATTTTACCCAGCACACTGCCTATAGGAGGGCAAGTGTGGGGCATACCAAGGATGATAAACAGGTGTGAGTGTGGAGAAGTATACAGAGGTAGACTCTGGATTTCCCATTCCCTCTTTTCAGACCTCGTTCTGGATTTGCTTTTGATTTCATTACCAATTTTTGTTATTTAGTTCCAAATAATGCTTCAAATATAACTTGCAAACATTTGCTATCTCTAGCTGCAGACCTCCTCCACAATGGACTATTTGTAGTCACTCAACTTGTCTCTAACCTTTTTTTCTTCCCATGTAATTTTCGGCCACTTTCCCAGTGTAGTATCTGTATAAATACTCATGTGGCTTTATTAATAGGTAAGACCTACAGAGCTACATAAGTACATTTAAAGTGGTCTGCTGTATCTAACAAGACATCCAGGACTTACTTCAAATGCACCAGATTCTCCATAAAACTTGCTCGCCCTTCTACTTTCTAACTTGCTTATACCCGTATTGATTATATGACTATTTTCTATACCAAGAAAGCCATAAATACTTAAAACAATCATAGGATTTTTTTCTTTTACCCCTCGAACCAAAAGACTGTGAGGGAGCATTGAAACTACCCCTAGAATGGTTCTTTTTCTTCTCCTCCTTCCTGGTCTCAGTACCCTTATCCTATTGCAGACTTCCTTGATATTTCTTCCTAAGCAATATAAGAGTCCTCCAATAAATCTCTTTGTTTACAGTTCCTGCACTCCTGATAACATCCTGACACCAGAACAATCTTTTAAAACTAATCTAATTATGTCGTTCAACTCCCTGAAAACCTTCAATGGTTCTTTGTATCCTATCCAATTATTTTTAAAATGTTTTTCTGACCAAACACTATTTCTTAAAAAAATAAAAAGCCTGAGCTACTGCATTTGAAGTAGGACTGAATATATCTTAATTGCTAATTCTCCCACTTCAACAAAGGTAATTTCTTAAGTACCACTGTGGAATCCTTTGTGTCTGCAAAGTTTAATCTGAGCTACCGAATAAGAGAGACTTACTCTGGCAATGTGGTCAATGCTTTCCCTTTCAAGTATTATTTTTCGGTATTTCATTTAATAGATCCTCTATTGTGTTGGAACAGATATTATTATAAAAGTTCCCTGTCATTTCCCTACCTCGTTGCCTTGTATAATGCCCATAGTACACCATAGTTGTGTCACAGCGCACTGGGCTTACCAAAAATCTTCAAACGTGTGCCATAAAAGGTTGATGCACTAAATTATTTTTTTCTCAAATGAGGACAAGTGCTTTTCAGCCAAGTCTGTTAGGTGGAATATTCGGTGCTTATTGAATATAGAAGGCTGAAAAGAGAAGTAAAGAAATGGCATTACCATAAGATGACATATGTACTAGATAATGCCAAAACAATTCCATAGAAAAGCATATTGAGGATAACAGTAAGTTCTATTCAGTTGTGCCAAAGTGCTAAAGGGTGATTCATGGATGCAAAGTCTGTGGAGTAATCTAAACCCTCCAATTATAATGTAATAATTGAGTATTTGAGAATATTTCCTGAACATTATAAATTGGACATAACTGCTTTAATTGTACTCTCTCTCTGCATTGTCTTTTGTCTATGTATATCCCTTTGGTCCCCATACTTTGAAACTCTTCTCAAAAGCCATCTTCCATCCATGAAGTTTTCTCCAATTATCTCAGCAAAATGTGGACTTTTCTCTAAAAATCTATTCTCTTTGTTTAAAAGGATCCCAATCTAGATTGGGAGAAGACCACTGTCTGAGAGTAAAACGCTCAGTTTAATTTGGCAGTGGTCAAAGAGAGTCAAAGAAAGGTGAGGTATTCTTCAGGGTACCATTCTTTACTGGAAAGGACTATGCATGGGGGCAAAAAGGTCAATAGTATGAATGTAGTCTATAATGAGATACATCCAAGGGCACAACTTATCCCTCTGTCTCCAACACTATCCAAGGAAGGAGTGGTCTTACACCTAAGATTTGTTATGATAGCTGAGTGACAGTGACAATATATAACTCTTCTTGTTTTGAATATATGCTTACAAGCTAAATTTGTGACTATAATTTGACACTCACTTATAAAGATACCTGTGTTTTTGTATGATTATATACACATATATTCCCACACATGCACACACACCAGAAGAGAGAGAATCCATGTTGAACTTAGCTAATACCTACCTCAGAGAGCCTACTGTTAAAATTTCAAGAATTGTACATGTCAGTAGATTTGTTAATTTCAAACCTGCCCTGATTAAAAGAATTTATGCATAGAATTCAGTAAATTCTACAAATAACCTCTCTTCTCCCTCAACCCCTCCAAAGCCAACTGTTAAAAGATTTATTAGAACACCAATCCTAAGATAAAGCATGCTAAATTTTTATTTGCTAGATCATTTGTAAAGGCACTAAGATAACCGACCTTCTGGGACCTGCAAAGCTGCGACCATGACACTCATGTATGAAAAGCTTAATAAAGTAGTACAAAAATAACATCTGTCTCTCATTGAGTACACCTATACGCCAGGCACTCAAATATATTCCCTTTTAACCATCACATCATCATCTAAACAGCAGAGAGATATTACAGTACCTCCATTTTACATACAAGAGATGTAAGGAGTTAAAGCAATGGGCTAGAGAATGTATAATGTCCCTATGATGGTTCATGCCTGCACTATCAAAAGATCTCCATCTTTGACAATTCTGCCTTTCTTTTACTACAAGAGTAAGTGAATAAACTCAATAGTAAGCAATACTGAATATAATTTAATCATTTACCTAATATTTGGTCAACATTTAGTTTCATGAAATGTTTCTAGATTAGGAATATCATTTATCCTTTGTGGTATTCGTTTTCTTCATCCATCAAATCAATAGTTGGTATAAGATGGCATTTTTAGTTCTCAAGCATTATGTTTTTGTAACTGTATATGTCAATACTAGCAAGATACTACTTACAAAAACATGAGTCCTTAATATTTTATCTTAGCTATAAAAGTTGCTGGTTAAGAGGATAAATTTTGAAGTGAGATATCCTTGGATTTGTAATCTATCTCTGCTCATTTCTAACTATATGGCTAGTAGGCAAGTTGCTTAGCTCCAAAGAGTTTCACTTATTTAAATCTAACAAGCAATAATAATCCTAACACCTCAATCGTACCTGGCACAAGGTAAATAGTAGTTATTAACTTGATTAACTTGGTGACTTAGCTTGGTGACATTATTTTTTCCAGCAGTATGATGGAAGATAATAGTATCTCCCTTAAGTGTTATCCTCATTGTACCTTTCCTATGTGTTTTCAGGAAGATACCTGTGTATCACTTTAGTGTTATTTTCATTGTCTCTTTCCTATGGTCTTTCAGCAATGTAGCACTGGGAAAAAAAGCTACAATTTTTTAATATTTTGAACATTGTCAGCCAAAAAAGGCACTAATGTATTGGTATACAAATACAGAAATGTTGACATGTCATAAATATATTTAAATAATAACTCAACAACAAGGATGTTTTCAGTCTTTTCTGAGTGCTTGATTGCCTCAGTTAAATGGGTTTGAACTGAAATGACTTTACTGCAACTAGAAAATGATTAACCACAATTATCTCAAAATATACCACATATGTGGGATGCTCTCAGTTATTCTGTTTTTCCTCATTACAATTTAATTGCTTTGGAACATAAAGCCTTATTTAAAATGCAGAAAATGCACAACTAAATATATACCTCAAAGAGAAGGCTAAGAAGGTCTTTTTTCGACGTTTGAGACCGGCACCTCACTGATCTCAACAGGCCAAATGTGTCCAGAAATACCTTACAAGGCCTTACTTCTCTACTCAGTTTTCTCTTTAAATGACTACATGAACCTAAGAGAAGATTGGGAAAATTGTCAAAGAAAAACTCCCAATAACTCTCTTTATTTAGACACCCCTTAAAAAAACTGAAAAATGGTTTCATCATGAGGCTGCAGCCTGAGCAAAAGTATGATGAGAGAAGTAATTGGGTGAATATTCTTGGGTACCATATGGTCTACAAAACAGTAAAGACCAGTTGGCTGGAAAGAGATACTGGATCATGAGGTTCTTTTCTTAGACTCATATTCCCTAAATTTCTCTAAAATCAGGAGGATATGGTCTAGGTACCTCCAATCTAGAACATCACAGTCAATATAGCCTAGAGGATAGATTTTGCTATCATATGGATTTGGGTTGAAATTAGGTCTGTTAATCACCAGCTTTGTAATCTTGGGAAAACTGCCTTAATGCTCTCAGCTTCCAGATCTCCTCTAATAATAGTGGATATAAGCAATGGTGTTTACCTCATATGGTACTTATGAGGACAAAGTAAGATAATAGTGAGTATACAGCAAAATGTTTGGCAGATAAATGGACTCATAAGTAATTATTATTGTTTTTAAAATATTCTCTCTCCATACACAAGTCAGTTTTGACACATACAATTCTTAGGAAATAAACGTTCCTGGGAGCGGTCAATATTAAAGCTTTTACCATGTGATACCTTAGCAAAAAATTAGCCAAAGTTGTGGCAGCTGATATCGTGCAAAGTGTGTATCCAAAAGACACCCATCAAACAGCTGCAGTGAAGACAGATTGGGTACTGCAAAGAATGGGAGGCTCTAGTAATCACCCTGGTACATTTCACAATTTGTTTAAGGCAAGCCTTGATAATACCACTAAATTTTTCTTCACTTGTTATCTATGGCCCACTATAAATGTATCTAATCTGAAGGCCTTAATCTTGGACTATCTGCAGAATCCAAACACCTGCTACATCCCTCAGCTCCCACCCAAAATGAGAAGATGATGCTCTCATTTGCACAGATATGAGCCTAGACAAAGGGGAGAGGGAGTGCATGCAGAGCCAATGAACACTCTTCCATTTCTAAATATTCCAGATACAGAAAAGAGAGGAGATTTTAATGTTATCTGATATGCTGTTAGAACAGAAACCCAAGTAAATTTCTCACCAATGTATTCCTCAAGTGTATTTAAAGAAATGTATTATATAAATATAAAACATTATCAAAATTCAAACTAATGACAACTTATAGAAAAACAAGTGTCTCTAAGCCATGGAAGTTTACTAAATCTCCAAGTAAATTATGTTTTTGTTCATTTTCACTTAGAAAATAAATAGAGTTTGCACATCAGCATTAGCAATATATTTGTGGATATGTCTTCTTAAAGACAGGAAAACAAAAGCTAATATAAACTATCTGGACAACACCAAAATAAAAAGGTTTTGTATAGGAAAGGAAATCAACAAAATAAAAAGGTAGCCTATGAACAGAAGATGGTATTTGTAAATGATAGATCCAAAAACGGGTTAATGTGTGAAAAGTGTAAAGTACTAGAACTCAACCCCCCCAAAATAATCTGATTAAATAATGAACAGAGGACCTGAATAAACATTTTTTAAAGTAGACATCCAAGTGGCTAACAAGCAGGTGAAAAGATGCTCATCTTCACTTATGATCAGGGAGATACAAATCTTAACCATAATGAGATATCAACTCACACTTGTCAGAATGGTTAAAATAAAAAATATCAGAAACAACAGGTGTTGATGAGGCTGTAAAAAAAAGGAATCATTGTGCACTGTTAGTAGAAAAGTAATTTGGTGCAGCCACTGTGGAAAACAGTAGAGAGATTCCTCAAAAAATTAAAACTAAAAATACCATATGATCCAGTAATTCCACTACAGAGTACTTACTAAAAGAAAACAAAAATACTGATTTAAAAAGAAATGCACTCCGATGTTTATGGCAGAATTATTTACAAAAGCCAAGATATGGACACAACATAAGTGTCTACTGATGGTTGCATGGATAAAGAAGATGTGATAAATATATAAGATGGAATATTATTCAGCCATAAGAAAGAATAAGGGGGTGCCTGGGTGACTCAGGGTCATGATTTCAAGCCCTGTATTGGGTTCCACACTGGGCATGCAGCTTACTTAAATAAAGGAATGAGATCCTGCCATTTGCAACAACACGGATGGACCTACAGTATATTACGCTAAGTGAAATAAATCACACAGGAAAAAAACAAATACCACATGATTTCATTTTTATATGGAACCTAACAAATGAACAAAGAAAAAATTAGCCTCTTTAAATACAGAGAACAAACTGGTGGTTGTCAGAGGGTAGATAAATGGGGCAATGGGCAAAACAGATGAAGGAGACTAAGGTACAAAGTTTCAGTTATAAAATAAGGTATGGAGATGTAAAGTACAGCATAGGGAATATAGTCACATTGTAATAATGTTGTATGGTGACAGATGGTAACTATAATTTATTGTTATGTAATTGTCCAATCAATAAGTTGTATACATTAAATGAATATAACATGTCAATTATACTTTGGTATGATATTTAATAAAGAAAAAATAAAAGTAATGTGGAACATTGCAAGGGTTGCAATGTATAGAAAATAGTTTTCTAGCTCACTACAAGCAACTTGAAAAGAATGGCGTATTTGCATCCATTCATCAGTTAAGCACTAGACATAAATCCATTATCAGAATTCATACTAAATGAATAACAGACTCATTTTAGAATTCTTCTAGTTGCAAGTTATAGCCTTAATGAACTGTTGCTCAGATACCGCCTCAGCCAGCTGTACCCAACCTTAGCTACGTGTGAGTCACTCGAGAATCTTTTCAAAATGTATCCAACCTCAGAGATCCTGGTTTAATATTGTGTGAGGGGTACCTAAGTATAGTTTCATACTTTTCATTTTGAAATAATTCACAAAATAAAATTTGAAGTGGAGTACAAAGAAATCCCATACACCCTTCATCCAGAGATCTCATTCAAGTTTTGCCAATAATCCCAATAATATACTTTGAAGCAAAATGATCCGTACCAGGATGATGTTTTACATTTGGATGCCATAGCTCTGTCTACCCTTTCACAGTTCTTTCACTTCACTAACTTTTATGTTTAACATATTCCAGTTATTTTGTAGAATATCCTACCCGTTGGATTTGTTTAATGTTTCCTCATGACCAGATTCAAGCTACGCATTTTTGGCAGAAAAATCACCAGTGTTATTATCTCCTCCTTATATCCCATCAGGAGATGTACAACATGAGTATGTCCCACCACTGGTGAAAATCTTCATCAGTTGTTGGAGGTCTTGGTTACAGTCTGCTCAAATTACTCTCTTCTGAAGCAGCTCTTTCTCCATTGTATTTTTAAGTGTTTTGTAAGGAGATGTTTAGAGTGTACATCATATAAAGGTTAAATCTTTTGGCTGGTAACTTTTCCTGAAATTTGCCTAGTGCAGAAAATGTAGGACGCTCCAATAACCCTTCCTTATCTATGAAACCTTCACCAAGTGATAAAAAGTTCTGATTTCTTATTTTTATTGACCATGGAATTCTCTCTTCACTCATTTCCTCTGGTCCCTTGTTTGCCCATAATTTAAATATAGCACTACCTTTGGTTAGCTCTTTCAATATTTACAGAGAGAGAGAGAAACGAACCTCAGTCTCTGCTTTGGAACTACGCCTAGGGATCATGTTTACTTTAAGCAAAATGTTTATAACAGATACATACACACCCCTGGGCAACAGTTTCAGTGCACAGAGTTACTCTGTGACAGTAGGGAGAGGTTCAGGGCTCTAACTAGGAATGTGGGCTATAGCATTTAAATATCCTCTGGTGAATATAAAATTGGAACTTATACACACATACATACACCTATTGAATGCTTCTCAACCAAAGGAACATATTGTTTAAATATAGAAAATATATAAATTTATAGAATATATAAATACATGTATTTTTCACAGATTAATGTATACATTTAAAAGCCCCTTGACATAAATCTTGATGGTACTTTTTTTGTATGTGATGTCAAAACAAAAGCAACAGAAGCAAAAATAAGTAAGTGGGACTACATCAGACTAAATAGCTTCTGCACAGCATAGGAAACCATCAACAAAATGAAAAGGCAACCTACTGAATAGGAAAAAATAATTACAAACCATGTATCTTTAAGAGATTGATATTCAAAATCTATGAAAAAAATTTCCAATTAAAAAGTGGGCGGAAGATCTTAACACTTTTCCAAGAAGGACATAGAGACAATCGACAGACACATAAAAAGTACTCATCATGACTAATCTTCAGGAAAACGCAAATCAAAACCAAAATGAGATGTCACTTCACAACTCTTCGAATGGGTATTATCAAAAAGATGAAGTAACAAGCATTAACAAGGATATAGAAAAAAAAGGAATCTTTGTCACTATTGTTAAGAATGTATGAGGTTCCTCAGAAAACTAACAATACAACTACCATATGATCCAACATTTCCACTTCTGGACATTTATCCAAAGAAAATGAAAATATTAACTCAAAAATGCATATTGACCTCCATGTTTATTGCAGCATTATTTACAATGACCAAGATACAGAAAACAAGTTAGGCATCCATTGGTAGATGAATGAATAAGGAAGATGTGGTATATAAACACAATAGAGTGTTTTTCAGCCACAAAAAAGAATGAGATCATGACATCTGTGGGAGCATAGATGCACCTTAAGGACAAAAATGCTAGTTGAAGTCAGTCAGAAGAGAAAGACCAACACCATACGATCCCATTCTTATGTAGAATCTAAAACAACAAGAAAACCCCTAAAGTCAATTTCATAAAATGAACAGATCACTGGTGACGCAGGGGTGAGGGTGGGTAAAACGCATGAAGGTGTCGAAAGGTATATACCTTCAGTTACAAAACAAGTATGTCAGAGGAACATAACATATAGCACGGTGACTACAATTAATAAGATATTATATATGTGAAAGTTGCTGAGAGAACAGACTTTAAAAGTTCTCATCACTAGAAAAAAGTTATACAAACTATGGAAAGTGACAGAAGTCAGACTTATTGTAGTGATCATTTCACAACATACATAAATATGAAATCATGTCACACACCTGAAATATAATGTATGTCAATTACATCTTAATTTAAGCAACTTCAATGGGCACTATACTTAAAATAGATATTTGGAAATGGGACAGAGGATCGCAAAGAAAGGGAGGGAAAAATGAAACAAGACGAAACCAGAGAGGGAGACAAACCGTAAGAGACTCTTAATCTCAGGAAACAAACTGAGGGTTGCTGGAGGGGAGTTGGGTAGGAGGGTTGGGGTGGCTGGGGGATGGACACTGGGGAGGGTATGCATTGTAATGAGCACTGGGTATTATCTAAGACTGATGAATCACAGACCTGTACCCCTGAAACAAATAACACATTCTATGTTAATTAATTGAATTTAAATTTTAAAAAATAATTAAAAAAATAAAGTGCAAGTATTAGGAATAACAATATCACTGGGTATGGGACATAGAAGGAAAGCTGCATCAAAATGACTAAAATATTAATTGCTCAATAAATGGCTGTGGGCTCATTATTCACGCTTATATTCCTGTTATTTTTGGGTCATAAATGTTGAGCCCAATTACTTGGTGAAGGTTTACATATATCCTTTTGTCCTAATGACAGAAGGGTCAGGAGGAAAACCTAGGGCCAAGGAAGCAGTATATGGGGTGATGTGGATAACTATAAGCAGGGTCAAAATATTTGACAGGCCCATCAAAATTGTTGACAGACTAATGATTTTTGAAACGTATCTAGAAAGCCACCCAGAAGCCTGGGCTGGTCTAATGACTGTTTTTCTGAAATGGGAACATGAGGTCACGTATTAGAATGAGTTAGGGCAAATATAAATGAATATATTAAGGATCCACAAGCATAACATTCTAATTACACATTGATAGTTGATCAGAAGCCGAACCAAACAAAAATTGAGACCCACCATTGTGAGAATATTTTTTTTCTTTTTGAGGATTTAATCATCTTTATTTTTTTCACAAATAATTTTCTCCTTGACCTTCAGCAGTGAAGTCAGTTTGGACACTGCCTATTTCAAGAATATTTATTTCTGGTTATTGTTTTGCAATTATATGGTATATGCTTAAGAAGTAGTTAGGAAGCACCTAAAAGATACTTTGATAAATTTATGTGAAAGTGTAAACACTCAATGTGTAATTGTCTAACTCTCTTTGTGCAAGTCACATGGCTTTAAGGAGTGCTTTGTCCCTTGGGTTTCTATATAGATGTGTTTCCAACAGATGCACTTTTTCGTGTGCCGAAGAGCTGATAACTAATTCCAATTTCTCTGACACATTGCACTCCCCTTAAAGAATAAAACCATGTCAACAGAGTAAAAAACCATGACTAACTTAAGTATCGCTGACAATTTGTACCTGTAAGCACTCTGTAGGTTTCATGAGAAATACTGCCAAGAAACTTAGCTTTCTTTCTATACTTATATACATATATTTATATATATATTGTATATTATATTGTATTATATTGCATCATACTAACCAATAATTACTTTGCTTATGTATTTATGTTTTACTTTTATATATAATAATATAGTATATATAGTTTATATGCCTAGGACTATAGTAATATTCTTGAGAATGAAACTATGTATTGCAAATTTTTGTATTCCTAAATTAATTTAAGGTTTATTCCATTTAGTGCCACCATGCTTTGGTTGTGCTGGTCTATTGGGTCTCCCCCCACAAAGTTCATGTTGAAGCCCTAACCCCAAAGTGACCAGTTTTGAAGATAGGGCTTCTAGGGAGTACTTAAGGTTAAGTCAAGTCTTAAGGGTAGGATTCTAACTTAATAGAACTAGTGACCTATAAGAAAAGAGAATTCTTACTCCATACACACCTACTAAGGAAAGACCTTGTGAGCACAAAGTGAGAAGGTGGTCATCTCTAAGTCAGGAAGAGGGCTCTCCCCAGAATCCACCTAGGCCAGACGTCTAGCTTTTTTTAATATTTATTTTTTTGTCAGCGAGAGAGAGAGAGAGAGAGAGAGAGAGAACAAGCAGGCAGAGAGGCAGGGAGAGGCAGAGAGAGAAGTAGGCTCCCTGCTGAGCAAGGAGCCCGATATGCGACTCGATCCCAGGACCCTGGGATCGTGACTTGGGCCAAAGGCAGCTGGTTAACTGAGCCACCCAGGCATCCCCAGACTTCCAGCTTTTATCACTATGAGAAGTAAATGTCCATCCACCAGTGCATGGCCTTTTCTTAGAGCAGCCCAAGCAAACTAATATATTCACCATGTATTAGTGGTATTCTGAGAAAAAGTAACTCTGTGCCAAAGTTTTCTCATTTAAAAGGTATATTAATATTACCTTCCACTTACCTCTGATTTCATACTTCTAACTTCCCAAAAAATAGCTCACTTCCAAGGAATCCTGCGCATGTCAATCTCAGTTTGCCCCACACTATTTTTTTTCTTAGATACTACAGAAAGTATTCTTTGAATGAAGCCATTCTTCATCTACCTTTTCCTTCTAAATAGTATTAGTTATCTATGACAAAAATCATAGACAATCTTCAATTTTTATCTTTATCTCCAATCGTTTGAAAAGATCTATCAATCTAAACAGGTTACATGCACACCTTTCTGTATGGCTAATATGCTTTAGATCAGACCCTTGTCATCTTTATCCCATCCTGTTGCAGAAAGCCTCCTAACTGGCCTTTCCTTTCACAGCCCTGTGGTTTCACCTTCAGATCCCTACCATGTTTCTGCACTTTCCCTTCCTGAAACTCAGAACTGGTGTTAAAAATAACATCCATCTCGGTGGTTCCTAACTTTTCAAACCTCAGAAGGCAGATACAAAAAATGGAACACCTTTTACATGTTGTAATTTAAGATTGTCAGACAATTTATTTCCAGAATCTGGGGGGGGGGGGGGGGGGGGAAATCGCTTAAATAGAAAGTTAAAGAGGTTGCAACAACTTGTAGTCCTTTGGGGAAAAAATGGTGGAAAGACAACTTCTCCTTCCTCTATTATTTGCCACTGAATCATAGTCCTGGGTTCTGTGCTAAGCAGAAAAACTATTCTTGGAATTGTGCTCAGAAGCACATGTAACAGAGAACTTCATCTTAGCTGTCCCAGAGAGCCTTTACTTAACGCAGGAATTAAAAGATCAAATTGGATTGACCCTCGTTGCCCTTATCTTCCAACGAGTCTTGGATTCAGGTCAATAGCATTTGGCAGGAACTGAAAGAGTGCCCATCCATTCAATTGCCAAGCACGGTAATGTACAAGATTACGCTATTCCATTTCATGTGCTACTTAGAATTTATTCTCCCGAGAGGCAGAGGAGACCCACTTTTCTACTCTCTTGAAGAGATGTAGTTTACGCCCTACTTCCATCTTAAATTACTTAAGCAGACAGTTCTATTGGAGGGAATTTTTTCCCTTTCCTTTGTAGTACAGTAAATGTTGGGATGACAAGCTGCTCAAGTAAAAGAACTTTCAAATTTTAGAGGTACTCTTTTTGGATTTATATTATGATACATGAGCAAAATGTGTGTAACTTTTTTCTTTCCTTCTCCTCTCCCAAGAAATTATCCAGAGAAGATAGAAATATCATCCACTTTAGGATCAACAGAAAGAGTGAAATAACATAGGTGTTAGATTTACACTGATTTGAAATGCAAATGTAGAATGAGGAAAGCAGGAAGAAACTAGATTTGACAGAGATAGAAACTAAAAAGAGCTATGCAGGTGGGCAAGTATTTATTCATTAATTCAGCTGTTCTCCCATTCATTTGTGCATTAATTTAGTATCTTCTCATTGTGTTGGAAGAGGAGATTAAAAGACTTACCAGAAAGAAAACGTAGTATCAGAAATTTAAAGGGTAATAAAACATATACCTAAAAAATTGTCCAGGATAGAAGGTAAGCACTGTAATAGAAATATACCAGGTGTGAAGGAACTCAAATGAAGTAGTTTGGGCTCTTTATTATACCAAATATAATAATTTCAAATCATCTTTGATAATTTTGTCTTCATGAACTTTTCTGAAGGTAACCAAAATATTTTTTAATTTTCCAAGAATAGAACATAAACCTTTATCAAGTCCCATTCCATCTGTTGCTTGAATATAACTTTTCATGCAGCATGGAACTATCACATATAATGCTATTTATCAACAACATGGCTGACTGAACCATTTGAAATGTTACTCCCTGAAATGGTGTATTGATTCAACATTACACTATTTACCTTACTTTATTTTCCCATTCACTTAATCTGGAGTCTTTGTACCTTTAACATCCACTCTGGGAGAAGTTTGCAAAGGTTTACAACAGCGTTGAGAGGCAGCCCATTAGTTTTAGGGTCCTTTTGAGAGCTGTCAGTCTGAATATTATTCCCCTCCTTGCTTGAAAACCACACTGTTACTAACATCCTCATTCACATCTAAAGAGCCCAATTAATTTAAGTAAGAGAGATATCAGCTTCAGAAGTAGGTTACATACCTATTCTGTTTATACTGAGTCTTGTTACTGTTACAGGGTTCTATTTTTATTACCAATTTTGTGTTGCTTGTGATGGTCCAACAATATGGAAATCTAAGTTAAAGTTTTCTGCGTACAAATTTTACTTTGAAGTAAAATTTCCATTTCATAAAAGCATTATGCTGCTAATACTCCAATGTGTGCTTCCTATCTAATAGCTGTTTTCTTTTTAAGATTTTATTTCTTAGGGGGCGCCTGGGTGGCTCAGTTGGTTGAGCAACTGCCTTCGGCTCAGGTCATGATCCCGGAGTCCTGGGATCGAGTCCCATATCAGACTCCCGGCTCTGCAGGAAGTCTGCTTCTCCCTCTGACCTTCTCCCCTCTCATTCTCAGTCTCTCGCTCTTAAATAAATAAATAAATAAATAAATAAATAAATAAATAAATAAATAAATTAAATAAATTAAATAAATAAATAAATAAATAAATAAATAAATCTTAAAAAAAAAGATTTTATTTCTTAGAGAGAGACAGAGACAGAGAGCACAGAAGCAGGAGAGCAGACTCCCCACCAAGCAAGGAGACCGATGTGGGGCTTGATACCAGCACCATGGGATCATGACCCAAGCTGAAGGCTTAACCGACTGAGCCACCCAGATGTTCCCATATCTTATAGTTTGAGACTTGGAAGCCAATGTTGTTTTCTATGATCACCATGGCAAATATTAGCAGCTATAGTATAGGACATAGTTTATGTAGGGAAAAAAGAGAAAAGTTACTACCTATTGGTAGGATGCTGAAAGGATCTAACAGTACAAACAAGAGACACCAACTTTAATTGTTCAAATATTTCCCAGGTAATAAGTAGTAAGTCTATGAATCATTGGAACCCTCTTCATTCAGCAGGGCAGATGCACGCATGGAGAAATGAAGCAAAAATGGGGGGGGGGGTTATTGAGGAAAATGTAGACAAAGTTGATATACAACTAAAATCTTTATCTCAATTTCTGTTGCTTGAACATACCTATCTATCAGTAGGATGCACTGAAATTTTCCTCTTTTTTTTTTTTATTTATTTATTACAGAGAGAGAGACCGAGAATGAGAGGGGAGAACGTCAGAGGGAGAAGCAGACCTCCCGCAGAGCCGGGAGCTCGATATGGGACCCGATCCCGGGACTCTGGGACCACGACACAAGCTAAAGGCAGTCGCCCAACCAACCAAGCCACCCAGGCGCCCCTGAAATTTTCCTCTTAATTGATGCCTCACTCTATTATACCCTAAACTTAACTTTAGCAAAAAGGTTAAAGTCATAAATTCTATCAGTAAGATGAAGAGCTGATATTATTTACGAACTACTATATACAACAAGCTATGCATGTCTGATTTTTTAATTTTTATGTAAATTCAATTTAGTTAACATATACTTTAGTATTAGTTTCAGGGATAGAATTTATTGATTCATCGGTTGCATATAACATCCAGTGCTCTTTACATCAAGTGCCCTCCTTAATGCCCATCACCCAGGTACCCCAACCCACCTCCCTTCCAGCAACCTTCAGTTTGTTTCCTAGAGTCAAAGATCTCTTATGGTTTGCCTCCCTCTGTTTTCATATTATTTTTCCTTCCCTTCCTTTATGTTCATGTTTTTTTTCTTGAATTCCACATGTGAGTGACATCATATAATTGTCTTTCTCTGATTGACTTGTTTTGCTTAGCATAATACCCTCTGGTTCTATCCAAGTCTGCACATGGCAAGAGTTCATTCTTTTTGATGGCTGAGTCATATTCCATTGTATATGGAGGTTAAAGAACATCCTACTAAGAGTGAACTGATCAGCCAGGAAATTCAAGAAAAATTTTTAAAAATACATGAAAGCAAATGAAAACGAAAACACTTCAAAACTGCTGGGATGTAGCACAGGGGATACTAAGAGGGAAGTATATGGCAATACAAGCCTTCCTCAAGAAACAAGGAGAGTCTCAAATATACCTAAAGGAGTTGAACAAAGAAAAGCGAGTAAAGCCTAAAATCAACAAACTTTTTTTTTTAGATTTTGTTTATTTATTTGAGAGAGAGAGCAAAAGCAGTGGGGGACGGGCAGAGGAAGAAGTGGAGTGCTGGCTGGGTGGGGAGTCTGACGTGGGGCTCAATCCCTGGACCCCAGGATCACCACCTGAACTGAAGGCAAATGCCCAACTGACTGAGCCACTCAGGCACTCAAGACTTTATGTTTTAGAACAGTTTCAGTTTCACAGCCAAATTGAGCTCAAGGGACAGAGAATTCCCATGTATGGCCTGCCCCCCACACACGTCTATCCTCTCCTAATCTCAACCCACACATCACCGCAGTACATTCGTTTATCAATGAATCTACATGGACACATCATAATCACCCTAAGTTCACAGCTTACCTAAGGGTTGACCCTTGGTGATGTCTATTTCTTGAGTTTCATCAAATGTTTTAATTATATGTATCATGCAGATTAGTTTCACTTTTCTAACTATCCTCTGGGCTCTGCCTATTCATCCCTCCCTCCCCTCTTACTGGGGAAACTATGGACTTTTTTACAGTCTCCATGGTTTTGCTTTTTCAGGATGTCTTATAGTTTAAATCATACTGTATGCAACCTTTCAGTTTGGCATCTTCCACTTAGTAATAGCACCTAAGCTGCTTCTGTCTCTCTTCATGGCCTAGCAGCTCATTTCTTTTTACTGCTGATTAATAGTTCCTTGGTCTCAACAAAGACTGTCTCTATCACAGGTTATTTGTCTATTAACCTATGAAAGGACATCTTGGTTTCTTTCAAGTTTTAGCAATTCTAAGTAAAACTATATGAACATCAATGTGTTGGTTTTTGTGTGGACATACACTTTCAACTCCTTTGTGTAAATACCAAGAAGCATACTTGCTGGATATATGGTAAGACTATGTTTGGTTTTAGAGAAGATCATCATACTATCTTCCAAAGTGCTTGCACCATTTGTATTTTCACCAGTCATTAATCAAACTTAGTGTTGCTCCATATCCTCCTAATTACTGTTGTCAACAATTGGGTGTCAGTGTTTTAGATTTTGGCCATTCTAACAGGTATGTGATGGTATCTCTTGTTTTCATTTGTACTTCTCTGATGATATATATGTGGAGAATCTTTTTATATGCTTATTTGCCATCTATAGATCTTCTTTGATAAGGTGTCTTTAAGGACCTTTGGCCCATTTTTAAATAGATTTTTTTTATTGTTTGGGTTTATTAGTTATTTGTATATTTTGATTATCAGTTACTACTCTCAAAGAATTACAGCTCAAAAACAAAAAATATCAACAAAAAATGGAAAGCAAATGACATTTCATGCACTCAATATGATACATTGCTATATGAGTAAGATAGCTGTCAATATATATCTGATAAAGTCTACTAACTTTTTTTTAGAATCAGGTGGTATATATTTGGGCATTCACCATAGAAGCCTTCCATCTTTTCTGAGTAATTGAAAATTTTCATAATAAAATTGGAGGGAAAAATTTTTCTTAATTTAAGTGACATCCAGAGCCACTGATACTATAATGAACAAAATGCAAAAGATTTAAAAAGAGTTTGGATAATTTAGCTGTTTTTATTTTATTGATTTCAACAGCAGTATTTCCCCCTGGTGTTAATATGACATCAAATATAGGCATGTGTGAAAGCAATTCCATATTTTATTTAAAAATGATGTATTTGGGTAACACAAAAACTAAACCTAAAGGACACAATTCATACATAGTAGAAAGTCTCTTTCACCTTATATATTTACTTGTGTATGTCTATGTATGTAGACCCTCCCCCCAAACACACACACACACACACACACACACACACACACGAACAGCATTTAGGAATATAGGAGGAAAACACTTGCATTTGAAACTCAAAAACTAACAACCAAAATGGACCAAAAAATTTGGAAGAATTCAAATGAACGTTAATTAATCTTACAAAAATATTCAAGGAAAAAAAAAAAACACTCCAAAAGCAGAAAATTTCTGAAGTATCCAATGAATTAAAATTTTACATAGTGTTTTGATGAAAATGAGATAAAAACAATAGTGAAAGCAATCATAGACAAAGTGAACAAAATGAAGGCTAGGCCCCTCCAAAATGCAACATATACATACCTGGAGTCTCTGAAGAAGAAAACTAAAACAAGAAGTATTTAAAACCACAGTTTAGTGAAACCTTGTTTAAATGAAAGAATACTTATCTGCAAATTTCAGGTGTCTATTAACTATCTAGAAAATCTGAACAAGAATTCTCAATTTAAGATACATCCTAGACAGATTTGTGCTTTATGCACATTCTTTAAAGACAAAGAAAAAAACCTGAGTTCCGGCCGGCCTGCAAAATGTCTTAGAAGGGCAAGAGAATTAAGTTGACATCATGTTTCTGTAAGTAAGTTATACAGCAAGTCAACAGTGGAACATTACCTAAATATTCCAAGACATAAATTGTGAACCAATGATTTTATATCCATCTCAACTGTCCTTAAAAATGAAGTCTATAAAAATGTTTTTTAAGAATTCAAAAAATGCTATTCTCACAAGTCCTTCTTGAAATATCCATGTAAGAATAAGTTTTATTTAACCAAAAGATGACACAGTCACTTTGCCAACAAGATTTAAAGAAAGCATTGTCTGTGTTTAATCATAGATCTAAGATTAAAATAAAGGAAATAAAAGAGTAACTTATTTTAAAAATGTGTCCAACTGCATTCTGATCAAGTAAAATTGACACAATTTTTAAAATACGAGATGGGAAAAATAAAGGGAAGTAGAAATCAGCTTATCCCTTATGACAATCGATCAACTAGAGAACTAAAGGCTAAATGAGGAAAGAGTGGACCAAGGGAATTAAAAATGCAGACCTCTTAAATATAGAAAGGAATTATAAAGAAGAGAGTGAAGAAAAAAAAATCTCACGTAAAGAAAGACACAGGAATTAAAACACTATACATTTGATAATATAATAAAATTAGATGTTAGACATTTCAAAAATTATAAATAGGGTAACTTACCTATTAAAAATATTTTCATTTTATACAATTAGCTCTGTTATATATAAGATGCCAAACTAACATTCCAAAAAGCATAAATTCTTACAAAAAGAGCAATTTATGTTGCTAAGGCAATTCACAACGAAGGTAGAACAGTTACCACTATCTATGCAATTATCTACACAGCAGCCAACTTTATAAATGAGAAATTACAATAGAAGATGTAAAGAATACACTAACAGGAGATTTTTAATACATCGCTATCAAAACGAACAGAATGCATCTGTTGCAGATTACTGCATACCTCAAAGCTTAGTAACTTCCTAACAAGAATTTATTATTTTTCAGGTTGTGTACAGTAATTAGATGATTATTCTGCTTGGCACTACCCAGATGGCACCTTGGCTGGAACTAGAGGTTTTAAGGGAGGCTCAGGTTCCCAGTCTCCTAACTATCATTTCTGCCACCTTCTACTGGTCAAAGCAAGTTACAAGATTAGCGGTGATTAAAGGGGTGGAGTAGGAGAACTCACTCAAGGCAAAATCCTGAAAAATACTATGACCCTTCTTTTTCTATTTACCACACAAATCAAGTGGTCAAAAACAAAGTTGAGGATTTGTATCACCTAAATTACATGGTAAAGTCGATTTTATAGATATATATTGAACTCTATACTTTCATGATAGAGTAAACCTCTCAAGTAAACATGGAAAATTATTTAAAAATGATCATATATGCAGTAACCAAAAAAGTACTAATAAATCCCTAAAACAGACAGGAAAGCATTCTCTCAGCAATCCAGTAAAACTAACAATAACAAAATCATCATAACAAAAACAAAGTTTTAAAACAATACATAGGTCACAGAAAATACACCTTTTTTCTTACTGTAGTTTTCAAATAAAGGAAAAAGCAAAAGCATGCTTTTACTAAACACTGCTATCCTTATACAACCACAAATAAGTTAACCTCCTCAAAAAAATGAAACAAACTCCCTTTATCTTTGAGTAACATTTATTGCTTTCCTAACTGAGCCATGTTCTCCTTTTGATTGCCTAAAATGTTAACATTGAGATATAAGTTACATACTCTAAACACATCTTACATTAAATAGTAAGGGAACAGGAGAAAGAAAGAAGGAAAAATAGGTCAAATTATACAAATTTGCTTGCATGGGAACTTACGCAGGAAATTTAAAGCCCTGAGCTCATCATTATCTGGCAATTCTGTAACATACTTCAAAAACAATAATCAATTCCACTGTACTGCTTCTTTTCATTAAAGTATTTCATATTAGTAAGTATTTGGCCACCCAAAGCCTTCCTCCTACACACACACTATAGGTTTCTACTGATAATAAAATAAAGTAACTGCCATTTTATGTCATAGATTGTCAACGTTCCCTTTAACTGGAAATAGGTTCATTAATGCCTTTAAGTCAATTCAGAGTAGAGAATCAATCTCAGATAAGCTATCATCAATTTTCTCTGTTGTCTCTATTTTTCCCCTTCAAGGTAACCCTGAAATAGACTGGAAACAGCCCCATAGGATTAAACAGCCAGTTGCCCTCTATATCAATGTTACTAATACACCACATGTGTTTTCTCTCCTTCCTGCCCTGTATCATTTTTCCATCCCTCACTGGGATAATGTTCCTCAATAAAGTCTTAGCAAATAAGCCTTTACCTCAAGCTCTGTTTTCTAGAAAGGTGAGATAAAGGGAACAAAACAAAACATGAGTAAACCAAAAGTGTCTGGAAGACTAGAACTGTAAAGCTCTATGTAGCTTCTATGCAGTGGCAAATGAAAATAATAACCACGGTCACTGCCTTGCCTTCCCAACCTCAACATCACACCCCCTGTTCTGGGCCTATGGTTCTCAAAGTTGGGTAACCCAACAAGCAGCATCGGTTTCACCTGGGAACTTATTAGAAATGACAATTAACATTAAGAATGTAGTCAGAGACACAGAAGGACACTACATCATCCTTAAAGGGTCTATCCTCCAAGAAGATCTAACAATTGTAAACATTTATGCCCCCAATACAGGAGCAGCCAACTACATAAACCAACTGTTAATCAAAACAAGGAGTCATATAGACAGGAATACCTTTATACTAGGAGATCTTAACACGCCACTCTCAGTAGCTGACAGATCTTCTAAACAGAAAATCAATAAAGAAACAAGAGCTTTGAATGACACATTGGACCACATGGACCTCATAGATATATACAGAACATTCCACCCTAAAACAACAGAATACTCATTCTTCTCAAGCGCACAGGGAACTTTCTCCAGAATAGACCACATACTGGGCCACAAATCAGGTCTCAACCGATACCAAAAGATAGAGATGATTCCCTGCATTTTCTCAGACCACAATGCTTTAAAACTGGAACTCAATCACAAGAAAAAGTTCGGAAGGAATTCAAACAC
>CM052809.1:41578211-41603651 GCA_028533885.1 Nasua narica
AGCCTGGTGGTGGGTATCGAGAGGGGCACGTACTGCATGGAGCACTGGGTGTGGTGCATGAACAATCAATCTTGTAACACTGAAAAATTAAAATAAATTTGGGGAAAAAAAAAAAAAGAAATGACAATTAACAGGCCTCCATCTAGACACACGAGATCAGATATTCAGGGAGTAGGTGACAGCCATCTTTTTGACAGCGCTTCCAGTCATTCCAAAGCATGCTAAGGCAGGAGAACCAATGCCATAAGCTTGGGCCCCATGCTCCTGCTTCTCAGTGCAGGGGGAGTGGTGAGAGTAGTCCACAATTCACATGTTTTAATGTCATACATCTACAATCTGTTTCCCACCTGACTAGTTATAAAAAGCCAGCTTCTGTAAGAAGTAATTGAATTCTCCTACAAGCAAACTCATGTTTTCAAACACGAAGAGGGAGGATTTCATTATCATGAGTACAGTTACTATTTAATAACTGGTTTCTAAGAGGTCGTTTTTTTTTTTTGTTTGTTTGTGTTTTCTTAATGAATGATGGTGAATTTAGTGAAATGCTTTTCCTGGTCTATTACCATTCTGTAATGCTCTCCTTCAATCTATGAGTGTAGTGAATCACGGTAATTGATTTTCTAATATGAAACATATAAGTTTTGCTTTCTGAAATAAAACCAAGTTGGTTATGATATAATTAATATAATGGTTTTTTGTTGAGGAATTTGCCTCTATATTCATGCTTGTGGCTAATTGGTAATATTTCTTTCCCATAATGTTCCTGTTTATCCTTTGTTATCAGGCTCCTTTCTTTTCCAATTGCTTAGACATTTTTGGCATATTGGAATTATCTCTTCATTTAATGTTGGTTTAACACCAGTGAAGCTCCCTGGGTCTGCAGTTAGCTCTGTGGGGCTTTAGAAGGGAAAAGCAAGGAACAGATCATTCCAGGAGCCTTGTTTTCCCCTCACCTCAGTATGGAAGACAAAGATGGAGTATGTAAAAACAGGTGTTTTGCAAGATGTTTTCTCTACAGCACTGCAGAAGAGATAATATGAGACGTTCAGAAAATTGGACACTTTAAAGAGACAAGTTTGCAGAGAAGCATTTACGTGGCTTTGAATCACTTTAAAAATATTACTGCTTTAGAATATATTGCAACTATGGGTGTATGAAATACCTGCTTCAGTTAGAATAATACTTGAAAAACAATCTGTTACATACTTCTATATCAACTCAGCTACACCGTGGCGTTTGTGGAGCACTGCCATCTGAAAAACAACTTGTCTTTTTTCACTTTTAAAGATAAAGATCAAAAACAGAGATGGTGCAGCACATGACTGCCAGTCTGGGTTATTACACTGATCTTTATCAAGGAAGAAAAGACATACCTCTCATGAGAAGCATAACCAAGAGAGAAGGGTGTCGTCATTCTTTGTGACCAAGAAAAGTAGTATAAGATATGTATTTTTATTTATTTCCTCAGCTCCCAAATGCTTCATTAGGAATTTAATCAAATGTCATACTTTGGAAATTATGTTATTAATCACATATAGAATTTTCCATTAGCCTAAAAATGATGTGAAACCAACATAGTATTTGTGGTGTATTTCTTTACACTCAGCGACAACAAAACTTCTAAGTAGTGTTTTTCACTTTAACATTTGAAACATATTTGGAAAGATTTCATACACTTGCCTATTCCCTTTTATGAAAACTAGTTTAGGCTGAGAGTGACAATTTCCTTTCCAGAAATATATGAACATTTTGTGTAGTGTGCAGAGTGATGCACTATAAAACTAATCAGGCCGGCATTGTCATCCTTCCACTGTGTGCCACAGTAGTCACACACACACACACACACACACACACACACACACACACACAGCTAATACTAAGCCTCCAAATTGTGTATTCTTAGAAACACATGCTTAAGAAATCCATACCTCTTACATAAAAGAGACCTATCCTCCACAGGGTGATTCTGTTACACATGCAATCAACTCTGTAAAGACCTATCCAGCCCCACGAGATCCCCCTCTCTTAGAAGAATGAATACAGTCTAAAGTAGCCTGGACTGAGATAGATTCTTGAGGAGATCCTGAGTTTCATTCCAAATGACATGAAGTCATTTTGTGAATTTGCAAGGGGGGGCTCGCAAGGGGGAAGCCCTGGCCTTGTCTTCCTTAGCACACAAGTTCGGATCATGTGGCAATCTCTGGTGCTGAAGTACTAGTCTACATGGGAGAAACATTGTATATATTACTCAGCCATCAAAAAAGAATGAAATCTTACCATTTTCAACAATGTGGATGGAACTAGAGTGTATTACACTAAGTGAATTAGGTCAGTCAGAGAAAAGACAGATACTATATGGTTTCGCTCGTATGTGGAATTTAGGAAACAAAAAGATGACCATGGGGAAGGGAACTCTAGGAAACAAAGTGAGGGTTGCTGGACAGTGAGGGGACAGGATAACTGGGTGATGAGCATTAAGGATGGCATGTGATGTAATGAACACTGGGTATTATATGCAGCTCATGAATCACTGAATTCTACCTCTGAAACTAACTTAAAGAATTTTTTAAAATGACAGATGCATCATCCACTTTTTTTTCCTCAAAATCTCTGAGCATTTGATGTAAGAGGTTGTGGTCTCAGGCCGGGCAGACAATACAACAGAAAGAATAAGAAATATGACAAGCAAAGTACCCCAGACTACAGAGTTTTATACCAGTATCGGGATCACAGGTAAATAATAAGCTCTTTTCAGAGGTCATAGACTATCAGGAAATAACTTAGGCAACAAGAAAAAGGAAGGCTTTACTAAAGTAAGTCCAAACCTGTACCTCTGATGTGTGCCACTTTCCATGTAACCCTCTGATTTTCAGAGACTTCCAGACTTCTTTCAATCCCATTCTCTCAAGCAAGGTAATGTCAATTAAGTGAAAATTTTTTTAAAAAAATTTATTTTATAAGCAGACTAGAAGGAAAGCCCAATGCTTATGTTTGAAAATGAGCTTGTCTCCAGAACATATCAAGAACTTTTAGCACTTAATAAGAAGACAAATACCTCAATTAAGATGGGCAAAATATTTCAGTGGCAAATCAGAAAAGGAAATCTACAGATGGCGAGTAAGTACCAAACAAGATGCCCATCATTATTAGTCATTAGGGAAATGCATATTAAGCATACAAGAACACTATTCCCTAGAGTAGCTAAATTTAAAAAGCATTCACATTATTAAATTCTGGCCAAGATGTGGAGAAACTGGAATTCTTATACATTCCTAGAGGAAATCAAAAATGGTGCAACCCTTTTGGAAAACTCTTTGACAATTTGATAAAAAATATACACTTGGTATGTAACTCAGGCTTTCTATACTTGTAAATTATATTATACAGAGGATATAAAGGCATATATCTGTGTGTGTGTGTGTGTGTATACACAAATTCATGCACAGATCTTCATATCAGTCTTATTTACAGTATTAAAAAATTAGAAATTATTCAAACCTCTATTAGCAGGTGATTGGATGAAGAAAACAAAAATATGATGGAATGATAATCAGCAAACAAAAGCAAGGAATGACTGATGTGCATAAGCAAAAGGATGAAACTCTATGTTTACTAGTTTAAAAGAAGCCACGTGAAAAAAACCCCACATACTGTATTATCCCTTTTCTACAAAATTCCGTAATATAGAAGTTAATCTACAGACATAAAGCAGATGACAGGTTGCCTGGGGCAAAATAAAGAATGGGCTGCTAAGGGACAAAGAGACACTATTTGGGCTGACAAATATTTTTTTGGCCTAATTGTGACTGTCACTTCAGCTCTTACCCAATTCTCAAAACTCATTAAGTCATATACTTTAAATAGATGCCTTGTATTAAGTGAAATGACAAGTTACTACTGTGAATTTAATTCTAGGAAAGAAGAGGAAATAAGTTACATTTTATTTCTATGCTATTATTCTTGGATATACCGTATTTGTAAATGTAATTATGGATTTTATATAAAAAACAAGAGAGAAAGACAGTATCATTATCAACTATGTATGTGTAGATGCCATCAAACATATTGACATTATCAACATGAAGGGCTTAATTATCTTCTAGAAGAGTTTTCTCATGATTTCGTATTAACTTGAAGAGCAGATTCCTTCACTAGCCTACCTATAGCTACTATAGCATAGGGTCTCAGTTTTTAATAAACCACTCTATTATTTATGCAGTGGGTAAATCTGCATTTTGGTATTACAATGATTCCCCAAGCTGCTCTCCTTCCCTTCATTAATGAATGTGGACAGTTAAAAATATAAGCATAAAAATAGTCTTACTTGCACAGTCAACATTTTCTTCCCCCTGGGTATCTCTGAATTCTATTTGCTTCCCTAACTGACAATCATATATTATTTTATGCTCCTTTTGGCATGACAAAGAAAATGCACCTGGGGACGAGCAAGCTGGGTTCCCTTCTGCATCATGTTTCAGTGTAAAAACTGTCAGCTAAAATCTGACTGCTAAATTTCTGTAACTGGTTCCACTACAAATTGTAGAAGGAACACAGAATGTTTAAACAAATAGCATACTGACTCCATGAGTATTGACAGGTGGGGAAACATGAAAAAAAGAAAATGAGATCTGTGACATTTAGCAAGACTCTGCCACCCATTATGTCAATAAAAAATGATGAGGACAACATGAATACTGTTTTCCAGTGTTCTGGGATCCCATCTTTTGCATTTGGAGCATGTCCTCGATAGGCTTAATCCTTCTGTTTACAAAAATAAGTACTATCAAAAATAGAAATGGGTTGTCATTAGAAAATAAACAATTGTCAAGCCCAAATGTTGTAGAGATCTGTTTATTTCTACCCTCTGAGGCACATCGTAAATTTTCAGAGCTAACAGTTTGAGGTTTTAAATTATTATTCTTGTAAAATGTCAACCAGATTTTACAGCTTCAGACAAGTTCTTCCAGTGGCATTTTGTTAAAGCTTAGGCATCTCCGGTGAAGTATTTACTTTTCAACTTTTCAACCAATTGATCTAAGTAGGGATAATTGAAAAATAGTAAGAAAAACAACCCCCAAAAGGAATACGGCTTTTAAAATTGATTATGAATAAAATTCTAGTGAGAGTTAATATCATAGTATTCTCATTAAAATGATAAGAATCCAAGAGTTCTTAATATGTACAAGATTCCTGCTATTTGTATTTCTGTGCCTAAAGTAGTTTTAGATATTTTATGCTGTACCATTATTTCTTTCATCTTAAGAATTTTTTTTAAAACTTATAAAATTCTATTAGATATAAAAAATAGAAATAATGTAATCCCACTATTTGTTCCGTCTGATTTTAGCTAACTCTCCTGACTTTAAGTGAAGAGCTGCTATATGAAAGCCCTTAAGGTTGAGGATTGCACACTATGTAGCATCAGGCTCCTCTATCAAGATGATGACAATAATGTGTGAAGTAACAAAGATACACAGTAACTACGGGGCAAAATGTTATGCTGTAAAATGTATGCATATTACATAGGCATACTAGGCAAAAACATATGTATATGTCACAGAATTATAGATCATTTCTTTTCTTTCAAAGCTGGCTTGAATGACTTTTAACACCCATCATGGGTGTTATGCCATTTAAGTGGATTCTTATCCAATGTAAACGATTTCAAGTGATGTTGGAATGGAATATACTCCAAGAAGAAGTAATGGCATAAGCCAAAGCATGGACACAGGAAATATAAGTACATTTCAACAATGGTAAATACTTTCATCACTTTGTTGGAAGTAAGTAGTTTCTGTAGAAAAACAGTAAGAAAAGAAAGGCGGGCTAGGGCCAGAAGGAGGAATCTGATATGTGATAGATCTTTTCAGTTTTGAAAGCTGTTTAGATCTTTTCAAAAGCAAAAATAAAATTGTTGAAACACAAAATGTTTGTAGAATCAAAAAAAAAAAAAACCCCGCACCATATCTGTGTTAAAAATGCTATCATGAACTTGCTTTATATCCTAAGAAAAAGTAATTATCTCATGCAGTCTATTTAGGATATATTAAACATATTTGTACCTTAGCTCAATCTTGAAAGCCACTAGGACCCTGAAATGTTATCCATAAAAAGATTTGTTATTGGTTAAAAAAGAGTACCAATACAAAAATAATTTCTAAGGAATGATAAAATATTGAAATTTTGTGCATGGAAAACAAAAGTTATATAGTATTACCCTGAACGTATAAAGAAGTCAAATGGATATTTTCTATTTCCTAACCAAAACAAAAGTTATATAGTATT
This sequence comes from Nasua narica, assembly GCA_028533885.1. Classification (NCBI taxonomy): domain Eukaryota; kingdom Metazoa; phylum Chordata; class Mammalia; order Carnivora; family Procyonidae; genus Nasua; species Nasua narica. Next base: position 41,584,497 of record CM052809.1, read on the forward strand.
ATTAGTATGTGAGCTAAGTAGGAATCTGATTTTATCGAAGTGAAACCTGAGCATGAGGTGCAATTTCTGTCTATAATAAATTAGCTTTTATCAGAACCCTTCCACCAAAAAAGGCTAAAAAGATGAATGGAAGATATAAAACAACTTTTGAAGGAATTAGAAAGCCAGACAGAAGGGAAATGCAAACAGTGGGAATTAACATTCCAATTTTAATTGAAGACTGATTCTAAAATGGCTCCTGAGATGTTTAGGAATTCAACAGAACATTTAATAATCACACAGCAATGTGCAAATAAATATGGGCTATCTGGATGTACTGAGAAAGAAAAGCTCTCTAAACAGCAATCTTTCAGATGGGATTTCCAAAGGGCTGTGTAGCAGCAACAAAAGCATAATGATATATACTAGCTCACGTAAAAACTAAATCTGGATTTGAATACTTGGATTAAAGTGATTTTCTTCTTCCTCAAATACCTTCATACAAAAATATAAATGCTCTTTGGGAATATAACATTATCCAAAGCCTCAAATTTTTTAAAATGTTTTTTAATAAAATGTCTGGCTTTCATTAAATAAAAAATCAGAAATGTAAAAAGATGAGAAGGTATCAATTATCAAGAAAAAAAAGACTAGAGAAAGACTCATAGGAGATTTAGGTTATTAGAAGTATCCGACGCAGATTTTAAGATCAATAGCAATAAGTATTTAGAGATTAGGTGAAGTATTTTAATAGAAAACTTGAACGTATGAAGAAGTCAAATGGATATTTTCTATTTCCTAACCAAAAAATATTATTTTACTAAAATAAACCACTATAAGTGTTTATAAAGACTTCATAAACCAGTATAAGAGTTTAATAGCAGTTAAAGAAAAAGCTAGGAACATGGAAGTTAGGTCAGAACAAACTATAAAGTATCATAAAGAAACAAAAGCATCAGCAAAAATCTTGAGACAGAAGGTCAAGAGTGGCAATACACATATAACATTTAATTGCAGTCCCAGAAGGAGGTAACAGAAAGCAAAAAAAATAGTTGAGAAGGTAATAAATTTCTAATATGCCAAACCAGAAAAACTTCTAATATATCCAAACACAGATTCAACATGGACTATGAAGTTCAATCCAAAAACAAGCAAACAAAACCACATATACACACACCATCATCAAGTTATTGGAAACTAATACCAAAGAGAAAATCTTAAAGGTAGTCAGAGGCAAAGGATGTATATTTTTCTCCAAAATCCCACGGTAAGAATTATGGCTGAATTCTGGGAGATTAAAAACAAGAAACAAAAAAGAAAATACAAAGAAAGCCACTTGAGAATAGAATGGTATTTTAAATTGCTGAAAAAAAAATAGTTGGCAACTTAGAATTCTACATGCATCAAATATCAAAGTGAGTTATAATGTTATTTGATATGTGTTTTGAAAAATGAGAATTTAACAGATGGACACAAAAAAATACTAAAAGGAGTTCTATGTAAAAAAAAAAAAAAAAGGAAGGAAGGAATAAAAGAAAAAGGAACAGAGTGAAGGAGGAAAAGACAGAGCCAAAAGAGAAATAAAGAGAGAACACACACACACACACACACAGATACCCTACCTACTAATTAGGTACGTAGGATGAAAGAGGTAACAAAGAAAATGTATTTGGGTAAAATTTTTTTTAAAGATTTTATTTATTTATTTGACAGGGAGAGAGAAACCCCAGGTAGGCAGAGAGGCAGGTTGAGAGAGAGGAGGAAGCAGGCTCCCTGCCGAGCAGAGAGTCCTATGTGGGGCTCGATCCCAGGACCCTGAGATCATGACCTGAGCCGAAAGCAGAGGCTTTAACCCACTGAGCCACTCCGGCGCCCCATATTTGGGTAAATTTGATAAAATGTTGCTGATAGAAACAAGTAACAGAACAATGTGTTATAATAACCTAAAAGTTGGAAGGGGAGTAATCGGAATTAAGTGTTCTACGGTACTTGCTTTGGTATGCAAGTCGTATATTAAACAATAATTAGCGTTTTTTGGTAATCTCTACTGTGGCAATAAACAAAAAAATGAATAACAACTTAATAATCAATAATGTAATTAAATATATTTAATTTAATTCTAAACAAGTCAAAAAACTAAAAACCTATGGAAAAATAGGGAAATGGCAGATGTAGACAGAAAAATAGAAATTATACGTGAGCAGATTAAATATTACAATTATAAGCAAATACTGCATTGGATTAAAAGAAATTATATTCTGTACATTAGAAAGATTTTAAATAAAGCGATTCAGAAAGGTTTAGAGTGAAAGGATTATGGGAGATGGAATACATTCAAACACTAAGCAAAAAATGTCTTATATTTCAAAGGACTTAAAATATATAAAATGGGGGAGAGCCAGTTACCTGACTACAACAGAAATAAGCTTGAAGACATTAGCAAATACTTAGAACACTGCCACGTATTTGAAAATGAAACATTTTTAAATAACTTAAGAACATAGAAGTAACAAGGAACCCTAATATTTTGTGCTAAATGATAAAAATAAAATGTATCAAAACACGCAGGGCACAAATAAAGCCATGATTAGAAAGATACATTTAAACCCTCATAAGCATTTATTAGAGAAAAATTTAACATTCCCTAGGATACATTACATGTCAGACCACAAAACAATTCTTAACAAATTCAAGACAAGTCATACCAAGAATCTTTTCTGAATACCATTATGAAACTAGAAGTCACCAAGAGGAAAGCTGAGAAATTTATAAGCATATGGAAACTAAACAACATATTCCTAAACAATCAATAGATCAAAGATAAAAACAAATAAGAAATTTAAAAAAAAATCTCAACACACCAATACCCAGGAAAAAGTGCAAAAGCAGTTCCTAGAGGGAAGTGTATAGAAACAAATGTGAATATTAAGTAAATAACATCTCAAACAACCAACCTCAATTTATATCTCAAGGAACTAGAAAAGGAAGAACAACCTAAGTTCAAAGTTGTCAGAAGGAAGAAAATAACGAAGTTCAGAGTGGAAATACAGAGAGAACATGAAAACAATAGAAAAACTATCAGCTGATTTTCGAAAAGATAAATGAAATCGACAAGTCTTTACCTAGACAAAGAAAAAAGAAGACTCAAGAAAATAAAATCCTAACTGAAAAAGGAGACACTACAATTGATATTATAGCAATACATAGGATCATAAAAGAGTACTCTAAACAATTATGCATGAACAAGAAATATAACCCAGAAGAAATGGCTAAATTCTTAGAATCATATACCTATCATGACTGAATCATAAGAAACAGAACATCTAGGGGTGCCTGGGTGGCTCAATGGGTTAAAGCCTCTGCCTTAGGCTCAGGTCATGATCTGAGTGTCCTGGGTTCGAGGCCCGCATCGGGCTCTCTGCTTAGCAGGGAGCCTGCTTCCCCCTCTCTCTCTGCCTGCCTCTCTGCCTACTTGTGATCTCTCTGTCAAATAAATAAATAAAATCTTTAGAAAAAAATGGAACAGTACGTCTGAACAGACTAATAACAAGTACTAATTTTGAATCATTATCAAAAATCGCCAAACACAGAAAAACCTAAGATCAGATGGTTTCACTAGTGAATTCTACCAAATATTTAAAAAAATTAGTGCCAATCTTTCTCAATCTTTTTCCGAAAAAAATTTAAGAGAAGGGACATTTTATGAGAACAACATTACCCTGGTATTCAAGCTAAATTAGGACTCCACAACAAAAGAAAATTGTAAACCAATATTCCTGATGAATACAGATGCAAAAATATACAAAAAAATATTAGCAAACAGATTTCAAAAACACATCAGAAGTATTGCACACCATGATCAAGAAAATGGGATTTACTCCAGGTTTGTTAATATGGTTCAACACACAAATCAATGAATGTGAAACACTGCATTAATAGAATAAAAGATAAAAAGTTATGTGATCATCCTAATACATGAAAAAAAAAAAGGATCTGGTAAAATATAACTTTTCATCATAAAAACCCTCAACAAAGTTGGGTATAGAATGAACATTACCCCCAACATAATAAAGGACCAATATTACATACCCACAGCTAACATCACAGTCAACAATGAAAGGCTGAGAGCTATCCTCCAAGATCAGGGACAACAGACGGGTCCTCATTCTTAGTTAACTTAGTACTGCAAGAGTTAGCTATAGCAAAACAAAAAAATAAAATAAATGGCATTCATATTGGAAAGGACACAAACTTCTAACTAGGAAATAAATACGTTTTGCAGTTCTAACACACAGCATAGTCAACCATATTCTATTAAGAACTTCAATTTTGAAGAAACTAGATCTGAATTGCTCTTGCCACACACAAAAATTCCTAATTACATTATAGATGGCAGTCCCAGCTAATACTATGGCGGGAAGGCTATTGTAATAATAAATGTGTCAAGGGGCGCCTGTGTGGCTCAGTTGGTTGAGCGACTTCCTTCGGCTCAGGTCATGATCCTTGAGTTCGAGGACCGAGTCCCACATCGGTCTCCCAGCTCCATGGGGAGTCTGCTTCTTCCTCTAACCTTCTCTCCTCTCATGCTCTTTCTCACTTTCTCTGTCTCTCAAATAAATAAAATCTTTAAATAATAATAATAATAATAATAAATGTATCAAATCAACACACTGTGCACATGAAACTTACACATTCTGTCAATTATATCTCAATAAAAAAATAAAGTTCAAGTTTTACTAATGCATTAATAAATTACTTTGTAATAAACATGATATGAAATTTTACTCATTTCCTATATAGAATCTTTCTACCAAAGAGAAACCAAAATTAGAATGGAATTACTTTCTAACTCGGATTTTAAACTCTCAACTTTATAGAGCTGGAAACCTTTAAGTTTAATGTAACCTTATTAATGTGCTAAACAAGCCATCTCTAAAATAAAAACCTGACCTGAGATTTCTTTTTTCAATAAACATAAAATGTCTTCAAATATGAGGATGGATTAAAATGTACTTCTAAAATTTTAAGAGGACTTGTTCATTAAGGCATTAGTCTTCTCCACATGCAAAATAGTCTCAGTCATTCTTCAGCTCTAATGGCTCTTTATAGTTTCTCTAACTCTTGTTTGATGTAAGCTGCTTTTAAGATATATAGCCTGTTTTATAATATCAAGTATGAAATTAGAACTTTAAGAAAGTAAATCCCAAATACCTAGAGAAATCAATAGGCATCTTTTTCTATTCTCTGTTTCCCTTAACTATTTCTACAACTAAATTTTTTTAATTATGACAGTTCATGGAGAATTCTACTGGTCATGAAAATTGCTCAGTATCAAATAATGATATTATATTTCAATGTAGAATAAAATCCTCAGGCTTTATGAATCCATACCAGTGGGATACACTATCCCTTAAGTTTAACTCCACATTTCTAATAGACAAAAAACCCAAATCTTGTTATTAAACCTAATTCTGAAATCAAAATAATTGGAAAATTGGTAACATTGATATGGACACTCACTAAAATTATACTGCTCTTTTTGCATCGGTTTATTCTTCTTCTTTAAGCAGAGTAAAATATAAAGGAAGAGGAAGCACTTTCTTCATTGGGCAGACTCTTCTAGTAATAAAGAATTAATGAGATAATTATCTAGCATGGGAAATGAGCAAACAGGAAAAAAGAATAAACTCAAATACAATAGAACAATAAATGATAAAAGTTCAAGCAATAGATCACGTAAAAGACAAAAAGACTTTCTAATAAAGCCAAAACTTTGTTCTTTGAAATAATTAGATCAACTAACCTTTGACAAGACTGATCCATAGAAGGGGGGTTCTTAAAATGTTATGTCAAGACAATCATAGCTATCAATTCAGGAGGAATTAAGCCCATAAAAAAAAGTGAAAATATTATGCCAGTATATTTGAACACTTAGGTGAAAGAGATAAACTACAGCAAAATAGAAAATTATAAAACTGTGTCTAGAGAAAATTGAACACAAAATGTGGCCAAAACCACTATGAAATTTTAACCTTAAAACCACTATCCACCTACCTCAAATAAAAAGAAATTATGAAAGTTTTCATTGAACCATTCATTCTAATTCAATATACTTTTTTTTTTAATATTTTATTTTTTATTTATTTGACAGAGACAGAGAGATCACGAGTAGGCAAAGAGGCAGGCAGAGAGAGAGGAGGAAGCAGGCTCCCTGCTGAGCAGAGAGCCCGATGTGGGGTTCGATCCCAGGACCCTGAATCATGACCTGAGCTGAAGGCAGAGGTTTTAACCCACTGAGCCACCCAGGTGCCCCTCAATATACATTTTTTATAGAAAAGGTTTTGGAAGTTATCTCATATTCAGTGTTTGAGGTTAGTATGAACTTGGTATCAACACCAGAGAAATACAGTATGAAATTGGTCAAGCCCATTAATAAAAAGAAGTTCAATACTCCAAAAGCCTTATTAGTATTGAGAAGTGAATTTGTAATAAATCCCAACCAAGTTGTACACTGTTGCTGTTTTCAGATCGTTTCAAATTAGCACGCCAAATTAGAATAATTAATGCACTGAGCAATTATGAACATAGGAGAACTCTTACTTTGTTGAAATCAACCTGAATTCAACATCCTTCCCAACTCTTAGCAAACAGAAGTTTATCTTGTTAATAGGATGAAGATTTCACCAAAAATATTCATGGCAACTATCTTCAACATTCCAACAGCTCTCTTACTCTGGTATACTCTTTGATACTAATAAGGAACAAAACAAGAAGGTTTGCTTCCTCAAATGGCTGGAGATTTCTGAAAAGGCTTGACAAGAGTCTTGGTTCTCCACTTGGTGTCCACTGGTACTAAACGATGCAATATGGCCACTTCACTGTCAGGTCTAGTGGTTGGGCTGGGATAGTTGCCATGGCTTTAAGATGTTTATCACTGGTCTCTTTTTATGTGTCCTCCCCACATGGCTAACTTGAACTTCCTTATGTGAGCACCTTGGGGTAGTCATACTTATCATGGGGTAGTCATACTTATCATTCACCCAATCTGCCTGTTCCAAGAAATCAAGGCAGAAGTTGGAAGACTATTTATGACATAGCCTCAGATGATAGGCAGCATCACCTCTGCCAAAGTGATTCAAATACCAGGAGGTGTGCTCCATTTCTAGGTCATCTTGGACAGCTCAAATCATTTCATCTCAGAACTTAAAGTAAGCATCTAATTTTTTTTTTGAGTTTCCAGTGACTTTAATAAGAAAGGTAGTATCATTCTGATGTCCTCTTTCTTTACAGAGGATTCTTAAAGTTTGCATGTATATTCTTTCCATTTTGTCTTTATAGAATTTAAAGCAGACACCTGCACTTAAAAGGTACTCAAATGGGTGATTACCATGGAACATGATTACAAAAATTCTGCTTTTGATTTTCATGTTAGCCTAGGTACTTAAAAATTAATGTTCTACTATCTCAATGCTATTATCGCTCAATTATACTATTTATTATATCACAACAGCGTACCTCAAATTAACTTGTTTTCTTGTTTGCTTATCAGAGTTTCCAAGGTAGCCCCCTGAAACTTCTAGGAGAAAAACCATTTCTCTGGTTCTTCTTTTAAGGCAATTTCCTTTCTTCAAGTCAAATTGCTCTCTCTCTCAACAAAACAAACAAGCATACCAACAAACGGCTCTCTTTTCTCTGCTGACATTTATACTGAGGTCTGGCATGATCATTTCATCAGCTGGTTTCAGTTAAATTTCCCAGGCTGTTGCTGGGTAAAAGAGTAAACATCTTGCTTTTTAGAATGGGCCCAAATCTTCTAAATAGCAACCAGTATCATATAAACAAGTTAATGAAACAATTACAGTTTCAGCAGGTTTTTTCTCGGTGCATACACCTATTAACCTCTTGTTTTACCCCACCAAATTCAGGCTAACAGACCAATTACAGTCTTAGTATTTGCTTTGTTCATCTTTTCTGTAAGAAATATCTTCATTTTAGATGATCTTTTTCCATATTAAGACAAGTGAATTTAGTTACCAACTACAGAACATCTGAGTGAGGTAAGAAAAGTACTTCCCTTTTCATTTTGAAATATATTTACTCCTTCGGCTGCAACGTATCATTTACAGGAGTGGCCTATGGTAGCCCACAGTGGGTGTTCAGGGGCTGATAAATTCATTCCAGTGAGTTTGTGCTCAAATTAGCATAAGAAGAACAATTCCAATCATGTTTTGTTTTGTTTTGTTTTTGGTGAACAGAAGCAATAGAAATACGCATTTGTATAGTTCAAAAATATCATTTGGAAGGGCGCCTGGGTGGCTCAGTTGGTTAAGCAACTGCCTTTGGCTCAGGTCATGGTCCTGGAGTCCCAGGATCGAGTCCCACATCTCCCCCTGCTGAGTGGGGAGCCCGCTTCTCCCTCTGACCTCTCCCATCTCATGTTCTCTCTCTCAAATAAATAAATAAAATATTTAAAAAAAAATATCATTTGGAAATAATGGCCCTTAGTCTCTCCTATGGGATCAGGAAAAATAAAGACTGCCAAAAGAAACTCAAAATCCTTCAATGGAGGGAATTAAGTTTACAGGATGAACAGGTTTTGAAGGGATTTTGAACAATGCTGATTATGGACAGAGGCATTAAGGAGAACATGTTTTGTTTGTTTTTTAAGGAAACTTGCAGAATATATAGAAATTTTCCAAGTGAACTCAAGTGTCTCTGAGATAACGAGCTAGTCTTGGCCTTCAGAAAGCTTAGTACTCGTCATTTGATGGATTCAGTGACATTCCAAGAAGAGACAATAGAGCAGTGCACCAGTAGAGTTATCTGCCCCAGGGTGAGAAAACACCGCACGATCTATTCTATCTTCTTCTATTTGTACATGCCCATACCCAAGATTAAGGCTCTGCCATGGAATTAAGCACAGTACCACAGTGAGCAAGGTAGTATCATCTTTGTATTTTTATCACCGGAAAACAACAGCACTCAGATGAGGAATTATAATTTGGTTGTGTTTTGTTTTATTCCTGAATTCAGAAAGAAACCAGTCTCCTGATTTCCCTTCATTCCATCACACTACTGTGTGATTCAGACAGCTTGAGAGAGCACAACTAAAGTCCTATTTTAGAAATCACTCTTAAGGGAAGAAGGCAAGCTTTGTGACACTAACATTAGTGAGATTTTTTCCTAATTCTACAGTTCACCCAAAGTGGATGAATCTTGAAACTTCGTGAGGGGATGGGATAATCACCTTCGAAGCATTAACTTTCTACCAATCACACGACAATAACCAAGCATCCGTCTTAATTAGATTGGTGTAAAAGAGCATGAAGGAAATATGTGAGAGGTAAAAAATTATACACTTTAAACCACAGTTTTACAAAATCTTTCCCAACAGCGTAAGTCAGACAGATAATTCTCACTTGAAAAATTCCAGTGTGATGGAAATTTAATGTGCCATTACCGGTGTGTACTTGCTATAGGAAAGAGATGATGGGATAAAATAGAGGTAAATGGCTTGGGTTTCAAATAGAAATGGAAACCAGGAGCATAACCTTGCTATAATAAATGTTCTCTGAAACAATTAACAAAAATGGTCATGGTATATCTAGCCAGTCGAAATTAAACACTGATAGATAATTTAGAAGGACCACAAGGTATCTTCTGGGTCAGTCCTTAGCCCTTGGATAACCCAATTTTATGAATGAAGCAGCTAAGGTCCAGGGATGTTACGTAAGAGATACTTAATATATACTTAAGAATGAATAAATAACAACATTCAAATTCATCAACATATGTATCAACCGAGAGGACTTCTTGACTATGCAAACACAAAGTCTCTCCTGTATTTCAGGCTCAGCTCAAACTAGATTGCTGGATTTATTTCTGAATTTTACTTCTGTGTCAGCTTCACCCTTAGGGACGGTAGCAGGATCCTGAACATAGGTTCCTGCATGCACCCAAAGCCCCAAATCATCGGATCACTGAATCTATTGTTAGAAAGTCTCTTCTTAGAGCTCTTCTAAGAATCAAAGAAACTTAGGTTCAGGGAAATCCCAGCAAGTTGTTTATTCTCACCACACTGAGTTTTATGCTCAATCCTTCACAGTGGACAGTGGGACAGGATATGTGAATAAGCTTAAAATAATGAGGACCCTTCATTAGAAGTGGTGGTAGGGTGAATTCTAGGGAGTTATATGGCCAAAAATGAGGAAGTAAATTTAGATGGGAAAATGAGGATACTCTGGAAAGCAGAAGAGGGAGAAGAGATGATGGAAAAATGTATTAGGGTAATGCTAGTGACTCTAACAAAGACACAGAAATGAAAAATAGTTCAAATCTATTATAATGTATAGGAGAACAGGTAGGTGTGACAGCTTTCAGAGCCCCAGGCTGGTGAAGACTCTGCCATCTTCAACATATACTTCTTAAATTAAGTGGCCCTGAACATCCTTTTTATCTTAGCCCTCCAAAACAGAAAAAGAGAATAGGAAAAAAAGCCTTGATAGGGGATTTAAATTTTTTTTTCCCATTGAAATATAGAAACAAGTAAGTTTTTAAAGTACAGATGAACTATCACCCATATAACCACCATTCACGTCAAAGCACAGCATCAAGAAGTTTCCTCATCTCTGTTTCCAATTACTACCTCTTCCCTCTGACCCAAAGGAACCTCAGCATGGACTTCTGACTCTATGCATTAGTTTTGCCTTTTTATGGACTACAGGTTGGTTAGCACCAGAGAATTTTATGGCCAGGTCTAAAGTAGTGGGGCTTTTTGTTTTGTTTGTTTGTTTGTTTTTTAAAGATTTTATTATTTATTTGAGAGGAAGAATGAGAGAGGGAGCATGAGAGGAAGGAGAGTCAGAGGGAGAAGCAGACTCCCTGCTGAGCAGGGAGCCCAATGAAGGACTGGATCCTAGAGACTCCAGGATCATGACCTGAGCCAAAGGCAGTCGCTCAACCAACTGAGCCACCCCGGCACCCTAAAGCAGTGTTAATTACTTGTGATTGAATTCCATTAACTAGAAATCAGTCACAGACACATATTTGCCTACGAGGAGGGTACCTGCCCACTCAGATAGTGGTTAGTAGCTAGCTATAGAAGATTCCCAGCAAATATCTCAAATACTCTTCCTGAGTATTTTCTAATTATTCTCTCCTCCCAAAATCATAGCATGAGGTTCCAGGAACTCAGCTCAAAGAACATAAAGTCTTCCTTACCATGTCAGGAAAGCGAAAGCTACCAACATAAATATTCTGTGCCCATCAATAAGTTTAAATAAATTCAAGCAGAATCAAGTTTATCTCTATAAGATCATTCCTTATTTGTTTGTTTGAAGAAAAACACAGACAGAAAGAAGAAGGAGTGGAAATGCAGCTTATATGTCCAGAATCAACCAGCAGTAAGAGTCACATATTTAATTGTCATTGTTTATCAATGATTAGTCAGTAAAAACTGAATAGGAAATATTGCCTCAGCAAGTTCCTTAACAATCTTGTCATAACTCATCATTCCAGTATTGTATAGTTGTAATGGACTGAATTTTGTCTCCCTCCAAATTTTCAAGCAAGTTCAAGTACTCACTCCCAATGTTACTGTATTTAGAGATAGGGCCTTTAAGGAAGTAATTACTGTTAAATGAGGCCATAAATGTGTCAGCCTTAATCCAAACATACTGTTGTCTTTAAAAGAAGAGGAAGAGACATTGGAGTATGCGAGCCAGTGGAATGGCCACATAAGGACACAACCAGAAGGCAGCTCTCCGCACACCCCCAAGAGAGGCCTCATGAAAAAGCTAACCCTGCTAGCATCTCGATCTTGGACTGGACTTCCAGTAACCAGTAGTGTGAGAAAAAAAATTTCTCTTACACCTGTGGTTTTCTGTTATTGCAACCCAACTGATTAATACATCTGTATTTCCTTCAATTTTTTGTGCTTAAAGAAGACTTTCACTGTCTAACCTAAGGCCTATCTATTTGTGAAGCTTCATTCAACACTGCAGTTAACTATGAGCTCACTTGGCATCCCTACTGTTTCATGATCCACGTGGAACTGGCTAGAATCCTCTCACTCTCAGGGTCTATTTTTCTGCATATGAGCACTATCTCTATAATCAACCCAAACTCTGAGTTCACAGACTAGCCTTCAGTCCTCTCAGCAACACCTGTAAGACACTACAGGTAAAACAGATCCACAGAAAATCGAGAGCAGTCAAGGAGGAAAGAGCACTTGACCCTGAAAGAGGTGGCACTTTCACCAACGAAAGCTTTTGGTAATAACTGTTAGTCATACTGTCCTATGAGCTTATTTAACACTCCAAATGACTTTGTAATGTGTACTATTTCATATATGAGAAAACAAACTTAGTTTGGTTAACTTATCTAAGATTACACAACTTATCAATTTTTTTTTGGTTTTCCAACTATGGCACACTAGTGTGTCATATACCACATAATCTCTTTTAAATGTGGACAAATGGGGGCACCTAGGTGGCTCAGTGGGTTAAAGCCTCTGCCATTGGCTCAGGTCATGATCTCAGGGTCCTGGGATCAAGCCCCGCATTGGGCTCTCTGCGCCAGGGGGAGCCTTCTTCCCCCCCCACCTGCCTCTCTGCTTACTTGTGATCTCTCTCTCTCTGTCAAATAAATAAATTAAAAATAAAATAAAATAAATGTTGACAAATGGAGGGAGGAACAAGATGGCAAAGGATATTTAATATATTTAAGAGGATATTTAAGAGATTTAAATATCATCGGGTCCCAGGAATTCAGCTAGATAGTTATCAAACCATTCTTAACACCTACAAACTCAACAAGAGATCAAAGAAAAGAGAAGTAGCAATTCTAGCAACAGAAAATCGACCACTTTTTGGAAGGTAGGACATGCAGAGAAGTGAATCCAAGGCAACATATGGGAAGAGAGACCATGGGGGTAGGGACCAGCTCCCAGCAAGCAGTAGAGCAGCAGAGCACTCTAAAATTGGAAACTTTAGAAGTCTGCTCCACTGGGGGATGTCACTCTAGAGGCTAAAGGCAGGAGAAGCCTTTGTGGGGACAGTGTGGTCTCAGGACCTGCAAGGTCACAGATAGACCCAGGGTGTCTGAGTGTGGTAGAGCTCCCAGGTATCAGAGTGGGGAAGCCAGCTGCAGAGATGGAGCTGAGAAGTGGGCTCTAAGCTCAGGCTTACCTTAAACTGGGATCCAAGGCATAGTTGGGCCACTGCTCTTTGGGCAGGGACCCAGTAAGCAGCAGATCTGGGGAGACCCACCTTCCCCCTCTGGGAGGAGCAGCAAGGGAGCTCAAGGTAGGAATCTGCCGGCTTTGGAGACTCCAAACGGGACTGCACGCCACAGATAGAAACGCTCAGTCACAGGCCGGCTGAGCTCAGAGCGCGGGCCGGAAATCAGGGAGATGGTAGGGATTGACTGCTTTTCTCTGAGGGCGGCTGAGGAGCAAGGCCCTGAGCGCCCAGCTCCTATGGGGCCGGAGATTGGGAGGCTGCCATCTTCATTCCCAGCCTCCCACTCTGTACGGACAGTGTTCAGGGAACAAAAGCTCCCGAGAGCGAATCCTAGCAGATTCGCTTGGTGATCCACACCACTTAGCCTGGCCCCTGGCAAGGGAGGTACAATTCCACCACCAGCAAAGACATTTGAGAATCACTGCAACAGACCCCTCCTCCAGATGATTAACAAGAACATCCAGCCAAGACCAAGTTCACTGATCAATGAGAACTGCAGTATTTCAGAGCTAGGGAAAAAAGCACATAGAATTCATGCCTTTTCCCCCTGATTCTTTAGTCCTTCAAAGTTAAATTTTTTTAATTTTCTTTTTTTTCTTATGCTATTTTTCCTCTTTCCTATTATAACGTTTTTAACTTTTATCAATACTTTTTAAAAAAATATTTTTAAATTTTCATTATTATAGTCATATTCTCTCTTCATTGTACTTGATCTTGTTTTTTATATCCATGTTTTTCATTCTTTAATTTTTTTTTTCTTCTAATAGATCAAAATATACCCTAAATCTACTGCATGGCTTTGATTTAGTCTCCAGCCTGATCACATTCTTTCCTCCTTTTTTTTATTTTTTAATCCAACTTGTTGTATTATCAATCCCTTTTTTAGAATTTTTCAATTTTCATCTTTAAAGTCCTATTTCATCCCTTCATCGTGTTTACCCTTCCTTAATTTTGTATATATATACATATATACACACACATATGTAAGTTTTTCTTTCTTTAAAATTTGGGAGGCAGTTTCTTCTAACAGACCAAAATAAACCCAAAATCAAGTGTGTGGCATGTGTGGCTCTGTTCTATTCACCAACTATATATATATATATATACATACATACACATACACACACACACACACACACATATGTGTATATATATATTTTTTTTCTTTTCTTTTTTTCCCTTTCTTCTCCCCACCCCCCCCCCCCAGTTTTGGGTCTCTTCCAATTTGGTTAGCATATATTTTTCTGGAGTCGCTATTGTACTTTTAGTATTTTGTTCTCTCATTCATCTATTCTTCTCTGGATAAAATGCCAAGGTGGAAAAACTCACCTAAAAAAAGAACAAGAGGTAGTACCAATGGCTAGGGACCTTATCAATATGGACATTAGTAAGATGTCAGATCTAGACTTCAGAATGATGATTTTCAAGGCACTAGTTGGGCTCAGAAAAACCATGAAGTACTAGAGGATCCCTTTCTAGAAAAATAAAAGCCCTTTCTGGAGAAATAAAAGAACTAAAACTTAACCAAGTTGAAATCAAAAAAGCTATTAATGAGGTGCAATTAAAAAACGGAGGCTCTTACTGCTAGGATAAATGAGGCATAAGAGAGAAATAGTGATATAGAAGACCAAATGATGGAGAATAAAGAAGCTGAGCCAAATAGAGACAAATAACTACTGGACCATGAGGGGAGAATTCGAGAGGTAAGTGACAGCATAAAAGAAAACAATATTAGAATAATTGGGATCCCAGAAGAAGAAGAAAGGGTGGGGGGGCAGAAGGTATATTGGAGCAAATTATAGCAGAGAGTTTCCCTAATTTGGTGAAGGGAACAAGCATCAAAATCCAGGAGGCACAGAGAACCCCCCTCAAAGTCAATAAAAATAGGTACACATCCCATCATCTAATAGTAAACTTACAAGTCTCAGTGACAAAGAGCAAATCCTGAAAGCTGCTCAGGGCAAGAGCTCTGTAACATACAACAGTAGAAGTGTTAGATTGCCAGCAGATCTATCCACAGAGACCTGGCAGGCCAGCAAAGATAGGCATGGTATATTCCGAGCACTAAATGAGAAAAATATGCAGCCAAGAATACTATATCCAGTTAAGATGTCATTAAAAATAGAAGGAGAGATAAAAAGCTTTCAGGACAAATGAAAACTAAAAGAATTTGCAAACACCAAACCAGCCCTACAGGAAATACTGAAAAGGGTCCTCTAAGCAAAGAGAGAGCCTAATAGTAACAGACCAGAAAGGAACAGAGACAATATATATTAACAGTCACCTTACAGGCAATACAATGGCACTAAATTCTTATCTTTCAAGAGTTACCCTAAAAATAAGTGGGCTAAATGGCCCAATCAAAAGACACAGGGTATCAGAATGGATAAAAAAAAAAAAGACCAACTGATATCCTATCTGCAAGAAACTCATCTTAAACCCAAAGGCACCTCCAGATTTAAAGTGAGGGGGTGGAAAACAATTTACCATGCTAATAGGAATCAAAAGAAAGCTGGGGTGGCAGTCATTATATCAAATAATTTTGATTTTAAGCCAAAGACTATAATAAAGATGAGGAAAGACACTATATCATACTTAAAGGGCCTGTCCAGCAAGAAGATCTAACAATTTTAAGTATCTGTGCCCCTAGCATGCGAGCAGCCAATTATATAACCAATTAAGAACAAAAGCAAAGAAACAGAACAACAGAAATACAATGATAGCAGGGGACTTTAATACCACCTCACCAAAATGGACAGATCATCGAAGCAAAAGATCAACAAGGAAATAAAGGCTTTAAATGACCCACTAGACCAGATGGACATCACAGATATATTTAGAACGTTCCATCCCCAAGCAACAGAATACACACTCTTCTCTAGTGTGCATGGAACATTCTCCAGAATAGATCACCTCCTGGGTCACAAATCAGGTCTCAACTGGTACCAAAAGACTGGGATCATTCCCTGTTTATTTTCGGACCACAATGCCATGAAACTAGAACTCAATCACAAGAGCAAAGTTGGAAAGAACTCAAAGACATGGAGGCTAAAGAGCATCCTACTATAGAATGAATGGGTCAACCAAGAAATTAAAGGATTTAAAAAATTCATGGAAACAAATGAAAATGAAAACACAACTGTTCAAAATCTTTGGGATGCAGCAAAAGTAGTCCTGAGAGAGCAGTATATAGTAATACAAACAAGAAACAAGGTTTCAAGTTCACAACCTAACCCTACCCCTAAAGGAGCTTGAGAAAAAACAGCAAAGAAAGCCTTAACCCAGCAGGAGAAGAGAAATAATAAAGATCAGAGCAGAAATCAGTGAAATAGAACCCAAAAGAACAGTAGAACAAATCAACGAAACTAGGAGATGGTTCTTTGAAGGAATTAGTAAGATTGATAAACCCATGGCCTGACTTATCAAAAAGAAAAGAGAAAGGACCCAAATCAATAAAATCATGAATGAAAGAGGAGAGATCACAACCAACACCAAAGAAATGCAAACAATTAAAGAACAAATTACAAGCAATTATACACCAACAAATTTGACCATCTGGAAGAAATAGATGCATTCCTAGAGACACACAAACTACCAAAACTGAACCAGGAAGAAACAAAAAACCTAAACAGATCCATAACCAGTAATGAGATTGAAGCAGTCATCAAAAATCTCCCAAAAAACAAGAGGCAAGGGCCAGCAGCTTCCCAGGGGAATTCTACCCCTGGGAATTAACATTTAAAAAATAATTAATACCTATTCTGAAACTGTTCCAAAAACTAGAAACGGAAGGAAAACTTCCAAGCTTTTTTTTTTATGAGGCCAGCATTACCTAGACCCAAAACCAAAGACCCCATCAAAAAGGAGAATTACAGACCAATATCCTTGATGAACACGGATGTAAAAATTTTCACCAAAATACTAGCCAATAGGATCCAACAGTACATTAAAAGGATTATTCACCACAACCAAGTGGGATTTATTCCTGGGCTGCAAGGTTGGTTCAACATCCACAAATCAATCAATGTGATACATTAATAAAAGAACAAGAACCATATGATACTCTCAATGGATGCTGAAAAAGCATTTGACAAAGTACAGCATCCTTTCTTGATCAACACTCTTCACAGTGTAAACATAGTGGGTACATTCCTCAATATCATAAAAGCCATGTATGAAAAACCCACAGTGAGTATCATTCTCATTGGAAAAAAATTGAGAGCTTTCCCTTAAAGTCAGGAACATGGCAGGGATGTCCACTATCACCACTGCTATTCAACATAGTACTAGAAGTCCTAGTCTCAGCAATCAGACAACGAAAAGAAATAAAAGGCATCCGAATTGGCAAAGAAGTCCAACTCTCAGTCTTTGCAGATGATATGATACTTTATGTGGAAAACCCAAAAGACTCCACTCCAAGACTGTTAGAACTCATATAGAAATTCAGTAAAGTGTCAGGATATAAAATCAATGCACAGAAGTCAGTTGTATTTCTATGTACCAACAGCAACACAAGAAAGGGAAATTAAGGAGTGGATCCCATTTACAATTGCACCCAAAACCATAAAGTATTAGGAATAAACCTAACCAAAGAGACAAAGAATCCATACTCAGAAAACTATAAAGTACTCATGAAAGAAATTGAGGAAGACACTAAGAAATGGGAAAATGTTCCATGTTCATGGATTCCAAGAATATTGTGAAAATGTCTATGCTACCTAAGACAATCTACACATTTAATGCAATCCCTACCAAAATACCATCAATTTTTTTCAAAGAAATGGAACAAATAATCCGAAAATTTATATGGAACCAGAAAAGACCACGAATAGCCAGAGGAATGTTCAGAAAGAAAACCAAAGCGGCGGCATCACAATTCCAGACATCAAGCTCTATTACAAAGCTGTGATCATCAAGACAGTATGGTACTGGCACAAAATCAGACACATAGATCAACAGAACAGAATGAAGAGCCCAGAAATGAACCCTCAACTCTATGGTCAACTCATCTTCAACAAAGCAGGAAAGAATATCCAGTGGAAAAAAATACAGTCTCTTCAACAAATGCTGTTGGGAAAATTGGACAGCCACATGAAGAATGAAACTGGACCATTTCCTCACACCACACATAAAAAAAGACTCAAAATGGACCAAAGACCTCAATGTGAGACAAGACTCCATCTAAGTACTTGAGGAATACACAGGCAGCAACCTCTCACCTCAGCAGCAGCAACTTCTTCCTAGAAACATCTCCAAAGGCAAGAGAAGCAAGGGCAAAAATGAACTCTTGGGACTTCATCAAGATCAAAAGCTTTTGCACAGCAAAGGAAACAATCAACAAAATTAAAAGACAACCGACAGAATGGGAGAAGATAGTCACAAATGACCTATCAGATATAAGGCTAGTATCCAAAATCTATCAAGAACTTCTCAAACTCAACACCCAAAGAATAATCCAATCAAGAAATGGGCAGAACACATGAATAGACATTTCTACAAAGAAGACATCCAAATGGCCAACAGACACATGAAAAAGTGCTCAACATCACTTGGCATCAGGGAAATACAAATAAAAACCAGAGAGATACCACCTCATACTGGTCAGAATGGCTAAAATGAATAAGTCAGGAAATAACAGATGTTGGCGAGGATGTGGAGAAAGGGGAACCCTCCGACACTGTTGGTGGGAATGCAAGCTGGTACAGCCACTCTAGAAAACAGTATGGAGGTTCCTCAAAGAGTTGAAAATAGAGCTACCCTATGACCCAACAATCACACTACTGGTTATTTACCCTAAAGATACATATGTAATGATTTGAAGGGGCATGTGCACCCAAATGTTTATAGCAGCAATGTCCACAATAGCCAAGCTGTGCAAAGTACCTAGATGTCCATCAAGAGATGAATAAAGATGTGGTGTGTGTGTATGTATATA
>CM052809.1:41603751-41623908 GCA_028533885.1 Nasua narica
GCTACCCTATGACCCAACAATCACACTACTGGTTATTTACCCTAAAGATACATATGTAATGATTTGAAGGGGCATGTGCACCCAAATGTTTATAGCAGCAATGTCCACAATAGCCAAGCTGTGCAAAGTACCTAGATGTCCATCAAGAGATGAATAAAGATGTGGTGTGTGTGTATGTATACACACACACACACACACACACACACACACACACAATGGAATACTATGCAGCCATCAAAAAACCCCTGAAATTCTGCCATTTGCAATGACATAAATGGAACTAGAAGGTATTATGGTAAACGAAGTAAGTCAGAGAAAGACAATTATCGTATAATCTCTCCAATATGAGGAATTTGAGAGGTAGGGTGGGGGCCATGTGGAGAAGGGAGGGGAAAAAATGAAACAAGATGGGATCAGGAGGAAAACAAACCATAAGAGACTCTTATTCTCAGGAAACAAACTGAAGGTTGTGGGAGGGGAGGGTGGTGGGAGGGATGGGGTGACTGGGTCATGGACATTAGGTAGGGTATGTGCTATGGTGAGTGCTGTGAATTGTGTAAGCCTGATGACTCACAGAACTGCACCCCTGAAGCAAATAATACATTATATGTTAATAAAAATTTAAAAATGTTGACAAATGGAGAATATAGACCTATCATTTCTTCGTTTTGCCTCTACTGTCACTAGATTTCTTTAGATTAGCTGGCAGTGGGTTTATGTATTAGGGTATCAGCATTCTAAAAAAAACAATGTAAGAGGATTTAAAATAATGGTTTCCTCAGGCACAGAATGAACTTATATCTTAGTTCATGTCTTTTTTTTTTTCCGCCAACTTGCTTGCAGTGTTTCATCATTTCGGTGACATACCTACAAATATCTTTGTAACCATGCACTTTCAGGGTTCAAAAAATATAGTTCTTAACTAAGGAAGCCCTAGGGAGACAGTCACATGTTGGAATGGCTCAGGCTCAGGCTAACACAACTTAAAGCCTTTCTAACTAGTATAG
Organism: Nasua narica; assembly: GCA_028533885.1. Lineage (NCBI taxonomy): Eukaryota > Metazoa > Chordata > Mammalia > Carnivora > Procyonidae > Nasua > Nasua narica. The sequence goes on from CM052809.1 coordinate 41,604,759, forward strand.
CAAAACACACACCAGATTCCAGTTCCAAGAGCACTTTTCTTTAGGAAAAGAACTCTACACAACGTGGAGTTTTAGATGCCAATGCAAGGCTTCACCAAAGTCCTATTTTACGCCTCCAGTTAAACAAAGTGATTGAGCTCACTATAAGGAGAGAAGTGTAATAAGCAACTATACCTTTCAGCCCCATTTTGGTGGTGTGAACTACATAAATCTGTGATCACATTTACTGACTATCGATGCTATGATAAAGTCAAAGTTTGAGGACTCATGCCATATTTCTCATTTTGCAAGCCCTTTACCTACAATGGAGCTTTTGATAGAGAAGACTGAAAAACTGTTAGTAAGAATAATATCCGATGTACAGGAAAAGAATTTTAAAGGTCCAGTTTAGAAGTTTTGTGGCTAAGTATTTAATAAGTTGTACATTCCTGCATTTTGAGATGGATAGAAAAATGTAAGACCAACGCGTCCTTTTCTTTGAAACTATATTACAACTTTAAGAGTCTCATTGTTCATTTAAAATTTGCCTATAAAAATGTTTTCTAAATCAGAAGAATGGGAAACAAGGTTGAAGTCACATAGAGCTTTAAGGGCGCATTAGTTCCTAACCGTGCTATTACTCTCACAGCAAATGCTTTTGACTTTCAGCACGTACTGGCCACATCTGCTTCCCACACCCACCCTTCCAATTTATGCAAGGCTGTGCTTTGCATCTTCCTTCCGCTCCCAATATCAGTTATTGTCATAGCTGTTTTCCCACACTTTGAGTCCACAGTGATATTTATTAGTAAGAAACCAAACATCTTTCAACAACAGTTACTCTATCTTACACAACATCCCAAGTGTCAACAATAAATTCAAATACACCCAAAGACGCATCTTTACCTGATAGTGACATCCATGACCGTTTAAGTTGCCTCAGTCCTTTGTACACATTTTACCCATGTAACTGCAATTTACTCTGAAATGTTAAATAAATCCATCAATACCTACCATTTCCAGTTTAGTGCTTTGGGAAGTACTAATTAACTCTGCTATTTCCACCCACATGGAAGGTTCCCCTCCACCCAAGCATTTAGTTCATGTATCGCTCTAGGGGCTACTGCCTCCACTGGAACATTCTTTGGCATCACAGTTTGGCCCTTGGTTAGGACTAAGCAATCTCTTCCCTCTCAACAAATTATAACCCTGCATCCCTCAGCTTTTCTTTTTTTAATTTTTTTTTCCTAAGCTGTTCTTAATTAGGTAACTGAGCATCTCTCAGCACGATCGATGTTACATGACTCTGCTTTTTTCCAAACCAGTCGTCTTTTTATAAAGAAAGGAACCAGACCATTTGGCCAAAACCCCAAAACTGTGTTCAGCAATTTCAAACAGAGATCCGTTTATGACAACTAAGTATATTTAATCAAAATCCATCCATCAGTTCACCTCAGGAATCAAAGTGTATTGAAACACAAATACAAAATATTTATTTCTCTGTAATCGCTGCTAATGGTGCTTGGAGAATGTTCTTTTTACCTTTGCATGATAAGCTTCACTAACAGTAATTACGAACCCTTTCATCACTTTTTGGGTACTTTCAGTTATCAAGACAGTTAATATTTTAATTTCATAATGGGTGCAAAGCCTGCCTCATGCAGCCACCAATAACAGCTTATTGGTATTGCTCACCTGTTAGCTCATAGAACTCGGACTGATATAAAGTTGAATGTGGGAGGATTCTTCCTATAGATCCTCTCTTTGTTTCCTGGGCTTGCCTCTCTGGTTTGTAGCAGGAAAAGAGAAGCAATCCATGTTGTCTGTCATGTCTTGGGCCTATCATTGCTGTTTCCCTATGTATATGGCAGTGAGATCGCTCTTCCCCTCTCCTTGGCTTATTGAGCTCACTGTCTTCAGCGCTCCTAAATCCCAAGCAGCTCTCAAGCACATTTTTCAACCTCTGCGAGATTCAACTTAATCTCCATCATGGAGGCACGATGGTGCAATCCTCAGATGCCGCTCATTTTTTGTTCATACTGTGGCCATCTCCGGTAGCCTCCCAGCTCACCTTTTTCTAGAGTACAACTTTAGACCTAAGAAAAAATGGGCATCTCTCAGCAGCCCAGAAACTGCAAGGCTAGCTCTTATCCCAATGTATGGCCATATCACCATGCAATTTCACATTGTTAACTCTTTCTCCAGAACCAGGGATTTGGAATAGTCGACGAAGCTTTCACTCAGGTAACATCCACTAAGTTCCTATCTGTCACCCTTTTATTATCAACTTCTACAAAACTCACACATTGGTTTGCTATTGCTGCATAACAAATGACCTCTAAACTCATCCCCTCACAATAGTCATTTGTGGCCACTCATGGAAAACTTCGGTTTGAACTCGCTGCTTTTTCCTGTATGAAGGCTGCCCTGTTGGATAACTTCCAGTAATAAGAAATTATCTTCACCAGTATTTCACAACATCCTGTTATATATATCACAATGGAGGTTCTTCTAATTAGAACTTTTTCCCCTATCGAAATGATTTTTAATCAAAAAGACTAGGATTATTAGTGATACAGCTGAAAGATAATCAAAGGTGGCGTTTCTGAAAAGAAAAAAGCTAGTCTCTCATCAAGTCCCACTCAAGCGCCCTGTGATCAAATATCTTTGGAACAAGGTTGATAACCATCTTTCTCTTACAAAGATTAATAAACACAAGTGTACCATTAGGTCTCTGAGTCGTGGAGACCTAGGATTATGGGCTTCACTTTCTGGCACTACCATTTACTACTGAGGTAGGAGCAGTCGACTTGATTTTTCTATTTCTCAGACTCTTCATCTATGAAACAAGAGCAATGATAAGAACTTTGACCTCATAGGGTAAGAAGAATGGAAAAAAATATATAAAACTTTATATGTATAAATTTAAGTATTTAAGTATTTTAATACTTAAATACTTAAGTATTGTAAGTATTTAAGTAAAATTTAAGTATATATAAATTTAAATTTTTAAAATAATTATAAATATATATTTATAAATTTATAAATTTATAAAATAATTATAAATATATATTTATAAATTTATAAATATAAATACATATATAAATATATATAATAAATATATAATATATATTATATATATTTATAAATATATATATTTATATATTATATATAATTATATAATATATTATATAATAATATATAATATAATATATATTTATATTTAAATATATAAAAATTTATATAAATATATAAAACTAAACCTAACCCATATACTTAGTACATACTTAGTAAATGGCAAATAGGATGGTCATAAATATTTCTCTAACTTATTTGAGCAAGGAAGCCTATTTTGAAAAGTTCTAGATTAGGAATGCATTTAATGAGAAAAAACTGTGCGCTCCTTTTTCTCTGGCCCATTTGATTCTGGGCCTTAAGTAAGCCACTTTTTATTCCTTGCCTTGAATTTGTAGGCATTGATGAGAAGTCAAACATCATCTGCTTCATTAAAAAAAGCCATTTTTCTTTTTTCATAAAGGGAAACAGGAGTTTCTAAGTTCACACTCTCAGATGACTAAATGCTACATTAAGTAAGGCTGACTGAAGGAGAGTGAAAGCAAACACACATGGCCTAAGAATTAAATTACAGCCACATGAATATGTGGTTTGAGAATCTGGGAATTACGGTAATGAAATGGTCCCAGAAGCTGCAAGGAATGCTGCAAAGGAATGGTATGATAAAAATGTTTCTGGGAGTTAATTAATAAATTTGTGCACTAGTAATTAAGATGTAGATTTAGGCATCTTTTCTTCCCTCTCTGTGTCTTATCCTTTAGAAAACCAAAGCTAAATGAGAGATCAGAGAAAGGATGGTGCTGTCAAATCCAAGGGTAAATTGAGCAGAACCAGGGTCAGGTGCACGTTTCTGCTAGATCAACAGTCTCCTTGCCAACATCCCTGGAAGCCTGGTCAATGACAGAGACTCTCTGCTTATCTATACAGGCTTAGAGTCTACCTCTCATTATGTAGAATTTTAGAAAGTGTTAAAATAAGCTAAACTCAGCACCCAAAAACGGGCCACCATTGGGTATGCTTCTACCCTCCAAAGGGAAACAAAGTAACTCCAACCTCTCTTTCAGTGTGCAATCTTTCATTCATTGGAAAAGAGACAGGAGACTCTCAAATCTTTGTTACTTTAGCTTTGCTGTATCCAGTTCATATAGAGTCCACAGGAAACTGAGCTTCCAAGTAACTCACTAATATGAAATTTGTCTAGTAGCCACAGTGTCATTCACAAGTATCTCCCCTAAACCTTCCCACTGAGGATACATGTAACGTTGTGAATACATTCACCTCACTTGTTTTACACTCTACAATATAACCAGTTCTGAGTTTGTCTTCAGATACAGGCAACAGAAATTTGTTACTAACTAGGAGTTTCCTTTCTGGATCTGAGTCAACAAAGAATCTGACCACAATGGTGGGAATTCCTATCAGGTAAAGCAGATTTGCTGACTATCCAATATAGACCATTGGGTCACGTATATTATCCAGAAACTAGATTTCCTTGCGCTTATAGAGCACATGGCGTACAGTCTAGGGCAGCCCTAAGTGGTTTGCCTAAGGGTCTGTCATCTAACGTACATTACAGAGATAGGTGAGCTTCAAGTTCATTGGGAAAATGCAATCACCTGAAGAATAACATTTAAAAATGAAACCAGACAAATACAGGTGATCATTAGGTAAGAAAATCCCATGATTTCTGGTTTGTTGCTAAGCCATCCTTGATTCAAGGACATAAAGGACAAGGCAGGTTGTGTTGCCTTAATTCTTCTTCCACATGTTTCAGCGGCCTAACTCCTTATGCTCCAACAAATAGAAACAGAAATAAGAAGAATCATCTTTTGAAACACCAATGATCATCAATTACCTTGACCACACTGCTGAAATGTTTTGTTTCCAATGGCAAGGAGAAGAAACTTAATTCAAGAAACCTATTAATAGCATGATCAAAGATTCAAAGCTAAATATTATGGATTCCAGAAACACTCAGAAAAACATTTTATTTGATTTTTAATTGTAGGTTCAAAACTGACAGTGGCTTATTTACACACAGAATACTTTTGTTCTGCAGTTCAAAGTACACAGGCTAATTCACTGATGACATAGAATTAATAGCACTGACCTATTTCTGGATTAAAATATATTTGTCAGTTTCAGCCAGAATGTATCTACCACAGTGGCAATGAATTTTTGTGCTGCAGAAAAAACCATTAAAACCATCACTAAAATCAGACTCAGGCCAGGATTCCATCACTCTGCTACCCTTGAAAAACCACTGCTTTTCCTGTCTACTTTAGTCCTCAGGCTGCACTCAAGCTGAACACATTTCACAACCCTGCAAAGTACCTCAAAGTACCTGCAAAGAACAAAAAAGTGTACCAAAACAGTGACCTTACTTAACTGGGTATCTTAGTTTTATGCTGCTATCACAAGTAGAGGAAATTAAATTTTTAAGAACACATTTGAAAATGACCCAAAGGTTCACTGTTAAATCTCAACTAAGGAAATTACAATGAGACTACAGTTCACACAATGTACTATCTTAGCCCCTAATTTTCTTGGCAGGCTAAAGTTTCCCACAAGAGTACAAATTAATAAAAACTAAAGGCAACACAAAAAACTGAAAGCTACAAGTCTAAGTAAGCATAAGTACAATTGCACTACTGGGTGTTTACCCCGAAGATACAGATATAGTGAAAAGAAGGGCCATATGCACCCCAATGTTCATAGAAACAGTGTCTACAATAGCTTAACTGTGGAAAGAGCCGAGATGCCCTTGAGTAGACGAATGGATAAAGATGTGGTCTGTATATACAATGGAATATTATGCAGCCATCAGAAAGGATGAATACCCAACTTTTGCATCAACATCGATGGGCCTGGAGGAAATTATCCTAAGTGAAATAAGTCAAGCAGAGAAAGCAAATTATCATATGGTTTCACTTGTGGAACATAAGGAATAGCATGGAAGACATTAGGAGAAGGAAAGGAAAAGTGAATTGGGGGAAATTGGAGAGGGAGATGAACCATGAGAGACTAGGGACTCTGAGAAACAAACAGGATTTTAGGGGGAGGGAGTGAGGGGATGGGTGAGTCCAGTGATGGGTATTAAGGAGGGCACGTATTGCATGGAGCCCTGGGTGTTGATTCAAATAATGAATCATGGAACACTGCATCAAACACTAATGATGTACTGTGTGGTGACTAACATAACAAACCGAATAAATAGATAAAGTAAATAATATAGAAAACTATGGTTTATTTATTTATTTGACAGAGAGAGAGAGATCACAAGTAGGCAGAGAGGCAGACAGAGAGAAAGGGGGAAGCAGGCTCCCCGCTGAGCAGAGCACCCAATGAGGGGCTCGATCCCAGGACACTGAGATCATAACCTGAGCTGAAGGCAGAGGCTTTAACCCACTGAGCCACCCAGATGCCCCAGAAAACTATGGTTTTTTTTCTTAAAAACTTTAAGGGAGCTGTGGAAGAGGCAAGGTAACCTTATTTTATGACACCACATAAAACTGGATTTAGAGATATAGCAGTGAACAAAAGAAAAAAAATGCTTGTCTATTTAGGAAAAGCTTGTAGTGATTTTTAACACAGGTAGCACTTCCATGAACTCAATGGTTTCTCTAGAAATGGTGAGTAAAATCCTGTGTTTACCTTGGTTGCAACTTGCAAAGTGTTCTGCTTTCCCAGACACTGAAAAGCTGCAGACCAAGAAGTCGTTCAGCAACAAATGAGCACCAGTTTCGCTTTCTTTCTTTGAATCAGTTTATGGTCTTATTAATGTGATTTTTTTAAAAAAAGTTTCTTCCAAATGGGGACATAATTCCATGTCTCCTTTGCACTGGGCAAGATTCTTAATAATTATGTGCCTGCATAAGAAAGCCAAGGTCATGGAAAAGTCTCCTAAGCATGCTCCATTAGCTTCTGCTTAGTATTACTATTTTGATTCTGTTGTGTTCAATATGTCCTACCAAATAAATTTGTAATTTACAGCAGATGTATTTCCCCAAGGCTTTATTTATTTCCTCTGCTGCAGAAAGTTATAATAGATTTTTCTCTTCCTGTTAAGAAGAGGTTAATAGCAGTCACTGTCGACCTATTTACTTATCTGTTGCTTAAAAGAAAATGAACTATTCTTTGGACACTTCTCTAACAAAGCTCCAAGAAGTCATTTGATGCTTCTGACTAGAAGCATTGACATGGGTTACCTCTTTCATTGTGACAAATACATAGAGCGTGTTACAGAAAAGAATCTTAGGTCAGAAAATCTTCCAATTTTCAAGGATGAAGTTTTCCATTTAGATTTCATAAACTGAACGAGGTTGTCATGTCTTAAGAGTGACCGAAATTATCTTAGAGAGACTGTATGTAAAAAATGCCCACTCAGAGGCACCTGGGTGGCTCAGTGGGTTAAAGCTTCTGCCTTCAGCTCAGGTCATGGTCTCAGGGTCCCGGGATCAAGCCTCGCATCAGGCAATCTGCTCAGCGGGGAGCCTGCTTCCCCCTCTCCCTCTGTGGCTGCCTCTCTGCCTACTTGTGATCTCTCTCTCTCTGTCAAATAAAGTCTTTTAAAAAAATGCCCATTCAAAACTTTGAGTCATCCATAAAATGTTCTCACTCCTGTTTTACCTAGCATTACCCTTAAGGCTCATGATGTTAAGCACTTTTCATAAGAATCAAATTATCAAATATCAAATCCATCTTGCATTCTTTGGATAACCTGGTTTAAATTCCAATTATGTTGCTATGGATTATTGTGTACAAGTTCAAGGAAAGTATTAGTCTGTAATTTTAATTTCTTTGATGTCCTTACCTGACTTTGGTATTAATGTCGTTCTTGCTTAATAAAACAAGTTGGTAAATATTCTATTTCACAGACAAGTTTATGTATGATATTTTCTTTAAATATTTGAATCTACCAGGCAAGGCATCTGGTCCTAAAGGTTATTTTGTGGAAAATGTTAATTACAAATTGAATTTGAGAAACAAATGACTTTTTGGAAATTCTATCCCTTCCTCTATTATGTGTGGCCGTTATTTTTTCATGGAATTTGTACATATGACCTAGGTTTTTAAAATTATTGGCATAAAATTGATGAAAATGAAACCTCATGGTTTCAGTGTAATAGAATAATGAGATTCTTTAATTCTTGATGTTTGAAGGTCTATTTTTTTAAGTATTACTCTTCAATCATTTTTTTGTCTTGGGATTACCAAATTTCAACATTTCAATGAAATAACTTTTGTTACTATTAGTTTTTCTTATTGTTTCCTTCCTTTGATATAATCTGACTTATTTTAGTTTAAATTACTCCTCTTACTTTAGTCTCCAGAAATTTATCCTCTTTTTAAGATAAATATTGAAAGCTATAAATTTCCCCTTTATGATTCCACAAGATGTATCCCAGAAGTTGCGAAGTCTTATTTTCATCATCAGTTAAAAATGTTTTCCAGTTACACTGGGATTTCCTGACCCATTTGTCATTTTTACGCACGCTCCTTCATTTCTAAGTGTTTGGGTGTCTTTAAAATGAAGGTCTCCCTTTTATTAATTTTTAATAAAAGTCCACTGTTGATATTAAAACTTTTATGATTGTAGTGCTTTCAAATTTATTCGGATTTATTTTAATAAACAAAGCATCCTGGTACCAACCGGCCTATGTCCACTTCAGCTCTCCAGCACGGGGAGCAGACATTCACAAAGCCGCTCAACCTCACCAATCATCAGGGCGCTGCCTATCAAAACCACAACAAGGTATCACCAATCAGAGTGGCTAGTATCAGAAAGGTAAGAAATAACAAGTGTTGGCAAGGACGTGGACAAAAGGGAAGCCACATGCACTGTTGGGGGGAATGTAAAGTGGTACAGCCACTACGGAAAAGAGTATGGAACTCAAAATGATAAAGAAATACAATTATCACACGATCCAGTAATTGCAGCACTGGGTATAGAAAACAAAAATGCTATTTTGAAAAGATATATGTACCTCATTGTTTTTTTTTATCATGTTGTATATGTGAAATGTAACAGTATATGTCAAAATACCTCAATTAAAAACATAACAATTTATTTCATGGCCCATTATATGGTCTATCAAGCTGAAAGGGGCCATGTGCACTTGGAAAAAAAATTGGGGGAATATAGTATTCTTTTTTTTTTTTTTTTAAGATTTTTTATTTATTTATTAGAGAGAGAGAGACTGAGAATGAGAGGGGAGAAGGTCAGAGGGAGAAGCAGACTTCCCGCAGAGCCGGGAGTCCGACATGGGACTTGATCCCGGGACTCCGGGACCGTGACCCGAGCCGAAGGCAGTCGCTCAACCAACTGAGCCACCCAGGCGCCTGGAATATAGTATTCTATATATTCCAGTTAGATGAAGTTGGGTGATAATGCTGTTCAAATCTTCTATATCCTGATTCATTTTCCTCCTTCTGTGTTCTATCAATTACAAAGGGGAGGAAATTAAAGTTTCCAAGCATAATTTTAGATTTCTCAATTTATTCCCTTAGTGACATCGATTTTTATTCCTTCTATTGTGAAGCTATCATCAGATCATATATTCTGAATAAACTGACCCTTTTGTCATTATACAATGACACACTTTATCTCTTGTAATACCCTTTACATCTTGTCTATTTCATCTGATCCTAGCACAGTCACCCATCTTCACTGCTTGTCCATATTTGATTCTGTGCTTCAATTTGTATCATTTCTTTTCATTCAAGTCCACTGGTTCCTCTATTGTGTTCAATACACTCTTAATATCATAGTCTGAATTTCTTGAGGGTACTGAGTACTTCAGTTCTAGACTTTATTTTATTCTAACTTTTCCTGTAAAGATTTCTAGTTTTCCTTTAAAATTTCTGATTTCTTTACCCATTACGTGTTTTACTTTTACCATACTTTCATACATTACTTATAGCCTATCATCATCACTTGATTTCTTTCTAGTGATTTTATCATGACAGTATATGTCAAACAGATTTGTACTTGGTGTAGACAATCTATATTCTATGAGCTTCTTCTGTAAAGTATTGACTTATCTTAGTATGCAATGAAATCACTAGTAGATCCCTTTCATCTTCTGTGGCTTACTTTTAGGTTTTATTATGGCATGTGTATTTCTCTAAGTCCTGCTCATTTAGTAGGATTTTGCTGCTGCTAACTCTGCTCAGTGTTTTCACCTCCTAGGTGTTTCACCTCCTAGCAACTTTCTAAAGTTGCTTGGTTTCTTGCCCCACTTTGGTACAGGAAAGGAGTTAGCCTACAAACAGTTTTATTTTAAATCTATGTTGCAAAATTATGGTCATGAATAGGATTCATTTCACCAAGTTACTATGCCATCATTGGAATCTGAAAATATGTTTCAGAAGTTATGAAAAATAAAGAATGTAAATAAAGTGTATTGTAAAATGACCCAGAAGTTGCATAAAAGTTAAAGAAATGTAAATCAACTAGGGACTATAGCTATTAATAATATCTCTATTAGCTCACTTATTCTTTACAAATGTATCATACTTGTGTAAAATTTTAATAGTAGAAATGGAGTTGGGGTGGTGGTCTATGCTGACTCTGAAATATCTTCTATTTTTCTGTAAATCTAAAACTGTCTAAGAAAAAAAGGCATCTTTAAAAAATCATCTATCATCTTCATAAAAGAGAACTATGGAATATTTATCTGTCCTTTCATACACACATTATATTTAATCAGTATTTTGTTGGGATCCACTTATTTCTCCACTAAACACACCTTGAACAATTTCCCAGGTACTTAGGTATTCTTCAAATAAGCCTAAAGGATTTCATCACGTGGGTATATAATAATGTAACAATTCTCTTTTCATTTGATTTTATGGTTATTCCCTGTTTTGAGCTTAGAATAGGAATATTCGTATCCTCAGTGAATATTATGGGGCAAGTCTCTAAAATTACAGTAAGTGAGTCTCTGATACAACTATTATTCTTTTGATACAAAGTTGCCAGATTGATCTTCATAGTGTTTTGTAGTATATTTATTTCTTGCCAAAAGATGGTTTTGTTCATCAGTGAGTCCTCATCACCTAAGTTATGCGCAGATTATTTGAGATTGACCCAAAGGGAATGAGAATGTGATTTTCTTTTCACTACAGCCCTGATACAAGTTTTTTTTTTTTTACCTTCTCCAATGTAGTAAATGCATTCCTATTTTAGTTTGCATTTCATAGTTCACATGTGATCTTTCCTTGTTCTATTTGATTAACTACTCATCTCTTAATTTTTGATTAATTTTTAAACATGTATCTGTTCATCACTTGCTATTACCAGACACTGGTTAATGGGGTACATTTAATGGTGAGAAAGAAATACACCTCAGAGAGCTCTTTGTCTATCATTTCAGATACATAATAAAGAAATGGTTACACTTAGTGTATAGTTCAAGCTGTGAGACAAAGTGCTGTGAAATAACGTAAGGCAAAGCCAAAAAGACCTTGAAATTATGTATGGATGTTTACTGCCCACATTCTTATTGGATTGTCGCTTTCTAAATCACTTATAGTTTATTACCAATTGTTCGTTAATTTTATCCTTTGTACTTCTGCAGTTATTCATTTTTATAAGAAAACAATAGAAGTCCAGAAAGAAAATCAACATGCATAACTATATGCCAGAAAGCATCAAACAACTTCCAGCACCGTCTTTTCCAGTGAGTGTCTTAACAGGTGGAGCACTCAGAGCAAGGTTTAACACTGGCTGTACTCCCTTTCGTTGACTTCTGCCATACCCACTCATGCTAGTAATACAGTCTTCATGATTATTCTTGATCACATTGGCAGCTGCCCTGATTGTCTATGCGTAGGATTGAAATATCCCATTGAAGTACTCAAGGGATTTATACTAAGAATCATTAGTCAGTTCAGTTGCATAAAGGTCAGACAAGACTTGACCCTCCTACAGCATGCTAGGGTATTTTATCATAAGGTAATGGACACCCACGCAATAACCCAATCCTGTCTTCTCCATTTGCTCATTCTCTAGAGGAAATAAGTCTCAAGGACTAAAACATTTATGATTGGCAACTGTGCCACATTAGGTCATGTCAAAATCTCGGCAAAGCTTATTACTGTGTATGTTTTCCAAGTCGACAATTTAGTTATAGGTGTAACTCACCACCACAAAAACAATGTAAAAATTAAGTATGAACGATGAGCTGAAACTCAATTAACATTGCCTGATAGAGGCATCAAACAGTAACACAGTCATTAAGAATAATTACAATCCTATCATAGCCTAAAGGGACAGCACATCAGATTTAGTTAAGGACAGAGCTGTCATTTTTTCAGAAAGGCAAACTCATACTGCAAATTAAAGGAGGCCTAGAATGTCAAAGCTGTGATAGAAATAGCCCGGTTCCATAGGTTATATCCTAGTAGAGCCATTTGTCCATAGTGTCCAAAATTACTGTGACATTTAATAACCATTCCATGAAGAATGATTTTTCTGAAATACAATATAGGCCAATTTAAAATAAATAGATCATAAAATTTAGGTCAGGTTGTCATCAACTTTGCTCTGTCCGTAGGCTTTCTTTCTAAAGGAAGGACAGCCTGAACCCAAGTAAATATTGGCCAAAGACTCAAAACTCCTGAGCCCCTTCTAGGCATTACCCCCTTATTTCATTCCTGTGATGGTTGCCAAGATTTCCCACCCATCATGTACACAGCCCATATAATACGTGGGGCTGTGAATGAGATACAGTCTACATCTGTGCTTGATTATATTATGCAATAAAACAAGTTGAATAAAGTGAGATTATCTGAATAGGTCTGATGTTATCATTCTAGCCATCTAAAACAGAGTTTTTTTCTGGATGGCAGTGGAAGAGAAGTTAGAGATTGAAAGCTTGAGAATGATTTGGCATGCTACTGGTTTGAAGAAGGAGAGGACCAAGTAGCAAGTGATGTCGACAACATCTAGGAGCTTAGAGCAGCCTCTAGGTGCCAGGCATAAGAAAAAAAAAATTTTTCCATTTTGTGTGTGTGTGTGTGTGTGTGTGTGTGTGTGTGTGTGTGTTTTCAACAATTTCCTTAATAAGTTTTCTGAGTACAGCTCTTTTACCTGTTTGGTTAGGTTTACTCCTAGGTGTCCCATAGTTTTTAGTGCAATTGCCAATGGGATCAATTTCTTGATTTCTTTGTCTGCTGCTTCATTATTGGTGTATAGAAATGTAACAGATTTCTGTACATTGATTTTATATCCTGTGACATTGCTGAATTCATGTATTAGTTCTAGAATTTTTTTGGTTGTGTCTTTAAGGACAAAGAAGATGTGATTGTACACACACACAATGGAATATTACTCACTCATCAAAAAAAGAATCTTGCCATTTGCAATGATGTAGATGGAGTTAGAGTGTATCATGCTAAACTAAGTCAATCAGAATAAAAGAAATACTGTACGACTTTACTCATATGTGCAATTTAAGAAACAAAATACATGAACATATGAGAGGGAGAAAAGAAAAAAAAAGAGAGAAAAATAAACCATAGAGAACAAACTTGAGGATTCATGGAGGGAGGTGGATGGGGAATGGGCTGGACGGGTGATGGGCATTAAGAAGGGTACTAGGTATAGTGAGCCCTGAGGTGTCATATATAACTGATGAATCATTGAATTCTACTCCTGAAACCAGTATCACACTATATGTTAACCAACTTGAATTTAAATAAAAAATTCAAAAAGAGGGGGGAAAAGGGAACATCAATTCCACAAATTCAAGGACTGCCAATGATGAATGAGCTCGGAAGGGGATTTTTTTTTTGTCCCAAGCCTCCAGACAAGAACTAAGCCCAACTGATACCTTGATTGTAGACTCCGAGGCTTTGAGCAAAGAACCAAGCCAACTGGTGGCCAGACTTTTACCCTACACAACTGTTGGCTAATAAATGGTTGTTTTAAGCTACAGCTGTAGTCATTTAGTAAACAGCAATAGGAAATGAATACAATTCCCAAGAGCACCTGCTGTGGTCTGTGGGTCACTCCTGGAGAGGAGGATTAAGGAGTTACAAATGATCTGGAAGAATAATCTTCTTTGTATAGCTTTATTTTTCCCCTGAAGTTAAAAATGCTCAGTCCAGAAGAAAGAAAGGGCAAAGAGTAGGCTCTTTATATTGCCTGTCAGCCAGAGGCTTTCAACTAAAAGGATAAAAGATGCCCACCTGAGGCTTGCCTCTGGTCCAGCCTGATCCAAATCTAAATGAAATAAGCATTTGAGATCAAAGCCTGAGTCAGGACAATAGAATATACCAGAGTGACCCTTGCTTTCTTCCAGTTCTTGCACACCAGGATTCATAGCTCCAAGTATCTGATAGTGGAACCAGCTGTGAATGTCCCAGGTTAAATAAGGTACCCCAAGTATCGTGACAGGCGATTAATTTTTAATGCCTACTGCAAAAAGTATTGCAAACCCTCTAAGACTTTCTAGAATCAATTACTGATTATTTCTAATAAAAGACTCCAATAGGAAACTCAGATCCATTTTTAAAAAATAAGTCTTCAGTGGAGTTTTATCTCTTCAATTCACATGGCTTTCAAAAGCCTTACCTCTTGACCCTTCTGCCTTTTGCAGAATTTTGCATCTACCTAACCTGGAAAAGCTGTATTTCAGGTAGTTTAATGGCTGGTATGTAGTCCTTGTAGGTCCATCACTGGTCATGTTTCTGAAGATGGGACAGAAAGGCTTGTTATTCAGGGTCAATATATCAGTAGGAGGAGCTCTCTGGCTATTTCCTGGAAGACCTCATTACTTGATAACTTAAAACATTCAGGATCTGGCCCTGCGAACTTCTAGGCCCCAGAAGCCAACATTTATGGTGCCCTGAAAGTTAAGTCATTATTCAAGGATGAGTTTACACTAAAAATGCCCAAGAAGTTAAGTGTGTATTTCTCAAGACAGAAGTATAGTTGCTATTAGGTTTGAAAAACAACAACAAAAATTAAAAAACCCCACGAAAACACTCAACTTGGCCTGATCATTTTCTCACCATGGTGTATCTAAATATCAAGGTAATATTAATCAGATTATTTCTATATAAGCATGGAATCAAAACCAAAAAAGTTAAGACTAAGAAACAATGATAAATACCATCAAACCAAAAGTGGTGTATTAACATCAAGGACTCTGAAACTAGACTGATAATTTTCAAATCCTTACTTTTCCACTTACTATTCTAACCATACATTTTGGTTTCCTCATATACAAAATGCATAGAATAATAAAAACATCTGCCTCCCAGAGTCTGGTGAGGTATGTGGTGTGGTTGTGCCAAAGCTCCTTACTCTTGTCTCTTTAGTGTATTAATATATACTACATTTAATGCATATCTAATTATGCCTGCTATATAGTAAAAGTACCATATAAATATACTGAGTAATCAGAGGGTGTCTGCTTACATTCTTTATGGGAAATGTTTCAATTGGCAAGAACATCCCTCTACTGTGATAAATACATTCTTTTTTTTAAATGTGGTGATAGGATGAAGGAGATACCTCCCATCATTTAATAATACAAGCTGCAATACTACCCAGTATATATTGGGTGCCCACCATGTGACTTGATCCTATTCCAAACTCTTCACAAATATCAATTTTATCCTCATATAAAACCTCATGAGGTAATCACATTATCTCCATTTTAATGGAATGACTGAAGCACTAAGAGTGTGGATAATTTGCATAAAATCCCACAGCTAGCGAGAGGCAGGACCAACGTTCATCTCCCTGCTACCCAAAACGCAGTTTGTAGAGTGGCATCTTCCACACACCCCTGAGAGCTTGTGAGAAATGCACAACTGTGGGCTCCACCCCTGATCTACTGGTCAAGATATGACTTGGGACAAAATCCCCATACAGGCATCTACATCTACAGTAAGGTCCGTGAAGCACAGATCTCTATCCCCATGGCATCCCGCCTCTCCGTGTATCAACTTAGTAAAACACTACAACAAGACAGTGAGGTAAGATCTCCCTTTGTTCATAACATGTGAAAAAACATAGAACAAGTATCAAGAAGAATAAACTGTCTGCTCTCTCCTGATGAGTAACCAGCCCAGTAGTGATTCTAACTCTTCGTGAGCCACTATCCTGAAACAACTTTCAAGTGGTTGGTTTAAAACAGAACAGAATGAGGAACCATGCCTGCTCTTCTGCCTGCTTTGCTTTAGGAACACAGCCGGCTCCAAAAGACAAGTCCCTGGGTAACTACCTCAAGATATCGGAATGACTATCACCAACGTCTCACTAGAACAATGTTCTGCTGTCACAGGGGATGCCAACACTGACGCAGTTCATCACCTTGCGTTTCTACACCAGATAGTATCACATGGAAGGAAAAAAAAGAAAATGCTTCCTACACATTCGACTCGCTCTCAGTCTGACAAAGAGAGAAACACAGGTAATTCACTTGAAAGCAGAAGACTGTTCAAAATCTGATTGTGAGAATAGTCAGGTGGTCCCCTCCCAAATCCATCCCTCACACACAGTTCTTACCTGGTTCTATATTGCAAAGAGAAAGCCGAGGTAAGTGGAGACAGCCCCATGGCAGAGTTCTTAAACCATTTATGCAATAAAGAAGAAAAACTAAAATGGTGGAACTTATGAGCCAAGTTCAACAGGTTTGCCTTCTTTTGAAAGACTATTTCTTTCCACAAATGAAAAGATTTACCACACTTTAGACAGTACTTTATATCTATTGTCTCATTTAATTCTCGACACATTATCTTGAGGCTTTCTCATCAGTGAAAATGGCCACTAGGTAGAAAAGCAGATGCTCCTTCTCCTGCTCTTATTCCGGAGCCCACACTCTGAACCTCAATGATGGACTCCAGCTGTGACTTCTCTAACTTTTATCTGTTAAAAATATGAATCAGACCCTGTTGGCTTAACCGGATTTTTGCTTGATTGTTGCAGAACAAACAAGCTGCCCCCAACATGGACACAAATTTATTTTCATTTATTAGCTATTTGCCCGTTTAAGTCATAGCTACTTTGCTCCATCTCAATCAACTTTCTAATTTTGTTAATTGCTGCAGTCATAGCTCCACCTAGAGCTAAAAATTATACCTAAAAAACATTGACCATAGATTAGTTCTTCTCTTTTAACGTAAGTAGTACTTTCTGACTTAAGAAACCAAAATGTGCTCTAGATTGGACATTCAATAGAAACCTGCCAGCGTCTGGGCCCAGGGCCTCCACTTCTGAAAATGAACTTTATTTCTCATTGGCATCTTCCATACAACACATACTCTTTGAAAATTCCACCATATCAAATTTAATTTTTAGTAAATTCATGCTTGGAAAAAAGTCAGTCAGAGACAATTATCACATGATCTCTCTGACATGAAGAATTTGAGAGGCAGGGTAGGGTAGAGAAATGAAACAAGATGGGATGGAGAAGGAGACAAACCATAAGAGACTCTTAATCTCATGAAACAAATTAAGGGTGGTTGGGAGGGTGGGTAGGGATAGGGTGGCTGGGTTATGGACATTGGGGAGAGTATGTGCTATGGTAAGTGCTGTGAAATGTGTAAGCCTGATGATTCACAGACATGTACCCCTGAACCAAAAAATATATTATATGTTAATAAAATAAATAAAATAAATTCATGCTTGTAGCTCATCCTGTAGGTATATAGTTATATATACTATAGTTATAAATACCATATTGTACATTTAAAATTTGTTGAAGTAGTAGATACGGTTAATATAGGAGAGTTTTCATCACACACAAAAAAACATTTTAACTCTGCAAGGTTGTGAATGTTAATTTACTGGGGTAAGCATTTTACAATATGCACCTAATTTAATCAGGTTATACACCTTCAACTAATATAAAATTATGTGTCAATTACATCTTCAGTAAAACTGGAAAAATATGTTTTGATAAGAAGTATCATGTGTAAGCAGCCCATCTACTTGGCATTATGAGCCTGTTGTGACCCTATGTAGCAACCTCTTGGTCTAAATCCCATTTGGTTCACTTCTGGAGTAACCATAAAAATATATCAAGGAAATAATGAAGAAATACAACTTATGAACATTTTAGTACTGTACTGAAGTAATTTAAGTACCTATTTGGAAAAAATTAAACAAAAGGGTCAATACCATAAGGAAAACTATCTTTTATAACCCCACTTCTCCAGGCCCAGACCCACATTTTTTTTCTTTGTTTTATGTTTGTTGTTGTTGTTTTAATAAAAACTCTCAAATAACAAATTTCAGTTACGTAACGTATAGTATCAGTTTCAGATGGGCATCGTAGTGACTCAGCAATTCCGTTTATGACCCGGTGCCCATCATAAGTACCCTCCTTAATCCCATCACCTGTTTCACCCACCTCCCCAGCCCACCCTCCCTCTGGTGACCTTCAGTGAAATCTCTATAGTTAGGGGCCCAGTCCCAATTTTAAGAGGCAACCACTTACTTAAAATTTTAAAGACTTCAAACTAAAAACACAATAGACAACCATCTACTGCTAACATCTTAGGTTTTACCAAGTTTTAACATATAGCCGTATCTTAAAAACCATGTTCTAGTAACCATGATTAGAGACTTCTCTTTGTGCATCTAGGGGAAAAACACAACTAGAATTAGCGGAATAGCTGCTTTACTGTTGTTTTGTTTTGTTTTTAGCTATACACATCTTTAACTTCACAAGACATTGCAAACTAATTGTGTAAAATTAAACTCCCTAGGGAGGACATGTGCTGTACTGAGCACTGGGTATTATCTAAGGCCGATCAATCACTGGACTCTACCTCTGAAATTAATATTACATTGTGTATTAATTGAACTTAAACTAAAAAATAAACTCCTTCCAAAATCTTGACAACCTTAGCCAATCATTTCTTCTGGCATTAGTACTTCATTATGGGAATTAATAGGCTTTAGGAATATCTTGGTATCTAGTAACTTCCCTCCCACTTCTCACTTTATCATTGTCTGTGCTACTTTGGCACTCTATTCAACCAAACCAATTTTTGAACTACTTTGTTAAGATCTGTTAAAAAAACAAAACAAAACTTAGTGTACCTTTAACTATAATTGCATCACCTTTAAAAC
>CM052809.1:41624408-41653361 GCA_028533885.1 Nasua narica
AGGATTATCCTTGAGGCTTCTTGTGGTCACTCATGAGTGAGCAAGGACAACATCTATTAGAAGAGAATTTTCCTCTGGAGGTAATTAGAATTGCAGCTAAGACCACAGATTCTGGACCTACACTGAGTTTTCATCCTTGCCCCAATTCAAATAGGCTTTATTATCTTAGATATTTTGTCTTGACTTTCCATGTCTCAGTTGCCACCTCTGAAAAATGAGGACAGTAACTTCAGGTCATTAGATGGCCTACATCAGACAATATGTGTAATGCCTCACAGCCAGGTGAAGTGTTTAATGAATGTTAGGTATTGTTCTTAATAATATTCTTTAAGTCATTACAAGATTACAGCAATACTATATTCTATTTACTAGTCTTCTGAGTGTATTGAGCAGTAACAGCATGGTATCATAGCACCATCGCCAAACTATTGTATCTTAATGACTCCCTAAGCCAGTAGTTATACCTTCTAAGTATCTATAAATACAGCTTCGCAAGGATGCCAACATCAGCCTAACTGTGCTGTGAGATCCTGACACTGTGGCTTTAGAGAATGGTGTGCAAGTGAGTCATTCTCTACATCTGGCTGCACATCCTCATCCTCTAGGTAGCTTTTAAAATATCCTTTCTCTTGGTTAATGGATTTGAAGACAAGGGCTGGGTCTTAGGCAAACCTCTATGCCAAGTATCTAATGCAGCCCCCGTCATGTAATGGGCTCCAATGAATAGTTAATACTATTATAGAATTTCCTTTGTTCTCCAATATTGGAGAATGTTCAGTGTACCTTTGCTATTATCGTTGTAATGATCATTGTCATTTCTAAATTCACTCAAATTCACATTTTAATTTACATAAAAAAATGTGAAACCACATTTAGTCACCTCTAATGTTTTTATCTTTTGAGTATTTAACAGTAATATACTTATTTTTTTATATAAGGTCATTTCCTGAAAATAAAGTTAGTGAACAGCAAGTCATGAATATTCTTACAAGTGAAATTACTTTCCCAGTTCTTGTTTTAATTCTTTTATTTGTCAGGTCTATATTAAGAGATCCTTTCTCATAATAAACTTAACAATACTGGCTATACTTTTAAATTAAATTATGTATTTGGGTGTATTTTTATAAAAGATTTTGACAAATAGACCAACAATTTTCAAACGTTTACCATCTTACCATCAGATTCATTCTTTGCACAGGAGCTACATCCTTTACAAGCAGCATCCCAAAGTGGCTCTGAATGATCTCAAAGATTTTTGTGGTTATGACTTTTTAAACATGTGTGTGTAATTTTATATAAAATGGCCTGGAATTCCAGATCTGTAGTCATGTTAACCTCTCCTCAGCTACCTCTGCCCCTTTTCCCTAACTGAAATCCAGCCAATACTTCAGGGTCACTTTCCAAGAGTACAACTGGTTAGGGATTATAAATGTGGGGAGATGAGTTAAGGAAGAGTACAAAGAAGCAGAAGGAGTCTGAGAGAAGAGTCAAATGACCAGAAGATCCAAAGACCTGTAGACAACCCAATTCCATTTGATCAGTGCCATGGATAGAGGTAGACCTAGGATAGAGCAGAAGCCTATTAGAGGCTCTGCCAATTCAACTTAGGGACAGCTGGGACAAAGAACAAGGACTGCCATTTCTGTCCACAGCTATACAAAGCTGCCCAGCAAAAATGCTATCTGATAGGCATGTCCGAAGATTACTTAAAGGCAACTGTTTCGGCTGGGGAATTGGAGGGATGACAGTCGCTTTCAATGAGATAGGGAACATGGAGGACAAAAATATTTGTGGGTGACCTCAAGTAAGGTCAGTTCAATTTTGGAAATTTTGACTTTGAGGGACCTGGAAATATATCTAAGAAAAACTATCTAGCCAAAGTTTTGCTAATTAGCCAATGTTGTTGTATAAAAATTAGCCCTGCAAATCCCCATGGCTCCCAACAACAAACATTCCATTGGCAGACCTATGATAAGATGGGCTGACGCTCTTCTCCACACCGTCAGAAAGAGCAACCCCTCCTGACACATGCTATTTCAGTGGCATAAAGCACAAGCATGAGGAACCAAGCCAAACCACACTCACAATTTAAAAGTTTCCACTCAGACACATTCTATATAGCATATCTACTCATGTTCCTTTGGCCAAACCAAGTCACAGAGCCAAGCCTGAAGTCAGTGGAATGAGGGAGTATGGACTTATTTAGCAGGTAAGAGGAATACAGCCTGTAACACTTAGATTAAAAACAGTACAGCCCTCAGAGTGAGCCACACATCGGCAGTACCTAAAGTTACTTGAGGGTATGACGTCACACAAGGCAGTGTGTAGAGTCGAAGGAATGTCCTGGGACCAATGGAAGAGGAGAGAGGAGAAAATCCATAAAGGAGACTAGACAAAGCTAGAAAAGGTACAGGAAGCAAACAGGGATATGCTCAAGTCCCTGAGCCAAGGTAGTCCTTAGCTGTTCCAAAATTGATCCTAGTTGAATCTGTCACGCATGCCAATGAATCAATATCCTGGCAAAACAGGAGGCCCAAAGAGAGCTTTTGAGGTCCGGAAATCAAAGAGCAGGACCTGGCATCTTCCTGGCCCCACCATGTGGCTCATTCATTTCCCCCAACATCCCTCAGTTTTGTCTCCCCTCCCTTTGGGAGATGTTAGAGTTCAGAAGTTCACCTAGGCCATGTGCTCCTTTACCACTGCCCTTCCCACTCTGTCAACTTTCCTTCTTACCTTTTTTTTTTTTTTTTTTCAAGACCTTTGATTTATTTGAGAGAAAGTGAGCACGGAGTTGGGGGAGGAGCAGAGGGAGGAGCAGACTCTCTGCTGAGTGGAAAGCCCAAAGCCAGGCTCATTCTTGGGACTCCAGGATCATGATCTGACCTGAAGCTAGATGCTTAACTGACTGAACCACCCAGGCACCCTGTTCTTTTCATTTGAACTTCTACCCTGGCTAGGGGAGGACCTCAAGATGAGACCAGCAAAAAGAGACAGACAGTACATGCTTTGGGCTTTAGAGGCCACACAAGTTCTTTCACAGCTACTGGATTCCGCCTTTGCAGCAGCAAAGAGGCCATAAGCAGTATGTGAACAAATGAAACAGCTGTCCAGATCTGGCCTGTGGGCCATGAATTGCCAACTCATCCCGTAAGGGAAGGATTTGTTTCTGACCATCTCTGACTGTTTTATCCTATTCTGACTTCACCTAGTATTTATACAAAATGTAAGGATTGGAGAATAAGCCAACTATAGGCATGATCTCTAGTAAATATCACCACATACACACCTATAGAGTTGTTAAAGTCTGGGTTACAGGCTCTTTAAAAAATCATTTTAAAAGTATATCCTCATGGGGCGCCTGAGTGGCTCAGTGGGTTAATGCCTCTGCCTTCGGCTCAGGTCATGATCTCAGGGTCCTGGGATAGAGCCCCGCATCGGGCTCTCTGCTCGGCAGGGGGCTTCCTCCTCTCTCTCTGACTGCCTCTCCTACTACTTGTGATCTCTCTCTATTAAATAAATAGATAAGAAATCTTTAAAAATAAATAAATAAAAGTGTATCCTCACTGGGGTACCTCAGTGGCTCAGTGGGTTAAAGCCTCTGCTCTCAGCCCAGGTCATGATCTTAGGGTCCTGGGATCGAGCCCCGCATCCGGCTCTCTGCTCAGCTGCTCAGTGGGGAGGCTGCTTCTCTCTGCCTGTATCTTTGCCTACTGGTGATCTCTCTCCTCTCTGTCAAATAAACAAAATCTTTAAAATACAATAATTTCAAAAATAAAAATGTATCCTCACCACAATAAATAGGGGAAAGTTGGTTTTTCAGTGTCTACTTTGAAACACATGGAACAACTGAAAAATCTTTAATCACCCCTGTCAGCAACAAGGCATTTGGAAATAAACCCATCGTCTCAATCAGCCCTCTTTTCTATTCCAAAGCAAATCATCTTAAAATAGCATAAGGTAATTATACTAAGTCCCACATTTAATTATTTTTCTTATTTTGAGTGAAACAAGATTAAACTATAGCCATGTTTTCCCCCAGACAGTAGGATCTTAAACACCTAAGAACTTTTTTTGTAAAAGGAAAACGTATTTAACCTTTTAAGTTTCAATTCAGTATCAGAAATTTAAAAACTTCCAGAGGACACAACAAATTGCCCAGAACTTGATTGGCTTTGGGGAGAAAAATAAAATCTACAGCCATGCCATAGAATCCTTCTAGAAAAGAAAAAATTCATTGCATTGATCCTACAAAAAGAAACATTTATTTAAGTGCAGTGTTAACTACCCAATTATAAAAACTCAGAAAAACTTAAGCCTTCTTGCTAATTGTTAAACGTTCATTACTCAGTACAAGTCAATACAGGAGTAAATGTTCTCCAAGTAGTCAAAATTATGTTTGATTCTATGTTTTATTCTGGTTATGTATTCCTTCTTCTGTGATTGATTTTGAAAACTGTTTTCCATATGTACTTACATCTATGTATTTCTCTTGCTTCAAAAATTAACAACAACAAGGGGTGCCTGGGGGCTGAGTCAGTTAAGCATCTGCTTCAGCTCAGGTCATGATCCCAGAGTCCTAGGACTGAGCCCAGCATCAGGCTCCCTGCTCAGTGGGGAGTCTGCTTCTCCCTCTTCCTGTCTCTCTCTCCAAACAAGAAAAAAAAAAAAAAAAAAGGCCAACCAAAAAAGGCTGCAAATAACTTGAACAAAGAAATTCTATCTCCATCAGATTAAGAGTTACCACTGGTTATAAGTAAGGACAGTTAAAAAATGTGGACACTTGTGCACAGAAATAATTCCAACAATTATACATGTTTTATCAAATAAAATATTTTCTTATGCATAGAGATTAAATGCAAGTAAGAAAGGTTAAGTAATTTCTCAACAGCAATCACTCTGAACGTGGCAAAGCCAATATTTGCCTTTGGAGAAGAGCTTTCAGTATTTCAACTACTTTCCCGAATGACCCAGTGAACATTCTCTCCTGACCAATGAGCTGACTCTACGGCATTCCAACATTCTATTGAACCCATACGACACTGCGCTGATGGTTTTCTGTCTCCCAATAAGTACGATTAGTCAGAAAAGGATACTGTTTGGGGAGGGCTTGACACTTGCAAACCCATAGGCAAACAATGGGCTCTAAATGGGAAATGCTGCAGCTTCTAGTGTTTCTTCCCCCTAAGGATAAATCATGAAAGTCTCAAAAAGGAAAACTGGAAAGCAAAAGAAATCTCAAGTATAACCATCACCTTTGTGACACTTTGAAATGTCCTTTCTCTTGATGTTTTCTTGGAAACATGTAGATGACCCATACGTAAGGGCATTAAATAGAGTCTACTGACATCATATTCATTATCCGTTTTCTCCACACGACAGGGGCCTTGTCTTTTGCTATGAGTTGCATTCTTAGTTCCTAAAACAGTGGCTCCTGTGTCAAAGTCACTAAGTATCTGTGACAGTGAAAAAACTCAATGGCTATTTCTCGGCATTCACCACCATTTTCCTATCACGTGGCCCCCATTCTTCAGTTTTTAGTTCCCTCGGTTCCCTTTGGTTCCATGTGTCTTTGAGAGTGTTGGCCTCAGTGTTTTCACTGGAAGGAAGCATGAAGTATGGCAGTCTAGTAGGGGTGGAGATGGGTGATAGAAATGGTGTTTGGGGACTTAAAATCATGATGGCACTGCTAGGGTAAGAGTGATTTTGTCTTCATGAAGAGTGGCTTGGTAGCTCAAGATTATTAGAGTGAAGATTACACTTCTCCAAGCCTTCCCTCAAGGTCACCAGTTGCCTTTATAGATAAGTCTTTTCACTCTTTCATAAGTGCCTATAGATTTTACTTTGGGTAAAAATTGTACATTTTATTATATATTATTTAATATACATTATATTTTATTGTGTATTATAAAATAACTATGATCTTGAGCTGTTCAGGGGCTGACAGGCTCCAGACAGGAATGCAGGGTGCCTTGGGAAAGACCCAGGGCACAGTGGCCAGGGTCCACATTAGCCAACCCATCACGTCCATCAGTATCAAGCTACAAAACAAGGAGCATATGAGAGAGGCCCGATGCAGGGCCAAGTTCAAGTTCTTTAGCCACCAGAACATCTACATTTCCAAAAAGTGGGGATTTAGTAAGTTTAATGATCAAGAATTTAAAGACATGGTGGCTGAAAAACAGCTCAACCCTGGGTTGGGTCACATACAACCCTAATCACAGCCCCCTGGACAAATGGGAGACTCTTCACTCAAGAGAACTTCCTCACCGTTCCCTCCATATTATTGCCCACCAATAAATCCTACTTCCTGTCCAAATACGTATATAGTAAATATATAATAAAAATATATACTATAGTGTATTATATGTTATTTTTCATAGAACATACATTTTCTTGAGGTTCAAAACAGAATGTATCATCAATTGTTCTGCTTTATTCCACTTAGGAAAATTACCGTCTATTTTGTACGGTTACTATTTCTGTCTCCTCTGTCCGGGCTCTTTCAGAAACAGAAGCTTTAAGAAAATTGAGCCTTCTTTCGCTTATCTGTGATCTTCTCTTTCACCCTTTTCCTTTAAATGACCTTTCTGTCCAGAATATAGTGAAGATTTTTCCTTACATGCTTAAAAATCTGTTTTTCTTCAGAGCCAAGTCTACTCTTCTCTGCCCTCCATGTGAATTTTTATTTGTTACTATCAATTCTACTCTCAGGCATCTTATTTTGCATCTTATCTTGATGATCGCGGTCTCTCTAGCCCATACTATTTGCTTTTCACCTTTCCCAATACCAAGCCTTTTTCTATGTGGCTACAACTGCCCAATTTGAGTCTACAGGTGATTTCTACCAGAATGTTCATTCCTTGGACCTTCCAAATGCTGCTCCCTTTCTCTTAATATGAAATAATTTTGAAATAATCCTTTTTCTCTACTTATTCTAAAGAGTCTATTTACATTACCTTTAGTCCTGCTCTCCACCTACTTTGTAGCTACAGAATCCCCTTTCTCCATCCCTAGGCAGATTATTGTTTTGAAATCCTGGTACAATTTTCTGTCTCCAGACTCTTCGCCCATGTCACCTCTGCTCCATGTGGCTGGCAACTCCCTGCTAACATTCTAGCTATTTCTCTGATGTGGTAATCCCTATGATGTTTTTTAATTTATATACACAATTACAATGAAACTGAGCTCTCAAAATGTACTTCATCATTAGTCTCTTTATATTATCTACTTACTGCTTTTTCTTTCTGAGACTACAATCTTGGCCTGCATTTAGCAAGATGAGAGGGGAGAAAAATGGAAAAGCATTCTGCCTACTCTTTAGCATAGAACTCAAGAGCCATAGAGAGGAAACCCTCCAATTTCTGAGTACTATACGCTTTGGGTCTGAATCCAGGTACTGCATGTAGCTGTTCAAATGTTTTGTTTTCTCAGTGAGGCATGGTACGTTTGATAGTGTGAAAAGTCAAACACGAATTGATCCTAGAAAACAGACTGCAGGAAAGGAAGTATCCAGAACTGCGATAAGCCAGAGGCCTCTTTGAACAAATGAACACTCTGTAAAAGTTGAGTAAAAAAGAATTCAGAATTTCCATGTTGGGGTATCACTCTTTCAACCCCATAGAGGCTCGTTCAAGTAGGTCAGAGGAGTCCGGTTTTTAATGCAACGTGAAGACCCAAGAATCATCCAACTGATCAAGAGGCAATGGAGGATAGGAAGGAGGAGACAGATCAAAGTTGTTAGGAGGTGCGATTTTCTCCAAGTGGAAACCTATGGACATGGGCAAATGAAAGTGAGGGAGAAGCAGAGGACACTCCCAGCTGTCTACGTTACCTGTCACTCAGAGGAGAGTTTCAGAACAAAGTGCAGTCTCAGGACAGGCTGAAGTCCATCAACATCACTTTTGGAAATAAACCTGTCAAGTTTATTTTGCTTTTGGAGATTACAGATAAAGGCATGTAGTTCCCAGTAAAATTCTGAAGCCCAAGAGAAAGAAAGGAAAAATTAAGATGTCGTGAGCTTTCAGGATATAGCTAAAATCATGAGTGTGATTGCTCAGGGTCAGTTCGCAGAATTAAAGATGAGGGCCACAGAGAAAACCCCAGGGGCAAAGCGGATCATAGCCTATGTGTTACTTACTATTCTTCAAGATTCTACTCTTCGTATCCTCCCCAGCCTACTTAGGTCTTGAGACTCAGTCTTGAGCTGTCCCGGGGAGTAGGTGGGTCAGCGGTAGACAACTGCTTCAGAGAACTGACTCGAGCTCCAGTTTACCACCTCCACTCACCGGGCCTGAAGCTGAGATGCCAAGCTTGCCCGCAAAAAATTGAGAGGTAGGGATGGAATTATTTGCTTGGGAATAGAGGTTCAGGCTTGGAATGTGGGCTGTATAGAACAGGAAACTGAATGAAATGCAATAAACAACGAGAAAGGAAAATGGGATGGGGAAACTAAACAGGAAGTGTGTAAATTTTCATAACCCACACCACCTGTGATCAACAGCAGAGAAAGAAAGGAAGGGGGAAAAAGGGCTGTAGAAAGCCAAGGCTGTTGTGGCGCCTGGGTGGCTCAGTGGGTTAAAGCCTCTGCCTTCGGCTCAGGTCATGATCTCAGGGTCCTGGGATCGAGCCCCCACACAGGGCTCTCTGCTCAGCGGGGAGCCTGCTTCCCCCTCTCTCTCTGCCTGCCTCTCTGCCTACTTGTGATCTCTCTCTGTCAAATAAATAAAAATATAAAAAGAAAAAGAAAACCAAGGCTGTTTTTCCAACTATGGCTGTAGATCAAGAAGATGACACCTAACCCACGACTGGTGAGACTACTGACAATGGCACCAGTAGCCCATGGCGAGTAAGAAAACTGATCCCACAGGCTGATTGCAAGGAAGATATCAAGCCCATTGCATTTTAGTGTGCTTGAAAATTAGGCATCCTAAGTTTACAAAGATAATACCGTTTTATGACTTGAATCACAAAGGAGGTATCAAAGAAGGTATCAAAGTTGAAGATAGTGATAAGCTGAGGAAGCACATATGGAAGTGAGTTGTTAGAATAATGGCAAAGAAAATAGGAATTAAAGGAATTATCTGGAAGGTTAATGCAATTCTCCACAGCTGAAGTCATATGCAAATCACATTCATATAGAGTGGTCCATTGGTCAGAACAGAGCCCATTTCCAAAGGGCCAGGCTTTTTACAGGAAAGCTGAAAAAAATCCAACTAAAAGTAACAAAGAGGAGTCAAGAGAATGACCAGAGAGTGTCTTCACAAATGGCAGCTAATAAAACGTCCATGGAATGAATTTATGGGTTCAGATTTCCAGCTGTATGGTAAAGAGAATGAAACTGCAATAGGAAATTGCCAGAGAAAAGATGTGACAGCAACAGCTCACAAGAAGCAGTTGTAGGATGTTCAGAAATTTTCAGAGCTGATTGCCAAGCCTAGGTTCAACCGATGTTTCACTACATGAGCTTACAATGAAGACAATGGTATTAAAACCAAAGGCAATACAAACTCAAACTCCCTCATTTCCTCATGACTGTACTACATTTTATTACCTGTACTCTTGAGGTTATTCTCACTTTTTTTTTTTTTAAGGATTTTATTTGTTTGTCAGAGGGAGAGAGAGTGCAAGCAAGCAAACATGAGCACAAGCAGGGGAAGCAGGAGGTAAAGGGAGAAGCAGGAAGCCTGACATGGAACTCAATCCCAGGATCATGACCGGAGCTGAAGGCAGACACTCAACTGACTGAGCCACCCGGGGGCCCCTGTTCCTACCTATTTTGAAATATTACATCATGGGGTGCTACTACCCATCCCTTCCCAAGTCCCCATTCAGTAACATCGCTCTGGTAACTTGAAATTGACCCTGATAGAGTTTTTACACTATGAAAATATAAATGCTACAGATCAGGGTTCAGTTTATTGTTTTGTGACTCATTTAGACGAACTACTTTCCACCTATCGCCTAACTGCTGTAAATAAAGTTTTACTGGAATACAGCCCACAGTAAGTGGTATCGTCTGGGGGTCCACTAGAATGGCAGCATTGAGTAACTTTAAGAGAAACCGTGTGCCACTAAATTTGAAATGTTTACCACCTGAGTCTTTAAGAAAAAAATTTGCTAAATCCTGGTTTAGACTTAAAAAATAATGGAGAAAATAATGTAGATTAAACCATCAATGGGGAAGAAATTTAAGTGGCTACATGTCTGGAGTCATTTCCTGGTGAGTAGCACAAAGAAAAGATTGGGCAAAATACTCTCGGTGTTTGAAACCACAATCTGATTTGGCAAGGAAGTCACTCACGTCATTGCAAATTGAGCCTGAATCTGACATTTGCCTTCATGGTTTCACTTAGCCTTCCTCATCAATCTAAATGAAAGTATTAACCAACATTTCTGTTGGAACTGCGTCCATTTGCAGTCACTGTTTATTAGTAACAAGAGTTCATTCAAAAAAAAAAAATGTTCTATGCAAATCTATTGGCTGCAAGAATTTATAATAAAGAGTATCATTATTTGTAAATGGTGTGCTACCCACTATTTATATTAGTAGAATTTATCAAAAATGTGTGTGTCTGTGTGTATATATACACGTATTTTTCCAGAGAGCTAGTTTTAAATATTTACTGGCACCATGAGTAATATGAAGATATTAAAGACACGGAAGGTTACTTTGTAATTAAAGAGGGTTCCCAGAAGACATGATTTTACTGCTGTGGAAGGTTAGCAGTACCATGATGAAGAATCACTAAGTAGTTTGAGAATACTCCACAGATGGTGCAAAACCAGAACTTTTTTTTCCTGGAGGGTTGATCATCATTCCATCAGCAGGCATGGCTCACTGTGACTGCTACAGACTCTCCAAGGATAAATCTGTAATATATGGTTTGGGAATCAAAAAAAGCCTGGATCATTATGACACTGAGAGCCTTAAAACGCCCACAGTCTGCAAGCAGCAGTAGGTCAAAGGAGCTGGGGACTTCCAAAATGAACATTTAGGAATGATTCGAGTAACCTTCGCATATCTGCCAGCCCAACAGACCCTCCGTGTGTGCTGGAACCAAGGGAAGCCTGTTTGCCTGGTATACAGAAAATATTCTAGTCCATCCTCAGCACTGTGTAGGAATCCTACTTTCTATTACCATCTCTCCCAGCCTATTTCATATGGTTTCCAATTTTCTATATTCCCAGTCCTTATCTACAAAGGATTGCCGCCTTTCAACTCCTTCCATCTCCTAAGGCATCGATGTGTCTAAATGAGAAAATACACTCAGGACACTAAGACCCTCAGATCAAAGGAACAAGTTTAGTTCAAAGCATCCCAGCCAAGGAAGTAAGTATTCAGCACCTTTGTGGGAACATAAGATTCAGAAAGCTTCTCAACTACAGCCCAACCTCAGAGAGCCAATGGTGGGAAGTTAGACTACGATTTGTTGACCAAATATTAATATTTAGGTGAGAAAGTGTCTAGATACATACCTAAGTGTATTATGTGCATCAAAAAGTAATAGATTTTTCCAGAAACTGCGAACTGTATCAGAGACTAGTTACCATTTTTAAACAAAGGCAAGGCAAAGGGCAGCACATTCACTCAATTCACCCAGACACTATGGCCTTTTTATATGTAAATCATTGACCTCAACAACAGGATTCAAATTTAACTGCTCCCAGCACTCTGAGTGTGATTAGTTGGATTTTTTCTGTCAACTCTAAGGTGTGAGTTCAGGTAACAAGGCATAATGTTCTCATCATAGCTACGACCTCTTGCGTGGCCACTCATTTCATTCATGTCCAAGCTTCCAGTTATTATTTCCAATGGCTGTTGGAGAAAACTTCCTAGTTATGCTATCATATGCTTTTGATTAAAAAAAAAAAAAAAAACCTTTTTCAAAGGAGGGAAATAATTGGCAAAAATGCAAAGGGCTATCACCAACTATTTAATGAAATGGAAACATGATCATGACACAGACATCTAGAGTTTAGGATAATCAAGACACAAGAGACAAAGTATCTACCTCACAGACAGCTGTTCATGTGACCCACCTTAGGTGTGGTTAGAGCACTTCCATTAGTCTGCAGTTGGGCGGAATCAGCTAATATAAAGCCTGTTTTATCATAATGTGCCAAATCTCTCATGTAATTTATTCAATCCTGCCCTGGAAGTGAAAAATGGAACGAATGGTCCCATGGGTATGTAAGTGTCACAGTGTATTGGTTGTTTACCCTTATGATGGCGTCGCTTCCCAGCATCATAAGAGAGGACCATACTGCCTATGGCCAGCTTGGGGAATAAAAAAAAATCCCAATCCAAAATTAGAGATATGATTTCTACAAGATGTGTATTGCTTTAAGACCATCATAAAATTGAACCTTTTAAGTTGGAGATCCTTTATATTAAGCAGTTCATTTTTATATCAATCGGGGATAAGAAACTACCATATTTTATCTTCATTTCTTTTTTGATACTTTTTGTTCTTTTATGTAGATCCAACTTACTGACTTCTATCCCTTTCCTTCTTTGAAGTCTCCCGCTGTTACAGATTTGGTTTCTTCAGAACACCCATATTGTGGTTCTTAATATATTCCTTCACATTTTTACTGTATTGTGTCTTGCATTGTTCATTGCTATTCTGTCATCTTCCTATGCAGTTATTAAGTATCTGAGGGACAGGGCCTCTATCATGGCTTTCATTCCACCCAGTTTCCGACACAGAGGTGAGCCTATAAAAGATACTGGATTAGCATTAATGGACGATAGAGGAGCAGCAGTGTCCAGATGCTGCAGACAGACCACGTGCATCAAATTTGACCGAGTGCTTCCACTGCTGGCATCGTTCCCATCAGAGCTTCCACCTATGATGTCGATGCTCTCCTTGTGCTGCCGAGATTGTCTTAATACCTCATCAATTCCGAGAAAAAGCTCTTAACATAAGCTTTGGCATTTACAAAGATGAGCAGGCACGTGGGGGACGGTTTGGGGAAGGTGATGGCAGTTTTAGTCATCACTGCCTGATAAACAGAAACAAGTTCTGCAACCTGATACCTTTCATCCTTGCTCACACACCTTATAATCGGATACGTGATGGAAGCAAGCCCACTTGTGCATTTTTGATCTATTACTTTAAACTTAAGCTTTTTGTGTATCTTTTCATGTAAATTTGCAAAAAAGAGCAATCTTGGAGGTTTTTGAAAAGCACTCTTTTGACCTCAACTGCATTGGCTTCCTTGGTGCTCTTTGTGTGACTGAATGGACTTTTTCATTTATGATAACTGAGCATCATGATGCTTGTAATTATCATCTGCACCACTTGGTGAAATATTGAATAGCAGTGATCTCTGAAGTATTTCCTGACCCTGGGGATGACTGTTCCTTTCATAGTATTAAAAGGCATAGGAACAGCAAGTGCCCTCCTAGTCCTGTTTTCCCAAGTTCATCCATGGCTCCCCTTAACTCTTCTTTTTAACATATATTTATTCTAGAAAAATCGAGCACAAGGTGGAGGGGCAGAGGGTGATTAAGAGAGAGAATCTCAAGCAGACTCCCTGCTGAGCACAGAGCCCAACCCAGGACCCCAAGATCATGACCTGAGGCAAAAATCGAGAGTCAGATGCTTAACTGCCCAAGCCACCCAGGCGCCCCTTCCCTTAACTTGGTTAAAAGCATTTTCCTGATAGCTTTTTGTTTTGTTCTGTGTTTTTTCACAAAAGGACCTCCTTGGTAAAGAACGATGTCCACATTAAGAATGTGTAGTCCAGGAACTCCTGGGTGGCTCAGTCGGTTAAGCATCTGCCTTTAGCTCACATCAGGATTCCAGGGTCCTGGGATCAAGCCCCCTGTTGGGCTCCCTGCTCAGCAGAAAGCCAGCCGGCTTCTCCCCCTCCCTCTGCTGTTCCCCCCTGCTTGTGTTCTCTAAATCTCATATAAATTAATTAGAAAAAAAAAAAAAGATGTAGTCTGCTTTCTGTAGCTAGTGGGAGAGGGTGATACCATTGGAGCGTATTTTTAAAAGGCACTTTAATTTTAGGTTGTTTTCTTAACATATTTCAAAAAGAAGTTAACCTAAGTATTTAATTTAGTAGTATTCTTCAGCTTTCATGGAATTCTGTACTCTAGTGCCAGTTCTACACTCACCGGCTTTGTATTTTGCCCTCTTGGAGCCTTAGCACTTGCATTGTGAAACAGTTGGAGGCAGAAGGTGGTTTAGGCGATTATGATCTGGAAGGTCTCTGGTTTCGGTTTAATATTGCTTCGCATAAATACTCACTGCTGAGGATTTTTAAAAAAAATTGTTTTCACTTGATCCTTAAGATAATCTCAAAGTAGTAAAAGTGTATTTTGTCAATTTTATAGGTAAGAAAACTACAAATTGCATTTCACATAGGTCATAGGTTCAACAGAATGCATTCTTGTCAAGAGAAAAAGAAGTGGCCTAGACACCTATTTTATTCAAAGGGTGAAAATCCTAAGACTCACGGTTCCCTTAAAAAAAATTCTCCCCTTGGGGGCGCCTGGGTGGCTCAGTGGGTTGGGGCCTCTGCCTTCGGCTCGGGTTGTGGTCTCAGGGTCCTGGGATCGAGCCGCACATTGGGCTCTCCGCTCCGCGGGGAGCCTGCTTCCTCCTCTCTCTCTGCCTGCCTCTCTGCCTACTTGTGATCCCTCTCTCTGTCAAGTCAATAAATAAAAAAAAATCTTAAAAAAAAAAATTCTCCCCTTGAACATAACCAGTGGCCCTTATTTCCATGGCTTCTAAATAAAAATGGAAGATCGGCAGTAGAGAAGACGGACCCCAGTTCTATGACCGTGTGACATCTCTGCCCTCTCTGCTCAGGACAGACAGCAGGCAGGGCTAGGGTGTGGGGATAGGCAGGCCTCAGGCCTCCTCACCTCACCTCTGCAGTTTGCTTTGTAGAAGTAGCTGGCCCAGCCTGAAGCTTAAATAACGTACGTTATTAGTAAAGATAAATGGAGGGTCCACAAGGATATGTTTGTTCGGTTTTTGGAAATCGACCAAGTCAGGCATTACCTAGACCCTGATGTGCAAAGAGGGTAGGTTCTAGTGCCAGACTACTAAAAAGGAATATTCCCCTTTGTGCTGACTAGTTGTGTGACTCCATGAAGTCACTTAACCTCCACGTGTGTTCATATTGTCATCATTCACATTGTCTAGTACACAGTGTGTGCTAAATAAGCATCCATTGCTACAATAAGAAGTTAGTATTTATTGGCTGTTTCCCCTGTGGGACCAGAGTTCAGTGACTGACGTTGATTTCATTTGACTCTATCATCCCTGAGGTAGGCACTGTTTAATCCTTGTTTTATAAAGAAAATGATACAGAAGTAAAATAATTATCCCCATATTCACAAAGCCAGTAATTGGCAATGCATTACTTAAAATCATACCCTCAATTTCCACGCTAAATTTTTTTTTCTAATAGAAGCGTCTAAAAAATGAAGACAGAACTGCAAAGCCCTATTGTAGAGCATTCTGGGCATGTAAGCTGGCAAAAGTAATCTCTCACATCGCACTCTGTCTGGGAAATAAATGGCTTATATTATTGATACAGTCTTAAGTCTAGTACGTTATTTCAGAAGACAAACCGCTAGGTGTCATTTTTTTTAAATGTAGTGACTGATTTCATTTTAACTATATAGAAATGAAAATGTTTAGCACTGATGATTTTAATGTTAAGAAATGAGTTCTATTAGAATTAAATAAAGCATATTGTCAGTGTAAGACAGATGTCTGGAATAAATTTGGATTACAATGAGAGGGGATGATCCAGCTACTCGTATTGGTTCTTTCCATTGTGCACTGTATTTTAAAATGCTTTATTATTACCATTTATGTTCTCTTAGATTCCTAGAACTAGGGTGCTAGAGCCCCACGTGGGACTCAATCCCAGGACCCTGAGATCATGACCTAAGCCAAAGGCAGAGGCTTAACCGACTAAGCCACCTCGGTGCCCCTGTGAAGACCATTTTATGTGCCTATGACTGTTTTGGTTTTTGGGTATATATCTGAACAAAATAGACAAGGTTCCTCTCCACACAGAGCTTAAAATCTCTCAAGAACAATTGAATTAAGAGGGACAAAAGGGCTAATTCTAGATACTGAACAGAAGGGTAGGGAGAGTTGAATCCCCAGAAGATAAGCAATGACAGTGAAATTCTAGAGGATGGAACACAGCAGTTGTGGGGCATGGGGGGAGGAGCGTGTAGAGCAAACAGCAGCCTAAAATACGCATGGGGAGGCTTAAAAAGGTGGACAAGCCCGGCATGCTCTGATGCTGCAAAGTTTACTCCCAGAATCCTCCTCTCTAAGCAAAGTGGGGGCGAAAAGAGAAGTCTCCTGACCTCTGGTACATTTGGCTGGAGAGATTCTTTGAGCCTAGCAGAGTAAAAGCAACTTGCTGGTTTATGGGCTAACATTTCAGGCATCCTCAACCCCAATTCTCTATCTTCTATTTGGGAACCAGAAACAGTACATCTTGGAAATCTGGAAGCCCGCATGGAGGGTGAGGAACGGAATGGGAAACCAGACTTAAACACCCGCATGTGCAAGTCAGCCCATGACTGCATTGCAGTCAAGTAAGGGGCTCCTCTGAGAGGAAAAAAGGACTCTTCTATAAAGAAAGTAAACCAAGAAAAATAAGGCATTTCATACGGGAATTCACATCCATGCAGATATCAGTACTTAGGTTATCACCCAGAGAAGCCCTCCAAACTCTGCCCACTTATGTGAAGTGAAGTCTGAATGGCCTCTATGCCTGTATCTCCGGTCAGTAAGTTGTTTATTTTCATCCTTTATTTTCTCCCTCCTTTACCTTCTTTGGTTTTAATTGAGCATTTTATGTGATTAAATTTTCCCTCCGGTCTTGATACACAAATTAAACTTTTAAAAATGGCTACCTTAGAATTTAAATGCACATTTTAAACTAAGTTCATTTTGAAGTAACCCCATACTGCCTGACAAGTAGTACAGAAAACTTAAAACCCAGTAATGAGAATACCTCCCTCTTTTCTCTTAGGACATTGGTGCCATTCATGTCACTTAGCTATACGGTATGGATATGGGGCCCTGAAATGACCACTGTCACATAGCTACAGCCCTTGGAAACCACTCATAAAGTTAACTGAGGTCCTACTTCATCACCCAGTGGAAATCAATCTTCCAAAAAGCCAAGTTTTCCCTTCTAAACTTTAGCTTCCAAGTACTGGTATATTAGTCAAGGACTCAATGAGACAGTGAAAGCCAGGCCCAGGTGAGACAAAGCCCTGATATTCTTCTGTCAGGCTGTCTCTCCCACGAGGGTAGAGG
Source organism: Nasua narica (assembly GCA_028533885.1). Taxonomy (NCBI): domain Eukaryota; kingdom Metazoa; phylum Chordata; class Mammalia; order Carnivora; family Procyonidae; genus Nasua; species Nasua narica. The sequence continues at coordinate 41,641,724 of CM052809.1, forward strand.
TAATAACATTTGTTCATCGGATCCTTCGATTAGTCTCGTATCAGAATAAGTCACTGTACTGAGAAGATGGGGTAGGCCAAAGAAACCACATTTGCCTGTGTCTCAAAGATAACAGATCTGCCAATAAACAAAATGTTCTTTTGTTGCTTTTTTACCCTTCAAGTTTTAAACAAAGTCATGTCTTCAATGGTCTTATGATTTATTTTTAAATGGTCATCAGAGTTGGTAGCCACACAGTTCGCTGCAAGGTACTTTGCACAGGCGGGGATCTGTGCCCAGTCAGGACGCAGTCCCCCACCTGCCTCCCGGGAGCAGCTCTCTGCCCCCCAAGTTCAAGAAGGAGGACCAAAATAAGTATCAAGCAAGCAAGAAGAAACACTTGGACTCAAGCCCTCTGCTGGAGCTCCACCAGGAACCCTTGTGTATAGACCATAGTTTGAAACAGAACCTGGAGTTCATTTCTATCACCTCTGAACTTGAGCCCTATATCAAGAGGACACGGTAAGGCTACTAGGGATGGTCCCAGAGAGTGTCCACAAAAGCCATCTTTCAATCTGCCTCCAAAGCCATTATCATGACCCCACCCTTGAAGAGCGTGTGGTAGGCGGTGGCCCTCCGTCCTGCCATGCCCCAGTGCCATGTCTCATGCGGAAGAGGACCTTGGCACCCTGTCAGCGGCTTGTCATCCCTAATAAGAGCCCAGCTGCACCGCTGCAGGGAGAGGATGATCTTACTCTGGGCTCTTCGTGCACGTATCCTATTCAAAATCCAGCCCATGCAACTACCCCGCAGACACCTGTCTGTCCTCAAGGGGGGAGGAGAGATCGTTTTGAAGATGAAGCCCTTCGATGGGAATTCTCACTCCCCATCATCAATTGCATAACTTCCTTTGTGTCTTCGCAGAGAGAGAGTCCATGTAGGCAGAACCATGTCCACATACCATTGTCGGAACTCTATTCCTTATCCTGCAAATATAGGCTTTTGTTTTGGAAAAATTTTTAAATGTACACACAGGCCTCTGGTCTCCTATACGATTCTGCCAATGTAAAAAAAAAATATGACTAAGAAAATCAAGGTACTATACACGGGCCCCAAATGAACCTGTAACATGACAGATGATCGTTCTAACTACTGTCTGAGATGCTAGCACCATCAACACCGCCCAGTAGCTCCTAACATTTCTGCTGTAGGGCTCAGGTGACCAGTGCTTACTTTCTCTCAAGAACATGTATTCCCAGAGAGAAGGCCATGAGTCCACTCAGCATATGGGCAGGAGACTCCTAACAGGTAATAGGGGGCAGTCCATTAGACTCTAATTTCAAGAGGACAGGAATGATCCCCTTGTGAAGGATGTCTCAAGTTGTTACGTTAGAAATGGAGAGCAACTAATTCCCACATACTTCCCTCCAAAGGACCAGCTACAGCTCAGACCCAGTTCACAGCACGAAGTGGTTCTGTCACCGGCACAGCAGCCAGCATCTCCTGGGGAACGAAGTAGCCACAGCAGTTGCTAAGGGGGACGAAACTCCATCATTCTGGCCTAATTGTGGATTTCAGTGTACTCACTCGAGGGAAATGTCTTCACTTGACAGGACTAAGCACATACTTGAGGGAGCAATGTTCAATCCCTGAATGGGATTTGGTTTGAGCTCAGGTAAAGATAACAAAATTCCAGAAGCACCTCTCCAAGAATCAAGGGAGGCTTTTCCAGGCTTCACCTCCCCATCACCCCCTCTGCCCTCCTATCCAATTAACAACTACAGACTCACAGCCCCATGAATTCTAGCACCAAGGATTGTGCTTTTTCCTATGAGGCCCCTTCCCCTAACAGTCCTCTCATCTCACCTGACTGTGGAATGTGTTCAAGCTACCTTGAATAACGTAAGACAGCAGACTACAACACTTAACCAAGTACTAGTGACCCTAACACACACACACACACACACACACACACCCCTTCTCCAGTGTGATGACTTTCTAGGTCTACCTGGCTAAGCTGTCAGACCTCGTTGTTCAGTCAAACAGCAGTCTAGATGTTGCTCTGAAGCTAACCGCGGACATCCTTAACATCTACAATCTGGTCCCTTTAAAGCACATCACCCTCTATAAAGTTGGAGGGTCTCATGGGAGCACTTGAGCGTCTTAGAGTAAAGATGGAGATTTCTCTAAGACAAAGCAATTTTGCCCCACCACCACAACAGAAAAATGCTGCGGGACTTCCCAGCCTGCTGTCCTACCTGCAGGTTTCCATCTCAAGACTAGAGGATCACCTTTCTCAATTTCTAGCCCGCAGCCCACCATTCCTATCAATTTCACACTTGCTAGCACACACCATCTCAGTCATGATAGTTAATATTAATTGCTGATAGTTAACATTAGTAATTAACACCAGTATTATCAAGAAATACCAAAATAGATATTTTGTGCTGATGTATGTAAATACCTTGATAGAGCTACTGAGTTTTTTCTCTATAGATAACTGAGGGGAAAGTGGGAAAGGATCCTAGTGTTCTGTTTCTTCTAAGAACCCTGTTAGAGATGGAATTATAACACTTCCTGTTCTGTTACATAGACCGGCCCCAAAAGCAATGGTTTTTATTGGAGGATTATACACTGCCTCAGACTGCGTTTGTATTTGACATAGGCTTTCTCACTGAAGCTAAAACTTTATATTTAAAGTTATATTTACATTTATATATATGAATACATGATATATATCAACATTCAAATAGTTCTAGTGAAAACGCTCTAGCTGTGAGCCTTCTTCTCCCTCTCCCTCTGCCCCTCTACCTGCTTGTGCTTGGGCTCTCTTTCAAATAAGGTTTTTTTTAAATGCTTTCTATATTTTTATGTTAAATAAATGAATACAAGCATCTATGTTAAATGAATTTGAAGGTATTTCAAGAGATCAGCGAGTATACAAAATTTTCCCAGTCTCAAACTTTATGGTGATAAAAACCCTTCCCCACAATACTTTGCGATCTCACTTTTATGGTACAACCCCATACCCCTATCACACTCTACACCCCGGCTAGTTGGAGAGATACAGACTACCCCTACTTTAAAATTGACCTATAGCATCAATAATTCTGTCAGGTGTTTTGAACATATTTAACCTATTCCTCACAGAATAGGTTAAATTCCTCAAGGTCCTTACTGCTTTGTCAAGTGTGAAGCTGGAGAACATTTATGAGCATAGGGGATATGAGACACCTGCCCCAAGGCCAAGTTGCACAGCTGGAACTTGGGGAGGCCCAGTTCCAAACCAGACTTCTCCATGACGGCTCTAGTAATAAATATATACTCACAAAGACACTGCAGAGAAGAAAAGCAATCTGGGGACAAGGGAACAGGGTCTCTCTAAGATTTAGAACAAAGGTATGTATACAGGCGTTAACAGCAGTAGCCACCAGGCTTGGAAGCTAAGCTGGCTGCTTCCGTGTTAACTGACACAAATCATCTCTGCCGTGGGGACAACCGCAGCAAGATCTGTCAAGTAACAACCTGTCAAATCAAATTCACCATTTGCTCAGAAAAAGAGGGATCAATTTTCTCTTATCACAGAACAACCTGTTCGCTCCAATCATGTGGTTAATCAACATCTCCATCAGGACTGCACACAAATGGAGCTTCCTTGAAAATATGTAAATGAAACCATCTCCCTGAGGTGATTAGGGTTTCCAAGAAGCTAAGAAGCAGGGGTGTCCAGCTTAGATTTTTTTTCCCCAATATTGAAACATAGTTTTCTTGTCTCATTACCTAAATGATGCCAGTTGCCAAGAATGACCCTGAAGACTTACACTAGAAAACAGTTCATACAGTTTGTGCTGCAAGCGAACACTGAATGTTATTTCAGATCCCTGTTTCTCATCTGGTCTCAAAAGTGTTATCAAAATGAGGTAAGTGATTTGCACACTGGAAGCTAGGCTGTATTGTTACTATTTAAAAAAAATATTAATCTTTGTTTAAGAGGGAACAGATTGTCCTGGAATAAAAGTATTTTCAAAACAGCTTTTTTTTCTCCCGAGCATTTGAATCCATAAAACATTAACCGCACAGTTAATTTACTTCCTTGTACTGCATATGTCATGTGGAAGAAAAAGAAATGATCTAGGGGTGTCTGGGTGGCTCAGTGGGTTAAAGCCTCTGCCTTTGGCTCAGGTCATGATCTCAGGGTCCTGGGATCGAGCCCCACATCAGGCTCTCTGCTCAGTGGGGAGCCTGCTTACCCCCCCCCCACCCCGCCGCCGCCGCCGCCTCACTGCCTGCCTCTATGCCTACTTGTGATCTCTGTGTCAAATAAATAAAAAATCTTTAAAAAAAATAAAAAAGAAATGATCTCAAACTAGAAAATCTTACACTGAGCACCACAAATTATTTAACGCATTGCACATGATTATCTTACTTTATCATCCATACATAATAAACCGAAGAATTAACTATTCATTCATCAGGAAACTCCAGAAAGGTAAAATTTTTCAAGATTTCACAGTAAGTGGTCAAGCCAACACTCAAAGCCAAGACTTGGTCCTTGGTCATCTACTCTTCAGTCTATTTTTGTACTTAGAAATATATATAACTATGATGTACTGGAGTGAGGGGAAAAATGAACCAACAATCCAGCCATTTCTTAACTTTGTTCCCCTCTAACCAAGCTTTGGAGGAAAAGGTAAATTGCATCATTAAGGACTGCACTTTCTCTTTCTTCATTTGCATACTGTAAACCAAGTCAAAAACCTAAGTATATGGGAAATTAGGTAACTGACTCAGAATTAGATGGAAAACTTGATTATAATACTGTTCTTGTAATTAAGTTTCTCTCTACTAAGAAAGTATCTGGGTATCTAAGAAGCAAAAGCATACACAATAACTCACAAATTCTTCACTATACTAGAAATATTTATTAAAATGTTTAACATCTGATGAAGCACAAGGTCTTTGTTTAGTACTTACACATGAATTTAAGAACTCCACGTTTCCCTTGAAAAGGTCTGTGGCTTACCACACAAAAGCCCAAGAGTTCTGACACAACTTATGCTCTTTGCCAATCTTAATGTACAATCTTATAAGAGAGAATGAAACAAACCATCAAGACTCATCCAACTTCTGACTGAATTTTCAGCAATGCTGCACAGTAAATGGAGAAAAACTAGATAGCCCCAGAAAAACTAGATTCTTTGTTGGCCTAACTCTAATAACCATTTTTTATCTTGTCTTACTGATTAGGTTGGAACAAGAAGTACTAAAGGAAATAAATAGCTTAGTAATATCATATAGTACCATTTCTTTTGATGCAATTTCCATCAGTGAAATCATCAAATTGTGGAGCACTTTATCCAGGAAGTACCTTGGATGCACTATTATTAGGCTTGTTTTTCTTCAGGAAATGTTCATGTTACTCCTTGCAGTTAAATATGGCCGAGGAAGACTTTAGGGAAGTTTAGCTAAGCAAAGCCATGGGTTCCAGGTTAGGTACTGAGAATGATCCCACCTACCCAATGTGCTGGTCTGGGAATTCTGAAATGTGCTACTCAGTTTCCAGGTCAGAACCTGTGTAAATACTACCCCCACTAGCTCCTGAGGCGGGAACTCTGCTTCAGTCTTCATTGACTAGACCCTAAGACCTCCTATGCCACTAGCCTAGAAACTCATTCAATTGAACCAGGTATTAATCTTTTCCAACACAAGTCTTGTGGGTATTTGAATAAATCTTCAAATCTGAGATCAGGTACTAAGTGATTTAAACTAATTTGTACATATACCGATGAGGTAGATGGGTTCAGGAATGGCTAGTTCCCCCAAATGAAGCTCACTAGACGCAGGCCCGGAACGTCTGCTTGATTGTTACCAGGAGAATAGAACCTATCACTCCCATTAGACATGAGCATGAGCAGATGGGTTAAATGAAGTCCATTTCATAATGAAGTCTACACACTGAAGTCAGCATTCCACCTCAGTCTCAAAGTCTCACATTTAACTCCATAAATAACCATCCGCTTTAACCACTTAGCGTTTGGTTCTGTTACTTTCCAAAATCTTCCAAAATCACCCACCAAAACTTCAAGAAGGAAGGAATTTCAAGAGATACAGGGAGGAGGCTAGGGAATTGTTAATTCAAATACAACTTTTTTTTCCTGTTAAATCATTAAGTAGAGTATCAACTCAAAGCAAGGAAAAAAGAACAGAGCAGTACAAATATTTGCATTTCCAATATCCATAACGAGAATTATAGCTAGACAGTTATTGAAAGCCCAATTGCCACACAGGACCATGAACTTGTAGGGATACAAATCCATCTAATTGTTTGCTTTTGTCCAGTAATATTCAGACGTCAGGAGACAGAATCAAATCCTTTAGGTACCTGGATGGTTGTAGGACTGGAGTTTTAGGAGGGACGACAGAATTAGGAGAAAACACAAAAAAGTGGAAGGGCTACAAGATCTCTATTATACAGGAAAGAAAAACTGGATAGAACTGCTGTATTGGGGTGGGTAGAGTTATGGACATTGGGGAGGGTATGTGCTATGGCAAATGCTGTGAAATGTGTAAGCCTGATGATTCACAGACATGTACCCTGGGGCAAATAATACATTATATGTTAATAAAAAATTAAAAAAAAAAGAAGTGCTGTATTGACAGGCAGACAGGTTGAGATTTCAAAGCAGTGCACTGAGAGGGTAAGAAGATTTGGGTAATAGCTTGTGTAGAAAACACAGGGAATGCTCATGTTGGGTAGTTTTAGAAGAATTTAATGAACGATACACAGATGTGTATGCAAGGGCAGTATGTATGGAAGCCACAGGAGTAACACAATTCACTGGGCATAATAACAGCAGAGTGCTTTTACCAGGCCGGAGTACTCACACTTCAGGCCAACTGAAGTGGTAGATTGAGGAAGTAGTTAAGAGAACGCAACTTTGTTTTAAGGGCATTCTAATAGCACTCCACGTAAGAGCACAGGACCACCAAGTTCCTGGATCTCATTTTTCTGCCTCTATCCCCTGCTAGTTCTGTTTGCTGAAGCAAACTGGAAGCTGAAGAGCTAGGCAGCACCTCGATGCAGTCCCAACAGGTTAGCCTTAGGGGCAGAGACAATGGTCAGGAAGAATGCAATGCAATGAATGTGCCTATCCAAAATTCCTATGTTAAAATCCTACCCACCCACCCCCAAAGATGATGGTAATAGAAGGTGAGCCCTTTGAGAAGTGCTTAGGCCATTTGGGTAGAGGCTTCATGAGTGACATTACTGCTCTTAGAAAACCACAGAGCTGTGGCGCCTGGGTGGCTCAGTGGGTTAAAGCCTCTGCCTTCGGCTCAGGTCATGATCTCAGGGTCCTGGGATCGAGCCCTGCATCGCCCCATATTGGGCTCTCCGCTCGGCAGGGAGTCTGCTTCCCCCTCTGTCTCTGCCTGCCTCTCTGCCTCTTGTGATCTCTGTCAAATAAATAAAATCTTTAAAAAAAAAAAAAAAGCAAAGAAAAACCACAGAGCTCCCCGGGGACACAAACCAGGAAGGAGATTCAGACCACAGACCCACTCTGCCTGTGTCTTGGTCTTGGACTTCCTAGCCTCAACTATGCAAAAACAGAAACAAACAAACAAACAAAAAAACCCAGTTCATGGTATTTTCTTAGGAGACCCTGAATGCACTGATATACTAGATGACAGATCCAAAGGATCAAATGAGATTTCTGCAAACAGTATTAAGACTGAAACATGGGGTAATTCAAGGTTTCTGTATGTACTTTGGGATAGGCAAGTAAAGCAGGATAGGCAACCACTGCAGTCAAGGAGCCCTGCTCATTTTTAGGCTCAAGGACTAGGTGCATAGTCTATGTGGGCACTCAGGTCTTTACTGATGGTAACCAGGTAGAGAAACCAAGGCAGGCCGCACAGCCCTCTGAGTGCTACGAATACCAGGAGATCAGAAGTCAACAGCAACTAGTGGGGAAGAAGGGTGTCCCCAAAGAGTTATTTTTTATAATCAATTATGAAGACCAATGGAGTCTGCCCCTTCTCCCACCTAATATAAAACAATGTCAATATGAACCCCGTCTTAAGGAAAATTTTCAAGGGAGGTCCATTCTAGGAAGCAGTTTCTAGCATTGGTGGATAGGATAGAAAGTTCAGAGGTATCATAGTGTTTTATTTTAACATCAAACAAAAATAGCCAAGATTCCTTTCAGGGCAGCACAAGAGTACAACTGGGCTAAAGGACACTATACTTCTCAAAGCTACCGTTCAGGGAAAAACAAGCATACAAACAAAAAACCACTTGCAAAGTTAGGTGTTAGGTAAAGGGAAAAGACACTTTCAAGGGACTGTGCTGAGACAGACGCTGAAATCCAAACCATGACTTATTATGACTGAGGAATGACAAGATAGTTTCTTGAAACAATTATCCATTTAGAAGAACATGCAAAACCATCCTTGGCAGCTATTTCCCGTTCTTATGTTCAGTGAAGGAGCAAGACAGTTAATACTGATTTTCTGAGCAACTGCTACACCAAAGGCCCCCTGCTTTCAAAGACATTAATAGGGTTAAGGTCACAAAACCAATACACACATGGGAAGATCACAAAGCATGGATGTTAAGGCCAAATAAGCACTATGGACATCTCATTTCCATCACTTATCATAATCGCCATAATTCTATTTTGTCTTGAGAATTCTCACGGCCATAGGCAGGCCTTCCTTTATCTTATCTTCTCCGGAAGAAAAACACTTAACGTATGGTTGGCTATGAGCAATTAGAGGATTCGCATCAGGTGAGAGATCAGGGTCACCAGGATGAAGCCTCAGCATACAATCTGAGAGCTTCTGGATCTGGCTTCGTCCTACCTAGCGTGACTGTCCCCCACTGGCTTTAAGATAAAGCTAAACTGCTGCAATTCAGCCCTAGATAAATAGCAATCAGAATCTCAAATCTCCCTCTCTTTTCAGCCTTATCTCCTGGTGTGTCAAGTTACTTATATTTTCCATGGTCATTATATTCTCTCTGCACCCTCTGTTTTCTTATCTCCCCACTCTATGGATAAACAAATTCCAAGACTCAAGCAGCTTTCCTGTTGAACCTTTCCTGAAGTCCTCCCAAATTCATTCTCACTAGAATGTGCCACTTGCTCATTGGATCCTCCATTAGCTTCACCGTTATACTTTTTCACTATTTCACTTAGGTATAGTCTACATTCCACTAGTGGACCCTAACCTGTTATAGGAAATAATCTTACTCATTTTTTTTTTATTTCCGATGATCAATGAAATAGGTAAAAATACTTCAAATGTGTTTGTGAATGAACAAACGCATAAAATTCCAGGCCTCTAATGCATCTTCATATAGCACAGTGAAAATTAACTTTCCCTCTTATGGAAAGCAGAATAATGACCCCATCTCTAAAAATAGTGAGGTCTTATTCTCGGAACCTATTAGGATGTTACACTTAAAGGGAGGTAAGATTGCAGCTTAAAGATATTCATCAGCTGACCTTCGAATAATCCCAAACCACCTGCATGGGCCCAATGTAATCACATTAGGAAGAAAACTGTAATCCCAAAAAGTATGTAATGACCAAAAGCAAGAGCAGGGCAACACTCTTTGGCTTGCTTTGAAGATGGAAGAAAAGAGGCCACCAGCCAAGGAATGTGGACAGCCTCTAAAAGTTGGACATGAAAAGTAAATAGATTCTCCCCTAGAGTCTTCACAAGGGAATACAGTCCTATTGACGTCTTGCTTTTACCCGGGAAAGACGAGTCACAGACTTGTAACCTAGAGAACTATGAGAATAAATGTGTGTTGTTTGAACACAGTAAGTTTGCGGTAATATTTAACAGCCTCATTAGAAAACTAACACCCTCCCTTTACAACTCTTTTGGTGTTTAACTTCTCATACTTGATTAATTTCTTACTACTTAAGTAGCTGCCACTTACAAAGTATATTACAGACCAAACAATGTACGCGGCGTTTTAAAACATTGTTTCATTTAATATCCAAAAGCAACCCTCCTCAAAGCAAGGCTATTCCCAATTTTTTGATGAGAAAACAGGAGCTTAAGAAAATTAAGTGGCTTTCCCAAGCACACTGCTAATAAATTCCAGCATAATACCCACAAGCAAAAAAAAAGAAAAAAAAAAATCTTCCTCACCTTTCTGGAATCCAGCGGTCACCGAGTCCTATCGTCTTCTGGAATCCCGACATCTGCTCACCACGAAATGGTTAAGTAGCCCAGTGTTCCCATCAGAATGTTCTTATTCCGTTTACTGTGCAGAAAATATGGTACTCTTCTCCTTTACTTCCTTAGCAAGGAGAATCAAACATTTCGGCACCTCCAAAACTTATAGTCTTCTGGGATCCTCCCACACCTAATTCCTCAAGAAACAAAATTAGCCTTGATCACTACTCTTAACTATTAAAGAAAAACCCTTACTTCACCTTTCTCTTCGCCTACAGAAACAGCAAAAAAGCCTTAGAAAGAAGCAAAACCCGACAGCAAGTTTTCGGGACTTCAGGGCGTTCCTGCTATTCACTTCTCCCCTACCCTCCGCTAGGATTTAAAGCAAGCGTCCTGATGGGCAAAATTGATTGAATCTGAGCGCCACGGGGCCACGTGATCTGGAAGGCGGGAAGGGGGCGGGGTCATTGCGTTGAAAACCAATTCGAACCTCTCTCTCAGGCTACTGCAATGGGGGTGGTTGATTAGCCTTACTCCTCCACCTGCCACAAAGTAAATCAAAATAATTTTTCCAGACTGTGACTCCTAAACAAGCAACACCAGCATCACCTGAGAACTTGTTAGACATGCAAATTCTCCATTCCTGCCACAGAACTACTGGCCCCAAAATGCTGGGGGCGGAGCCCACCAATTTGTTGCAAGGAGCCCTCCAGGTGATTCTGATGCACACTCAACTTTGCAAACCACGATGCACTTTACAGCCCCTGGCAGGCCCAGCTAGAGCCTTTCTTCTTCTTTTTTTTTTTTTTAGATTTACAGTTAGAAGTCAAACAAAGAAAGCTACCAGCACAAGCTTTAAATCAAGCAGCAGTTTTCAGTAACTCTGTATTTTGGGGTTAGAGGATGCTTCCCAGCTATTTATAAAGCCAACACTTTGAGCCTTATCTGCTATTATTGTGTTTCTATTCCACTGGTTAGGACCAGTGTGGTAGAAGGAATAAACGTTGATACTTCCCAATCTTCATCACACGGGGCCTGGAGCAGAAAACCAACTTGAGAAAAACAAAAACACCAAGGACTGCTATTTGGGATCAAGTATCACAAGGAAAGATGGGGACTTTCTGAACAGGGGAGTTTACAGCAGCTTGAACACAGCTGCTACTGCAACCCAGCTGTGGGGAGTTTTTGATTTAAGACAGCCTTTAAGTACCACTTACGAGCAAAAATAAATAGAGTTTCACTGTATAGATATGTTTTAAATTCTTTGAAGAGAGACCTTTTTGTTGCACGTCAGTCCAGATTTCAGGTTCAACAGGTAAGAGTACCCATTAGCTTGTCACTAGAGGGTAGATTTAGAGAGAACTTTGGATTCGTGCCATATATGCTGAGGCTCCTGGATTTCAACAACCCTCCACTTGGCCCAACACAATCCTACCTGTGCTTTAAAGTCTCACCTTTTTTTTTTTTT
>CM052809.1:41653861-41699751 GCA_028533885.1 Nasua narica
TATCCATGCTTTCATTCTTGACAGCATTCTCAGTTATGTATTGTTTTGGTTAGCTGTTTCAAATTCTCAGATTTAACTAATCTTAACTGCCTAAGCAGGAGGTATCTGAAGAGTTCGTGACACTGATGTATCATTTTAGAAATCCGTGGAGTGTTTTTATTCCCATTGCTTTATGTCGGTGAGCTCGTTCCTCCCTTACCAAGTGTTCATTTCATACAGGTGATTTTATACACGTACTAATGCATACAATGAAGACTTTGGAAAGACGGTTGTAGAAAAATTTGTGATAGCTGAAAATGACTTGAGACAACAGGAATTCTTAGGACAAATTAGAGGAAAAACCAGGATCTACTGCCAATTTCATAAATCAAGAAATGAAAAAGAAAATGTGTCCAATGAGGTCAACAAAAATTACCATACCAGAGATAGGAGTTGCTCTTTTTCTCCCCATTACCCTGGAGCCATAACCATTGGAAACATCCCTCAAATGACTCTACCTGCACAACTGTTCCTACCTGTGGAAGTATATCAGAATGGCCAGGGAGCTTTATAAAATACTGACGGCTAGGCTTTAAAACAAATGCTAACACTGCCTTTTTCCCTAAGTGGGATTTTATTGCAGGGCCTATTAAATGTTATGTTCTTATCTATTAATCTCCTCCAACTCCTAAGCCCCTTAAGGTGTGGGACTTACTGTCTTCATATCTTCTATAACATAAATAATGGGTTTGGAGATACATTTCTGTTCCTAAGTTCAAAATCAGACTGCACAGCTTTCTAGCTTCCCTACTTGTTGTTATCCTGCTTACCTCCCAGAAAGTAAGATAACTTTCTCCTTTATTTCCTTAGCAGGGAGAACCAAACTATGTTTTCCTTCTTAATGTCAAAAATGTCTTATTGGCTCCTTGGGATCACAACAAAGTCTGTTGAGCAAAATGTTTCTCAAACTTCCTTGGATATTCTAGAACTTGGAATTTTCCATGACTTGAGTATCAGTAGTCACTCTGTATTCCTTGAATCTTCAGATCTGCCTCTCAAGTTTGGTTTATAAAAATTGCAGATGCTTATGCTTTCACTAACTCAGGATCACTGAAGATAAACAATTTTAACTTTTTTTCTTTCAACCAAAGGAAGCAATGTGGTATCCAGAAAAGCTAAGTTAAATAGGAGTTGCTTCAAATAATATTTTAAATGCATGTTTGTTTGTATACCGACCCATATACATATAGATGACAGGTGACAGATATTATATAATTATTTAAAAATGCAAGATATATGTTTGTGAACTCTCATAATTGTACCCATCTCGTAATTTAAAACTATACAGGAAAATGCTATTCAAAATTCCAACCAGACATATAAATGTTAGTTAAGGAAAACATGGAGCTACAAGTCAATCTACATAGTTTGTTTACATTTCTGTTGAAAATTTCCAAAATGTGGTGTATCTGTCTATAAGAAGCATAACAGTAATTAGGCATTTCTTTATATCCTTTACGACCTGAGAGTGCCCCGAGGCCTCATTGTATAAGAAAGTCACACACCTAAAAAATATCCTAAGTGATGACAGACTCCAGACCTCATTTTGCAAGGAAAGACCTAAATAGTTTAAGGGACCTGTCCAAGTTACATGGACAGTAGGTGACAGAATCTGGAATAAAACCTCTCTTATGACTCCAGTCTGGTGCTCAGATATACTGATGATGTTACAGACAGAGATTAATGTCTTAGAACTCTAAGGTTTATGTTCTTTTCACATTATGAAACTATATATTTATCTGGTAAATTTTGTTTTGATTAGCCATTTTGCCATTTTCATGGAAGAAGAAAGATGTTATGAAATATTTACTTTATTATGATTCCAGACTTCTATTTCCCCGCATAGAAGGGGAAACTCTTCACTAAAACACAGTTGAAGTGATGGAGGGAGAGATGGGCAGGACTCTAAACAAAGAATTTATTAACAAGAGGTCAGGATGAATTCCTGTCAGATGAATATAAACAGATCAGTATTGAGGAATTCAATCAGCTATACAGGCATCCTTCATATTCTAAAACACAGTAGCTACAGCATTTATCTGGGGAGAGAAAGGAAAGGACCCTCTTCTCTTAGGATCCCTATCGGCTGCCATGACCCATTTCTCAAATGCTGCTCCCCACCCGACTCCTGTATTTACCAACGGGACACAAATCTGGGTCACCGAAGGATAGGAAGTAGAGGAGGGAAGACAGAGATCTCAGGTTTCTTCCCTAGATCACTACAGAGCACTGAAAACAATGTACTCAGCAACATTCCTAAAATGTGGTGGAAGCTTCCTGAGAATCACCTGTGGTACTCAGCAAAACCATGTGTTTCTCCATTTCCTGAACCAGAATCTTTGAGACAGTGGAACCAAGGGCTTATGTTTTTCATGAGCATCCAGTTACTTCTCACACACTCTGCCTTTTGTACAGGGGTACAACATTTGATGAGGGCTTTAAAAAAGTTATTGCAGGGGCTCCTGGGGCGCTCAGTGGGTTAAGCGTCTGACTCTTGATTTTGGCTCAGGTCATGATCTCAGGGTTGTGAGATGGAGCCCCGAGTCAGGCTCCCTGCTCGGTGGGGAGTTTGCTTCTATCTTTATCCTCCTCTCTCCCTCTGCCCACTCCCCTGATGTGTGCACACATGCACTCTCTCAGAAACAGATAAATAAATCTTAAAAAAAAAAGAAGTTACTGCAGAAATGTGCATAGATCATAAGAGTACATCCTGATGAATTTTCAGAGAAACCAGCATCCAAATACAGAAACATAGAATGGAGCTTCATCTAAGAGTTTTGTCATAAGTAGTCTGCACATGAAAACCAAAAGGAATTTTTAGATATGTATCATTATTTGGAGAAATCCAAGAAAGTGTGAGTGAAAATTTAAAATATACTCTGTTCGAGTAGAGACTATTAAAATGCTTAGGTACTGGGCACCTGGGTGGCTCAGTTGGTTAAGCAACTGCCTTTGGCTCAGGTCATGATCCCAGAGCCCTGGGATCGAGTCCCCACATCGGGCTCCCAGCTCCACTGGGAGTCTGCTTCTCCCTCTGACCTTCTCCCCTCTCATGCTCTCTCTCACTGTCTCTATCTCAAATAAATAAATAAAATCTTTAAAAAAAATGCTTAGGAAAAAAAAATGCTTAGGTACAAAATAATAATTATTTCATTGTAACCAAGATGTTAAAAAAATAAAAAGGTAAAACAAAAATTCATTCATAGTAGTGACTAAGAACATAAGATAACTAATAATAACAAGTAAAAATACTATAGTCCTTTACAAAGAAAATAATATAACTTCACTTAGAAAAATGAGAGAAATCCTTACCAAACATAAATCTTTTATGTTCCTGAAATACATAAAAAATATTTTTAAAATGATAATTCTGGCACTATTATAAATTTAACTGAATTTCCATGAAAATTATTGTAAAATTCATCTAGAAGACAAAGCACATTTTGAAATTATAAATTAAAAGAATTAAAATAAATCTTACTCTACTAGATGAATACAACATATCAAAAAACTGTGAATTAAAACAGTGAAGAATAGGGGCGCCTGGGTGGTTCAGTGGGTTAAAGCCTCTGCCTTCGGCTCAGGTCATGATCTCAGGGTCCTGGGATCAAGCCCCGCATGGGGCTCTCTGCTCAGCGGGGAGCCTGCCCCTCCTCCTTCTGCCTGCCTCTCTGCCTACTTGTGATCTCTCTCTCTCTCTGTCAAATAAATAAATAAAATCTTTAAAAAGAAAAAGAGACTACTTCCTCATCGGTAGCCCCATCAATTCACTTTCAGGAATCAGAAAGAAGGCAGTATGCACGGAATGCGTATGTCCAAACACCATTTTTAAGCAAGTAGTGTCCTAAGGCCAGCTAGGGTTCCAAGAGTTCACTGACAGTCATAGCAGTTAAAGGCTATGAAGCCATGGGGTGCAGGGGTGGGCCCAAAGGGCAACGATGAGAAGATGAACTGAAATTGGGAGCAAAGGAAACAACCTAACATAAGCCCCCAGAAAGGCTACCGGCATCAACCGGCAGACAGCCACTCCTGGAGTGGTTCTACATTCTGAGGCAATGAAAATTTGATCCGCCGGACAGCACTGCCAGCAACACACTCTTTCCCTGTCGTCAGAAGGATAACAAAGAGAGAGAAACAAAATGGAATGGAAAATATGAGGCACCCAGTTGGTGCCTGCAGAGTCTCAGGCACAGGTACAGGAGTTTAGGACCCCCTAAAAGGGTCCTGTGGCTTGGCAGGGGCTGGCTGGAGAGTGCTTGAAGGCAGTGAGCTGCTTAGAACGGAAGGAAAGTTGAGGGCACCTGAGTGGCTCAGTCGGTTAAGCATCTGGCTCTTGATTTTGGCTCAGGTCATGATCTCAGGGTCAAGACATGGAGACTGTGGGGCTCCACCAATGGTTTTTAGGATTCTCTCTCTACCCCTCCCCCCTCCTTGTCACCCTTCCCCTCCCACTCTCACTCTAGGAAAAAAATTGGAAATGAAAGTTTAAGGGTATTATCTCTGGCAGGTAGAACTACAGGGATTTTTTTTCTTTCTACCCTTCAAAGTTTAAAAATTATTCAGCAATGTCTATTTTATTTTATTTTTATTTTTTAAAAAGATTTTATTTATTTGACAGAGAGAAAGAGATCACTAGGCAGAGAGGCATGCAGAGAGAGAGGGGGAAGCAGGCTCCCTGCTGAGCAGAGAGCCTGATGCGGGGCTCGATCCCAGGACCCTGAGATCATGACCTGAGCCGAAAGCAGAGGCTTTAACTCACTGAGCCACCCAGGCGCCCCCATTTTATTTTTTTATCATTAGAAAAACCAGTCATAAATAAAAGGGAAAACATCCTTCCTTCATATAAAGCTTGAAAATTTTGATTATTCTCTGGTATTCCTCAGGAGAAAAGAATAATCTCAAATAATGTTTTGTTGGAGGTTAAGCCTTTACACTATGAAAGGGCAAAAAATGCAGAAGGGTTTTCTTTTTTATCAATAGCCTATGCTATTGAAAGTCCTCTGAGAATGCTAAACACCAGGCAATAAATACAATTTCTTTTCTAAGTCCCATTCATACAAGTCCTTTTTTTGTTTGTATTTTTCAAAAGACAACATTTGGGAAGGTGATAAGAGAGTAGTAATGGAGGAAATGCACATTTTCAAATAGGATTATAAAACATGTTTCTACAGTAAATACAAGCAAAGGGAGGCGCCAAAACACTGAAGCAGTTTGCTACAGAAAATGCAAGGAATGATCCATGTTATAGTACATAACAATGGGTAAAAACTTTACTTCTTGGACACCAGGGTGATGCAGTCACTTAAGTATCTAACTCAGTGTTTCAGCTTAGGTTGTTATCTCAGTATCCTGAGATCAAGCCTCGAATCTTGCTCCACACTCAGCATGGAGTCTGCTTGGGATTCTCTCCCCCTCTCCCTATGTTCTTCCCCCACCCTGTGTGCTTGTGCTTTCTCAAATAAATGAATATTTTAAAAACTTTACTTTCTATATATCTAGTTGGATAATTTTAAACATCGATAATGCTGTCAACTTAATGGAGTAAAGAAATTTGAGAATCTTGAAATCATACACACATTTTTTTCCCAATTACAATGTAATGAAACTAGAAACTGATAATAGGACGAGAATTGTCAAATTAAAGAGAGGGAACACTCCCAAACTCATTTTATAAGATAAGCATTTGAAACCAAAGCCAGAAAAGGTTAGAAAAGAAGGCTATAGGCCAATTACCCTGATGAATATGATGTAAAAATCCTCAACAAAATACCAGCAAACCAAATTCAACTGAATTTGTGAAAAACCAATTCATATTAGAAGGATCATACGCTATAATCAAGTGGAATTCATTCATAGGAGCAAGGATGGTTCAACACATGCAGATTAACAAATATGATACATCACATTAATTAGAATGAAAGATAAAAATCATATGATCATTTCAATAGGTAGAAGAAAACCATTTGATAAAATTCTACAACTATTCATGATAAAAACTCCCAACAACTTAGGTATGAAAAGAAAATACCCAGTATAATGAAGACCATATATGAGAAGCCCACAGCTAACATTATACTTAAAGGGGAAAGGTTGAACACCTTTCCTCTGAAGTCAGAAACAAGAGAAGGGTACTTATTACCATCGGTACTATTCAACATGAAGTCCTAGCTATAGCAACTTGGCAAAGATAGATAGATAGATAGATAACTAGGTAGATAGATAGATAGATAAATCAGAATTGGGAAGGAAGAAGTAATACTGTCTTTCTTTGCAGTTGACATGATTTTATATATAGAAAACCCTAAAGACTTCACTAAAAATCATTGAAATCTATCAACAAGTTCAGTAAAGTTAAAGGTTACAAAATCAACATGCAAAAAATAGTAGTTTTTATACACTAACAACAAATTATCTAAAAATGAAATAATGAAAGCAATGCCATTTGCAATAGCATCAAAAACAATAATTAAAAATAAATGTAGGGGCACCCGGGTGGCTCAGTTGGTTGGGCAGCTGCCTGGAGTTCCAGAATCGAGTCCTGCATCGGGTTCCCAGCTCTGCAGGGAGTCTGCTTCTCCCTCTGACCTTCTCTCCTCTCATGCTCTCTCTCACTTTCTCTCTCTCTCTCTCTCTCAAATAAATAAATAAAATCTTTAAAAAAAAAATAAATGTAATCAAGTAGGTGAAAGACCTCCACCCTGAAAACCACAAGATATTGATGAAGGAAATTGAAGACACAAAGAAATGGAAAAATACCCCATGTATATGGATTAGAAGTGTCAATATCGTTAAAATGTCCACACTACCCAGAGCCATCTCTAGATTCAATGTAATCCCAATCAAGATTCCAATGAAAATTTTTAGAAAAATATAAAAACAATCCTAAAATATGCCTGGAACCACAAAAGACCCCAAAGAGCCAAAGCAATCCTTAGAAAGAGAAACAAAGCCAGACGCATCACACTTTCTGATTTTAAACTATATTATAAAGTGATAAGTAATCAAAACAGAATGGTAATGGCATAAAAACAGACATATGGCCCAATGGAACAAAATCAAGAGCACAAAACTAAACCCATGCATATTCAGTCAATTAATATTTGAGAAGGCAGCCTAGAATACTCAGGGAGGAAATGACAGTCTTATCAATAAATGCTGTTGGTAGAATTTATATTCAATTGAAAAAAAATTAAACTACATATCCATGTTATACCATTCATAAAAATTAACTCAAAATGGCTGAAAGATGTAAGTCCAGAAGCCATAAAACTCCTAGAAAAAAATGCAGGAAAAAAGCAACTTGATGTGAGTCTTGTTAGCAATTTCCTGGATATGACACCAAAAGTACAGGCAACCAAATAAAAAATAAACAAGTGACCACATCAAAGTATAAAAGCTTCTGCACAGCAAAAGAAATAATCAATAAAATGAAAAAGAAACCCATGAATGGTAGAAAATATTTATAAACCATACATCTAATAAAGGTTTATATATATACACACATACATACAATAACAAAAAATAAAATAAACCAATTTAGAAATGGGGAAAGGACATGAAAATCATTAGGAAAATATTCAAATAGCCAAAATGTACATGAAAAGGTGCTCAACATCACTAAGCATCAGGGAAATGCAAATCAAATCTACAATGAGATATCACCTCACACTTGTTAGAATGGCTATTATCAAAAAGACAAAAAAAAACTTAGCAAGTACTGGCAAGGATACAGAGCAAAAAGAACTCCTTTTACACTACTGGTGGGAATGTAAATGGGAGTAACCGATAAAGCCACTACAGAAAACACTATGAATGCTCCTCAAAAAAGTGAAAATAGAACTGCCATATAAGCCTCAATTCCACTGCTGGGCATTTATTCAAAGGAAAAGCATTCACTATCTAGAAGAAACATCTGCACTCCCATGTTTATTGCGCTATTATTTATATGACCCAAGCCATAAAAACAACCTATGTGTTCATCGACAGATAAGAGGACAAAGAAAATGTGATATATAGTGGTGACTAGAGTTAGCCATACTATGTTATATATTTGAATGCTGGTAAGGGTAAATATTTAAAAGTCCAAACATAAGATAAAAAATATTTGTAGCTATATAACAAAGGTAACTGATTTTGATAATCCTTTTGCAATATCAAATCATTATGTTGCCCACCTTAAACATACACAATATGTGAATATATCTCAATACGACCAAGAGAAAAAAATCACCAATGGCCAGTGATATATCCAATCACACCTCTGTAAAGAAGCTTCCATAAAAACCCAGAAAGAAGGAGGTGGGAGAATGTCCTAGTTGTGTAGATGCCGAGAGAGTAACATGATCAGAGAGAGGGCATGAAAACAACTCTTCCCTCTGACCACACCTAAATTATATTCTTTTCTAATAAACTGGGAATGCAGTAAGTAAATTGGTTTCCTGAGTTCTGTGAGCTGCCTGAGCAAATTAATCAAACCTGATGAGGGGGTCATTGGAGACTCTGATTTCTAGTCGGTCTATCAGAAGTAGAAAGAGCAACTTGTACTTAAACTTGGCATCATAAATGGAGATATTGTCTTGTGGGACTGAGCCCCTAATCTGCACCATTTGACAGTATTTCTAAGTCGATAGTATCAGAATTGAGTCAAACTTAAAAGAAACCCACCTAGCATCGCAGAATTGCTGAGACAGCGAAAACTATCACACATTTGATGACCAGAGTACTGAAGTGTTAAGACTATTTTGTGTACTGTGAAGGAAGATGATAGTGTTTTTTCCTTTACAGCCTCTTTCTAAATTGGAGACTACACCATTCTGAAATAAAAGTGTTCATTTTTTTAATCCAAATATCTTCCATGGTTTTTCGTTTTGTTTTGGTTTGGTTTGGTTTGGTTAGGTTCTACTGAACTGGAGTAAATTAAGCTCTTACTTATATAAAGCAAAGTAAGTTAAATAAATCAAATAAAAAATTGAAAGCAATAATCCGAAAGAGAAAATTAATGGTGTATTGTAACATTGATTGACTAAAGTAAGTAAAGTTTTCATGAAAACTAAGTTTCTCTTTCTTCCCTGATTACTCCTAAATATCTTGTAAATATCATTTTTCATTTATGTGTAGAACATATTCTTTTAGATTCATAACTTGAAATATTCATGGACCTTTTAAATTACAAAGCAATCTAAACAAAGAAAGCCTCCCTACTGGGATAAATTAAAATCCTCTGTATTTAAGGATGGCTTATTTATATAAAATAAATCTTCTATATATCTATATATTGGGCAAAGACACTGATCTGTATGTGTGTACCAATAGACCTAAGCCTAGCTTTCAATTTAATATAGGCTCTTGAAAATGAGGTCAATAATCTCATTCTTCTTCCTTCATTATTATTCTTTCTCTTCCTTGGCCCTCCGCATCTGCCAAAAAAACTTCCACAGGGAATTTACTGGGGCAAAATATTCTGACTCAGTTGTTTGCAAACCCGGGTAGCTCAAATAACAACTTCTTTTGGTGAAGCTTGTCTGTGTTTGTTATGAAGAAAAATGAACAAAATGATCCAAATACCACTACACAAATGTATTAAATAATTATCATTCCAGAAATCTCTTGATGAAGATGGATGTCTAGATCAAGGAATGGACAGCTAGATGGCTAAAGATGGTGGTAAATAGAAATCTGGCTAATTGACTAGATCAGGGGGAGGGAGGGAAAGGACAGATTAATCAAAAGACAAAGGTAATTGCACAAAAAGTTGATCATCCTCTGCATGCTGTTTTAAAAAAAAATAAAAGTATTGCATTTAATAGAAGGTGAAACCCAGGGGAAGCTGAAGAAATGGCTGGAACTTGAATACATGTTTCCTCATTTCAATTTATAATTTCCTGTTTTATGTGTAAGAAACACAGACATGGAGAGACATTAAATATCTGGAGTTATGATTTCTTGTAAATGACATGTTTCAACTTTAGGCAGAATAATTGACTCCCTGCTTTTAAAAATAAAGAAATTAGCACTCTTAGGTATACTTGGGTAAACTTCAGTCTTCACTTCCCACCCCCTAATTTTGGTTATATAATTTCTTAAGTTACAGGATTTATAACATTTATAGTCTGTTCTACAACCATAATTCTCTCAGTTATTTAGCCTAAGTTTCTATATTTAAATAGATGCAATAATAACTACCAGTCCTTTTGCTATAATTTTCAGTAGTCATTTTTTGTTTGAATGGATTTAATTGTTAATTTGTTTTTGAAGAAAGGCTCATAATTCCTCTATTCCATGAATTTGTATGTGCTTTAAAATTCCAGTCTTTTGCTTTTTATACTAGAAAAACATGTTGAAGTTTGTAAGGTCATTGGTCCTTGACCTTAGCAGGTCTTCTTCCTGCTAAACCTTATAGACATTCCTCTACCATCTTTTGGAAACGACTGGTGATTTCATCTGTTTACTATTTTGTCCATTCATTGGTCAGCTGGAGTTAATCCTCAGTAGTTTCTTCAAGAAGAAATCATGGGGGTTGCCTGGGTGACTCAGTCAGTTAAGAGACTGCCTTCAGCTCAGGTCATGATCCCAGGGTCCTGAGATTGAACCCCATGTGGGGCTCCCTGCTCAGCAGGGAGTAGGCTTCTCCCTCTCCCTCTGCCTGCCCCTCTACCTACTTGTGCTCTCTTTCTGTCTCCCTGTCAAATAAATAAAATCTTAAAAAAGAAGAAGAAGAAGAGGAGGAGAAGGAGGAGGAAGAAATCATGGGTGTTATGGCCACACCAGCACACTTAAGCCTGGGCAGAAGGTATTCCTGCTCCAAGCCCTGTACTTTAAAGTGCCTTGAACTAGCTTATTCCAATTCAGATCTTTCCCCAAGGAGCAAAGAGTTTGCAGCTTTAAGGGACTTTGTACTTCTGCCTATTCTAGATCACACTGGGGACAAATAAAAGCCCAGCATTCTCTGCCCAAACAACCATGAACCTGTTTCCAGAACCGACATAGACGTCTTCCCCAGGTCCATCTCCTGAATATGGACCAAGCCACCACAGCCCATGTGGACTAAGGTATTCATATGACATCTCTCATGGTGCTAAACATTGACAAGGGTCCTGGGGCCAGGGCTGGCTCTTTCTGTATAATCATGTTCTGGTTTGTTCCTCTAATGAGCTGAAAAATCCTAAATTTAAACCAGATTGTTGAGAGAAATATATTTATCAAGGTAGGAGGAAAAATTATATTTTATTTTATAGTTCTTAGCTATTTATTTATATATGTGTGCATATATATATATAAATCTTAGACATACTCTTGTAAGTTTGACATATGGTACCTCAGCCTCCATTTATTGTTTTGGTTGATTTCCACTGAGGTGCTGGCAAGTAGCATCCAAAAAAGTTTGTTTGCTTGCTTTTTTATTCAAAACTTTTAGCCCATTTACCTAATAAATGAAAATCAACTTGGCCAGCTACAATATTTTGGGGTCTCTCTTCCCTCAGAATCCCGTTAACTCATTTGCCTACTGCTGAGGAAAATGTTAAAAAAAACACCCTGATATATTTTTTTTCACTGTAGGTGACTTGTACTTTCTACCATTATGCCTAAAGAATGATATATTCTTTTTAACTCCACATTTTAACTAGACATGTCTTGTTATTTATTATTCTATAATATTAATATATAATTCTATAACAGTCTGTCTTAAACGAATGTGTTTTTCAGTCCCTATATTCAGTTGTGCCATTAATTCAAAGAATATATTTTCTATTGTATTTTTAATTATTTTATCATTATCGAGTCATGTTCTATAATTTAGCAACACATATTTTCTTGTAGCTATATTCTTTCTTCATATTTGTCCTATTGCTTTGATCTCTTTACTTACTTCTTATGTTCAAGGTAACTGTATTAATATTTTCTTCCTTGACATAATTTATTTCTAATCCAATTTATCTCATTGCTTAGTATTTCAAATTAATTTTTTTAGTTTAGTAAAGGTGATTTTGGGACCACAGGGTTTTTTTCTTGAATTCTGTACATTTTCTTTGCATTTTATTTTGGTGTTTTATTTCCTGGACTTACGTCCCTCAATTTATTGAATTTCTCTTTTTAGTAACCTCTTCTGCAATGCAGTATTAGTGTGGAATTTTCTTTTGTACTTTGGATTATATTTTATTTTCAGCCCAGTTACCTTACCTGTGTTTTCTTTCCTCTCCCTGTTCCTCAGAAAAAGGGGTGCTGTTTTATCTGCCCAGCCCTCAGACCATATCTTCAGTTTAATCCTGCTAAAGTAACCAGATCTATATGAAACGTACATGAATCCTTCCCAATTCACTTCCCACCTTATCTGAAACCTGCATATCTTTCCCTGAGGCAATGTGCATAATTACCAACAGTGTTCATCCCTGTTAACACAGCCTATTCACTTACCCAGGGACAGAGAAGAGTGCATCTAGAGTTTGTATGAAATTTATAGGAAAAGCTCAGCTTTTTCCTCAAAAATCCTATTAAATATTCTTTACTAGAATTCACAACATGATGTGCTTGTGTGTGTGCACACGCATGTGCGTCACAACAGGAACAAAAGCACAATGCTTCTCCAAGATGATAAACCCTTAGGTTGGAGACCACTTCTCTATTTCAGTTGAGAGTCACAGGCTTCCCTCGAAGACATTTTTCCTTTTCCCATTCCACTTTTCCATGCCAGTGGTTTATTTTTACCAGAGACACAGGCTTAACCAACCAATTCCGACTCACTGTCTGTGGTAGAGAGCAAAATCTATGGTTTCATCCGACTGGGAAAGTTTTTAGTTACTGTTTCTTTAAATATTTTGATATCTCATTCCATTTCCGAGACTCTGATTACGTATTTTTGTAGCACTCTTGACATGGCCCTCCACATCATGATGCTGTTAATTTTTTTCAGTCTTTTTTCTTACCTCGTTTCAATTTGGAGATTTATATTGATATAGCTTTAAGTTCATAGCTTTTCCTCCCTGCAGTGTCTAATCTGCTATCAATCCCATCCAGTACACTTCCATCCCAAGACAACATATTTTCAATCCCTAGAAATTAAATTTGCTCTTTTTTTAGGTCTTCTTTGTCTTTATTAAGCTCACACTTTCTTTTTTTCTTTTTTTTTTTTTTTAAGATTTTATTTATTTATTTAACAGAGAACACAAGCAGGCAGAGAGGCAGGCAGAGAGAGGAGCAGGCTCCCTGCGGAGCAAGGAGCCCGATGCAGGACTTGATCCCAAGACGCTGGGATCATGACCTGAGCCAAAGGCAGTTGCTTAACCAACTGAGCCACCCAGGCGTCCCTAAGCTCGCACTTTCTGCTACCTTCTTGAACATACAGAGTATATTTAAATTGTCATCTTAATGTCCTTGTGCATGAATTCTATCATCTATTGCCTTTGGGGGCCTCCTTCTCTTGATCAATCTTCCCCCTCATTATGGATCATATTTTCTTGTGTCCTTGCTTGCTAGGTAATTTTGAGTAGATGTCAGAGATTATAAATTTTATTCCATTGAGTATTGAATTTTGTTGTAGTCCTGTATTTTTAGGGATTTGTTCTGGGACACAGTTAATTTGAAACAATGCAAACATTTTGAGACTTGCCTTTAAGCTGCGTTAGACTGCCAGACAGAACAGCCTTTGGTCTAGAGCTAACGCGATATCACTACTGAGGTAATAATCTTCGGAGAACCTTACTTAACACCACATATGTTAAGAGGGCTTTCCATTTTTGTGAATTATTCCTGACTCTGTGTGATCCTTTGACATCATTCTACCTGTTCCTTTATACCGGTTCTTCCTCCAGCCTTGGGTAGATGTGCACGCATTTATCACTAGTACTTTGCTCTTTCAAAAAAAAGGTTTTATCTATTTATTTGACAGAGAGAGAGAGAATGAGATCACAAGCAGGCAGAGAGAGAGGGAGAAGCAACTCCCCGCAGAGCAGAGAGCCCAATGCGGGGCTCGATCTCAGGATCCTGATATCATGAGCTGAGCCAAAGGCAGAGGCTTTAATCCACTGAGCCCCCCAGGTGCCCCTCCAGTACTTTGCTCTTGACGCGAGAGGAATCTGTGCATATTTCCAGAGTACTCTTTCTCTGTTTAAAGTTCCCCTCCATTTTTTTACAGGCTGGATACTCTCTCGAGGCAGTGAGCTGGAGCAATGGTAAGGCTTAATTCATTTGTTTTGCTTCTTTCAGGGATCACTCTTCTATGCTGCCTGTTGTCCAATGTCTGCAAAAAGTTGCTTCATACACTGGTTGCTTTGTTGCTGAAATCAGGAAGGTGAATCTGGTCCCTGTGGCATCACCACGTTTGGAAGAAGAAATCCTCTCATGACTGATACAATTTAAACAAAGGATTGCAAAGGGCACTTGTTTTTGACCCAATTATTAAGCAGAAGTGGTGGCCAAAAGTAAAACTGGTACCAAAGAGAAAACTATGTGGGACCATTTTCAGGTTCTGCCAAAAGAAGAAAAGGAAGTTATGGACCACACCTCCCACAGGATCATCTGGCTTCTAGAGCTCCTTCTATCCCCCAGTACTTTATTTCTCCTCTCGACCCTGTTTTTGTTCTTCTTCCTGAACTTCCACGTGTGGCTCTTCTATATCTAACCCATATGGTGTCTATTTGGGGCAACAGAATCTAGAGAGAAAAGAGAACTCTTTATTCCCACTGCATATGGTAGGACAGAGACTGTGTACCCTTGATTCCTGACTTTGCAATTGCATGGAGAAGCTTTGGAATCTTCCTTTGTAAATTATCCAATATGTAATAGCTTAGCTTGGAATTTCAGTCTCTCCCTTTCTGACATGAAACTCTTAGATCACACAGCATCTAAGGAAATTACCATTGTAATTCTGTCATCAGTGGAGACATGCTCTGGGAGCCATTTAGATTAGAGCCACATCAGAACCTCACTTAAGCATAATTTACTTTCCAAAGCTGTATCACCTTGATTAACTAAATTAGTAGTTCCTTAAGAGGCCCCGTGATTTTAAATGAGTCACTTTACTTGTAATGTTTTGCAATAAGACTTAATTTACTGGCACCTTCTCCTATAGTTCTGATTTGCTGATGTTTTGCAAAGTCCAAGAGAATGATTGGTTCATAGGGAAATGGCACTGCTTAGAAAATAAACTAGAACACAGCTTGTCTTTCTCTGTTCCATCTGCTCAACCATGTCTTATTAAATTAAATTCTAGGAAAACATCTCACTGCGCTTTAAAATGCCATGTTGGACTCTGGAAATTAAAAATAATGTTATTGCCTTGAATGCATTTGTTGACATTTTAGTGTGAAAATATGAAGGTCTAGGTTCTAATTAGAGAAACACTGACCGTAGGTTGTACAACACTTGATATTTGCACTCAAAAGCTAGGTATCATAACACTGGGTTTCTGAAGTGAGTTTATACATGGTGGAAATCTGGCTCAGAGTGATGTCAGATTTGATCCCAAATTTGACCAATCCAGAGAGCAACGTCTTACAAGAAATCACATTGCGTGACCTCAAAGTATGTTCATAAGATATGGATCATTAGGGGCGCCTGGGTGGCTCAGTAGGTTAAGCCTCTGCCTTTGGCTCGGGTCATGATCTCAGGGTCCTGGGATCGAGCCCCGCATCGGGCTCTCTGCTCAGCGGGGAGCCTGCTTCCCCCTCTCTCTGCCTGCCTTCTGCCTCCTTGTGATCTCTCTCTCTCTCTCTCTCTGTCAAATAAATAGGTAAAATCTTTAAAAAAAAAAAAAAGATATGGATCATTAATGATGGCTCATTTTTGGTAAGAGACATGGTGATTGGCAGTGTGGGCATTAGTAACTTGATGCCTGAATCTGGGTAATATTTAACCTACTTTAAAAGACACACACACTCTCTCTCTCTCTTCATAAGTATGTCTTTTCTGAAACACTTAAGAAACAAAGCTCTAGGGATTGGGGAAGAGAAAATGGGAGGAGAGAAAATAGCAGTATTTATACTCAACATTAACTCCTTAAACTAATGATGGCCAATTTTCTCTTGGTAGACATTAATCAGTCTACCAGAAGCTATTCATAGTATGATAACATCATAAAGCATTAGAGTCAAAATAAGTAATTGCACCTAGTTCAATCTTCTCTCTTGACAAATGATATCCCAAGACTAGCCTAATATCAGCCAGATAAACAATAAAAGCAATGGAGCTAAAAATCTAGATCTCCTGTTTCCCAATCCAGTGTTCTTATGACTTCCGCACTAATGTTGGAGGAAGTGATCTAGTGAGGAACATGACAAATTAATCAGAGTGCTGATGATTACTATTGTACAACTGAAATAATAGAAGTATCACTGGGTGATGGGATTAAGGATGAATTATTTCTGCTTTCTGCTATTTCAATTTTTAAATCAACACGTTAATTTTAATATTGGTAAAATACAGATTTCATTTAAAATTCATTTAGAAAAGTTTTCATAGTACCCTTTACCCAAACACTTCAAAAAATACATTTGCAAAATAGTAATTATACTGTTTAGATGGAGATTTTTAACAGAGTCTACAAAAATATGTTATCTGAGACAAATTTTAGCAAGTCTTGGCATTCAGATATTATTTCACCATAATAGCATTAGCTCAATTATTTTTTTTTTTATTTTTAGATTTAGGTTGTGTTTACTGTAAGAGAGAGAGTGCATGTGTGTGCACATGTGCATGTGAGTGTGTGTGTGTGTGTGTGTGTGTGTTGGTAGAGCTAGCTCAGAAGTTCTCATTCATGCAGTCTAAGGGCATCACATGATGCACGATATATATGTTATGACCAGATCTGTAGTAGCCATGCCTAATAGTATGATGACTTACCCTTCCAGGTTCTTAAGTCAATTCAATTGGCCACCATAACACTATGACCTAGCCAACCCCTTATGATTTCAATGAAAATTTTGATTTGCTTTTTTAATATTAAGTAGCAGTTGTGATGGCTAATTTTATATATCAACTGGACTGGGACACAAGGTGTCCAGAAACTTGGTGAAATATTATTCTGAGTATTTATATGAGGGTGTTTATTAATAAAATTAACATTTAAATCAGTAGACTAAGTAAAGCAGATTGCCTTCCCTAATGCCTAATGTGGACTCAGGTCTCATCCACATTAGTTGAAGGCCTGAAGAGAACAAAAAGGTTGATCCTTCCGAGTGAAAGAACATTTCCTACTTGACTGCCTTAGAACTGGCATGTCACTTTTTTCCATCAGTGGAAGCCATCAGACTTTAACTGGGACTTTGGATCTTCCTGGGTCTTGAGCTTGTTAGTCTGTTTTACACAGAAGCTACACAAATAGTTCTTCTGGGTCTCCAGCTTGCGTACTCACCCTGGAGATCTTGAGCTTTGCCAGTCGCCATAATCGCATGAGCCAGTTCCTAATAATAAGCCTATCTCCCCCTCTCTCCTCCCTCCTCCCTTTTCCTCTCTCCCTCTCTGTCTATACAGAGATGAAGAAAAGGAGTCACCAAAAGGTTAAGTAACTCATTTATCGTCATGTCACGAGTAAGCAATAGAACCTGGATTTAAACAGTCTTCACAGTTCATTATACAAGGGTCAAAAACAAACAAAAACAGAGTTGGTTGCAAAGTGGCTGGAACTTCTACTTTGGCCTATGCCGTGACATTTCTAGTGCCTGCCATATCTTTTTTCTTCTCTCATCAATAGGAGTTACTGTATAGCACTTTGGGAATAAAACATTTTCATCCAGTCCAAAATCTCTTCCCTTTAATTGAAGTCCTTAGTCTATTTATATGTTATGTAATTATTAATATGGCCAGGTCTACTATTTTCCATTTGTTTCAACTGCTTTTTTCCCCCTCTGTTTCTGATTACTTATGGGATAGCTGAATATTTGTTTAGTATTAGGTTTTAATATCTCTATTGGCTTTTCCATTTAGCTCTTTGTATTTAGTGGATGCGTCTAGTCCTTAAATTATGCATCTTTACCTTACTACCACCCACTGAGACGTAAGATGGTACCACGTGATGTAAAACTAATGGACATGTAAAACTTGAATTCCATTTAGCACCTCATCTTTTCTGCAACTATCACAGATATCATATTTGCCTATGTCATAAATTCTAAAATAAAATCTTTTTTTTTTTTTTGCTTTAAATAGGTGTCACTTAAATAAGCCAAGAGAAAAAAGAAAAAGATGAGTCACACATTTACGACTTCCAGTGCTCTTTGTTTCTGTCCGTAGATCTGAGTTTAATCTGAATCATTCTCTTCATCCTGAAGAACTTCTTTTAGTGGTTTGCCTGAGACAGGTGTACGGGCACAGTTTCTGTCAGCTCTTAATTATCTGAAATGGCACTTTCGCCCTCAGTTTTGAATTATATTTTTGCTGAATCTCGAATTCTGTGTTGACATTTGCTTTCACTATTTGAAAGATATTCTTTCATTGTCTTGCAGCCTCCGTGTTTCTGAGGAAATATAAATTACCTAATATGTAAATTATCTTCTTCTTTGGTGTAACAGATCTTCTCTTTGTCTTTGGATTTTACAAGTTTGACTATGATGTTGCTACATGTGTTTGATTTTGTATTTACCCTGCTTCGGATTTGCTAAGCTTCCTGAATGGTTAAGCTAATGTTTTCATGAAATGTGGGAAATTTTTATTATTTCTTAAAAAAACTTAGGAGCCATTTTCCCCCTTTCTTCTCTCCCTGGGACTCTTATTACATGGCCAAGTTGTTTGTACAATCTACATGCTCAAGATGGTTGTGGAATGATTGTTACTGAATAATTTTCTCTCCCATAGAAGAATCCCTGCCTAAACGCTTGCTCCTTGTAGATAACACTTTACATTCTGATGCCCTGTGGTATAATTTTTCCCTACCTATGAGAGCCCCCTGCTACTCTATCCGGAGTCCATGGTGACAAAGCCCCCTTTTATTATGACATGTTGGTGGAGAAACCCTAGGAGGCAGTTCTGCAAACCCTGTGAATCTTCATTAAGTAGTTAAGTCTGTCCTTTTCCCCATCACAGCAACTCTTACTAGTGGTTCACCTGTTCTGAAACAAGTAACTAGGATATCCCTATTCAAATCTTGACATTCAATACCTCAAAGACAGTGTATCAAATATCATCTTCAAATACTGTGCCAGCATTTGTCAGGATGTGTATTGCAGTAAGAAAACTGTTCATAAGATAGAGACAAAGATATCAGAGGAAAAGAGGGTAAGAGAGTCAGGAAATTAAATTCTAGGAAGAAAATACTCAATTCCAAACGTTAGCCATTCAATTTCTACTGTCTACCAGGAACTACATAGATGCTACAGGGAGAATTAAGATAAATCTGACAATCTTGAGTCTCAAACCAGTTAAAACTGGATGAAGTAAGATGAAGCCCAAGAATTATATATATATATATATATATATCTCTCCCAAGAATTTTATATATATATATATAAAATCTGTACTCCAAAACTTCTCTTAGTTTACCAATTGTTCTAATGTATTTTCCTTTAACAACATATCTAATCACCATAAGAAAGAGGAAAACTTTCTCATATGTGCAGAGATTTTTTAAGCCCTGGGGAAATGAAGCACTTTGAGGAATACGTCATTAGTTCACATGTACTTAGGAATTCTCAAAATTCCTCTGTGGTCTGCCTGTTCATCCCTCCCCCACTCCAATTCCTAAAAACCACTGATCTTTTTACTGTCTCCTCAGTTTTTTAGAGTCTTACAGTCTGAATCATACTGTCTGTAGCCTTTTCAGATTGGCCTCTCTGCCTGGATAATAATAATGCATTTAAAGTTCATGTCTTTTCATGACTTGATAGCTCATCTGAGTGCTGAATAATAGTCCATTGTCTGTATGTACCACAGTTTATATATTCATTCACCTACTGAAGGACAGCTTGGATACGTCCAGGTCTAGGCAACTACGAATAAAGCTGTTGTAAACATTTGTGTGCAGGCTTTTTTGTAGACATAAGTTTTCAACTCCTTTTGGTAAATACCAGAGTGAAATTGCTGAATCGTATGATAAGGGTATATTTAGTTTTGTTAGAAACTGCCCAGCTGTCTTCCAAAGTGGCTGTGCAATCTTGCACTCCCACCAGCAAAGAATGAGAGTTCCTGTTGCTTCATATCCTCGCCAGGATTTGGTCAGTGCTCTGGATTTTGGCCATCGTAATAGATGTGTTATGCTATCTCATTGTGATTTTCATCTGCATTTCTCTGATGAGATACGATTGAAGCAATTTTTCATATGCTTATTTCTGTGTATGTTTTTTTTTTAAGATTTTAGATTTTACTTATTTGAGAGAGAGAGAAAGAGCATGATGGGGTGGGGAGGGTCAGAGGGAGAAACAGACTCCCTGCTGAGCAGGGAGCCTGTCTTGGACTCCATCACAGAAGTCCAGGATCAGAACCTGGGTTGAAGGCAGTCTCTTGACCAACTGAGCCACCCAG
Organism: Nasua narica; assembly: GCA_028533885.1. Taxonomy (NCBI): domain Eukaryota; kingdom Metazoa; phylum Chordata; class Mammalia; order Carnivora; family Procyonidae; genus Nasua; species Nasua narica. Next base: position 41,674,346 of record CM052809.1, read on the forward strand.
GTGCCCCTTGTGTATCTTCTCTGATGGGATATCTTTAAGGTCTTTGGAATCAGATTGTAATCAGATTGTTTTCTTACTATTGAGTTTTAGAAGTTCTTCGTATATTTTGGAAAACAGACCTTTATCACTTATATCTTTGCAAATATTTTCTCCTAGTCTGTGGCTTGTCTTCTCATTCTCTAGGGAATTTATTTTTCAGTCTGGTTGACTGGACGTGAAGTCAGCTAAAACCTCTAAAGTGAATGAATTCATAGATATGAAGACGTACTAAGCTAGAAGTCTTTCCGGGGATCCACATTTCACTGGAAAGTTTCCAGGGCTATATCCAGAGGCTAATTTCGTACAAACTTAAGTAAGAATATAATGTCATAATGTAAGACTTGAAAAATATGACAAGATTATTTATTAGGTTTTTAATATCCTATAAAGTAGTAACACCAAATTTCTAAAACAAAAACAAAACAAACAAACAACAACAACAAAAAATCCCCTGCATGGAAATCCAGATAGCTCTCTGTAGATGGTAGGGCTTCATAAGTTAGTAACAACATTTGCAAGAGGGAGAAAGGAAAGATATTTTTTCTCCTTTTTTATCTTTTCTTTTTCACAGTAAGGACTTTTAAAAATAGCATAGCTATACAACCATATACAGAAAGGAAATGAAATGAAAGCAAGAACATGTTGCCACCCCTCATTGGAAAAGGGCAATCTGTGGGGGAAGAAGGGGACAGAAATGGTAACACTAGTACCGATCTGCTGGGGCTGATCAGCATATGACAGACTGGGTGGCTTCAACAACTGAAATTTATTTCTCACTGTTCCTAGAAGTCCAAGATCAAGGTGACAGCAGGGCCAGTGTCTGACGAGAGCTCTCTCCTTGGATTTCAGATGACCAGCCTGTCATTCTGTCCCCATACGACAGAGAGCAAGCGAGCTCTGGTATTGCTTCTTCTTCACAAAAAACTACAGCCACACCCTTCTGACCTCATTTAAACTTTATCACCTCCTCATAGGATCTGTCTCCAAATTCAGTTACATGGGGGTTTAATGAAATTTGGGGGAATATAGTTCAGGGCAGAATAACACCTTGTCAACCAACAGAGATAACTGGGGGAAGGGTAAAATATTATATTTAAGACTTTTTTTTTTTTTACAATTCAATATGAACAAATGAGAATGTAATGGCACAAATTAAAAAATATGTATATCCTGTAAAAATGGTGAAATGATCCAAGCTCGGTCACTATTGGATGAAAGAGGAAGTCACACATTTCGAATATAAAAGTATACCATCAAGGCTAGGATGAGTCTAAGTACTAAAGAGCAATGTGCTGCCTGGGAGGAAGCCAGATGCTCACTGATTTTCTGTCAGAGTTTTATAGGTAGTCAAGTTACAGTTTATAGCTAATTATCCAAAAGTCAACTGTCGTTACAGAACTGCATGACTACCCACATCTGTGTAAATACACTCATCCCTCAGCCCATATATACAGTCTGTTGTAGAGGCTGCAGGGACAAAGAGGCTTACAAGAGAAAGAGAGAGAGTGAAGATAACTGAAAGGGAAAGAGAAGAAGGGGGAAAAGAAGAGCATTATCTTCTTGGCATATTTCCCAGCAGCCTAAACAGTCATTTTGTGGAGGTAACAGAATCGTTCGTTATTATTAAAATCATGGACTGTGGCCTTACAGGACCAGAATACAGCTGCAGTGACAATTATTAAATAATGGGGAGAATGATCTATACATTTTGGCGCAAAACTAAATATATTTGTAATGATTTTTAAAAGTCAACAAACTCTTTGATTCTTCTCTGAAAGGGAGTCTAATTTCTCTTCCCTTGAATGGAAATCATGCTTAGTGATTTATGAAATAGGCAGTGGTGGAAATAAAAGTGTGTGACTTCCAAGACTGTGTCACAAAAGGCATGTGGCTCTTTCCTCCTCCTCTCAGATCCTTCACACTGGGGCAAGCCAGTTGTATTGCCAAGAGGACACACAAGCAGCTCTGTGGGGAGAGGTCCATGTGTCAAGGGACTGAACCTTCTCCCAACAGTCAGGTGGGGGTGGCATCTTAGAAGCACATCCTCCTGTCACGGTCGAGCCTTCAGATGGTGACACCCTGGCTGACATCTTAACTGCACCCTCGTGAGATACCCTGAGCTAGCACCAAACAACTAAGCTGCTCCTACACGCCCCACCCACAGAAACTGAAATAGTAAGTGTTCTTCATTTTAAGCTAATTTGTAAGCTGCTAAGTTTATTAAGTGAATTAACACATGCCTGTTGTTTTAAGCTGCAGTAATATAAAGCTAATATAATATCTAATATATGGTACATTTTGTAGCTAATGATATATCTAATATCTAAGAACTAATGTAATATCTCATGCTCAACAGAGGGAAGATCAACTGATTCTTGAAAAGCAAGTGCATTGGGGTACCTGGGTGGCTCAGTGGGTTAAAGCCTCTGCCTTCAGCTCAGGCTATGATCTCAGGGTCCTGGGATCGAGCCCTGCATTGGGCTCTCCGCTCAGCAGGGAGTCTGCTTCCCTCTCTCTCTCTGCCTGCCTCTCTGCCTGCTTGTGATCTCTCTCTCTGTCAAACAAATAAATAAAATCTTAAAGAAAAGAAAAGAAAGTTCATTGAGTAGGGCTCCATTTGTATTTCTATTATCAACTATACTCATGTGTTTCACTAAAGTATTTCTTCAGTCTTCATACCTGCCAATAGTACCTGTCAGTAAATAAAAGGTGATTAAATTTAATGTCATTGAGATTTTTGCTTTTCATTTTTCATAATAGGAACCTTCTCCCACTAGTTGAGAATCAAGTCACAGAGCAAAAAAATCAAAATCCATACTAGGAAAAGAATTATCTCTCACACACACTCCCCTCCCCTGAAACTAATTCTGTCCCTGGCCACAGGATATCTTAGGGCCTTGAAGGCCATAGCTTAGAGAATCAAAAGGCAGGTGGCCTGACTTCTGCATCTGCTCTAATGTTGATTTTGAGCTTGATTAGGCTGTTCTCTTATTCCTGCCAGCCAAACTCTGGCTATCCTATCCTTCCTATTATATAAGCCTTTCCTTGGGTTTCTTGGATGATTCCTCAGTCTTTATGAGTCTAAAATTGACACACTTCTGCTCCTAAAACCCAGTAACTAATCCCCAATAATCATTGTTGTCCTTTTCTATGTCAACTCCTTAACTCCCTAAATTTCTGCCTGCTCTCTATTTCTCAAACCATCATTTGTTTGGGGGTTAATCTAATCTCCCAATTCTTTCTCATTCCCATATGACCAAATCTTAAATATGGGTCACCATCTCTTATTTCCCTCCTATTTCCTTAATATTTTTCTTTAAGACTTGATGCCTCAAATCAACAGTCATTGAATAGTTTCCCTTACTATGTATGTACAAGTTTATTTGGGTTTTTTTTTATTTAATTTTCATCTGCCAATAATAAGCTTCGTTTCAATTTTCTAGCCTACAGTTCTCATGAGAAAGTTAAATCTCCCTAGGTAACTGTATTTCTTCCTCATTATTTGTTTTGTCTTTGGTTAGGTTATAATCAAATTAAATACTTTTATGGTTGGGAGAATTACTGGAAAAGACAGCAAATATTCCATATATCTTCAGATCCATTGAAAATTCTAAATATTGCCAATTGGGGAGTTGCAAAGTTATAATTTGAATTGCTTATTTCAAATTAATATTTATTACTTTACACAAGGTCCTAAGATGGGTTCTGTTTGTTCTAAGTACTTAAAAGGCATTATCCCTTCTGTTAATTTAGAATTTCTTTCTTTCTTTTTTTTTTTTTAAGATTTTACTTATTTATTTGAGAGAGAAAGAGAGCACAGAGGGAGAGTGAGATGGAGAAGCAGGCTCTCCACTGAGTAAAGAGCCTGATGTGGGGGTGGATCCCAGGACCCTGAGACCATGACCTGAGCCAACATATGCTTAAATAACTGAGCCACACAGGCATCCCTATTTTAGAACTTCTTAATTTAGGGAGAGAGACATAATATGCAAACTATTATTTCTGTAAGTACATCCACATGAATATACATGCTAGCAAAGTATAGATCACTGTTTGGGAGTGAGTTTTAGATTCAAGTAAATGCCCAATCAAGAAAGACTAGCCGTCCATTGAAAACATTTGTGACACCAAAATAGATACCTGTACAGCTTTGTCTCATGGCAGTCCAAGATGGATTTGTGGCCTTTCCCCATGACCAATTAGTAATTTATCTTTTTCAATATCTCACATCCCATAATTTATCAGTTTTGATATCTCATAATGTTCCTGTGATCTCTGTCAAATAAATAAATAAAATCTTTAAAAACAAAACAAAACTAGGGTGAGTACATCTTATTGGTTGAGCCTAGGTTACATGCCCACCCTCTAAATTCAATGGAGAATAGAAAAGCAAATATCTGGAACTTTTTTTTTTTTAATATCTGGAACTTTTAATTTTTTTTTAAAGATTTTTATTTATTTATTAGAGAGCAAGAGACTGAGAATGAGAGGGGAGAAGGTCAGAGGGAGAAGCAGACTTCCCGCAGAGCCGGGAGTCCGATATGGGACTCGATCCCGGGACTCCGGGATCATGACCTGAGCCAAAGGCAGTTGCTCAACCAACTGAGCCACCCAGGCACCCTGGAACTTTTAATTTTGACAGAGAGAGATGAGTTCTGCCTCCCCACAAGACTGATCTAGATAATCAGGATGGTTTCAGATTACTGGCACCCAAATGATGCAAATACCCATTATAAATAATGAATAAATAAAAACCTTATTCATTAAGTTATACTAACCCCACTTCCAAGGTTCAATAGACATATATGGCTATTTGCTTCCATATTGGACATTATAGATCTAGAACATTCCATCATCACAAACAGTGCTGGCCTAGACAAAACCTCTCATTTTATTAATATGCAAAGCCAGGCCGCTGGAGGCTCAGGATTTATCCAAGTCCCAGAGCTGGCTCCTATTCAGTTCAAACCTAGGTATCAAATTTCCTGTCTCTGTTTTATTCCTCTATCCATCACAACTTACTCTCTTTCCACTTACAGTTGTAAATGTGATGTTTGTTTTGGTCCATTTCTCCAATTTGTCAAAAGCTGCTGATTTCAAAGATGGTGTTTTATTGCATTAATTTGAAGGACTGGAAAGCTTCAATGAAAAGCTTTTATGGTTCTAAAGACAGTTATTAGCAGAGCCTGGATATAACAAGTGTTTTCTGACTCAGGCTTCAAATGATCTGTTGCATAGAATATTGAGAGAATAATCTCAAAGTTTTTCATTGAGCCAGTTACAGGGAGGAGACAAAGCTCCTGCTGACACCAGAGGTTAAAGGAGAGATTCCTATGACTCTTTACCACAGGTCATGGAGAGTCTAGATGCCCTGTGGATTATCTGCCGAGTGACGGAGGCATTTTCAGCCAATCAACAAGTTGACCTCTGACGTGGAAAGTAGCTCTTCAAATGATTCCCAAAGGCTAGCAATAGCTAAAGAAACAGATCCAAGAGAAATATTTACATCCACACCCACTCAAAGACGCTGGCTCTCTTCCTGCTTGGAGACACACTTCCGGCACTGCGAACAACTGAGCGCACCCCGTCTCTTCTTGGGCGGCACTGTGTGTGCTCGAACAAAGGCACGGGCTCCGGGGAGATGCACACGCTTTTCCTCCCAAACCCAGAGCGAAAACGTGCCTGTGGCCACAGAGACTGCATGGTTACCGACACTCCGAGGGTGATGTGGGGGGAGCAGGATTCAAACGGTTTAGTTTTCAGACCTGGTATCTTCAACAGGATTGGGATGCTACTCTTCACACTCCCTGGAATAAATTATGATTGTTCAAAAATACCCCTCTTCCTCTCTCCAAGCAGCACAAAGAGCAATGCTGAGAGAAGGTGGTGAACAGCATACACAGCCTCTGATGGCTGGAGCATAATATCGAAACAGGCAATATGAACAAGTCAGCTGGAAAAAAAGCAGACAGCCCAGCTGATCTTTCTAGACTCAGCCCACTCTAGCCCCTCCCAAGTACTGAGACGTGCCTTTTCCCATACTTTTAAAGTATTCTCTAGGGGCTGCTGGGTGGCTCAGTTGTCTGCCTTTGGCTCCGATCATCATCTCAGGGTCCTAGGCTCCTTGCTCGTTGGGGTGTCTGCTTCTCCCTCTGACCCTCCCCTCCTCCCCTTTCCCCTGCTCATGCTCTTGTGCTCTCTCTCTCTCTCTCTCAGATAAATAAATAAAAATCTTTAAAAAAAAAAAAAAAGAATCTTCTAGACACTTCTATAATTCCTATTATTACCCTATAATTATTAAAAATTTTTATTCCCCATTATTCATTAAGACAGTGTCTTAAGTCAGGGAAAGAGTCTCCTCCTCTTTTGTTTTCCTGCTATCTATTCAATACCATTTGTGAGCACTATAAGCTAGACACTGTTCTAGGCTCTGAGTATACATCAGAGAACAAAACAATTTTCAAGGTATCCTAGAATTTATATTGTAATAATGCTAAATACACAAGTACACAAATAAGGATGGGCCACCTGGGTGGCACAGTCGGTTGAGCGTGCAACTCTTGGTTTCAGCTCAGGTCATGATCTCAGGGTCATGAGATAGAGTCCCACATTGGCTCCACACTCAGTGGGAAGTCTGCTTGAGATTCTCTTTCTCTCTCTCTGCCCCTCTCCCACTCATATATGCGCATGTGCTTGCTCTCTCTCTCTCTCTCTCACACACATAGGTACACACACACTAAATAAATATATCTTTAAAAAAGGGGGGGAGGGAAAGAGGTAAAGAATCATGGGAGGCTTTTATTTTAGATAGGACAACCAAGGGAGGTATTTCAGGTGACATAATGGTTGAGCAGAATAAAATGAGGGAGGAAATCTGAATAAAATGAGGAAGGAAATCATGTCATGTATGTGTGCAGAGGAAGAGCTTTCCAGGCTGAGGGAGCAGTAAGTAGCTGGTTCAATATATATTCACTAAATAACATAGCTACTTGTTACCTGGGAAAGAGACATCAGAAGAGGCAAATCCTGTGGCAAGCAGATGAATTAATTATGCTAAGACTAAAACCAGGAAAGTGGAGAAGGGTCTTACTAGGCTACCCACAAGCCCCCGTCAATCTGTGTTCATGGCACTTCTCACATCTGAGGGGTTCACAAGCTTTGTTCTTCATAAACCACATAAATGCCTCACCACAAGGCCTGTAATACCATCTGTGCACCTTAAATATCCAAGCCTATTTAAGCTCACTCAAATGCATGTAGTTAAAGTCTAGGAACTGTCAAAAAGTCATTCTCTCAGCCCATGCTATCTCCAGCCCCCTCAGTGGAAATTGAGTGTAAGATGAAGCATTTTCTACTTAATGTGGAGAATTCCCTCAGCAAATCATGCTGGAAGCTAAAAAACAGCCACAAAAAACATAAGACAATTTCCACGTCAACTGAAAATCAGGGAAGTTTACCTCTATAAGCTAATTTATTATAAATCATTATCTTACTGTCTTCTGCTATCTTTTGTTCCTCAGTATGCTGTAAATCCCTCAGAACGATTATCACATATTTTTACTGATTGCTCCTTGATTGGTGCAGTAAGTAGTCAGTAAGTATTTACTGAATGAGTGACACCCTTAAGAACCAGAGTCTTGACTGAGACATCAAAGTGGGGGATATGGGAGGGCGAGGAACAGAATGAGGTTACTGGAGATGAAGAAAAGGACCCTCATGAAAAACATGGGGCAAAATATATGTGGAGCTAGCTGCATGTGTGTGTTTTAAATATTTACTCTGAAGTACTAATGTCAATCACGGAATGGAATGAAATATATTTAAGGTAATGCTATAAGCCTTGCCAATGACAAAATTGTAAAATATTTGAAATATATTTGTTTTCTACTTGCTAATACTCATTCTGACATCATGGTGACACCATGTTTGAGATTCTGAGTATCTGAGTCCAGACACATTGCTGTATAACCATACACACACACACACACACACAGATTATAGTCACATATGTATATGATATAAAATATGATATGGAAAAAATATATATTTATTTGCCAACCAATCTTCTATCACTGCTGCTACTGGTCCAAACCATTACCTTCTTTTGGGTTATTGAAATAGCCCCTCCACCCCCCCCCCACATTTGATATCCCAATTCTGCCCTTGCCTGGTCATTTCTGTTCACAATTGTCCAGTGGCTTCCCATCTATCCAAGGGTAAAAATCAATGTCCTTACAATGGCCTATAAGGCCCTATGTGGTGTGCCTCTCCTTCCTTTTGATCTCCTCTCCCTTCACTCTTCCCTTTTATGACTCTATCTCTATGACACAGCACTTCTTGCTGATTCTTGAACATTCCAGATACATCTCCTCCATCAAAAATATTTCTTCTCTCTTATTCTGTTCAAGGCAACTCAAATGTCATTTATCAGAGGATTTTGTCACTCTGTAAAAATAATAACTTACCTTCCCCCTATGTCAACCCTACCGCAATGTTTGGCCTCTGTGTCTTCCTTGCCCTATCTCATTTTTTCTTGATAACACTTAACCCTGTCTAACATACTAAATATTTATTTGCTTGTTCATTCATTATCTATCTTCCTTCACAAGATTATAAGATCTTTGCATCCAGATTCTATCTGTTTCATTCTAGATAATGTGTGTTCATAAATGAATGCATGTTAAAAAGATAAGGAAGTAGGAGTAGAGCTTCTAGATTTTATAGCTGAGACAACAATAACTCATGGTACAAACAGAATCAAAGAAGTAAAGAGGTTATAAGGATGGTGATGATGGGAACGATGACAGGTATGAGAATGATGAGAGAAACAACTATCCACAGATCTTTCCTGAAGCAATGTCACTGTGGGAAATGCCTCATTTAATTCTCCCTCAACCATATGCAGCTCCTGTTCTTATCTCAACTTATAGATAAAGGAAAATGAATCTTTAAGGAGTTAGATAACTTGCCCAAGAACATAGGGATGGTCAATGTTAAGAGCTATGATTTTTAACTGCTGTCTCCAGAGCCTGTGTCACTAACTGCTAATCTAACATCTCTAAGATAAGCATGGTGCTGTGCTAGGATCTGCCCAACAAAACAAAGCACAAAACAACACCACTGGAAGATTTCTTAAAGCAATATTCTAAGAATAAAACCAGATTCATGGAGTTAATAAACAGATCTCTTGATTATAATGAAAACCTATAATCCTGATTCATTGAGTCATACTCAACAAGAGGAAACAAATACAAGCAAATACTGAGGTAACTAAAATACATATAAAAGAAAATAACTCTCCAGATGGTACTTATTTTATTCTCGGTCTCTGCTATCTCTCAAGATGTTAGTAAGCCAACCATTTTTTTGTCTTCATGAGTAACTCTTAAGTTTGCACCGTGTTTCTGCCATACTCAGTTTCTTCATGAAATATGCCAACGAGGCTTCTGGTTCAGCTCCAGCCAATGCCATTTTTCCGCAGACACTTTATTGTACTGCAAGTCAGGGCATTGCTGTCTATGAAGTAAGCAGGTGAGAATTACTTTGTTTGGGGGGCACCTCGGTGGCTCAGTGGGTTAAAGCCTCTGCCTTGGGCTCAGGTCATGATCTCAGGGTCCTGGGATCGAGTCCCGCATCAGGCTCTCTGCTCAGCAGGGATCCTGCTTCCTCCCCCTCTCTCTCTGCCTACCTCTCTGCCTGCTTGTGATCTCTCTGTCAAATAAATAAATAAAATCTTTAAAAAAAAAAAAGAATTACTTTGTTTTGTTCAGTTTCACACTGAGAAGGTTAGTGTGAAAAATTTAAAGGGGCAAATCTTTTTTTTTTTTTTAAGATTTTTATTTATTTGAGACAGAGCAAGAGAGAGAGGTCACAGAGGGAAAGGGAGAAGAAGATCCTCCACTGAGCAGTGAGCCCAGTGTGGGGCTTGATCTGATCCCAGGACGCTGAGATCATGACCTGAGCTGAAGGCGGATGCTGAACCGACTGAACCACCTAGGTGCCCTAAGGGGCAATTCTTCTAATGAAACATTTTCTGCCCAGTAGAAGAGAAGTTTTTAAAATTAACTGCTGCTGGTGAGATACATCAGGGTGAACGCTTTCATGTCCTGTAACTATAAACATAAACTGATATAACCTACCTGGGAAGGAGTGTGACACAGTGTTCTAACCTATTAATCTGATAATCCAACTTCTGCAACTCTAGTCCAATGCTATATTTGAAATAGAAAAAAGGAAAATATGCAAAAACATGTATACTTTAGCTTATGTATCAGAGAAAAATATTAGCAATAGGAGTACTTACAGTAATTATTGTGGATAATTCTATTAACAGTAATAGGAGACTGGTTAAGTAATTATGTTACTTAAGATAAAATACCAAACTGCCATTGAAAGATACACTTCACGAGTTTATATGTAAGTATATATTCACACAGGGGAAGCGTTTATGCTGGCTTACTCCATGGAAAAAAAAAAATGAAAGAATTCTAAATTTTATAAAAAGTTGAATTTCAACCACGTAAAAATATGCCCAGAGGAAGGGGTGGGAAACAAAAGAAACAGAGGAAGTTGTCTCTGGGTAATAAATGCCCGGTGATAGTTGTCATGCTATACCTGCATTTCAAAAACAGTGTGTTGGGGCGCCTGGGTGGCTCAGTGGGTTAAGCGGCTGCCTTTAGTTCAGGTCATGATCTCAGGGTTCTGGGATTGAGCCCCACATCGGGCTCTCTGCTCAGCTGGGAATCTGCTTCTCCTACACCCTCACTGTGCTCTCTCTCTTTCTCTATCTCTCAAATAAAATAATAGGGCCGCTGGGTGGCGCAGTTGGTTGAGCGACTGCCTTCGGCTCAGGTCATGATCCCGGAGTCCCGGGATCGAGTCCCACATCGGGCTCCCGGCTCCATGGGGAGTCCGCTTCTCACTCTGACCTGCTCTCTCTCACTCTCTCTCTTTCCTAATGAATAAAAATAAATAAAATCTTTAAAAAATAATAATAATAATAATAAAATAAAATCTTAAAAATTAAACAAAAACAATGTATTAAAAAGGATGATTATATGCAACTGATGAATCACTAAATTCTACCTCTGAAACTAAAAGGGTGACTTATTTACATAATTTAAAACTGTTTACTCTTTATTTGAGGGAAAAGATGGATTAATAGAAAATGCAACATGGCTAGAAGTCCAACACAGTATTGGATCATAGACTCTTTCTACCATACTTTCAAATGAATGAGAACACACTTTCAATAGAAAAGTTTCCCTTTCTCTGACTCTGAGATAAATAAGTAGACGACGCCAAATTGCATTGCTTTTTTTTTAAAAAAAAAAAAAAGAAAGGGGGAAGAAAAGAAGACAAAAAAAGGCATTTTTTGACAAAATGGAGGGGTCATGTGTTCTCCACTAGTCTGTGAATCTGAGAAAGAACTTCTTCACACTTTGGTTCTTCCAAAGAGGGAGTAATAATAAATTTTGGTGCAGTGGTTAAGAGCACAAACACTGTAACTTCATTTTATTTTTTTATTTTTTTTAAAGATTTTATTTATTTATTTGAGAGACACAGAAAGTGAGAGAGAGCATGAGAGAAGAGAAGGTTAGAGGAAGAAGCAGACTCCCCATGGAGCTGGGAGCCCGATGCGGGACTCGATCCCGGAACTCAAGGATCATGACCTGAGCCGAAGGCAGTCGCTCAACCAACTGAGCCACCCAGGCGCCCTGTAATTTCATTTTAAAGCTAAGTTCTGAGGCTATATGGTCTCAGTCCACATCTAAGCTCTACCACAAACCAGCTGTATGACCTTGAGCAAGTTAATTCATCTATCTCAATTTTTGTTCTGCAAAATTAGGTTAAGAAGAAGTCATTAGATTCCTGAAAGTTAATGTTTTTAGAAAAACATCATATGCATAGAAAGCATTATAAAAAATGTTAACTTTTGGACACCTGGATGGCTCAGTCATTAAGCACCTGCCTTTGGCTCAGGTCATGATCTCAGGGTGCTGGGATGGAGTCCCATGTCGGGAGTCTGCTTCTCCTTCTACCCCTTCCCCCTTCTACTCTCTCTCATTCTTTCTTTTTCTCTCCCAGATAAATAAATAAAATCTTAAAAAAAAAATGTTAACCTTTGTTTTTAACCTCCTCAATAATTAATCATATTTACTTAACATGTCAGTTACCTTCTTCCAGTATTCTTCTCTTATAGTTCTATAGGTCAAGGCTCAACATAGGTATTATTGGGCTTGAACCAAGGTACCAGCTGGGCTGCATTAATTTCTAGAGGCTCTGGGGGAAAATCTGTTTCTTTACCTTCTCCAACTTCTAGAGGCCACTGACATTCTTTGGCATATGGCCATTCCTCCATTTTCAAAGTCAGTAACTGCAAAGTTAAGTCCTTTTCATGCTGTCCTCCTCTGTTTTTTGCAGCCAGGAAAGGTTCTCTGCATTTAAGAACGTGTGTTGACTACATTGAGCCCACCACAACAATATAGGATGATCTCCCCTTCTCACTGTTGTTAACCTAAACCGCATATGCAAAGTCCCTTTTGCCATGTAAACTAACAAATTCACAGGTTGGGAGGATGAAGCCATGGACATCTTTGGGGCCATTTCTCTGCCTACCACACCTTCCCATCCCATACAACTATAGATATATACAATGCAAGCTACACACACAAGGATCTTACCATAACTTTCTCTCTCATTTCCATAAAACAAAGCAATTTCATAATGCCACAATTTTAGCTAGAATAAGAATAAAGTACTTTTGTCTTAATTATTATCTGTAAGAGAAAGAGAGAGACTCCACTTTTTTGCCATAGCCATTTCCCATGACAACATCAAAGCGGTGGCTGTATTTTATGATCTTTTCCCAGGATTTATTGAGTTAAAAAAAGAGAGAGAGAAACTTTGTAGCTTTCTCCAAAACTATGATAATTCCTCTGCTTTTGCCTCTTGAGGCCAGTAGCCAGGGAAACCCTAACAATGGACAGGAGAGATTGCTATCCATTCCTGAGGGATGGTTACTCCAACTATCTCCTGTCATGTGAGGCACAAAATTCCCATCATGGTATAGTCTTCATTCTTAAGGAAAAGGCCATTTAAAAAATATAAATATGTTATCTGAGATGGTTAAAACAGTCATTAATGCCTTGACCCAATTGCCCTTAGAGAATGGGGAAATAGGTAGTGGGAAAATAGGAAATGATGTGGAAAAGACATGAAGAAAGGATTTTCAAAGCACAGTTGCTTGTAGGCTCTGTCAGACCCACTGAAGAACATTCAGGAAACTGTGGAAACTGATGGAAGGAGGGGACTTGAAGAAATACACATCATGAATTCAGTATGTTGCCAGAGAAAGGAGGGTGCTACACATGTCACCTTGGGCCTCATTAAGTTGTCAGAGGTTAGTGCAATGGCTGTTCCTGGGCGTGAAGTCCTCCTTGTGGGGACTCTGCAGACCATGAAACCATATGGGTATTAACAAAAGCAACAGATGCTCACTAGTCACCATTCTGTGCTCAATAACAACTTCAACTTAGGCAAGTTGCTCTTCCTTCTAAATCCTCAATTTCTATGTGTATACAATAGGATTAAATTACCTGCCTCGAAAATTACTGTGAACATTAAATGAGGTAATGTATGAGAAGACACCCTGTCCAATTAAATGTTTGGTACAACACGTTTGGATGACAGGAGATGTTACATATTTTCTCATCTCCGTACTATGTCCTCAAATTCACTATGAATATAGTAATTTGTGTTCTATGATACATGGTTTGTACAGTCTTGAGAAATCACCATTACCACCAATAGAAAAAAGGAAGGGAGGAAGGAAGGGAGCAAGGAAAAAAAAAAAAAGAACAAGGAAAACTATAGATAAAAAGGCTAAAAGGCATATTTATTTTGTTCCTTAAAACAAATTTGTATTTGTACATGGAAAGGTCTCATGAAAAAATTTATAGGCAGAAAAGTGGTGTTCTTGCTTTCAAGTACAATTTTATGTTAGTTTATAGCCCCCAAATACTACTTAGTTTTGTACTTTAAGCAAAAGCTCTTTTGATTGTAGAAAGGCCCCTGCGTAAGTGTCATGGGACATATACTATACCCAATTCCATGGCACATCTCACACACACACACTCTCACACACACGTAAATCATTTTGGGTTGTGTCATTGTGAAGCAGTGGAAAGAATGCTGGATGGAGTCAAAATACCAAATACCAATTTATTACCTCCCCAGCCAATAGATTTTTGTGTGCTCCCAGACCAGTCACTCAGCCTCTGTGGACCTCAACTTCCTTATCAATAAAACTGGAAGCTGGTACAGATCATTCTTCATTGTAAAAATGCAGTACTTTCATGCCAAAACCAATTTGGAAACTGAATTCATTTTTCAAAGCAAACGGTGACAAGCTCCCAAGGTGAACATTATAAATGTAACTGAACTTGAGCACATAATGAGGAAGTCATAAGTAATGAGAGAATAATGGACTTACATTATACCTTCATATTTCTGATTAGCTTACTACCTTTACGTGATCCCCAAAGTATAATAACTAGCAACATTTTCAAAAAATAGAATGAAGGCACCTATTTCTTCCTCTCGTGATGATCCCCACTTCCCTCCTGGGAAGGCTCCTTCTCCTCATGTCCCATCCTCCCAGACTACCTAGATCAAAGGTTTTTGGGGATATCTGGGGATTTATCCCAGCAGTGCCAATGCAAAACTCCACCCAAGCCACCCACCCCTTGATAATATTTTGACCACCCCAAAATATCATGATTACCTTTCGTTCACAACTCTTTACTGGCATGTTTTTGCAGATTCTTTCAGTATTACATGGGAGTCTAAAAAAAAAACCCACATCATTCATCATTAATGAAGGGGTTAATACAAACTGTTTTGTAGCTTTCCAGAGAGCTTTATGTACAGTCAAGTTTGGCTATTATCATACAAGTTAAAAAAAGAAATTCACTGACCATATTGAATTGGTCGGAGCAAAGCAAATACATCAAATTTTTGTAACCTTGTCAGATTTGGCTGTGCAAATGCATATGCTAAGTCTCTCCAAGTCTGCCTTTGCTGACTTATAATTCAGATTGCCAAAGGACATAGAATTTAACTAGATGCATATCATTTGCACAGCCTTCACATAGGTCCCTTAACTGGGACCTTTTGATTCAACTTCAGCAATTCGATGACCATGATAAAGTGAATAGAAGTTAACAGCTCTTTGAGTTTCTTCCTCACAAAATTGTAATTGTGAAATTTCAAGGTGAACAGCTTCCCCCTTTATTTTTTTATATTTTATTTATTTATTCGAGAGAGAGAGAGAGCATGAGTGTTAGGGAGGGGCAGAGGGACAAGCACACTCCCTCCCCACTGAGCGGGGCTCCATCCCAAGACCCTGAGACCATGACCTGAGGAAGGCAGACACTTAAACTGAGCCACTCAGGTGCCCCCAGGTTCTGTCTTTAAAAATCTATCCAACAAGAGTTGCCTTCATGTCTCGATATCTCAAAACACAGGAGTAAGGAAATGGCATCACAGTGTGAGGACTGGCAAACACAGCAAAATGGATTTGCTCATACAAATGTGGCATGTGAGCTTCCAGAAAGACAAAGGGATGTAAGCAAAGTACTGCCATTATAGATTTTCCTAATGGGAGATAGGAACTGTGCCTATTCGAGAGCAGTGACACCTTGGCCATACAACATTTGTTTAAAATATTAAAGCACATGGTCCATATATATGATGGAATACCATGCCTCCATCAGAAAGGATGAATACCCAAATTTTGTACCAACATGGACAGGACTGGAAGAGATTATGCGGAGTGAAATAAGTCAAGCAGAGAGAGTCAGTTATCATATGGTTTCACTTACGTGTGGCACAGAAGGAAAAACACAGAGGACACTGGGAGAAGGAAAGGAAAAGTGAATTGGGGGAAATTGGAGGGGGAGACGAAGCATGAGAGACTGTGGACTCTGAGAAACAAACTGAGGGTTTTGGAGGGGAGGGTATCAGGGGTTGGGGTGAGCCTGGTGGTGGGTACTGAGGAGAGCACGTATTGCATGGAGCGATGGGTGTGGTGCATGAACAATGAATCTTGGAACACTGAAAAAATAAAATAAAATAATTTAAAAAATAAAGTAAAATATTGAAGTACAAAAAAATTTTAAGTACAAAAGAAAAAAAAAGTTCTGTTCAGGAAAAAAACAAATAGCCATGAGCCAGAAGCTGGTGCAGTGTTGCCTCTGGAAACAGAAGGAAAAAAAACTCTTGATAAGCCAAGTGAGCTGGAATCTCAGCACAGTGCTTGAGTTTGCATCCTTCTTGCTGGCCTGGCCTCCTAGATCACACAGCCAGAGACTTCCCTCATGGTGCAACTCACCCTGGCTCCAAAAACTATTAGGACTGTATTGTACCCAAACTACCGGTTCTTCTGAGTTAAAAATCAATACATTAAGTTAAAGCGAAACTCACGGGGAAATGTGACAGCTCATTCACTTCTGCGAGTCATTCCATTGGAAAAAAATCAGAAAAAGCTCAAGACATGTTAATAAATAAATCTGAACGAGGTCAGAGTTCACTATAGAAGGTCTTCTGAAGCCTTGGGCTGTGCTGGACCAGCTTTAAATGAACCCTCCCTGTCAAATACCCATAAAAGGAATCTGCTTCCTTACTCTTTCTAGAAAAAAGAACAACATGCACCCTGAGTAGATTCTATAAAGACACGTTCAAGTCTATATTTCAATACCTGTTGATTTCAGTGTCTGACCCTAAGTCTGCTTCGTTCATTGTCAAATGCATAAGCACTACAGAGCACTTGGGGAAACCCTAAAACTGTTACCTGCTAAGTATTGATTAAATAGATTGAATAGCATTAACCACAGAAATTAGAATAAAATAAAAGCTTATATACTTCTACCTCAAAGGGATGTAATGAAAAGCCAGGAAAACTATAGATACCAGAAGTCTGGAATCTACTGTCCGTATCTGTGATCCTCTTTATATTCTCTCCTATGTTCCCTGTCCAAATATTGCACAATATCTTCCTGCCTTCATGATCAAACTTTAAAGCAACAATTGATTCCGGCTGGATTGTTTTTTAAGAGCTGTTTATTCTTCAATCTGCTTCAACCTTTTCCCATACTGACCTTTCCACTAAGAATGCCCTTCCTGTAGATATCAGAATCCTCCCAAATTGTTAAACTCACATTATACATTATTTCTCGCACCATTTGCCCATTCTCCCATCCAAAAACTCTCTCCTATTAGGGCTTGTTCCATGATCCAAGTCCCTCCTGAATTTTCCCACCTCCCCAGGAGTTCTTTCTCAGAATTATTTGAGAGCATTCTATTTCTGCTCACTCCTTAAATGTTGGAGTATCCCAGAAGCTCATTTAGTTGCATGGCTTCAAATCCCAAAGAATTTTTCTTCAGCTCAGATCTCTCTCTCCAAGAAGAGAGTCCAATTTCCTCTAAAAAAAATTCTGCTTGTAAATTCAGTGAGTATACTATTTTTAGAGTTAAACTTCTTCATTCCTCATTCTACCTTGTATTATCAGTCACCCAATCAGAAAGTTGGCTACAGCAGAGCCTTGCACAGAGTTAGGTACCCAGTAAATGCTCTGTAATAAACATGAATGGATTGTATATGTGCATGTGTGTTTGTATATAATATGTGGATCTAAAAAATAAATTTCATATTCCAAAGATCATTTAAAAATAATTTAAAAATTAAAAGTAAGATCTACAAAGTATCTTAAATCTAATCTAGCCTAATTCCTGCATAGCTAGTTGGAAGCTACTGTTTCTAGAACCTATGCTTTCTACTACTACTAAGCTTTTGCTCTTTAATGTATAGCAATTACATTTAATATTGACGAAACACCAATCAAGCATAAATACTAAAAGTTTCTTGTTAAGAATCCTCTCCATTTGGGGCACCTGGGTGGCTCAGTGGGTTAAAGCCTCTGCCTTTGGCTCAGGTCATGGTCTCAGGGTCCTGGGATCAAGCCCCGGGCTCTCTGCTCAGCAGGGAGCCTACTTCCCCCTTTCTCTCTGCCTGCCTCTCTGCCTACTTGTGATCTCTCTCCTCTCTGTCAAATAAATAAATAAAACCTGAAAGAAAGAAAGAAAGAAAGAAAGAAAGAAAGAAAGAAAGAAAGAAAGAAAGAAAGGAAGAAAGGAAGAAAGGAAGAAAGGAAAAAAGAATCCTCTCCGGTGATTTCCTGGTCCTTCTAATTCTCTGAGTTACTTTAATCAAGTTAGGGTAAAAATTTATTACAGCTCTGCTATCTCCTGGGTACTCGTATGTGTTATATCTTTTGATTCTTATACCAAGACAATAATATATTTCCTGTTTAACTCCATTTTACAGATGAAGAAATAAAGTGAATTGCCAAGGTCACAGTCTTGAAGTTTCAGAGTGGAACAGAAACTATATACAGTCTATTCTCTTGGTATTGTCCTTTGGAATCACTCACATCCTTTACTGTAGTTCATCCCTATCCGTCCTATATTTCCGAAGACTTCTTAGAAGACGTGTGTGCCTTTCTGTTATTAAATGGCTGACCCTTCAAAGAAAAACTAAGAAATGTGTTATTCTTCATTACTGCCCATACTCAGACCAAAGACAAGGTAAGAACTGTTTGGACCAAAACCTCCTAAGAATCTTTAACTTTCCACAGCAGTTTGCAAACTCTTTTAAATATCCTGTAAAACTTCCAACGCAAAAACAGCTCATTTACCGAGGATCACGTAAACGTAAAATAAATATCTTTCTAACAAACTCCGAAGTATGCATCTAACAAGCAGGAGATGGCTCTCCAAGATGCCTACTTCACTGTCCCTTTCATTTGTGCTGGGATGTTTCCTTTTTCAGACCTAGCTTCCTGAAAACTCTCAAAAGCCTTTCTCTGACAGAGGTATACATCAAAGCTTTCATATAGAAGAAAATAATTTATTTTCATAAAAACCACAACCTAATGTGTGCCAACTCTTACTTTTTTTTTTTTTATCTATTTATTTGCCAGAGAGAGAAATCACAAGTAGGCAGAGAGGCAAGCAGAGAGAGACGGGGAAGCAGGCTCCCTGATGAGCAGAGAGCCTGATGTGGGGCTCAATCCCAGGACCCTGAGATCATGACCTGAGCCGAAGGCAGAGGCTTAACCCACTGAGCCACTCAGGCGACCCCAACTCTTACTTTTAAAACGCTTATAGCCTACAGTTGAGTGCTAATAGCCTTTTCCTTTTTTATATTCACATCTTATTATTGGTGGGGAAGAAAGCCAATTAACCTTTCCAGGGAAATCATCTTACAATTAATTCTTCAATATGTTAAGTAGTAAAAGCTCCTCAACAATGCATTTTCCTTTTGAATTGTTATAAAACCTTTGGCTAGAAATTAATGCAGCAAATTCACAACAAGATTAAAATTCAAAACGAGCTATTTCTCTCCTCCCAGCAATAGAGAAACATAGTTTTGAATCCACATAGAAATTTCAAATGGGTTTACTTTTCAGAGAATATAAAGAGTAGAGGAAATATAAGGTCATAATTTTGGACACTGAATCCTTTTGCAACAATTGCCATCATCTTTCAAAACTGTTCAATGCATTAGCAATTTTTTCTGTATCTTTTACTGAATTATGAATTCAATTCTGATTTTTACTTTTGCCTTAGTAATTTCCTTGTAGTACCATCCGTCTAATTTACACAATGATATTTGAACATCATCAGAAATATCAAGTAAATCGGGAAAAGTGAACTTTTTTTTTTGGAAAAGTGAACTTTCTAACTACTCTCAAAAATTGACAGAAAGCAGGTTTGTATTTTTCATCTCTTTTTCAGACAGGTAACATGGTGCAAATGGATTTAGGAATGGATAGATTCGGATTTGAATCTAGGCCCTGCTAGCTGAAGAGTAGTATGACCTTGGGGCAGGTCTTACATTTTGTTGAATGACTTAATTCAGGCAAGATAAGTAAACATTTTTTGTTTGGAGGGGGGAGTTTAAGTTTTTGTTTTGTTTTGTTTTTTTATTCATTTGAGAGAGATATAGAGACAGAGACAGAGAGAGCACAAACAGGGGGAGAGGCAGAGAGAGAGGGAGCAACGCTTCCCACTGAGCTGACATGGGGCTCAATCCCAGGACCTGGAGATCACTACCTGAACTGAAGGCAGATGCTCAACCATCTGAGCCACCTAGGTGCTCCCAAGTAAACGTTTTTAAACCTTGACTTTATCACATGTTAATGGAGCTAATTATAATGTGAGGATTAAATGAGACAAAGTTGTATAAAGCATCAGGTATATCAACAATGCTCAATAATTCCTGGCTCTGTTCCATTTCCTGTTTCTATCCCTATGAACAGAAATCTATTTAAAGACCAAAAGCAATATCTCTCAATCAACTTCTCAAATTACCTTTTGTGAAAAAAAAGTGATATTACATTTCAAACAAGCATTCAGACCACAAAAAAATTAAAAGATTAAACATCAGATTGAATATTATGAGACTAGAGAGATTAGTGTTTTATCTTTCTTAGATGATGGGGAATTAGTAAAAATAATCATTATAATGAGAAACATATCTGAAGCTTAAATGTTAGGAAACAGTGAATGAACAATGTTGTATATATTGGAAGCCTCAATGAAGCATGTCCTCTTCTGAGGAAGCCTCTTCCTCCATGGCCTTCTGTGCTTTCATTAAGCAAGTCCCTTGGAAATAATGCTTCACATACCTAACCTCAAAAGGATTTGCATATGATCTCTATATCTCATCCAAACATGAAGGAAGAAATCTAGTAACCACCTACAGACTAAAAAAAAGACCATAAAGACCAACTACTCCAGTCTACAGCAGATGGTCACCAAGCCTGAGTTTGAAGACAAGTCTCCCAGGCAGGCTTCTAACTTCCGAGGTAGGCTACTTGTGAGTTCTAAATTCTTAGTTCTTTTTCCTGCCGAACTAAAATCTGCCTCCTGCTCATTTTCCCCAGTTGATTCCAGTTCTGTCTTGTTGAACAATACAGACTAAAGGGGCTCCAAATTTCATGTTATAGTAGCTATCCATTCTCTTTCTTTACTTCAATACCCAAAAATCAGAGAAAAAACATTTCTCTAATTTTCTAATTAGAGAAAATTAGAAAAAAACTCTAATTTTCTCTAGAGAATTATCCCTCACAAAGTTTCATTTAGATATGTATCATTGATTGTTACTATCTCCAGGGGTGGGCCCATGATTGCAACATGGATTTAAACAGTTCCCCCATGACCACAGTTATCCATTAAAAAGAGCATGAAATTGATTTCAAGAGGACTTTTGCTTTGAATAACTGAACAACAGTGTTTCTTGTGACTATTTCAGTAGACTTTAAAGTATGGATCCTCAAGCCACCATCTTGCCCATGGGAAACAAGAGCATCTCTGAGCCAACACAGAAAAAGGAAGTGCAGAAAGAGTGACAGGTTCCTAAAATATCCAGTCAAGTATGAAGGTAGAACTAGTTCCTTGCAGTTTTCAGTTATAAAAATTAAAACATCTAATTTTTTCTTACGTTTGTTTGGGTTGTATTTACTGTCACCTGCAGCCAAAACAATGTCCACTGACACACACGTATCGACATTCTATGTATCTTTGAAGACTGATACTTTCTCTCCATAATCATCAATTATTTCAGACTCACATTCTCAATTCCTTTACTTCCCACTCATAGTAAAAAGTTTACCTAATACCTTTCAAATGTAGTTGTTGTGTTCCTTAGTATCTTTTGAGTAAAATAAGAATAAAAAATAAAAAGTTTGTAAACAAACGGTACATAAAAGGAAAATAGACACATTTTTAAACTACTTTATGGGAAGAATCATTTTCAAACACCTTAGAAATACTGCTTCATGTCAATTAACCTGCCAATTTCAATCTTTGTTATCTCACCAGTAAATACGGTTTCCAGAGGACCTCCATTTGCTAAATCTTTATTAGCACTGAAGTTATTAAAAATTTCAATCAACTACATTTGTTTGCTAATATTCCATTATTACACTTTTCACGAGCTGGAAAAAAAAAGCCTCCAATTAATTTAAGGCTCTAAGGTTTTCTGTTTAATTAATACACATTTCTGTACCATGTGCAATTTTGACCTTGTATTTTAACACATAATAATAGCTAAGACACAGTCCCTTCACATGAGGATTCTTATACTTGCTGGGTTAAAAAATTTATAATTCATCATGACCACCATCATCGCCATCAACCATAAGTTTCCTCTTTCTTTATGCAGTGCTTAAAATATGACAGGCTTGGCGTAAAGTGCTTTGCAGATATGATCTTATTTAATTCCCTTAACTTCATGATATAGTATTATTATCATGAACTATGGACAAGAAAACAGAGATAAGTTAAGAAATATCCAAAGTCATCCAACTTACAGATGACAAAGCCAGCAATGAATACTAATTCTGTTTCTAAGATCATGTTTTTAATAATCATATGACTCTGTCTCTAATTTCTATAATATTATGAAGGTCATGTAATATCATTCTCATGTTATTATAGACTTTATCCCTATAATACCAGGTGAAATACATGCAAACAATGTTCTGAGGTTACCATAATGGAAGAAACAAGCACTTCTGCTTAGTAGTAGGACTTCTTAAAGGGACAGCATTTTTGTTTAAAGATTTTATTTATTTATTTATTTATTTATTTATTTATTTATGAGAGAGAGAGAGAGAGAGAGAGAGATACCAAGAAAGAGAACACAAGCTAGGAGAAGAGGGAGAAGCAGACTCCCTGCTGAGCAGGGAGCCCCATGCAGGGCTGGATCCCAGAACCCTGGGATCATGACCTGACCTGAAGGCAGATACCTAACTGACTGAGCCACCCAAGTGCCCCCCAACATTTTTAAATGAATTTATTTCTTTTCAAACAAGAAAGGTAAATGAATGAAATTAAGAAAAATCAATACATCAGGGGCATCTGTACCCCATCCAGATTTGCATACTATTGTCTCCTCATTACTCAAGGGACTCGCTTCCTTTTGTTTTCTTCTTTCATTCTTAAAACAAGTGTTTCTTCGTCATCTATCCTAAGGTCAAAATCCTGGTATGGCAATCTACACTTTGGACTGCACTTACATCATCACCAGTCCCAAGGGATTTTTAATCTTATTTCTGGTGGTGAAATGAATGTCTTTAAATTTTTTTTGAAATGAGATTTTTTGATGCAGGAAATATTGAGGAATGCCTCCAAAGTCACAGTGAGTAACCAATCAAACAACACACCCGAGTAGTACACCTGGTGTCCTTGACAGATAGCACTCACCTGCTTTCCTTCTTTCTGCTCCTTCTTCTTCTGCCTTGGTCCCATTCTCAAAGAGGTTCTTGCTTCCATTTCTGTGAAGAAGACGGCAGTGAGAGAACAAACACAGTCTTTTCCAAATCTCTTGCCAATGCTACCAACAAAGTTGAGAGAGTTTTGTTTTATAATTTGGCATTGTCCCACCTCCTCCCTGATAAAGGTATTCATGAACAGCAAAATGACAAAAGGCTTACAACATGCAGACAGTTCACCAGCTGAATAAGGATAAACAGTATAATATAATTTACAATTATTATTTTGGAAATGAGGTAATCAAGGCATCACAATATTCCGGGTATGCCAGAGTGCGGAATATGTTAAAATTGGACAAAATACAAACTTCAATACACAAATGCAGTATCCTTCAATTAAACATGTTTGAGTTCTCTCTCATTCTAAAAACAAAAAAACAAACAAAAAAACCCCACAAATAAACAAGCAAAGACACAAATAATTATAACCAACTTTCTCCTTGGCATCCACTCTCCACAGGCAATATACTCAAATAGAATATTCACAGACAAATTCAACAAATTCAAAGAGAATAAACTAAAAGAGCCATTTTGGAGAGCACAAGTAATGAATATCAATACTTTACAATAGCTGTCTCTGAAGCTGAATCTCCATTTGACATTGTACTAATATTATGAACATAGCATTCCTTTAACATGTACAAAAGATGAATGTAAGACCTGAAGTGAACACTTACTACTTTTTAAAAAAGGTGTCATTTCAAAACATTATGTTACACCATGACCTGAAAGAGGTGATCATGTTCTTGACAAGGTTTGCTGTTTAAAGACTTCCTGTCTGCTATGACACCCGGAGGTACCGCGAACAAAGCGACACAGGCATCAAAACTGGGCTGGAAACATGTGCTGTCAAGCAAAGCATAGGTTTCTCACGATTTTGGTGTGCCATGTGTGCATATGCTGCTTTTCATTTGGCAAGCCTTCTTAAATGTCTTAACAGGCTGCTAAGAAATAACAAGTGTTCTTTTGTTTGTCAGATTTTAGGCATTCTAGGGGACATTTTAAAGCTACGTGGGTTCAGTTTACTCCATTCCAAGCTAAGAATAGAACATCTTTTAAAAGAGCTGCTCCCTTTGATCTATGTATGGAGCAGTATGGAGGCTGTCATCTCTCACCGGAGGACGGATTACTTGTTAACAGGAGTTCAACATTCAAATCCTGAGCTTTGTCAGGGAGCATGTGCTGCCCAGGAAGAATAATGGCACCTCGGTCCCTCCTGAACAGAGAAATCTATTCACAGAGGGGAATGAATCTGGCAAGGATGCCTTCTTTCAGGTGCAGTAATATTTTAAACCGAGAACATTACCTGACACTTTATAGGTGATCAGAAAATAGTTACTGAAGTAACCCATTCCTGCCTTCAAATACCTAGGGCAAAAAAAAAAAGGGGGGGGTGGGGAGAAGGAAATCCAGACTAGAACCACAGAAATAATGCTCCTACACCACAGGATCTTGGGTTTCAAAAATTCCTTGTGAAGAGAAATTAAAAATTCACGTGAGCTCTCTATTGGATGACATTTACAAGTCATGTTTGGCATGCTTTAAATGCATATGTTTCTCTTGGAGCACCTCCCTATGTGGGGCTGATTTAATACAATGTGATTTGTCTCAAACCTTCTTTTATGTTTAAAAATGCAAATCTATTATAAGATTTGCAGTAAGGCTCATATGTAGTTCTCATGACCCCTGAAGCAGTAGAACAAACACAAGCAAATGCCCTCTAACACTGACATGGAGCCATCATATTTTGCTCTTCTCAGCTGAACGGACACTCACTAAATCTGTTTACCTTACAGCAGCGTCTTTTCCTGCCACTATGTTGTTTTCTGATGAACATTTAAACCACACTGAGTGCCAAGAAAGTATAAATGTGCCTAGAGACTGCAGAAGTTTCAAAGTGTATCATCACCCTGGATGTTAAAATTCAGGTATAATAGCAGATTTAGTCACTTCCAAGCAATGGTCAAG
>CM052809.1:41700251-41739939 GCA_028533885.1 Nasua narica
ATAGAAACACTGACAGAGGGATAAGATGGGGGGTGGTTATAACTACTCACAGGCGAGGAAGGTTATTTCAGGTCCTCCTGGGTTTATAGTTGTATTAAACCTCTCATTGTAATGTTAAGTAGTTAAAAAAAATAAAAGAAAAAAGAAATGTGAAAGCAAGTGAAGACTAAAATAAAATTTAAAAAAATAGAGAGAATAAGAAAGAGAAAACAAAAACAAACAAACAAAAAAACTTGTGTCTATGAAATATACAAGTTTGAGGGTATTACCAGGAGCTTAATATGTTGATTTCCCCTGGCGTTGGGGGGTTTAAAATTTTATGGGGACCCTGTGGTTATAGTCCTTTTGTTTTTGGCTGGTGTTCTGGGGGAGGGGCCTACCGCGTTGTTTTCCAGTCAGTCTTACTTGGGTTGAGTCACCCTGCCCCCCATCAAGGGGCTGAGCTCTGTGGAAACTGGTTTCTCAGTCTCTTGCTCTCTGATGGTTTTTGGCCTTTTGTAGTTTTTTCACCTTTTCAGAGAGTCCAAGCAATGAATCTGCCGAGAAGCACTCAGACCTCCGAGTTGCAGGAAGCCCGAGTCTCTGCTCCCCTCTGTGTGGTTCAGAACACACACTCCCCTCTGTGAAATTTCTGCTCACAGCACAGCCCGACCGAGGTGGCAGGTGACCCCAGCCACCTATTTGCGCCTCCGCGAGGGGCGCCCGGGAGGTTAGGCCGCTTGCCTGCTTTCTCTCAGCGGCCGGCGGGGATTGCTCAGCCTCTGCAGTGCACCGCAAATGTCGCAGTCGTGACACAGGGTAAAGCTGCAGCTCGTGGACCACTGCAGACTCTCTAAAGGCGCTTGCAGGTGCGAGCCCGGCCCACAGGTTGTTGCAGAGAGTGGAAAGCTGCAGGTTCAGGAATCGCGGACTGGATCCCCCACCAGTTCCACTCTGGGGCGCTCCTTCCTGGGAGAGTGGGTCCAAGCGCCGGTGCCCACGAGCCCCCACCTTCCACTAGTTACTCCTCAGAACCTTCTGCCCTTTTTAAGTGTTTTTAACGGGCTCTACGTTAATGCTGGTCCCCCTGCCACCGGGCACTTTCCTTTGGGGTATTACTGTCCTTGGTTAGCTTCTGGTGGCTCCCTCCCCCTTTTGTTTATCCTCCGATATCAGCTCGAGTGTTCCCCCTTTGCTTTTACCTCTCCACTGCTGTCTTCTGCTCTCGGAGAAATCCCGGTGTGAGAAATCTTTCTCCTCAGGGTGATTTCATGGGTGTTCAGTGTGTTCTGGTAGATTTCCAGCTCACTTTTGGGGACCGGTTGCTGCAGGATCTCTTACTTCTCGCCATCTTGACTCCTCCTCTGTATTATGGCCTCTTTTTATATTTCCTTTGGTGATTTTGAAATGCAAAATTTTCCACGTGCTTTCCGACTTCAAACATCTCCCCAAATCCCAATTTTCTCTTTGTCATCAGGGCAGGTGGTTGGACTCCTTCTGTGGTGTGATCCTAGTGGGTCCCTGGAATATAGGTGTGTATTTTGAAGTCTCTAATGAGGATGTGATTTTAGGACCCTTTCTACTAACCTTCTAATCCATGGTCTGATGAAATTCCCAGCGAGAGGTGCTTTGTGATTATCATGTAAATTTGTTATTCTGGCATAACATGGTCTTTTTATTTCCTAAAATATACTTCTGTGGTGCTTTAGTGGCTCAGTCAGTTAAGCATCTGCCTTCAGTTCAGGTCATGATCCCAGGGTCTTGGGATCAAACCCCACATCAGCCTCCCTGTTCAGTGGGGAGCCTGCGTCTCCTTCTCCTTCTGCTGCTCCCCTGCTTGTACTCTCCCCCCTCCCCACACCCCAAGGATTAATTAATTTAATTATTAAAAAATAAATCTTTTTAAAAAATCATCCTTTAATAAAATAATAAATAAGTAAATATACTTGTCTTGGAGTGATGCCATTATTTCACCCATTTAAAAAACTTTGAAGAAATCATCTAGAGAATTTTATGTGCCACAAAAGTTGAAATTAAACAAACACTTTTTAATAGTATTCTTCTATACCCTCCCTCATGTTCAACAAAGTAGAGAGGAGGGGTGAAGGAACCCACAGAGCAAAGCTTCCATTGTGAGAGTAATTCTTACTGTAAGTCAAAGATCTCTGAACAAGTAGAATATCAACATGACTGTACTGAAACAGATAAAGGAAACATTGTATAATAATCCCTATCTATACACGGTGGAAACAAAACAAAAATACAGTTGTGTACACACTGGAAATATTTCCTTTGAAACAAAACTACAACTTGATTTAAAAAAAAAGTTTGCAAAATAAATAAATAAATAAATAATAAAAATAAGTTTGCAGTTCCTAAAAGTTATTTAAGAAGATTTTAAAATATTCAAACAAGAGATGAAAATATTCAAAGGCAAAAATATCTGAGAAAGATATCTAGCATTCCTTTGTAAATCTCTTAACCATTGTTCTCCTAGTGTAGAGTTGGAAAGGGCTACTTCTGGAGCTGGAAAAACTTATAATACTCATGACTAAGTTATGATACTACCTATGCATTTTGTTGTTTAAGATCACACTTTTCCAGGGCGCCTGGGTAGCTCAGTGGGTTAAAGCGTCTGCCCTCCACTCAGGTCATGATCTCAGGGTCCTGGGATCAAGCCCTGTGGCAGCCGGTGGGCTCTCTGCTCAGCAGGGAGCTTGCTTCCCCCTCCCTCTCTCTGCCTGCTTATGATCTCTCTGTCAAATAAAGAAATAAAACCTTTAAAAAAAAAAATCACACTTTTCCAAAAGTTGAAACAATATATTCATTGTCAAATAATATATCTCACCTATAACTATCAAATAATATATTCTAATATATTGGATCGTGATTTCATAACTGTATTCTAATTTTAATTTTATGATTCATTGTTTTTCATTTTTGGCAGTGTCTATTTTTATTTTTATTTTTTTTTTTAAAGATTTTATTTATTTATTTGATACACAGAGAGAGCTCACAAGTAGGCAGAGAAGCAGGCAGATAGAGAGGAGGAAGCAGGCTCCCCGCTGAGCAGAGAGTCCGATGTGGGGCTCGATCCCAGGACTCTGAGACCATGACCCGACCCAAAGGCAGGAGCTTAACCAACTGGGCCACCCAGGTGCCCCTCTAGTTTTATTTTTAGAATATTTTTTCAAAATTTATTCTGCTAAAAATGTTCATAATCCATCAGCTAATAAATATATAAAGTTTCATATTCCTTATATGTTTTTCATAACTCATTGATGCTTTCTTACATTTGAAATATATTAAGCATTATATGTCATTGGGTTTTTAAGGTAATAATTCTAGACACTATTAAAATAAAATGTCAGAGTTATTATCATACATTCATATTAACGCAAAATAAATACTAAAATATTGATATTATAATTTAATTTTGATATTGAAATCACTAGATTCATTCCTCTCCCCTGGTTCTCAGTGATTTAAGTTGAGCAAACCCCCTTGATCTCAGCTACCTTTATCCCTCTTCCCGTGATATCCAGACTTGGAGAGAATGGGAAGCAGTTCTTTCCCATTTTCTATCAGACACCTTTGGTCTAGAAGGAGAGAGGAAGTCACAGACTGTCACATGGCAGCCATGATAGACAGGACAAGGATAAGACAGGATAAGAAGCTATGAGTCAACCTGTACCCCTAAAGCAAATAATACATTGTATGTTAATAAATGCAAAAAAGAAGAAGAAGAAGAAGAAGAAGAAGAAGAAGAAGAAGAAGCAGCAGCTATGAGTCAGACACATAGACCGTATTTTTCTAGCTGACTTTCCAAGATCTAACTTTTCTGCAAAAGTGACTGAGATAATTGGCCTCTTGGAGTCATTTTCACAGTGACCACTTGAAATGCAGTATTTATGGGAGTGAAGCTTTCCTAAGAAATGGGATCTCCAAGAGATGTCAACATCACATCTCATTCTCCAGAAAAAAAAAATAATAATAAAATTAAATTCTGAATTCTAGAATATGAAGTTACATCAGGCAGGATTCTCAAGTATAAGCAACAGGCACCAACTCCAGCTCTCTTAAACAGGATAATTTTAATTATTAGAAAATAATGGACTAACTTATACAATCTATAGGGCAGCTTCAAAAATATTGCTCAAAAATTCAATGAGAATCAAAGAAGACCAAGCAGCCCCGATCACCACATAGGAACCCTTTCATTAGGTTATTACTCAGACCACTCCCAGTGCTTCGCCAGTGAATTATTCTACTACTACTGTGCATGAATTCTAAGTGACTCCTTTAGTTTTGTACCCTTTCTAAATCCTGATTAGGAACAACCAACTGATAAGCATAGTTCATGTGTCTTCACCCTAGAGATCTGAGACTATCCAAGTACAATAAAGAAATGCCCTTAAATAGAACGAATGTGGCTACCAACAAATGTCCACAACAAGCCCTAGATTTCCATTCTTTCATGCTTGGTCCATAAAAGAAATGTTAGAATTAAAATACACTGTCATTTCTTGAATTGGGATACATTTTAAGGCACAACTTGACAAAGAGCTAGGTAGGAGTATCCATTGGATAGGCAAGCCAAAATGGTGATGGCTTTGGATTCTAGGAGTTGGACCTCTGCGTTCTCAAAATATGTTGAGGATCAAGTCCCATTTCCAAGAGACTCGGGACATCTCTGAAAGATTAAATAATATATTTTTAAAATAAGAAGTAGGAAGGGAGAGAGAGATAATTTAAAAGCTATCAGCAAATAATTGTAACAAAAATGTCTGAGTTTATTAAATTTTCTCTCAACCTTGTTTGACATACAAACTCATTTCAGAGTAATTATGATATAGAAATGCCATTCTATTAGGATTTCCTAAAATCATTTCATCACTTTGTGTGAGTTATAATAAAGACTAAAATCTTTTAGATCAATAAATCATTACAGATTATGATAATAATTTATCCAATGTGATTTTAATAATATTCATGACATATAATCATTCTTATTTCTACTCTTTAAAGGGAATATTTTAAGGTAATAATTTATTTAAATTACTTATAATTTTTAATTTAACTTAATTTAATTTTTTACATTATTTTTGAGAGAGAGAGAGAAAGCATGCAAGCCACGGGGATAGCGTGGAGGGAAAGGGAGAGAAAGAATCCTAAGCAGGCTCCATGCTCAGCACAGAGTCCAATGCAGAGCTTGACTTCACAACCCTGAGATCATGACCTGAGCCGAAATCAAGAGTCAATGCTTAATCAACTGAGCTGCCCAGGTGCCCCTAAACTAATAATTTAAGTGACTCTTAAGCTGCCATATTTTATCATGTTTTTTGTATGGGCCAAATGTATATTCAAATACAGATTGAACATCAACTATAGTTTTAGCATCAAAAGAAGACAAAAATGTGTTTCTATTATATGATACTGTGAAATCTTGCTTTCTGGATTACTTCTTATAATTAGCAGACTTCGTTATTGAAACACAGCACAAAAAAATTTCAGACTACTCTTTGCAAGGCTCTGTTATCAAATAATCCACTGAAGATTTAAAAAGTGTTATTCGCTATGACGTGAAAGAATAAAGTAGACCTACATATAGCTTTCTTTTTAACATTGTTTTTTATGATAAGAAAGATAGCATCACGTGGTACATAGAAATTTAAATCAGATGGATTTTCAACTTACAGATCTGATGAAAAGAATTATTATCATTTCATGCTCTCTATTAATATGTATTTTGCCATTATCGTTCTTTTTGTGGTCTGTAAACAACTGTCCTACAAGAAATATAAAATTTTAAGTAAATAGATAAAAATTAGAAATGACTATAACTGTACATGAGCTTAAAGGATAAAATCCAGCTCACTCTATTTCACCAAATGTGGAATGAAATCATTTAAACATTACTTTCAGGCAGATGTCATTGTGATTTCAACTACTTCAATCAATAAAATATTTCCTGGAAGCAGAGAAAAATTCTAGATTCATTTGAAATTATGTGTTATTTTTCTCTCATAGATTCTACATGGAGTTGTATAAAAGCCTGGAGAGAAATGCCCCGGATGTTGGGAGGCACAAGAACTTACCGTCAACCACCTCATCCTCAACGACAGCACTATTCTTTTCATCTTAGAATCCAGAAATTCCTAAAATAAAATGCATCACTCGTTTCAAGGGTAACTTTCTCTTTTCCCAATTTACAGAGTCGCATGCACCCTATGTGCCCACCCGACAGAGACGATAACTATTTTATCTCCACCCCTGTTTGTCACCAAGTACAGTCCCCCTCCTCCTTGGTGCGGAGAGGAAGCCCATCCTTCACGCAGGTTTTCAGATGCAACCACTACGTAAACACCTCTCCACACACTTGCTCAGGGAATACAATCTGGCCACTTGGGATGACTTAAAATGAGGAGCACACCAATTATCACGAAATTTACAGCCGCATTATCTATTTGTGAGTCCTCTGTATTTACCAACAGAACTGGGGCTGATTCTCAGATAATTAGCATATTATCATCGCATAATGGTGTAGAATCCTTCATGAGGCTTCTTTATTATTCCCTGTCTGCCTTTGATGGTGTGACGCATGTTAAACTGGTTTTCTAAAAGGAGAAGAGGAAAATAATAAAAGCAAATGAAGTAAAAAGCCCCCAAGACCATGGGCACAGGGAACCAGCAAAAATTTTGCTCATGTTCAGTCCCACTTCAGCTCACTAATAGTCCTCCTGCTGTGTTAAATGCCTTCTCTCTACTCCCACTTCTAGTGGGAAATGTGGTTTAGATCCCTACACATCTGAGCTGGAAAATTTTGCAAATTTTTAAGGAAGCTATAAAATCTGCTACGCTCTTATCCCTTTAACAGTTCCAGGAAGAAGGCAGCAGATTTCTGTACCTCTGAGGCCAACACTGCTTAGAAACCCCCTGCCCTACGCCACAGGGGCAGAGGGCAGGGGAAAGACTTCCACTGTAATGTGCTTCTGAATGGCAGTAAGCCCTACTTAGATCATTCCAGAATGGGCCTTTCGACACTAAATTCCAAATAGTCAATTGTTAACCATGTACCTGTCAACTCTGGCTGGCTTAATTTCTATTTTCACCAACAAAATGCTAGGATTCTTTCGGAGAGATACCATGCTGTTGTTTGCTCTTGTTGTTTTTCACCCTATCTCCCGTGTCTAGACAATGCCTACCTCAAAAAAGGAACTCATTAAACATTGAGAAGTTGAATTAATGAATTAATTCACGGACAAATCATCGCACTAGACGTGCTGTCAACAGAACTCCGCGATGCTGGGTATGTTCACGCAATGTTCATCTGCTTGAGTAACTACCAGGCGCATATGGTGACTCTTGAGCCCTTGAAATGTGTCTAATAGAGCTGAGAAACTGAAATTTTAATTTCATCTTATTTTCATTAATTTAAATTTAAATTTAATTAGCCACATGTGGCTGATGAGTAACGTACTGGACAAGACAGTTCGAGATAGTAGGAATATAACCACGACCAGGATACAGTGTCCGCCTTCAAGGAGAGCTCCTTGTCCAGAAAGATAAGCTCAAAAATCATTGAAAGTCTTCACAAAAGGAGAGGCATTTGAACCGGGTGTGCAGGATAAAATACAGAATGGAACCTATAGTGAGGATTCAGGGCTTCACCTAAGACACAAGCTCAATGGCATGTCGAAGGGCTTAAGACAAGGTTTTCTATTTAACTTATAATAACTGATATGCAACTACAGAAAGCATAGATTTGTTTTGAGGATTAAAAGACAGTATATAGGTACTTAGAATATAGAAAGAGCTATGGTGTGTGTATAAATATGTACACTCTTCCATATTCTCCCTCTCTCTTTCTCTCTATGTATCTATATTAACCATAATTTATTTTAACCAAAAATAATCATAATTTATTTTCCACTCCTTATGCATATCAGACCAAAGACAGAATTATTTTGTTCATACATGACATTTAGTGGCATAGCTAGCTTTGGGAGTAAGGAAAAAGGGAGAAGAAAGAAGTCCGTGCACATGATCAGGAACCTCCAGAAGTAAACAATCTTCAAAAATCGTGGCCTAGAATCCTAGAGACAAACAATATAAGTACATTCCTTCGGTTTCATTTCTTATAGCTTTAGTTTACAAGAGAAAAGGTTAAATAGCTCCATCTAGAGATACTTGTGGTAGATCTTAGGGATACACAGCCTAGAAATCATCACAGGCACCAGCCCCTGGCCAAAGAGGTTCATAAATAAATCACTCTCACTGGTCCTACATTATATCTACAGCAAATCTGGGAGAAACCACTATAATCTAGTCATTAGAAATTTATTAAATTTTATGCAACTTAAATGTTAGGTTAAATGAGTATACCTCCACTAAAAACAGTAAGCCCCGAGAACAAGTGAGATGAATAGAGGGACAACGCTTTCCTGAGGCTTTCAAATGCGTTCAGTAGCATGTACAGATGCAATCAGAGCCATGCCAGGGTTGCTAGCAGAGCAAGGCAACTGTAAAGTCACCCAGGCCTATACTACACTGTTGCTGAGGACAAAATGGTGTGTAGGAATAAACACATTCTCCGAATCTAGGGGGCTTACGTTCTAATGGAGGATAGAGGCATTAACCAAACGCTAGAATATTTAAAAATCATAATGCAACAAGAGCTTTTAGGAACAGTTCAATAATGCGAGGAGTAAAACAAAAAGATCTAGAAAGACTTCACTGAGGAAATGACGCATGATCTCAAATATAAAGGTTGGGTGGGAAAGAACGCGGAGAATAAACGAAGGATGAGGAACATGGAGAATAAACGAAGGATGAATATTGAATGCAGAGGAAGAGGAAGGCTCAAAGACTGTCACAGAAAGGAACGTCCCAACTCAAGAGAGTGCAAATGGACACAGGTGGATGGGCTGGAAAGGGTAAGAGAGTGTGAGAGCTGCTCTTCCTTTCTGGGCTGCCCCTCTTGCAGAATGAGAGCACCATGCTCTCTGCAGCATGCTGGGTTTCCCAGTGTGTGCTGCCATTTACCGGTATCTCCCTCTATGTCGATCTACTACAGCTTTGGTTTCTTTACAGGAATGAGCAGAAATGCCAGCATCTTTCTGAGAAGGGACTCTGCAGACATGTCATATGGGAAAACTCTAGGAACAGGCAGTAACTAAGCAATGGATGAAAGCTTTCAGGATCCAGCTGCCTCAAAACTGGCACTCTTGCCTACTAACAAGATGAGAAAGGGTGACCCCCTCAAAAGGAAAGCAGTACAAAGAGCATAGAAGACTTTGGGGGGTTATGGATATATTCATTTTCTTGACTGTGGTGATGGTTTCACGGATGTAACTATGTCATTAGAAAGTCTCAACTGACTTCTCTACCACAGATGAATTTTTAAGATGCTTGCCACAATATAAAAATGAGAAAACACAAAAACAAATAGGAAAATGTAAATAACAATCAATAAATATAAATAATATCATCTTGCAAGTAATAAGAAAAATACAGATTAAAACCAGAAGTCATCTTCACTCATTATATTGGCAAAATATATATACACATATAAACCTCATAATCTAATCAAGCCCATTCTTTAAAAATGTGGGGAATAATAAATAGACAGAAGGAGCCTGTATTTCATTATATTAAAAAAAATAAGAATGTGTTAGGAATGCATACAAGCCCTCCAGTCAATTTCCCCAAATGTCACTAAATCACTCTTAAACACTATGTAATATTTCCCTCAAAGATGCCTACATAATAGGAAAGAATTAAATACCACCCACTTAATTATCACTTATTAGCAGGTAAGTTTGTATATAATATTCAAATATATTGGTTATGAGGTACTCTTTCCTTCTTATTGCAACAAATGTGTACTATAATGTAACTAAATAATGAATAATGTGCAAAACACACATAAGATGCAAATGGAACTTTGCAAAATACAATGTTACATGGCTTTTTATTTAATGTGAATAATTGAATGGAGATCTCACTTTTCTGGGGCTTTTTTCCAGCTTTATGGACATATAAATGACAACACTGTACAAGCTTCAGATACATTGTGATGATTTGTTATATGTATATATTACAAAATGATAACCACAGTAAAGGTCAATTAACATCTGCAATATCTATAGAATTACCACTACTTCTGTGTCTGTGGTAGGAACATTCAAGTTCTACTCTCTCAGAAAATTTCAAGTGTAAATGACAGTGTTTTTAACTATACTCACTAAGCCATATATTAGATTTCCAGAACTTATTTATCTTACAACTGAAAGTTTATACCCTTGACCAACATCTCCCTGATTTCCCCCCTCCCCCACCCCACATAAGCACCAATCTCCTCTCTGTTTTTACCAGTTCAAATTTTTTTAGATGCCACTAAAAAATTTAGATTACACTTTGTGAGATCACACAGTATTTTACTCTAATTTTACTTAGCATAACACTCTGAAGTTCATCCATATTGTCACAGATGGCAGGATTTCCTTCTTTTTTTTATGGCTGAATAATATTCCTGTGTGTGTGTGTGAGGACATGGGCTGTTTTCACATCTTGACTATTATTAACTTTTCAAAGAAGTAACTGTGGTAGGGCTAAACAGCACGCTGTATGTCCTTTTACCCTGAATTTTGCTAAAGCAACCTATCTTCTCTACTTTATACCAGGTAACTGATTCAAATAGTTGAATTGGGGTTGAAAACATTAAAAGTCACTATGGGGATAACTGAAATAGTGACAGGAAATAATACTTACATTTTTTAATGATAGCTTCTTGTTTTGATGAAGGTGCAGTAATGAGCCCAACTCTACATTGTTGGTAAAAGTCTGCAGTACTCTTTTACACCCAGACATGTTTATAGAAGATGTGATTACTTAAATTGAAGGTTGAAATCTCTGGCAAGGACCTGGAAAGCAGTTATTTGGGGTTGTCACTCAAGGTCAGATCCATATGCTTTGGAAATAATATCGTGATCAAATTAATATTCTTGGATAGGAATTTAAGAGCCCAAGCAAAAATTCACCTGGTTGGAGTTTAATTTCATTAAAGAACATTGCTATTTCAGGCATTTCTTTTTTAATACAAGAAAATTTTTTAAAATTCCTTTATTTAATGTAAAGCAAACAATTATTTTGCAATGTGGAAAATCATTTCCATATGCGTTTGTTTTTCAGATTTTCTTAAGCAGGAAATACCCACTCGGTAACTTACCTAGTTTAAAACAACTATTTTGGTACTCCAATTAAAAACAAAGAATAAGGTAAATTTGTGGGGCATAAAATCATCATAGAGCACTCAGTCACTACTTGAAAGTCTAGGGACTCTTGTGGAAAGAACAAGCACTGGCTCAGTTGTTGATAAAAACATATTCACACTTCAAAAATCTATCACATCTGGCACAGGCCTAGGGCCACTCAGCACAGAGTCCTCAGTAGAAATTTCTAGAACACAATTTTTCAGAAAATCACTTTAACTCAAGAGATTAGTGGAAATAAACAATAATGCCAGTACTTTACATAGAAGGTATTTGCCTTTTTTTCTCTGCTCAGATAGAGTTGGCTAGACTAGGAGCATCTAATCTATCACTGTCAAACAGAACTTCCTGACGGAAACATTCTATATTGCTTGATCTAATATGGCAGCAACTAGCCACATGTGGCTTTTGAGCCCTTAAAATGTGGTTACAGAGACTGACTTATAAATCTTATTTAACTTAACAAAAACATTTAAATTTAAATAGCCACATGTGGTGGCTGGTGGCTATGACCTATCAGCACAGATCTACTTGGAGCCTAACTAGCCCAAATCTGAAACTACTAGAGACCTCTTGCTATCGCCAAGCTATCTGTCTTTCTCACCTTTATACATGACAGTAGCTAGCCTTTGTGTGAGATGGTATCTAAATGGCAGGGGTGCCTGGGGTCTCAGACGCTTAAGTGTCTCCCTTTGGCTCAGGTCATGATCTCTAGATCCTGGCACTGATCCCCATATCGGGTACCCAGCTCAGCAGGGAGTCTGCTTCTCCCTCTCCCTCTGTCTCTCCCACTGCTTGTGTGCTCTGCCTCCCTCTCTCAAATAAATAAATAAAACCTTTAAATAAATAAATAAATGGTAGAAACCTGCCAATCACTGTGTTTTGTTCATGGTGTTCTATGTAGACAGAACAAAGACAAAAGCTTAATAAGTTTATCACGGATATTTTACTGGTAAAAGACATGGGTGATAGCACATTTTCAACAGTTATGAGAGATGACATTAAATTTACATCTTCCATCCAGAATTTGAATAATGAGAAAGCCCTTTATGGCCCTGATACTGGCTCCCATTCCCACAGCTTAGATATATTCATTAAAGGGCATCAACAAGAAAGAAAGCTTATTAAAGGAGATTATTAATTTTCAGGCTCATTATCCCAGCTGTTATTTTTCTCTGTTATGTCTCAATGAAATACGTGGGTAAGTCTAGCCGTGAGGAAGAAGAAAAGCTAAGGGGAGAAAAAATGTGGGAGCTGAAGCAATCATGCATCAGGACACAGCAGAGCCGACAGCCTCTCTCAGGCTAATGACAAATTGGATCAAGTGAGGTTGAAGGGCTGCATAATGATATGCAGAAGGTCAGAGGCAAAATGAGAAATTGTGTTTCCAAGAGCAAAGCAACAGGACTGGAATACCTATTAAATGCTCTTCATCTTAGGCCTCAGGAATGCCGGCCATATGACAAGCACATTGTGTAAGACTTCAGAAGAACATGGGTTTGAAATATTTTAGGGGGAAAAAAAGTCTTTTTCAAAATAAGTCTCGCATGACAAAAGAAGAAAATTCAATGTTACTCCTAAGTCACAGACTGCCTCTAAAGCCATAAATTTCCCATTATTCGTTGATGGCTGTGACATAGGTCAGTGTTTCTCAAAGTGTGAATGGTTGGCTGGTATCAGAATTATTTGGAGAACGGATGAGAAATATAGAATTCTGGGACCTCTTCCAGTTCTTCCAAATCAGAATCTCTAGGGCTAGACACCCGGCATCTGTGTTTTTACTAATATCCCCAGACGATACCTATACGAACCAAGGTTTGAGAAGGTCCATTAAAGGAGATTGAAGGGATGACAGGGAGCTTGGAAGCTCACAAAGTTCTCACCCAAATATTGGAAGACAAAGAAAAAGTCTTTAGAATTTGTTTAATAAGTGGATGCCTGAACTTTCAAGCATCACCAGATGGGCTGAAAATTAACATATATCCAGTATCTTTAAATAATTACAAATACCCTTAGAGTTTCCATAAAAGCAGGATACAAATCATTATTAGGAAGTGTGATAATTTTATGTGTCAACTTGCCGAAGTCACAGATTGCTTAGATACTAGGGTAAACATCATTTCTGGGTGTGTCAGTGAGGATGTTTCTGAATGAGATTCACACTTAACTTGGTAGATTAAGCAAAGCAGATGGCCCTCCCCAACGTGGGTGGCTCCATCCGATCCTGTGGAGGCCTGAATGGAATAAAGGGCTGAGTAAAAAGAGTTCTCTCACTCCACCTTGCTGTCCTCAATCTGGGACATTAGTCTTCTGCTTTCAGATCTGGACTCAGACTTGGTTCTCAGGCCTTCAGATTTAGACTGGAACTGTTTTATCAGCTGTCTTGGGTCTCCATCTTGCTGACTATAGATCTTGGATTTCTCACCATCCATAATCACATGAGCCAATTCCTTATAATAAATCTCTTTCTCTACATAAGGAGAGGGAGGATTAACTATAAGGAATTACATTTTATTTTTTTTTATTTGAAATTGGTACTGATTCTGTTTCTCTGGAGAACCCCGATGGATACAGATTTTGATGCTGAAAGTGGTTTCTGAATTGGCTCCAGGGTCTCTGGAATTGGCTCTCTAATTTGATTAGATGTAAAGATGTCAATGACACTATTTCCAGTAGTAAAGAGAGCGCTGATAGTATATGGCATGATCTGGCAAGAGATCTACAAAATATCTCCAGTTGACCCTTTTAATCACTAAGTATAGAAGCAAGGAGTTGGGTGACTATGTACATGATATTTATTAACATTTTTGGAAATATAACATATATAATGAAATTAGTTGGTTGTTTTTAATGTCACTGG
This sequence comes from Nasua narica, assembly GCA_028533885.1. NCBI lineage: Eukaryota > Metazoa > Chordata > Mammalia > Carnivora > Procyonidae > Nasua > Nasua narica. The sequence goes on from CM052809.1 coordinate 41,714,364, forward strand.
AGAAAATGGTAAAGAAGAGAATGAGTTTAGGGATTCGAATTGCTAGCTCAGGGCACCTGCGTGGTTCAGGTGGTTAAGTGGTCATGATCTCGGGGTCCTGGGATCCAGTGCTGTGTCAAGGCCTGCACTGAGCCCTGCACTGGGCTCTGCTCAGCAGAGAATCTGCCTCCCCTCTCCCTCTGCCCCCTCCCACTGCTCATCCTCTCTGTCTCAACCTCTTCCAAAGAAAGAAAGAAAAAAAAAAAAAAAGAAGGAAGGAAGGAAGGAACTCACATATTTACCCCCAATAAATGGTAACCTTCTTTATTTTTGTTCTCCCCAAATTTGTTTATTTTAATCTTTCAGTGTTACAAGATTGATTGTTCATGCACCACACCCAGTGAATGGTAACCTTCTTTAATTTAGGAGTCATGTCTTTCACTTCTTTTCCAACTCTTCCAATATTCAATTCTAAGTAAATGCTGGGTTGGATTAACCAAAAGCAGTATGAGAGAAATTTCTAATGTTGTACAATGTATAGTAAGTAGGGAAGGAGGTATTTACTGTGGTCCTGCAGACATTTGATTAGACCAACTAAGACCACTATCTTCAGCCAGGATTATGATATTTTGACTAGAGTAAAGACAATGCTATGTGTTTCAAAGTATTCCTCTGTGTTAGCTACTATCATCTGTGTTTGGCAAGGCATTAAAAGAAAGAGATGAACTCCTGAGAGAATGTCAATTTGTAAGAGAAAAGAAACAAAACAGATACACTCTAGACGTTTGGAGGAAGGGAGGGAGGGAGGGAGGGAGGGAGGGAGGGAGGGAGGAAGGAAGGAAGGAAGGAAGGAAGGAAGGAAGGAAGGAAGGAAGGAAGGAGAAAACCTTAAAAAAATTGCCAGCTGAAGGACCACGTATATGACCTGAACTCTTCTTCTATATGTACCCTAAAGGAGATTATATCCTGTAGCCACGGGGTTCCAACTGCTGAAAATCAAATGCAGAATCTCATCCTGTGACTGACTGAATTAAAACACAAAGTGGACTCCCAGCCTTGCAGGTTGTCTATTAAAATGAAGCCATTGACTGGGAAAGAATGGAATACTGTAAATCGGAATGGGCACACTGAGCCCCCAGATTTTGGTGATTTTTCTCTGCCAATGGAAGACCTGCCTTGGTTTAATGTAGAAAAAAACATTCAAAGCGTTAAGGAAAATGGCATGTGAGAGTGCATTTATCATCTAAGAGCCACTCATCTCTACTAGGCGAGTCCAGAAGACATAATGTTTCACTAATACTGTGAGGAATACATTTGTGAGGGGAACCCTGGCATCCTTGAAGAGCTCTGTCATAGTTCTTCTCTATAGGCCAAGGGGAAGTGCAATCAGTGGACTGAAGAATCTAAATGCAATACGAGTAATTGGATCCTGGGGTAGCAGGGGCCAAGGGGCAACACTCAACTGCCAAAGGCAAGGCGGGAGTGGGTACTATAATGGACAGTAATCAGAACAGTCTGACTCATGCAGAGTCATGAGTAATTGATCATGGTGTTCCTAAAAGTAAAATTGAAAGGAAGCCTCCTAAATTCTTACTTGATCTGTGTGAGCAGAAAATTCTAGGTTACTTGGACAGAAGTCTAATCTGAATTATAAAAATAAAGAATCATGGCCCCTCATTCAACTCCCAGACTTGAGCCAGTTTACAGATCCAGAACCCCTTGAATAAAGGGGATGCAGGTCTCCTGGAAGAAGGAGCTCCCGTGCACCACCCAAAATTTATACTATTAATCTTACTTTCAGCCTCTGCCCCCCAAAAAACCAATGGTCTTTTACTAGTGTAACTGTAAATTGGAGAAAAGGAAATAATTAGACCTTCCAGGGACTACTAGATGCTGGCTCTAAACCAACACTAATTGCTGGAGACCAAAAGCTCACTGTGGCCACAGCCAGAGGTGGGGGTTTATGGAAGTCAGGTGATCATTGGAGTTGTAGGACAGCCCACTGTGCTTCTTATAATACATCCTGTGGCTATTTCTCCAGATGCAGATGGCATAGCTGAAATAAATATACTCAGCAGCTAGCAGAATTCCCACACTAGTTCTCTTATGTGGGAAGCAGGGCCCAGGCAGAAGCTGCTAGAACTGCTTCTACCTAGGAAAATAGTAAATGAGAAGCAATACTCAAGCATTCCTGGAGGGATTCCTGAGCTTAGGACCACTCTGAAGGGGTTGAAAGATGCAGAGGTGGTGATTCCCACCATATTCCCATGAAACTCACCTACATGGCCTGTGCAGAAGATAGACTGATCTTGGGAAATGACAGTGTGTTATTGTAAGCGACCAGGTGGGAGCTCCTGCAGCAGCTTCTCTGTCAGGTGTGGTTTCACTGCTTCAGCAAATGAACACAGTTACTTGGTATACAGCTATTGATCTGGCAAATGGCTGTTTCTCCATCCCTGTCTGTGAAGCCCAGGAGAAGCAGTTGGCTCTCAGCTGGTAAGGAGAGGAATATACCCTCACTGTCCTACCTCAAGGGGTATGTCAGCTCTCCAGCCCTATGTCGGAACAGAGTTCACAGGGTCCTTGCTCTCCTTTCCCTTTTATAAGATATCATGCAGGTCCATTCAGGTCCATTACGTGGACCACATTATGCTAATCAAAACTAGCAAGCAAGAAGTAGCAACCATTCCAGACTTGTTGCATATCAGAAAGTGGAAAATAAATACAACAAAAATTCAGGGATCTTCTACCTTAGTGAAATATCGAGGTACCAGTAGTATAAAGCATGTCAAAATATCCCTTCCAGGATGAAGGATAATTTGTTGCAGCAGGCCTTTCTGCCAACTGGGAAAAAAAAAATGAGACATTGCCTAGTAGAACTCTTTGGATTTTGGAGGCAAGGAATTCTTCATTTGGGTGTGCTGTCCAGCCCACTTACCAAGGAATCCGAAAAGCTGCTAGTTTCAAGTGAGTCCAGAATAAGAAAAGGCTCTGCCCCAGGTCCAAGCTGCTGTACAAGCTATTCTGCCGCTTGGACCATTTGATGGAACAGATCCAGCGACGACTGAAGATGTTAATGGCAGGTAAGGATGCTGGTGGATCCTTGGACAGGTCCCTCCAGGTCAACCACACACAGCACAGGCCTCTGGGGTTGTGAAACAATGTCCTGGTATCATTCACAATACCTACACTTCTTTGAGAGAAAAGCTCTTGACCTGCTATTGAGTCTTAGTAGAGCCTGGACCCCTAACCATGTGCCACCAAATTACCGTGCAGTCAGAGCTGCCTGTCATGAACTGGGTGTTATCTGACCTACCAAACTGGCTGTGCACAGCGGCACTCTCATTCGATGGCTGTGTTTTGCATGTGATTGGGTCTGAGCAGGCCCCGAAGCACAAGCAAGTTACATGAAGAAATGGCCGCAATGCCCATGGTCCCCAATCCCGTTACACTGCCCCTCCTCTCCCTGCCTGCATGGATGGCCTCACGAGGAGTCTCCTACACTTGACAGAGGAATTTATTCCTAGATGCCTGCATACCTAAAAAGGCATACCTAAAAAGGAACAGCTGTAACACTACAGCCCCTTTCTGGAACATCCCGGAAAGAGAGTATTGAAGGGAAATATTCTAAGTGAATAGAAACTTGAGCACAGCACCTGCTTTCTCATTGTCAGTCTGTTTGGGCTGCTATAACAAAATACCATAGGCTGGGTGGCTTATAAACAGCAGAAAGTTACTGTTCTGCCTTCACAATCTGATCACCTCCAAAAGGCCCCACCTCCGAATACCTTCACTTTGGGGGGTTAGGCGAATTTGGGAGGCACACAAACATTTAGACCAGAGCCTTCACTTTGCTTAGAAAGAGAAATGGCAAGGTATGCAGCTGGATACTGATTCATGGGCTCTGGCCAATGGTTTGGCTGGATGGTCAGGGATTTAGAAGGAACATGGGTTGAAAATAATTGGCAAGGAAATCTGGGGAAGCAGTACAAGGATAGATATCTCTGAAGGGGCAAAATTTGAAGATATTTGTGTCACATGTGAATGCTCAGCAAGGGGGATCTCAGCAGAGGAAGATTTTAATAATCACCTGGAAAGGATGAGCCATCAGTGACTAGCAGTCAGCCTCTTTCCCAAGCCATCCTGGTCATCACCCAATGGGCTCATGAACAAAGTGATCATGAAGCATCTGTGGATTTCTCTGTTATTTCTGCATTTATAGAAATGAAGACTATAATCATCATGAATATTCTTCTTTATGGTATTATGAATATATTTGTGCATGCAGAAATAACAGAGAAATCCATAGATGCTTTAAGCAAGCATCTTTATTTTCTTTCCTCTTATATTCTTATCATGTAATATAACTTAAATACAATAAACTCAATTGTTTATATATGTATTTTTATAAATATATAAGGTCAATAAGTTATATTAAGTTTATGGCAAGTTTTTAAGTATCATTAATTGTACATTATAGTATTTAAGTTACAGGTTATCAAGAAGACTAAAGACAAAAAGACTAAGGATTTTGCTTCCTTTTGTAAGCAAGGGGTAGGTGTGTTTATAGTTGTAGGGGATAGCTGTATTCTATTAGGTGAAATTATTGATACGTGATTGCCTTTTTTGGAAATTAAACATGATTTTAAAAGATGTGGATGAATACCACATTGGCAACAGGTGAACTTGTGATAGTGGTTTCTATGTATCAACTTGACTGAGCTATGGGGTGCTCGGACATTCAATCAAACATTATTCTGGGTGTGTCTATGAAGGTGTTTCTGGATGAAATTAATGTTTGAATTGGAAAACTGAGTAGAGCAGGTTGTCCTCCCTGGTGTGGATGGGCTTCATCCAATCTGTCAAAGGCCTAATAGAATAAGGCTGAGTAAGAAAGAATTCTTTGTCTATGACTGTCTTTGAGCTGGGATATGGGTCTTCTCTTGCCTTCAGAATGGGACTTAGAGAGGAACTTACACCATTGGCTCTCCTGGTTCTTAGGCCTTAAAATTCTGACTAGAAACTGAAACTGATGCATGAAGATATATTAGCTAGTCAAAAGGTGGGAAAAGAATATTCCAGATAGAGGGAATTTCATATTCAAAGACCTTGAGGTAGGAAGGAGCACATCTCAAGACATTTTAAATATATATATACTTTTTAGTAGGAGAAAGAAAAGCAAAGGTAAAGGTGTTATGTAACAAGGCCAGAGAGATAGGCAGTGCAGTTCTGTGGCAAGTCTTGTAATAATTCTCGCATTCACCAAATATTTGTTGAGTATTTCCTATATGCCAGTCACTGTTCAAGGAATTGATGATGTGTTGTTAAATAAATCAAAGTCCTCCATTAAAAAATAAAATTCTGACTGGAACTATACTATCTGCCATCCTGGTCTCCAGCATGCTGACTACAGATGTTAGACTTCACAGCCTCTACCAACACTTATTCTTCCTATTAAATATGTTTTGTTATCTGTTTCTCTAGAGAACCCAGACTAATTTAATACATAAGTATGATCTTAAATGCTCTGAGGAAAATGAGTGAATGTCTAAGCATCTGTTGTTTGTTTAACTTGAGCTTGTCTTTTTTTCAGGCACCCATTAACACTCCTCAAATAATACAATTAGAAGGTCTTGTTACTGACTGAAGTAATTCGGTTCCATGGCTGTGTCGATCTGAGTCCACATCAACACCCTGACATTGGGTACCGCATGGCAGGTAGGGCCAGGTCAGATATTTTCAGACCCTGGAGGGGGAGGTGCTAAATTGAGGCCGGAAGTTCTGGCCAGGCAGCCTACTTCTGCTATAATGAAAGCAGCTGTAGAATTACCCGTTTAATCTTCTAGGAAAGTTTCATTTAATAATGAGTCCATTAACTAAAATAAACTGAGAACCACTGAACTAGGAGGTCCTAAAGATAACTTTTAATTCTAAGATAACAATGATTTGCCAGAAGATAATTTATTGTCAACCAAATATGAAGTGCTCTACGACAGTCCAAAGTAAATACAATATGAAAGTCCAATAAACTCCAGTGCTCACTTCAAGTAAGCGGGCACTTCGAGTGCCCACTTTTTTTTTTTTTTTTTTTTCAGAAGAAACCTTTAAAATTTTTTTTTTTCAAAGAAAAAAGCCATATAAATATTAGAGTATAAAACTTGCGTGAGACACAGGAAAGGGAGTGGGTGGGGAAGCTACGTGACTATGCGAAGAGAAGCACTTACAGGAGTCAGTACAGGGAAGGGGTCGCCGCAGCACGTGGACACAGCACAAAACATAGCACGGGGCCGCCGCAGGCGGATTCGAGGGCAGACGGCTGCGCGGAGCCCTCCGCCAACCCACCACCACGGAAAAGCACACTGCACTACACTATTGGCTATTCTACACCAGCCGAGGGAGGAAGGGGGCTCTACACTACTGTTAGGGCTGGGGTGGGGTTCTTGCCCAGCCCCGCTGGAGGGACAGGACGGGGTGGGAGAGCAGATGGGGGTGGGCACTTAAAGTGCCCACTTCCAGTGCGCACTTCAAGTGGTGAGTCCAGTGTATTAGGGACTACTCAATCCATTCTGAGCTACTGTGACGAATTCTGACACCAGATTTTAAGCAATTAAATAAACAACACAATCTAGAGAAGGATAATAGTGGCCAGAACGCACTGGATCAAGCTGTCCTTTAGAAATAAAAGAGTAGGGCGCCTAGGTGGCTCAGTTGGTTGCGCGACTGCCTTTGGCTCAGGTCGTGATCCTGGAGTCCCGGGATCGAGTCCCATATCGGACTCCCGGCTCTGCGGGAAGTCTGCTTCTCCCTCTGACCTTCTCCCCTCTCATTCTCTGTCTCTAATAAAAAAAAAAAAAGAAATAGAAGACTAAAAAAGACGTGATAGGGGTCTACGTATTTTAATGGTTATCATCTAGAAGAAGGTTTAAGCAGGATTTAAAGGGAAAAGGTCTAAATTTGAATCACTTTAAAAATTCAGTGTCTTGGTCACAGTAGTTTACTTCAAGCGCTCAATAACCTCTATGGCTAGTAGTTACCATATGAGATAGTGCACACACAGAACATTTCCATCATTATAAAGATTTCTATGGACAGTGCTATCCTCAAAGGTAGAATGAGGGCCAATAAGGAATTAGAAGAAATGGGACTTTGAATCAATAAAAGAAAGACCTTTCTAATGGTTAGAGTTATCTTACAACAGAATGCACTAGACTTAGCTACAAGGGGAATTGATCAGGCTAAGCCAAAATACATACATAATTCTAGCATTCAGAAAGAGGGTGCACAAAAAACTTCTAAAGCGATAACCAAATTTATAGCTTTAATTACATAGAAATGCTTTATTATAGACACTTTCAACTGATCAAAGGCTGATCTTTCCCTACTTGCATACTGCTGTTTTTAACATATTTCCCAAGGCACATTAAGCTTGTGAACTTCGGCTCTTCCGATCAAAACTACCACTTAAACCATGGGTTATTTCCTCGCCTCTGAAAATGCATTTCCCTGCTCTTGTTACAGAAATGATAGGCAGAGATGGAAAATCTTTTAAGATACAGAAAAAAAACAACTCACCCCAGTTACCTCTCTCAAACAGATACAACAAAGAGAGATGGCACATTTTGTGTCTGCAGGCCAACCGTGGTTAGAGTGAGAGGTTCCAATAGCAGGCACAGCAGAAAGGACAAGATGTGACTTTGGGGGCAATGTTATCCTGTTAGCAGACTGCAGGTCCACATGACTGAAGGTGACCCACGCACAAATAATGTTCATGGAACCAGTACCATGCAGAGGCAAATGATGAAAACAGAAATAGGGATATCTGATACGTCCATATGTCCAGTTCTAGAAATATGTTTTAAGCCCAGGAGTTTCAGTTTGGGTCCAGAGCAAGGTACAAATCATGAGTGATACTCTTGCTTCAAGCCAAGGGCTATAAATACAGACTAGAAAAAAATCTTGACAGTGCCATAAGTTGATATCAGGATCATTTCTCTGTCTCTTCCCAGTTACTAGGTAGGGGAATCTGACTTCCCGGAAGTCTCTGAATCAGAGCTTTACTCTGCTCCAGGTCAAGAGTCAATCCCACACCATCTTCACATGCCAGAGAACCCAAAGCTAGCACTTAGTGTTAAAATGCAGTTCTGGGTGTCAGCTTCTTTGAAAAAAAGAGGTACTTCTGGACTTAGAATACCAGTGTTTCAGTTTGAGTGCCTGTGAAATAGACTCTGAGATAAGTATCTGAAAGAATAGAGAAGGGAGTAGGTAAAAAGAAGAAAAGAAGGAAAAGGAAGCCAACAAAGTGTATTATGAAGTGAGTTTCCCCTGAGTAAATGGATCTTATTCCCATTGGTGAAATCTGGGAGCTAATGTAGAACATCTCAGAACCATGCCACCCAAGAGGCAAGGGAGCTGTGGTGCTTAGACACTAACTCCTGAGACTCATTTGTTGAGGTCCAGAGTATTCATTGTTATGCACATCTGGCTTGCTGTGCACCTGGTAAGAAGAGATGGCGGCTGGAGAAAACGCTTGAGCAAAGAGATGTAGACGCTGGCTGATACATAAGTTGGTCCTGCCCCTACAGAAATGACAGGGCCTGAGAGAATAACGGCAGGGTGCCAGAAGGATCTGCTGTAATCCTGGAGGGACTGGCAGAGTTACACATAAAACTTCCCAGATTGAGCTGCAAAGTACTATCAAGAGTAGCCCACACCAAACATGAGATCCCAATCCAGAATTAGCGATCACATAGGAAAACAAGTCAGTATGAATCAAGTCAATGTAAAAAATAAATAACGGAATTTGACTCCTAAGAACATCAGGTGATAGAATTTTGATATCATAAAATCTGTGTTTAAAATGAGTAAATCAATCAATCAATCAATCAATACATGGAAAAGGGATCAGAAGCATGAGAACACAAAAACAGGCAGATCTAAGGGAAAAAATGGGTTCAGTGAAGTAAAAAGTCCAATGGATTAGTTGAACAGCACATTAGATAAAACTGGGGAAAGAACAAACTAAAAGGCAGAGCTAAAGAAGATACTACAAGAGGAAACAAAAAGATAAAGAGTTTAAAAATATAATAGAGTAGTGAAGACATGTGGAGAACAAAGTGACATATTCTATGAAATCTCTAAAAGACATTCCAGAAGCCACAAATAAAGGTAATTCAGGAAAAAGAGAAAGTCAGTATTTTGAAAGATAATAGCTTATAATTCTTCAGTTGATTATAATGCAGTCCTCAGATTTAGGGAGCCCAGCAAATATAATTTCTCCCCGGGGTGCAATCCTTTGAAACAGCCTTGGATATAGTCATCAGTTACCTTCAATACTGTCATGTTGTGAACAGTAGGATTTAGTTCTAATCTTTATGGACCTAGAATCCTTATTTGCTTCAGAAAACACTCTCTTATCCTTGGTATATTTTGTGTACATGGCACATTACACTCATTCAATTTTTTGCTATCTCATGGGTCACTTATTTTTAGTCTCCTTGGCTGATTTCGCCCCCTTTTGCAACCTTTTTTTTTTTTTTTGAAAAGAAAGCTCTTATTTATTTTGTCCTCTTCCATTTCCTGCGTTGTTTTCAAAGGATGTTCCGTACAAAAGGAGATAGCCAATAAAGCCAAGGTGAATGAAAAGACAAACCGAGAAAAACACATGTGTTGACATATTGTATGTTCTACAAGATGATCCTTTCCAATTTTACAAAGTTGTACCTGTGCCATCACACAAACACCTTCAGTATTTGTGATTACACTTCCAAGGTGTGAACTTCACATGTGCGGTCTAGTCCAGATCTCTTGTCTTCAGACTGCACTTTTTTTTTCCTTTTGCAGCCCGTTAATGTTAAAATGTCCTTGAGTCCCCTCCCTTTTCTAACTATGCTGCATCAGTTAGTGATTTCATCCAAACACATGGCTTTAAATACCATGCATATGGCAGCAATTTCCAGACTGATACTCAAAGTCCAGATCATTTTTCTACAAGGTCAGACTCACATATAAAATGACCTACCCATTGGAGCACCTGGCTTGGCTCAGTAGGTAGAGTATGTGACTCTTGATCTCAGGGTCATGAGGTCAAGCCCCATATCGGGCCTAGAGCTTCCTTTAAAAAATAAAATAAAACTAGAATAGAAATTTTAGATATATAAATAAATAAATATGACCTACCTTTTATCTCCAATTGATTGTCTTTTAACATCTGAGATACATGTTCTAAACTGAATTTGTTATCTCTCAGTCACTGGGAGACTCCAAAATCTTCCATCTACAACCTTTCATATCTCAGTTAATGACAACCCTATCCTTCCAAGTTGCTCATACCAGAAACCTTGAAAACATCCTTAACATCTCTTCATGACTCAGTAAATCCCACTGGTTCTACCTTTAAAATAGATCCAGAACCCTATACTTCTCATCACTACCACAGCTACATACCTGGTCTGAACCCCAAATCACTTGTCTGGACAACTGAAAGATACTTTGTGATAAAATGCATCATTAGCCTCAATTCTTTACTCCCTTGGCCATGCTTTTTTCCACGATGTAACTTTGCAGATCCAGGAAGGAAAGCAGGAAGGCAGGAAGGGAAAGAGAGAGAAAGAGAGAGAGGAAGGAAGGAAGGAAATTTACTTCCCTATGCCTTGGTGTTGGGCATGGTCATATGACTTGCTTTGGCTACTGGAATTTTAGAAAAAAATGATAGAAGGGACTCGCATAGTACTCGTACAACCAGGATGACTCTTGACCTTTGATACTACCAAGCAAATAATCCTACTTAGTTTTCTGGTCCCAAGGGGAGATGACAAACAGGGAGCCTAGTGAGCCCAGCCAAGTCCAGCTTGAATGCCGCCGGTCCCCTGGCCAAACTGCAGCTGAGTCATGAGTGCGCGAGCCATCAGAAGGACCCAGCCAAGCCACAGACACAGGAGATACAAATGTTCACTAGTACATACTATGGAAACTTCATGATTTTATTGCTACGTAGAAAGGGCAGTTGGATTTTAGCCTCCTAACAGGTCCTCCAACTTCTTCCTTCAACTCCTGAAGGAGTTATTCTATTTTTTTCTAGTTTTGTGTTACATTACTTTTCCATAACACATTGCCAATGTTGAAAACAAAAATACAAATACAAGCATGTACTTATTTTAACATTTTATCCATATGTCACCCCATATTTTTGGATAGTTCTGACAATGGAAACAAACCTAAGCAGTAAGTAGATACAATACAAGTCAGATAACTGGTTTTTCTCCCTCGTCCCCAACATTTAAGAGCTATCAATAAAGGAACACTTAAAAATCAGGTGAGGATCAAAGTGGAAGGATGTGTTTCTTTACATATACTTATCCCTACAGTCTGTTGCAAAAGTGAAAACAAAACCATTTTACACACAGCTTGTTGATGTCTAAGTTTTACTTTTAGAAACGACTCAAAGATCATAAAAGGCCTGTTTTTTAAAAATAAACTGAATGTATATATTCAAAATCAAGTGAATTTTATTTTTTTTTTAAAGACTTTATTTATTTGACAGAGAGAGAGAGATCACAAGTAGGCAGAGAGAGAGGGAGAAGCAGGCTCCCTGCTGAGCAGAAAGCCCGATGTGGGGCTCGATCCCAGGCCCCTGAGATCATGACCTGAGCCGAAGGCAGAGGCTTTAACCCACTGAGCCACCCAGGCACCTCAGTAATCAAGTGAATTTTAAAAGACTGACTCTCAACTATATTTGAAAACAAATGATCTTTTAACTTATTAAAATGTCTTCACTTGGCTAAAGAAAACTCTAATGTCTATCTATCTTCTTGGCAATTCAGATTAGACACCTGACATGCATAACACATACCAAAAGCCTAAGGGTAATATTAATAATCAGCAAATTAGGGGCGCCTGGGTGGCTCAGTGGGTTAAAGCCTCTGCCTTTGGCTCGGGTCATGATCTCAGGGTCCTGGGATCGAGCCCCACATCAGGCTCTCTGCTCAGCAGGGAGCCTGCTTCGCCCTCTCTCTCTCTGCCTGCCACTCTGACTACTTGTGATCTCTCTCTCTCTCTGTCAAATAAATAAATAAAATCTTTAAAAAAAGTAATAATAATCAGCAAATTATAAGGATGTGTTAAAAATTAAGGGGGAAAGCACTGTATGTTACAATTAAGAATTTATACAATTCTATCAAGAGGCAAGACACTGCTTCCCTTTTTTTGTGTTTTATTTTTTGTGTAAATAAACTTGTACTTTTCATTTATGTGTAATATGCCAATGCAAGTATCAGAGACTTAACGCCAGGGTTCCCCAACTGTGCAAGTTAAAACTAGGGGACATTTAAGCCAGAACTCTAACGTTTAAAGCCATAAGTAAAACTTAGAAGAGTGCTCAGTAAATTTCAATACTATCACATAATTCTGCTCTAACCAGCAAAACCCACTACTCGTGATGTTTAGTTATCTGATTATGTGTTCATTTTTTCGTGTATTTTCATATTTCTCCTTTGGGAAAAATTAACCATTGAACCAAAGATTATCACTCTGAGCATCCCTTCCACGTCTCTCACCATGGTTACAAATTCCTGCTAGGCAGAGACCAATTTTTTTCACCAATATCTCCCTTCCAGGATTTCACCAATTATGCATTACAGGGCCTGACATAGAACCATGGGCTAGGGAAGTTATCCAGATAAAACAGTCATGTCCAAGGACAATTTCAGTCTGAATTTTTCTTGGAAGAGACCAAAGTAGGCGGGCAGAGTTGAGCAATCTGAATCCGTACTTGCTAAGGAAGCCTTGACCTCAAGTATTGTCTCTCTTTTATGATTATCACTTTAGTTAACTCTCAGCCAGTTACCTTACAATCACCTGGAGTACTTCACATTAAAATGAAGATTCTGGTTTTTTTTTTTTTTTTTAAGATTTTATTTATTTATTGGAGAGAGACAGTGAGAGAGCATGAGAGGGGAGAAGGTCAGAGGGAGAAGCAGACTCCCCGAGGAGCTGGGAGACAGATGGGGGACTTGATCCTGGGAATCCTGGATCATGACCTGAGCCAAGGCGATTGCTCAACCAACTGAGCCACCCAGGCGCCCCTAAAACAAAGATTCTTATGAGTCACTGCAGATCTCCTGAAGCAAAATGTCTGGGTGGAGATTGTGAATAGGTATTCAGAAAAAAAAAGCTTACAGGGTAATTGGTGGTCATAACAACCTCTCATTTAGAATTTGCTACAGGGGCGCCTGGGTGGCTCAGTGAGTTAAAGCCTCCACCTTCGGCTCAGGTCATGATCTCAGGGTCCTGGGATCGAGCCCCACATCAGGCTCTCTGCTCAGCAGGGAGCCTGCTTCGCCCTCTCTCTCTGCCTGCCTCTCTGCCTACTTGTGATCTCTCTCTGTGTCAAATAAATAAATAAAATCTTTAAAAAAAAAAAAGAAGAAGAAGAAGAAAAAGAAGTTGCTACGACAGAGAAAACTAACATCATATTTAACAAGGAGGCCCAAGAAGATGGCCACGGGAAGATCTGGATCTGAACCAAAATAAACCCTAAGGTGTATCTCCCAACTTGCAAACTAATCACAAATAAGAGTGGATGCTCTTTGCTATGGGTTGCAGAAGGAAAATGAAGAGTTTGACCAGAAATCTTCCAGCTGTGGCTTATCCCTGGGCAAACGCCTCCAGAATTACATTTATGCTTTTGTTCATGTTCCAGTAAAAATATAATCTATTTTATATGGCTTGCTATTTTCTACAATCTTGGCTGGCTTGTTCAGGCTAACATTTTTTTAATTGAATAATTCAAGCATCTGACATAAAATTATAAAATGACATTGGCAACCAGCAAAAAGCAGACACTGATGACATTGGCAACCAGCAAAAAGCAGACACTGCATAAAACGCTTAAGCATAAAAGCAACGAAGCAAATGTTACAGCGCAAGGTTTCATTCCCCACCTCCAACTCCAAGCAGCTTAACTTGTATTTGCTGATTTTTTTCTTTATTTCTCTTTTTAGCACATCAATAAACACTAGTAATTTATCCAGACACTATTGTACATCTTTGAAATCAAATTTTTGTGGCTTTTGTGTGCTCATCTAAAGTGTCACCTTTAAAATGAGCAAGGAGAGGTGCGCCTGGGTGGCTCAGTGAGTTAAACCCTCTGCCTTCGGCTCAGGTCATGATCTCGGGGTTCTGAGATCGATCCCTGCATCGGGTTCTCTGCTCAGCAGGGAGCCTGCTGCCCCCTCTCCCTCTGCCCGCCTCTCTGCCTACTTTGATCTCTCTCTCTCTCTCTCTGTCAAATAAATAAATAAAATCTTTAAAAAATAATAAATAAAATAAAATAAAATGAGCAAGGAGAGTTAATAAAAAGCTATTGAACTCTGCACAATGAGACAGGCAGAGATCCCAGTTGATGGCTCTCTAGGCTTGTATCACTTACTCAGGGATTTATCTGAATGCCAATGACAGAGCCTGTGAGTGTGGAAAAATAGGAATGGGGTTATTCAGGCATGGACCCGGTCCATTTAAGCCAGACTTCTGAAAGACAGTCCCTACCAAAAGACCTCATTAAAAAGAGGAGAAATACCTCATTATATGCCCAACATATATATACAAAAATATGTAGGCACCCATTTTACACCCCACCTATGAGAATGGATTCCAGTATTTTATCTCCAAAACATATAAGCAAAAGATTAATACAAATATGTACATTGAAGATATATTAAAATGTATTAAAGTATTTATCAGTTAACTCTCAATATTCCATTTTGAAATGGCCCAGCCATTATTCTGGGTCAATGGCAGAGTAACATGGGCAGAAGATGAGAAAAAAAATCATTGTCACCATGTGTGTGACAGGCCACACTGCATTTCTTCATCTGTAAAATGGGAATGGTGGATTGGAGGACAGTTTAATAACTGACACAGTAAAACGATCAAAGTGAGGGTCAACTTGAAAAAAACCCAGCTAATTATTTTGCCATTTTTAAAATAAAATAAAAATTTGCCATTTTTAAAATAAAATAAAAAAATATTTTTAAAATAAAATTAAAAATAAAAACTAGAGATGACTAAATTAGAGCTGTAAATATTTAAGATAAAATTATTTAGGGATTATGATAAGAAACAGGAGGAAATACACAGGATATATTTTGAGGGCTTATTCGTCTATATTATATTCCTGAGTGCGTGTATATGTGTGTGCATGTACTGTATATCAACATAGAGATTTAAATATGAAACTTTGAACATATACAACAGAGAATAAAATTTTACAACAATATACACATAATGGATACACATACAGAGAGTTCATGGAAGTAAGAGAAAGTCAAATAATCATGAGAAATGCCTGTCCTAGTCTGTAAGAGCATATTAGGGAGACTAAAGACTAACATTTTTAATACTTAATAAATCCAAACAAGGTCAAGGCAGCATGATTGAGTATAGAGAGATAGAAGTAGATGTAAGGTGGAAAGTAAAAGGAAATAACTATCAAAAATATAGAATGACTTTATATATGGTGGTGTCCTTTACTGTTAGATGCAAAATTAAACTTTGGTGTGTAAATCAGTACTTCAATGTGTTTTTTTTAATTCGTTATAGAAATATCCACTGGATACTTTTTTGGGGGCACCTGGGTGGCTCAGTAGGTTAAGCCTCTGCCTTCGGCTCGGGTCATGGTCTCAGGGTCCTGGGATCAAGCTCCGCATCAGGCTCTCTGCTCAGCGGGAAGTGTGCTTCTCTCTTTTCCTCTGCCTGCCTCTCTGCCTGCTTGTGATCTATCTCTCTGTCAAATAAATGACAGGAAGGAAGGAAGGAAGGAAGGAAGGAAGGAAGGAAGGAAGGGAGGAAAGCAGGTCCATTGGATTCTTTTTAATATGTGGGATGGAGAATTGGGCAAAAGAAGAAATAGGAGGAAAAAGAGGATGAGAAAAGAGAGGAAGCTTGGGGGAAAAAAAAGACCCAAAACCAATCCCCTTTATTAAGCTGATCTTCTCTGAAAACAAAGGCATCTACACTACTCCTGATTTAAAGCCTCTGAAACTATTTTCCCTCATCAGAACTTCAACCATCTCTTCCCACTCAGTAGGGACTCTAAATACTCTAAGCCTTATTGCCTTCAGAATAGACTGTCCCCCTCTTTAAGTAGACACTGGATGTTGAACACTGACGTATTTCTAGCACACAGCACAATACCCCGCACACAGTGGGCACCCACTCCCTTATGAATTCAACGGATATTTGTGAAGCATCTACCACATGGCAGGCATGTTTTAGGATCTCAATGTTGAATCAATGTCCAGCTATGTCTGAGGGGCATCCAGTCACTACTGTCCCAACAGTATCTGATGGTTCCCCCTGATGCTCTACACAGATGAACCACTTGCAGACTAGACCACATTGCAGGCTGGACATCAGCTGTTCCCGACAATTACTCTGTGTTCATGAACTCCTGCTATCATTGCCACTGTGTAACCATCTGCTGTTCTTCCCATCCCCTACCCACCGTAGAAACTAAAGCTGCTTCAGGGAGCCAGGTAATTATAATAAAGATTGAAGTGAATCACAGTCTAAAAGGGAGAGAATATTTTCATTCTGCTTCTCTGTATTTTAAATATAGCTCTTTAAAAATCACTCACCTTTTTTTTTCTCTATGGGCTGAAGTTCAGCTTAGCGCATAAGTCATTGGCGAGTTTTCAACCTACTGCCTCTCAGCTCCGAATCTACCCTTCATTATCTGCTTTTGATATTTGAACGGTTCTGCCTTGCCTGCTGGCATGATATTAATATTTGTCAGGAGTGGGTCCTAGAGGGACACCAGACACCGGAGTAAAGCTCTTCTCTCCCTATTCCTAGTGTCTTTTGCTTCTATTGCCCCTGCACTTTTGAGCTGGGGTGCAGAGCACACAATGCAGCTTACCCCCACGAGTTCAGTGGCACCCTCACGGCCAGTTTCCAGGCAAGCTCCAATAGGAGCCCCAGATGGTTTCTCAGCAGCCCCTACCCAGCCAAGGCCCATAGACTTTGGATCAATTCTGGTCCTGATAACTCAACAAGCCAGGGAACTTCACCCTTCAGTGAGCTGCAAACACATCTTTCCAACAGTCTGCATCCCAGCCTTGGAGAAAATCCCTCTCTTTCCACTCCACTTTCCATTCCTCTACGGAATACTGTGGAGACCTCTTTTATTCCTTTTTAGTTAAAAGTAGATAGATGATACGTAGATAAACAGATAGAAAAGAATCTTAATAATTATCCATATTAAAATTTCTCTGTTCAAATTATGATGTGCCCTGATGGGATCCTGTGTCCTGATGGGATCCTGACTGATACAGTGGTACAAGCATAGCAGTAAAAGCAAAAGATTAAAAACAAGATTAAAGATTAAAAACAAAAACAGAAGATTAGAAACAAAAAACAAACAAACAAAAAAACTTCATCAAAGTACCACCATTAGAAGTAGAAAGCCATTAGTAATAAAACATGCCATTGTCATTCTTTGAATGAAAGAATTATGACCTGATGTATCTATAATTTAAAAATTAAAAATAATGGAAATGCTTTCTAAGGGTTCCATTATTTCTTTCCACCTAAAAGATCAGTAGGTCTTTCACAAACATGCTTGTTCGGATGAAAGCATTTTCCTGAGTCTGCTTTCAGTAAGAAAGCTCCCAGAAGGCATGTGCTATACATTATGTAATTTTTATGCATCACACATGTCTTATGGATGTTTCTCCTCTTACATGGCACCTAAGTATATTGATAAAATTGATTTTGTTAAATATACATACAATAGAGCCACAAAACCAACCATTATACCACTTAAAGGGCTATCACCTCATTATTGAAGAAATTTCAAAAATAATGTGTTAATTATACAAAACCAAAGGGAACTACAAAAGGGCCTTAGAATGAACTTAGAATATCTAAATGTAAGGAAAACCACACCAGACATTTTTTGGGTGCGTGGTTTATTTTAATGTAATGAAACGTATATTAATATCAGGGGGTTTTAACATCTGCCTTTCCTATAAGTAAACAAGATTGGTAAAGAAGTCTCTTGAAATCACTTCATTACATGGCTTTGGCAGAAAAAAATATCTTTACAGTGACAATCTGAATGCAAGAGCCACTAATAATGTTACAAAACAATAGAAGTTATCATAAGATCCCATAATACCTTCAGATTTTCCTTCATGCCTTAAACAAATAGCACCACCTTCAAAGAAGATAAAATAGACAAGAACTCTGCCCTCCAGGAGACAAGAAAATGAGGAAAGTCTTACTATCATTTGAGCTCTATCTTAAAGATAAGCATAGACTTGTAGATGAGAAAAATAAACACTCTTTGGAAAAATAACTGGGAAATGTGACAGGGAGGGGATGACAGCTGAACGAGCAAACAGTTGTGAGATCCCAGGTGAGTTGCTCTAACTCAAATTTGTAATATATTCAAAAATCAGGAAAGCAGAGAAAAGAGCCTATTAGGGTATTTTGGGATTGAGGAGGGCAAGCCAGGAGTAGTAGAAGCTGAAGGAAGTAATGGATTCTAGGACATAAATTAGTAACATAAAAATTACAAACAAAGAGATGGGATCCTGTGTGTGGACACACAGAGATAACACCCAGAGGATTTCTTGATCAGAAGAAGGTGGATTGATGGAGGGATAAAAGAAAAGAACAGGTTCATATAGCAAGAGATACATGGAGTTAAGGAGGTTGTCATGGGGAGAGAGGATCTTAAGAGTTAAAAGTCTAATTAATCAAGCAGTGCCGAGTCATGACAAGGGCCAAGATGTCATCGCTTCATGATTCCACTGCTTCAGGGGAATGGGGAGGGAGACTTGCAGGGAACTGATGTGCCAGGCAATTATTCTATTTAACCTGATTGATCCAACATATGACCTAAATCCCTGGGTTACAGAAAGAAAAGGGGGTTGAGTTTTGGATTAGGCCAGAATAGCCTAAATGTGATTTAATAGAAGCCTGAGAAAAAAAATATCCCATAGAAGAATGAAAATAAGAACTGTATCTCTTTCTTTGCAAATTCTTTTTGGTACTTTAAATGCAGGACCTCTAGAACAAAGGTCCCATCATGAAGCAGCAGCACATGTGGTCCTGTGGTCCAGGTCCATCTGATACTCAACTAACTCCATTCATCTCTAGTTGTTTTACAGATCATGTATTTTTCTCCCCAGCTAGATCCTATGCTCTCCAAAGAAAGGGGCCACATTCTCCTTTCCTCCTACCCATGGCGCTGACTCACTCTAACAGTATGGGAGTGAGCACAATGAAGCATGGAAAAGAAAATGGGCTCAGAAGGCAGAGGGTTCTTAATTCAAACCCAGGCACCCATACTTACTAGCCATGTGACCCTGAAAAATTACTACTCCTTTTGAAACTTCGATTTCTTTGTCCAATTAAATGCTGATAATAATAATTCTGCCATGGGTCCTGTGAAATAAGCACCTAGTACAGTTCCAGGCACATAATAAATATTTAGAACTGGTTGTTACTACTGATGCTTCTATACACTGACTGGGCTTAATAAAGATTTTCTGTGAGTAAGATAGTTCAATATAAGCACTAGTTTTTCAATCTTAGAACAGTCCAGATTACCTGGTAATTTTTTGCCTCAAAACCCAGAATATTTCCAAATGGAGGCGTGGAAATGAATTATCTCTATGGCCAGTCTGGTTGTAGAACAAAGCAGGGCAAATCTTCCAGATCACAAGATCTGGACGTTCCTACAGAGCAGCTCTGTCTCACAACAGGGTAATTTGGCCATTTCAGGACCAGGCTGGGAGCCAGCACTGCCATTTAAAGCACATAAAGCCAGTGAGTTGTTGGCCACAGCAAGAGGCTCTTCTTCCTTCCTCACTCCAATGCTCACTCTTCTGTTCAGCTTATCTCCCATGTTTTGCAACCATCACTTAACCCTGCTTCCTTCCATTCTGAAATTATAAACACCTCAGAGAAGACATAGTGTACCTTGTAGCCCAATAGACTATATTCAAATGAACCTATCAGGGCTGACCCTGTCCCACCCATGATAAAAAAAAAAAAAGGACAATAAATCAACCATCTTAATTTTACAGAAATTAAAGCATATAATGGAAGAGTTTTTGGTATTCTCAGCAGGAAACTTGAAATGAAAGCATTTGTTTAAGTGTATTTAATCAAAATTAGGGCGCCTGGGTGGCTCAGTGGGTTAAAGCCTCTGCCTTCGGCTCAGGTCATGATCTCAGGGTCCTGGGATCGAGCCCCGCATAGGGCTCCCTGCTCAGTGGGGAGCCTGCTTCCCCCTCTCTCTCTGCCTGCCTCTCTGCCTACTTGTGATCTCTCTCTCTCTCTGTCAAATAAATAAATAAAATCTTTAAAAAAAAAATTAAATAACCAAAAGTAAAAGGAAGGGAGTTGTAGGGAATGTGTATATTTCCATGGTTACTATGTTTGAGTATACTTATATACTTCAGTATATAAGTATACTGAGTATACTTATATACTTATATACTTCAGGGTACAGTATATAAATTAATCAGTACAGAGACTTTGTGCTAAACGGATGACAGCTGGGCTTGAAAGTTAAAAATACCTAATAAACAATAATTCTACAACTAAGATGCTTTTATGGATACATGTCTGGATTTATTATTAAGAAAGAAAGAGACAGAAATAAACATTCACTCGCTTACTACTTAATAATTTTTCCCAGTATTACAATCACTAGAAGAGCAGATTAACCTGTTTACTAAAGATATATTTTTTTAACTTCATGAAAGTATATCCATTATAGAAAACAAACATAATTTAACACAATGTGAAACACAAAGCCAGTTTCAATAGCAAGAGGCATGGGAAGGGAAATACTTTATTTAGCCTCTTAGTATTTAAAATCAACTTAACAGCAATAAAATAAGGGAATGTGAGTCTAGGCCCAAAAACTCAACGTTTTATCTTATATTGAATCTTTTTTATTTGACACAGAAATGGTCCATTCTTGTTGCAAATGAGGAAATAAAGATCTGACTCAAAAGAAGATAGGACTGACCCTACTGGGCAGGTTTTCACTTAGGCAAAATCATCTTCCAATTTCTTAACGCTATTTACTTGTAATTCTTCTTGGTAGTTACAAATGTATGTTGCTTTTATGCAATAGATGTGCTCTTTAAAAAAAAAAGCTGAATAACTTCACATTAATAAATTATAATGCAATGCCTCAAAAGGATTTTCTACTACTTAAAAAGATCTTTTCAGATTAACAATTCCTTTTAGAGTATGAAAATAATAATAATAATAATAATAACCCCAAATCTGTCATTGGTATAAATCTCATAGTTTGGAAAGTTAAAGTTGCTTCTATCAGTATTGCCAATTAGAACAATTTTCAATATTCAAATATAATTGTAGGTGTGAACTACTGTCTTAAATAATCCTATTACATATATACTAATTGAAATTGTAGGAAAGCAAAAATAATAAAAGGAGTTTTTTTTAAAACCTATAAAGGCAACATACACATGTCTGGTATGCAAACAAGCTTATCCATTGTGGACAGTCTTAGAGGGAATAAATAGATTATATTTACCGTGATACCTGAGACTCACGTATATTGCATGATTTTTTTTTTAGAGAGAGAGAGAGAGCAAGTAGGGGGAGGGGCAGAGAGTGGGGGAAAGAATCTCAAGCAGACTTCGGACTTAGCGCAGAGCCTGACACAGGGCTTGATCTCGAAACTCTGAGATCAGGACTTGAGCTGAAACCAAGAGTCTGACCCTTAACTGTCCGAGCCACCTATGTGCCCCTGTTTGGTGAATGATTAAAACAACAGTAGGGCTACATGGTGGCCCAAGACACCCAGGGGAAATGTTTGAGATGTTCCTAGACAAAACGGTCTAAGTCTAGAAAACCTATAAACATCATGAACATTGTTAGGCAACAAATGTGAATGCACTCATTAGGCCAGTAACACATTGGCTTGAATATTTTCAATAGATCACTCAAATCCAAAATTAAGTAAGCCAAACCAGTTAAAAAAAAAAAATTAGTCAAATGAGTTATTGGTCAACCTGAGTTTTACAACTGAACTTGTTCTTTAAACAGAGTGACCATACCGTTTTCTAAAGCAGACTAGCACATGGTCAGTGTGAAAATGGTCACTGAAATGACTGAAGTTGAAGAATTTTTGAAATAACTATTGATTGACTCCAAAATTTCTTTTATTATATCAGTAGACGTACAAAGCATTTTTATCCAAAAAGCATTTTCAAAGAAATGCTTTCTAAAAACTAAAAACAACATATTTTTGTATAAATTAAGGTAATATTTTTAAAATTATATTGATTATTGGAAAGTAGCTTTGACATTATTTTTTTTCCCCAAATATGTTTATTTTTTCAGTGTTTCAAGTTTGATTGTTCATGCACCACACCCAGTGCTCCATGCAATACGTGCCCTTCTCAATACCCACCACCAGGCCCGCCCACCTCCCCACCCCTCCCCTCCAAACCCCTCAGTTTGTTGCTCAGAGTCATTCTTAGCTCATCCCTTGCTAGAGAGACAGTAGGCAAAGAGCGGAGGAGAAAGACCAAGGAGGATGGAACAGTAAGGAAGTTGTTGGGGAGTCTTCCATTTTCCTTTCCTTCCTAAGTGATCAGGGATGCAAGAGAACCATCCAGAAAGCTCACCATGTGTTCCTGAGTGTTCGAGACAGTTGCTGACTCATACCAGAAAAAGAACTGTTACAGGTGGGGCAAGGGTGTTAGGAAAGGACTGTCCTTCCCAAGTTTGGAAGGCCAAGAAGCACTTCTTTTCCATCAACAAAAGGAACCCACAAAAGTCATACAGAAAAGGAGTCCATGTAAGAGCAAAAATCCTGTAGCGGCAAAACCACTAAAGTGCCCCACAGTAACACTGTACTTGCCTGCCATGGGCCAGGCAACAATACCTGATTATTACCCCTAAACGTGACCCCCAGGCCTCTCCTGGGAGGGGATGAGAACCAGCACGTACAAAGAAATTGGACGATAAAGCATGAAAAAAGAGCTAATGTCCCCACTTTTCCAAACTATCAGTTTAGAAGCCTGAGTCTGGGCAGAAAGAAAGAACTGAAGATTATTTTTTAATGGCAAAATATTGAAGTTTTGGTCATCAACTGATTGGGCCATTTAGTGTTTAAAAGTGAATAGAAGGGGGTGCTTGGATGGCACAGTG
The DNA here is from genome assembly GCA_028533885.1 of Nasua narica. NCBI lineage: Eukaryota > Metazoa > Chordata > Mammalia > Carnivora > Procyonidae > Nasua > Nasua narica. Next base: position 41,737,548 of record CM052809.1, read on the forward strand.
GTTAAGCATACGCCTTTGCCTCAGGTCTTGATCCCAGGATCCTGGGATTGAGCCCCGCTTAAGGCTCCCTACTCAGTAGGAAGACTGCTTCTCCCTCTCCCACTCCCCCTGCTTGTGTTCCCTCTCTCATTGTCTCTCTGTCAAACAGATAAATAATTTTTTTAAGTCTTTAAAAAAATAAATTAATTAAAATTAAAATAAATAAAATTGAATAGAAAATCAATTGGATCTGTCCAAGATTTCACTTAGGGGCTGAGAAGAACAATTCTGTTTAGCAGATTTCAGGATTAAGGCAACAGTACTAAGATAACAGTAACAATAATAGTCAAGTTGTGTTTCTCTTGTTCCACACTCATTTATGCCACAGTCATAGTCATAATCAGTTATATATCAGTATTGACATAATAAAAATCTATTAAATGATGGGGGGGGGTTCCCCAAAATCTTTGTTTAAGATCACCATTTCTCAAATTGGGGCACTTGTATTCCTGGAAGGTACAGTACTCTAACAGAGAAAAACCACAAGATTTTTGACCTTAAAGATTATGATCACGACCTTAAAGATTACGATCATTCCTCTGAGGGGTTAGAATACATTAGAGAAGAAGCTCAGTGTATGCTGGGGGCCAAGACAGTGACAGAACAAAAGGTTATGAATAAGATTAGAGAAGCTCTTCCATGAAGCACACCTGGCTAAGAATGTCACCAGTTCTTGGAAATTTGGAAATTTAACATCAGACCTACACTACAAGGACACCTGGGTGGCTCACTGGTTAAGCAACTGCCTTTGGCTCAGGTCATGATCTTGGAGCCCCAAGATCAAATCCTGCATCAGACTCCCTGCTCAGTGGGGAGTCTGCTTCACCCTTTGACTCTCCCCCTTCTCATGCTCTCTCTCTCATTCTCTCTCTCTCAAAAAAAACAAAAAACAAAAACAAAAAACAAAAAACTACACTATATATTATTATACAGCATGATGTCTAGAAATATGCCTTTTTGTAAATTAGTATCCAATGCTGATTTCTTAGTGGGTTTTTTTTTCCAGCCATTTTTTTTGGATCCTTTTATTGTCTATATAAAGTTGCAAACTAAAGTGCTCCTTTGAATAAAGGATATTAAATTAATAAATGATATTAAATTCAAGATTCTATTGTCTATTGTGGGCAAAGCAGATACAGTGCAACTCCTGCAAATGGCTTCTAGAAATACACCATCTAAAAGATGTATACGGAGAAGAGGAGACTCTTGTCAAGACATTGCTGTGAATTTTGACTTTATTTCATCTCTCTGTTTCAAACCTTTGACAATAATAGACGAAATGTCACAATCTGAATACATGGCCCAGCTCTAAAGCATGATAAACATATCTGTGAGCCAGAAACACAATACACGGGTGAAGGCACAAAGCCACAGACCTATGACAGCTGGGACGTGGAAGCAGTGTGTGGTGGCCAAGAATTCCGTGCTATAGGACAACAGGGTAACTGGAGACAAAGTAGTTCTAAATGAGATGAGGAGCCCTTTTTCTTTCACTGCTATCAAAATTCTCTCTTGTCTTCATCATTTAATAGTTTGATGATGACATGTGTAGGTGTGCATTCTTGAATGTGCAGCCTGATGTTCTTAAATTCGGCAAATTTTGGCCACCATTTCCTTAAATATTCTTTCTACTTCTTTCTCTCCTCACCCCTGGAATTCCCTTAATATGTGTGTTGACATGTTTTGTGATATTCTACAAGTTTCTGAGACTCTCTTCATTTTTCTTCATTCTATTTTCATTCTATTTCTCCCATTAGATAATCTCAATTGATTTCAAGTTGCCAAATTCTTCAGCAAGTTCAAAGCTTCTGCTGAGCCCCTCAACAACAGGAAATTTTTCATTTCAATTATTGTAATTTTGAACTCCAGCTTATGTATTTAGTTCTTTTTTATAATCTATCACTTTGATATTCTCTATTTAAAGAGATTTATTGCTCCTATTTTTCTTTTATTTTACTGGACACGATTTCTTCTTTAGTTCTTCAAACATATTTTTAGTAGCCGTTTTAAGGTTTTGTCTAAGAAGATCTACATCTGAGGCATCCAAATTGGCAAAGAAGAAGTCAAACTCACTATTTCCAGATGATAGGATACTTTATGTGGAAAACCCAAAAGACTCCACTCCAAGACTGCTAGAACTCATAGAGGAATTCAATCAAGTGTCAGGATATAAAATTAATGCACTGAAATCAGTTGCATTTCTATATACCAACAGCAAAACAGAAGAAAGAGAAATTAAGGAGTCGATTCCATTTACAATTGCACCCAAAACCATAAGATACCTAGGAATAAACCTAACCAAAGAGGCAAAGAATCTGTACTCAGAAAACTACAAAGTGCTCATGAAAGAAAT
>CM052809.1:41747593-41758723 GCA_028533885.1 Nasua narica
TGTGTGTGTGTGTGTGTGTGTGTGTGTATCAAAAATATACATATATCTATACAGATATATAGATATATATGGCCTATAGGAGGTAAGTGAATAATTCAAGAATAAGCCTCTGTTCTGACCTGAAGGAACACTGATATTCCACTCTGGGAACTGTCACCTTGTAAGAACAACATCCCAGAAATACTAAATCTTCCAGTTTTTCTGGAAGAAACCTGAAATCTAGATTTTTAAATGCTGGGAACTGATCAATATTTTTTAAAGCCTTGTATTGGGTGAAAGAAACATCTCTAGGGCAGATTAGCCCATTGGCCAGGGGTCTGCAACCTCTGGTTTTTTCCCATCAGAATAATAGTACCCGAAGGTGACATGGGTAAGAACTCATACGCTATATTTTGTAGACTATCTCCATCACAAAACACCTGAACTCTTAAGACAAGTTGCCCATTTAGGAGAACTTCCTACAGACAGCCAAGCAGCTTTTCAAAATACACAGTCTGAGGGGAAAGACCTAGGATGCTTTTTCAAAGAGGCTTTCACTCCCAAATTGAGTACTATTTCATGAAAAAAAAAAAAAAATATTTGTTTTATTTCACATGGCCTAAATGGATTTGGGTAGACACCACGAGTTAAAGTAACTCCAAAAGCTGAGCGGTTTGCTTCTTTTAAAGCTACAGATGAGGCCCACTGGGAGCTATTCACGGAAGCAGCAAGCCAGGTCCTTCCTCAGTCCCACGCAGCCACCTGATTCATGTTTCTTCTCCATTAAGTACAGCCTCCTTGGAAACTTAAGCATAACTTCAATCTGGGACTAAGCAAGAAACAAGCCATTTATGGACAGTACAGCTTCATGAGGAATCACATTACTTGGATTCTCACCATTAGAAACAAAGCAGATGGGTGCAAATCCAGAGCTGAGATGCTCCGAAGGGCTCAGCTGCGCGAAGGGCCACAGTTTTGCTGTTCCAACCTTATCACGATTATTAAATCTTGAGTCCTTACAGAGGCAACGTAAGGGGAAAAGAAAAGCAGAAAACTGGCGTAATGTCAAATGGAGCACAATCCTAATGCGGTTTTTGCATAATGTACTAACATCCCACTCACACAGATGTCACGGAAAGTAACCAGTCCCACTGGAACGGGCTTCTGCAGAGATCCATATGACCACTTAGAAACAAGACTGTATTAATGCAGAAAACAATTTCGGATCCAGCTATCACATTTTGGAAAGCTGCGAATATATTCATCGCTGGCGGCACTTGAGAATTATTCTATTTGCTTCTCCCATGAATACTCAGGTTTTACATGTCAAGAGCACTTTGCAAATAATAATAATAATTTCATTTTACACTGTGATTCTGCCTCATTTCTGACTATGATCACTGGAAACTACACTGAAGGGTGTCCCTCTGTGAATGACTACGGACGAGGCAGTCACGTAATATTCACTACACTGGCAGGAGTGTGGGGAAAGAGTCAAGTCTTTGTTTACTATCAGCGTGACTAGACACTAATGCCAACTTCAGGAAAGACAATGGGACAATGTAGATCACAAAACCTTTAAGGCTACCCTTCCAACCCAAGTCCATTTCTGGGAATTTATCCTAAATAAATGGTTGAATGAATTATTTATTACAGCTAATAACAGAAAACAAATTCTCATCAATAGCGCATCAGATACGTAAATCATGGTCCGTCCATCCACCCGATGGTATGTCCATACAAGGAGGTAGGTCCTTAAATTTTATAATGTGAAGAACTTACAATATGTTGTAAGTTGCCCACAATATACTGTAAAGTGAATGCAGTAACTTGTAGAACTGTGTGTGTGTGTGTGTGTGTGTGTGTGGGAGGGGGTATATGAGTGTGTGTGTGTGTGTGCACATTTTCAGAGAGCTGGGGAGGGAGAAATAAGAACTACAGCATTTGCATTCCCCTTTACTTAGGCATATTAGAATTTTTAAAGCATGCATAGCCAGTTTATCGAACATGCTGAAGCTGACGCTCCAATAATGAAAGAGCGCCACATGCCCCCCATCCCTTCCTTCAAATCTGACCTGCGGCATTTTCCTCTCCATCTTTCAGTGATACTTAGGACCGATCCCACCTCTTTCTTGTCACTCAGGGAGGTGAGTGATTTTGTTTTCCACTTTTAAAAGATTTCCTCCATTATAATTCCAAACTCTAATGTGCCGTCCTAATTAAGCTTCTTCCCACCCTGGCACAGTTCTGGTCCCCAGCTTGGGAAAAAGAGGCAACAGAGATAGGGCCTAGTCTGTCCTTGCATTTCCCCTTGTCCCTGTTTTCCTATCTTCCCTAAGCTGTTTCTTTATCCTCAGGAATGAATGCGAGGGGGAAAGAGAAGAAAAGGGACTGAGCGGCTTACTTTAGCTGGTGCTGAGTGCGTGGCTCTCTCGGCGGCCCCACACTCTCCCTGGACAGGCTGCTCTCACACTGAACTTGACTGTGTATGCTGCAGACTCCTTATGAGGAGTCCTGATCACCAGGCAGCACCTTTGCACAGAATGCTTCCAAGGACCCTTGGGAATTGCCTACAATCCATTTCTGCCATCTTCCCCCCCACCCCCCCGGCCTCGAGGTGGCAGCTCTCTTGGGTGAGTTTTTTAAGACTATTCAAGCCTAGAAACACAGTCCCAGTTTATACCTGCTATTCCAGCATAATTATCAATAGCAGCCCTTTCATTTTCAGAAGCGTCTCGGTTTGAAAAATAAATCACATGATCAACAAATCATAAAATCTGAATAAATCTGCCATTGATAATAGTCCTTTACCAAAGCTAAACGGCCTAACTCTGATAATCGTGCTGTGGTTATGTCAGTGAGGGAACTTGCTCATAAAAATAAACTCTGAAGGGGCCCCTGGGTGGCGCAGTTGGTTGAGTGACTGCCTTCGGCTCAGGTCATGATCCCGGTAGTCCCGAGATCGAGTCCCACATCGGGCTCCCAGCTCCATGGGGAGTCCGCTTCTCACTCTGACCTGCTCTCTCTCACTCTCTCTCTTTCCTAATAAATAAATAAATAAAATCTTTAAAAAAAAAAATATTTAAAAAAAAAAAAATAAAAAAAAAATAAACTCTGAAGAAGCAGTAAGGGGTAAGGGACACGATGCAACTTACTCCAGATGGGTTTAGCAGTATTCATTATCTACATACAGAAAGAGAGAGGAGAGGGAAAGAATGGTTCACCAAGAAAAAAAAAAAGATGTAACGAACATGGCAAAATATTAACAATTTGCTAATTTCAGGGAAAGGAACACAAGTGTTCTTCATGCGAGACTGCAAGTTTTCGTGCGTTTTAAATTGTTTCCAAATAAAAAGCTTCGAAAACATTTTATGATTGCTCTACTGGTGCCCACGTGACCCAGAAGAAATGCATAAAGGGACACACCCTATGCCCACAGCTTGTGTCTAGGCAAGAACATGTATGGAGCTTTTTCCAAGTCAACTCACACTGGAAATGAAATCCCGTGATTCTTTTTTTTTTTTTTTTAAGATTTTTTATTTGCTTATTTTTGTGATAGAGCATGAGCGAGTGAGTGAGCATGAGCAGGGGTGGGAGGAGGGGGCAGAGGGAGAGGGAGAAGCAGATGCCCCCCTGAGCAGGGAGCCCACTGTGCGGCTCAATTCCAGAAAACCATGAGATTCTTGGTAGCCAAGAGTCTAATAGAAGAATCTAAGTCAAGAAAATGACTGATAGCTATTTGGAATATGTATGAGAATTCAGTTGAGACTCTGAGGGACTGTTTCCTAAGTTACTGACAACCTAAAACCATGAATAATAGCGAGGTGATTTTCTGAAACAGTAGAGATCCTTCCCATACCTCCAAAACCTTCACATTCACATGGTTTCCAGGAAGAGGCTAGAAGAATGTGAGGCTCCAAAATGTTATTTCTTTTGTCAGTGTTCAGGGGGAACCTATTGAATCTCTTCAGTCTCTAGCCCTGTCTGCACGATGGCACCAAAGGAGCAAAGAAACAGAATCAGAGATATGAGCCGCTCTCCTCGAGAAGCCCGGGAGGGACACTTCTGCCCTTAATACTGTTTATCCAGGAGCTGATCTAATCACCAGAGGAAAGAGTCACGGGACACTTTCCCAATAGTTTGTCATTGTCAGCAGGCATTGGTGACTGACAATAAGGAAATTTACTTCTGCTTCCTCTATTTCATTCTTAATTTAAGTCCACAGTATACCTTCCACCCATCGACTCTGAGGCAAACACAATCATGTCACTGGCAAATCCCAGCATTTCTACCCTCTACTTCATTTCTGAGAGTTTCAAAAATCAATTCTACATCCTCAAGGGTAAGTTAGTAGGAAAAATTAAGTTGCTTAGATTGCATTCAGAAAACACAAATTCACAGTCCTTAAAGTGAGGGAGATAAAAGTTCCTTATGCTTTTCAGACTTTCCCTTTCCTGGGCTGCTGCTCCAGCTGGTGTTTCTTGATTGAAGATTAGGGGCAGGGGCTAAACCGGCGCTTTAGGATTTTTCTATATTGTCATCTATGGTCAGGAGAATAGGTTCTCATGAGCCCACATCAAAAAATCCACGACCGCGGGCCCCTGGGTGGCTCAGTTGGTTGGGCCCCTGCCTTCGGCTCAGGTCATGATCCCGGAGTCCCGGGATCGAGTCCCGCATCGGGCTCCTTGCTCGGCGGGTAGCCTGCTCCTCTCTCTGCCTCTGCCTGCCTCTCTGCCTACTTGTGTTCTCTCTGTGTTAAATAAATAAATAAAATCTTTAAAAAAAAAAAATCCATGACCGCCATTATCTGTTTCCACCACAAGACACTTATTATCCATGACAGTCAGTAACTTATGGCTAAAAATGTGGACTCGAAAGCTCAGACTACCTTAGTCTCAATCTCAGTATTAGGCGTACCAGCCACTGATCTTAGGTAAGTGACTTCTGTCTTTCTGTGGTCATTTCCTCATATTGCACATCCATTGGGTGGATCTGTCAGGAGCTCCTACCTGCCAGAAAGAGTGCAGGTAAAGCACCTCACCCAGTGACTAACACTGAGAGAAGTGATCACCAGCAGTGGCAGTCATTTTCCTCTCCCTCGTCGTTATAACTGATAACTACAGAAAGAAATAAGATTATAGAGCATTTTATCAGAACTATCAAAAACGGATTTTAAAAGAACATGCTTTGAGTTTACAAGCTTAGCAAAACCTCTTATAATGTATTTAATAATGTTCAGAATATAAGAGGACCACCTATACTGGGATGTGTAAGGGAAACTGCAAACTAAAAATGAGAAATTTAGGGGTGCCTGGGTGGCTCAGTGGGTTAAGCCTCTGCCTTCAACTCAGGTCATGATCTCAGGGTCCTGGGATCGAGCCCCGCATCGGGCTCTCTGCTCAGCAGGGAGCCTGCTTCCCCCCCCCTCTGCCTGCCTCTCTGCCTACTTGTGATCTCTCTCTCTGTCAGATAAATAATAAAATCTTTAAAAAAAATAAGAAATTTAATCCTCCTTAAAGGAAATGAAGACCCCACCCTCTTTGCCTAAAACATTTACTTTCAAAAATGTGTAATTGTCCACTCTTTCTCTCTTTGAAATATATATATATATAAATCTTCTAAAAGCAAAATAAGCCTCTTGCTAGCTTTAGGACCCACATATGCCTTTTTTTAAAGGCCTAGGTACTTCCTCTTTGAAATGCAACCATCAGAGAGAACTTCTAGCCCCCAGCCTTTCTTTGGGAAGCTAGGAGCCTAACTTCAGTGTGAAGAAAAACTACCTCAGGTCATAAAGATATTCGAAGTGTATTTTCCTTTGAATAAAGCTCATCAGTAAATACAGATGGCAATAGTTAGGATAAGTATGTGACAAATGGTGCTATCAAGTCCTCTGTGTTGAGGACCAGTTATTATTCATCCTGAGACCATGTGTACAATGGCTGTCTCCACTTGGGTATGTGAAAGGGTGAGATTCCTTTCTTTGTATTTTCTTAGTAGCCTGCCTCTGAAGCACATCATGTGCTGGTTTAATGTTTACTCAATAGTAAGTCTATTTTCTTTTCCCTTTTTTTTTTTTTTTTTTAGAGAGAGAGAGCTCATGAGCAGAGGTTAGGGGCTGAGGAAAGTGAGGGAAGGGGAGAAGCAGACTCTCCCACAGAGCAGGGAGCCCCATGTGGGGCTCAATCCCAGGACTCTGGGATTATGACCTGAGCAGAAGGCAGATGCTTAACCAACTGAGGCACTCAGGCGCCCCTATTTTCTTTTCCTTGTACTTTTGTGAAGAGGTTGCAAGCAATTTTTGTTTTTAATTTTTGTTTTGTTTTATATTTCTCTAACACATGTAAGTCATTTAATAGATGGTCCCTGATGGCAAAAAATTTCCATCACCATCTTACTCCCAAAGTATATTTGGCTGCTAACAGGGCACTGCAGATTCTCAAACTTCATTGTCTCAACGCCATTCACATTTGGCCACTGACTTTTACAAGGCTGAATTTTACCTGAGCCTTGTGTTCCTGTTAAAAACAAAAGTGAACAAACAAAAAACAAGGACGAAGAAATCCCCCTTTCCTTTTGTGTTCTAGGAAATGGCTTATTGCAAGGAACCCTCTTCCCTATATGACTTACATCAGACCTAAGGATACCTCTCTTACTGACTTAAAACAAGGCCAGACATCAGCCTTCCAGATTCCCAGTCCTTGCCTCAAAAATGATTAGTTGGCCTGTCTTGTTTCTACTGATCAACCGGAACAAATTTTGAGTAGGGCTCTCTCCTTCCCCCAGGTTCCTGAACTTTAACCTTCAGCCTGAGCCTGCACACACCACCTCCTTAATGAGCCCCTACTGAGAGCAGGCTCATCTCAGAATACATCATTCTCTGATCCACTGTCCTGTCCAGCAACCTGCACCTTTTCATGGTCTTCATCCCACTTCCGCCAGCATGTTGTTTCTAGCTCTGTCTACTCTTTACTGACAAAAATCTTCTTGCCTAACTCTTGAGAATATTAACCGATTTCATCATCAGATGTTCTTTTTATTGTGGAAGTCCCCGCCCCCTATTGAAATAGTGCCTCCCCCCTGGCTCCACCTTGCAATATACTTTTCAGTAAAGTCTTTTATAAATCTGGATTTGTTTGGGGTGCCTGGGTGGCTCAGTCAGTTAAGCTGCTGCCTTCAGCTCAAGTCATGATCCCAGGGTCCCGCGATTGAGTCCCGTATCGGGTTTCCCATTCAGTAGGGAGTCTGCTTCTCTCTCCCTCTGCCTGCTGTTCCCCCTGCTTGTGCTTTCTCTCTGTCAAATAAATAAATAAAATCTTTTTTAAAACAAATGAATAAATCTGGATTTGTTTGATAACTTCTTCCTCCAAACATTCATGTTCCACCTAAAAAGGAGCAAACAAACAAAAACTCTTGGATCTTCTTGTTGGATTGTCCTCTTTATTATGACATAGTGCCCTTCTTCATCTAGTTAGAGTTTTTGTTTTAAAGCTGAGTTTGTCTGATACAAGTATTGCTACTATGGCTTTCTTTTGAAATCCATTCGCATGGTAAATGGTTCTCCATTCCCCTACTTTCAATCCGCAGGTGTTTAGGTCTAAAATAAGTATCTTACAGACAGCATATTAATGGCTCTTTTTAATACATTCTGACACCCTATGTCTTTTGATTGGCACAGTTAGTACAAAAACTACTATTGATTGAATCTAAATCAAAGTAAAGGGACCCAGCATGCATTTATTTGCAAAGTAAAATAGAAATGCAATTGTCATCCAACTTTTGCAAATTCACTTTAACTTTGAATGTTATGATCATTTTTTGTTTATTTCTTGAAACAAAAGTTTGTAAGAAATGATAAATTAGTCAAATGTCTTTTCTGGACATGTTTTATCCAAACTGAGATTCCTACTTGCAGTCATCTTCCTTGTAGCCATTATTGACTTCGTTCCATTTCCTTCATAGATGTATTGAATTTATTGATTTGGTTGAATACTAAGTAATGGATAAATTTGATCTTATAAACCCAAATAAAATAACTGATTTAGTCTCTAAGAAACTGATCTTTTAAACATTTTTTTAAATGTAGGTAAATATCTGGGGCGCCTGGGTGCTTCCGGCAGTTGAGCGTCAGATTCTCTGTGTCCGCTCAGGTCATGATCTCAGGGTCGTGGGATCGAGCCCCACAACAGACTCCACACTCAGCAAGGAGTCTGCTTCCCCTATCCCTCTCCTCCCTGACCTTCCTCCACCACTCGCTCTCTCAAATAAATACATCTTTTTTCAAAATAAAATAAATGTAGGGGCGCCTGGGTGGCTAAGTGGGTTAAAGCCTCTGCCTTCAGCTCAGGTCATGATCTCAGGGTCCTGGGATCGAGCCCCACATCGGGCTCTCTGCTCAGTGGGGAGCCTGCTTCCCCCTCTCTCTGCCTGCCTCTCTGCCTGCTTGTGGCCTCTCTTTCTCTCTCTCTTTAAAAAAAAAGAATCTATTTCTAAAATAAAATAAAATAAATGTAGGTAAATACGTTGCTATAGAAAACCCATCAACCTCATTTCATACTGAAAAGAGGCAGTATGTCTTCAATACCAAAGAAAGTACAGATAAGGATTTTAGAGCAAATTTTAATGTCCATCCAAATCACCTGGAGGGCTTGTTAAAACACAGATTGCCGGAACTCACCCCCAGAATTCCCTACTGAGTCAATAGGTTCAGAGGTTTGGAGGTGGCTAACACTTTGCAATTCTAACAAGTTCCCAGTGTTGACATTGTTGGTGGTTTGACTACCACACCACTGATTTGAGCATTTCTTCTTTTGTTCATTCATTCAAAAAAATATTTATTGAGTGCCTATCGTGTACTAGGCAGTGTCTAGGTGCTGGGAATACAGCACTGAACAAAACAAACCTATCTGTACCTTCAAAAATGTAAACTGAGAAAGACAAACAGTAAATAAGATAAATAAGAAAAATATATAGGATGTTGGTGATAAGTGTTAAGTAGGAAAAAATAAACATAGGAATGAAGATACACGTGTTGCAGTGGGTATAATGTTACAATTTTAATAGATCCAGCAGAACAATTCTTGCTGATGAGTTGCTTTTGATTTTTAATAAATCCTTCTACAATAACTATACATCTACATGCGAATAAATGAAATAAGACAAGACCTTACAGCCTTCATAAAAATTGACACAAAATGGATTACAGACCTAAATGTAAAAGCAAAACCATACAACCCCTAAAAAAAACAGGAGAAACTCTAGATGAGCTTGGCTTTGGTGATAACTTTGTAGATACAATGCCAAAGGCATGATGAATAAAAGAAAGAGTTTATAAACTAGATTTCATTGAAATTAAAAACTTCTGCTCTGTAAAAGACAATGTCAAGAGAATAAAAAGACAAGCCACAGACTGGGGAAAGAGATTGGCAAAATACAGGTCTAATAAAGGACTCTTATCCGAAATATACAAAGAACTTTAAAAATTGGACAATAAGAAAACAACCTGATTAAAAACTGCATTGAACAACTTAACAGATTCTTTATCAAGGAAGACAAACAGATGGCGAATAAGGATAGGAGAGGATACTCCACATTATATGTCCTCAGGGAAACATAAAGCAAAACAAGACCCCACTTAGAATGGTCAGAATCTACAATCCAGAATAGTGACACCAAAGGTCGGCAAGGACATGCAGCAACTGCGACTTTCATACATGGCTGATAGGGATGCAAAGTAATACAGCCACTTTGGAAGACAATTCGATGATTTCTTAGAAAAGTAAACATAGTCACACCACACAATCCAGCCAACGCACTCCTTGGTATTGACCCAAAAGAGTCGAAAACTTATGTCCCTGCAAAAATCTGCCCACAAATGTTTACAGCAGCTTTCTTCATAATTTCTAAAACTTTCATGCAACCAACATGTCCTTCAGGAGGTAGTGGATAAATAAATGACGGTACATCCAGACAACAGGATACTCGTGAGCTCTGAAAAGAGATGAGTTATCAAGGCAGGAAAAAACAAGGAGGAACCTTCGGTGCATGTTACTAAATGGGAGAGCCAATCTGAAGGGGAGGAGGGATGAAAGGTGGAGCACAAAAAAATTTCAGAGCAATGAAATCCCTCTGTGTGATCCTATCATGGTGAATATGTCACCACACATTTGTCCAAACCCATAGACTGTACATCACCAAAAGTGAGCCCTAGTGTAAACTATGGGCTTTGGGTGACTATGATGTGTCAGAGTAGTTCTATCCATTGTAACAAATGGACCACACTGGGGATGAGTGCCCATAATTGGTGAGGCTGTGCGTGAGTGGGGGCAGGAGGAACAACATGAGAAATCACCATACCTTCCGTTCACCTTGGATGTGAACCTAAAATTGCTCTAAAAAAAGTTTACCAAAAAGAAAAAACTAAGGGAAGTGAAATATGTGTCTATAAAATATCTGAGGGAAGAGCACACCAAAACCCTGAGGCCAGAAAGAAGCTGGCCTGGTTAAAGCATTTTCATTTGGCTTTGGCATAGTGATGAAGGAGAGAAAAGTAAGAAACAAGGCCCCGGAGATGGGGAGAGGGGGAAATCACAGAGACCCTTATGAGTGCTTAGTATACTATAAGTGAGATGGGAAGCCTTTAGAGAGTTTTGAACGCAATAAATCTAATTTATATTTTAACAGGATCACCCGACTGCTGTGTTGAGAATGAAGAATGCGAGAGGCAAGATCAGAGGCAGACATACCAATGAGGAGGCCACTGCAATAACCATCTGCTGAAGTTTACTTTATTCACCAGAGACATGTAGCGTGCTTCAAAATCGGTAGACTAGTTTTGGTAGTGCATGTGTGATGGTACAGTTAAGCCCCCCACATAATACTCAAAGTGGGGACCAAAATATCAATGGCATGAAACGCATGCTCTTGTCCTTGCAAAGTTAATGAAAAAATCAAAGAGTACAAAAAATATTGACGCTTATGTACAAGATTATCTGTACCTAGAATTCAACAAATAATCACAAGGCAATGGCTCCTTCAGCCTCTGTTGGTCTCCTGCAGAAGAGAAAAACTGCAACTCACTCCCCATCCTCCCACTCTTTCACCACCTTCTAACCCTACTAAGCTGAGTGGAGGACAGAAGCCAAAATGCCAACC